>CM076672.1:187308085-188508085 GCA_038501925.1 Xenopus petersii | reverse complement strand
TCACAGAATTTCAAGTCCTGGTAAAGCTGCATGATGATTGGATAAGCTGGAGGGGAAGTTCAAACCTCAGCTATCCAATCCCTGAGCAGCTCAACCGGGACTTAAACTCAGTGACCAATAAGGTCCCGTCCTGCCTTCCCGAGGTCAGCAGCTCTCAGAAAGCAGGGGGTTAATCAAGAAAATGCGGCCTGGTCGGGCCCCCCTTACCCTCGGGCCCCCTACAACTCTCCCCCCTGTCCCCCCTGATGGCTGCCCTGATTATGTGTAATGCAGCACATTGTTTGCATTGGGCTTCAGACACATAAGGGGCCGATTCACGAAATTCGGGTTTAGGGTTCGAATAAAAAAAAATTTGAATTTCGAAGTATTTTTTGGGTACTTCGACCATCGAATTGGTTAAATTCGATCTAATTCAATCGAATTCGAACGATTCGAACTATTAGAATTAAAAATTGTTCGACTATTCGACCATTCGATAGTCGAAGTACTGTCCCTTTAAGAAAAACTTTGACCCCCTACTTCGGCAGCTAAAAGCTACCGAAGTCAATGTTAGCCTATGGGGAAGGTCCCCATAGGCTTGCCTGTGATTTTTTGATCAAAGGATTTTCGTTCGATCGTTGGATTAAAATCCTTCGAATCGGTCGATTCGAAGGATTTAATCGTTCGATTAAACGAAAAATCCTTCGATCGATCGATCGCAGGATTTGCGCAAAAATGTTCGACTTCGATATTCGAAGTCGAACGATTTTAGTTTCCAGTCGAATATCGAGGGTTAATTAACCCTCGATATTCGACCCTTCGTGAATCGGCCCCATATGTGTGCTTCATAAAGTGAACTAAAAGCATAACAGATCCTGCTCTTCCATAGACAAAAGCATGTCTTTTCAACCTCTAAACTAAGAAAAATGTAAAGGGGTGCAAAATAACTTTTGCAGAAATTGGCCTTCAGGTACAAACCACTATGAGAGAGTGCAGGGGACTTGAAGTTATACACTTAGAGGAGAACAAACTGAATGCCAAATGGTCTTGCAAATGAGCACAGGAACAACTTTATTCACAGTAACCAGTGAATAGGGATGTAGCGAACGTCGGAAAAAAAGTTCGCGAACATATTCGCGAACTTGCGCAAAAATGCGAGCGGTTCGCGAACGGTTCGCGAACCCCATAGACTTCAATGGGAAGGCGAACTTTAACATCTAAAAAAGACATTTCTGGCCAGAAAAATGATTTTAAAGTTGTTTAAAGGGTGCAACGACCTGGACAGTGGCATGCCAGAGGGGGATCAAGGGCAAAAATGTATCTGAAAAATCTGCCTGTGTGTGCTTGGAAGAGATAGTGTAGGGGGAGAGCTGTTAGTGATTTCAGGGACAGATGATAGTAAGTTTGCTGGCTAGTAATCTGCTTGATACTGCTCTGTATTGGAACAAAAAAATAAATAAAAGCAGTCCTTACAAGGACTACTGTTATTGCAGCAGTCAGCAGATGAGATCAGAAGCAGGACAGCTGCCCACTGCAGCTACATACAGAGCACTGCAGTAGAAGGTAGATTACTAGCCAGCAAAGCTACCTAAGCTTAAATGTCCCTCAAACCCCTGCAGACTTCTGTCCCTCCAATAACAGAGCAGTATCAACACGATTACTAGCCAGCAAACTTTCAACTGTCCCTGAAATCACTAACAGGCAGCAGCTCTCTCCCTACACTATCTCTTCAGCACACACAGGCAGAGTGAAAAAACGCTGCAGGGCTTCGGTTTTTATAGGGAAGGGGAGTGGTCCAGGGGAGAGCTTCCTGATTGGCTGCCATGTACCTGCTGGTCTGGGGTGAGAGGGCAAAAAAAAGCGCCAACAATGGCGAACCCAAAATGGCGAACGTCGCGCGACGTTCACGAACTTCCGGCGAGCGCGAACACCCGATGTTCGCGCGAACAAGTTCGCCGGCGAACAGTTCGCGCCATCCCTACCAGTGAAGCTTTTCCAATGATAGTTATTACACAGATCCCTAAGTTATTTCAAATAAACTGGTACATATGATATGGTACATCACACAGTACAGGAATAAACTTTATTGGCCTAATTTAGGATGACTTGGTACCTTCTAGGCAGAACATAGTCATATACTATGAGGTAGATCAAAATGTGAGATTAGAGCTCACCACAGAAATATTCACCTATTTTCTATTCATTCCTTTTTTTAAAAAATAAATTGTATTTATTAATGGGTAAAAGTTAAAGTAAAATTCACCATATGATAAATATGATTCTAAAAATCCACATTGCATGTTGTGACTAAAGGCACCTGCAGTTTCACAAGTTGAATCACACACACAAGTGAAGTATACACACAAGTCCCACCCATGTTTTAACACTTCCCTTAAAGGTGGAAGTTGTGTCCATTTGTGTAACTTTTACCTTTTTGCACCTCACAATTTAAGTTGTTGTTTTTGTCATCTACTGAAAACCGACAATGGCGGCCTCTACTTGTTTTTTTTCTATTTTTTATCAGAGCCATTAGATATTGAATTGATCATTGCAAAAGGACCCCCTCTCAACCTTTTATGACCCAGTCTTTTTTTTTGACACTGTCAGTGTTTTTTTGCTATATGTTTCCCAGTATAGGTTTTCTTTAAATGAAATGTTAAACCATTCAGCTTGTTTTGTTTTGTTTGTTAAGCCTCAGTCAAGCTCTTACCTCTATCATAGTTAAAAAACCACACCAGGCAAAATCCCTGTTTTAAGAAAGGCAGGACATATATACACATATTTTGTGTGCTAAAGTTCTCTTAGCCTTTATATGTGTCTATAATAGACAGTGACCTTTGTGCATCAAAGATCTGAGGGCATATTAACGAAGACAAGCACAATTGGAAAGCAATAGCATGTGTTAATGCTATTCTGAAAGGTATGTGCGTTTATATATGGTCCTTTGAAACTAGAGGCAAGCACTGATGCTCCATAATCCTTGTTCTGGTGAATTACTTGCATGTGCATGCATGGACTCAAGGGAACCCTGGATCTGTTGTCAGCCTGGACCTACTAATAATTCTATGGTTCCCTTAGTGGATTGTATCAATAGTCACAAATGACTTTCCCCAAGTGAATTGGACAGGAATGCCATTATTCATGCTGTGTGCATGAAGTGATACTGTTGAAGCACAAATGCAAAAATCATATGCTGCAAGTTACACCAAAAACATCACATACTCCAGTGTTTAGCATTACAAACTGCCCACAAGACAATACTCTAGACCGGGGGTCACCAACCTTTTTTTACCCATGAGCCACATGGTTGGGGAGCAATACAAGCATGAAAATAGTTCCTGTGGGTGTCAAATAAGGGCTGTGATTGACTCCTACAGGAGGCTCTGTTTGGTTGTACACATAGTTTTTATGCCTACAAAACTTGCCTCCAAGCCAGGAATTCAAAAACAAGTGCCTGTTTTGAGGCCACTGGGAGCAATATCCAGGGTTGAGGAGTAGCATGTTATGGGAGCACTCCAAGGCAAGGTAAAAATGTGTTTAAATACAATGAAGTGCAACTGATTTGTCCAATTAATCAATTCACATTCCCTGGTCCCCTGTCTCACAAGTAATTCAGTATATATGCAAGTGCATGTGTTTATAAAAACAGGGGTTTTTTGAGTTACAAATTTATGATCATAAAATTGGTAAGTCAATACTAGCTCACAAGCCATTGGTTGGATATCACTGCTCTACAGATTGGAAACACCTGACACCCCAAAAGAGGCATTTAAGAGCAACATGAAAAAAATTAACAAAATAGAGCTAACAAGCAAGCAGCTGATTGGCTCCCACATTTTAAAAACATAACTGTAGATTAAAAAAAACAAAATAAAAACTTGTTGGATAATTAATTTTAACATAGGTGAATGTGCATATGTCCTGTGATAGGGAAATTAGAGTCACTGATATGACTGGTTAAGTAACGGTTATTGCTAATATATTGGCTCTATTGGAATAAAGATGAATAGGCATTGTTATATGCTTAATTTTCTAACTGACTTCTACAACGTAACCTGGTTAAAAAATGTTTTTTTGCAAGGCAGGTTATAAAATGAGCAAAATATAAAAAAATCAATGTTCAAGAATTCTGAAATGAGAACAATGTCTGTTTACTCATCTAATTATAAAAAACAAAAAATGTTTTTAGACTTCTTGGTACTGTAGCATTGTTAGAATAATAACAGTACTGTGTTTATGAACACTCAGCATGTTCATTTTGCTGAGAGCAGAATACAACATAAATTGAAAGTGACACACAGGAGCATCTGGGTATTTGTGTTTATCACCATGTTTATTTTTCAGCTCTTAGAAGGTCTTTGCCTTTAAGGCTGACATCTGCAACCTGTGTTAGTGACCCTCTGCTCTTACAGGGCAGACTTGCTTACTTATTTGGTTTGTTAAAGTGACAGTTCTGTTTGTGAGCTGTCAAATTATGAAATGTCTGTGAGATTTTCAGTCAGCTTTTCCTTTTTAAACTGATTTGTTCCCTTATATCCATTAGCAATATATTATATTATTCTTGGTTTAATGTACATTCTCTTTGTGTTGCTAAATATTGTTTGGGTGCTTAGTTCTCTAGAATATACTTGCAATCAATTGGTTTTTTTTAACTGAAGTTTGAAATCCAATATGAGAAATGATTTAAATACATACTGTAGGTTATCTGAATGATGACCCAGTAGCATTACTCGCACCTATTTTAGTGTTCTGTTCAGTGATTTATAATACTGTAAGAGTATGCTTGCTTAGAAATCTTGGAAATATACACTACATATCCAAGATGGCAGCATAACTTCTCTTCTCTTGGGTCCATCAATAGGCCTGCCCTAATATAAATGGCCAAAAAATGTCTAGTTATCAATCAGGCAGGTATGAATATCCCACTGGACAAGAAGAACATTGGCCGATAGTCTTAATGAATCATCTGATCATTAGTCCTAGGGCCCAGCATGTGGATGGCCAAGTTAAAAGTTTTGTTACAAGTGGAGTGATATACTATAACCAGGCTTATCTAGTATAGGTCAATCTAAAAACAACTGGACTTGCTGAGTTAGCAATGAAGACGTTTCACTACTCATCGGAGCAGCTTCTTCAGTTCAACTGACTGGTGAACACAAACTGGGTGTCATTCGAACCCTGCACCACCGGGCAGAATGTGTGGCAACTGATACAGAGTCCAAAGACAAAGAGCAAAAACATCTCAGAGGAGCTTTGAAAGCGTGTGGCTACCCAGACTGGGCCTTTGTCAAAACAGCAGCAACCAAGCCCAACAGGAACACCAATAGAAATAACCGCCCGGAGACACATAGTAGGCGAAACATAGTCATCCCATATGTAGCTGGAGTGTCAGAGAAACTCAGGAGGATTTTCAACAAACACCATGTCCCTGTGTTTTTCAAACCTAGCAACACACTGAGACAAAAACTGGTACACCCAAAGGACCAAACACCAAAAGAAAAACAAAGCAATGTGGTATACGGAGTCCAGTGTTGCGAGGAGTGCACAGATCTATACATCGGGGAGACAAAACAACTGCTCTCCAAGCGAATGGCTCAGCACAGGAGGGAGAACTCTACAGGGCAAAACTCAGCTGTCTTTCTACACTTTAAAGACAAGGGACACTCCTTTGAAGACAGCAAGGTCCAAATCTTGGATAAAGAAGACCGCTGGTTTGAACGAGGCGTGAAAGAGGCGATTCATGTCAAGGTGGAGAGACCATCTCTGAACAGAGGTGGGAGCCTTCGATACCACCTGTCTGCTACATACAATGCTGTTCTAACATCTGTACCCCGGCGGATTCAGAACACTTCACACATCCATTCATGCAACTCTCACAAGTAACACCTGTATCTAGGAGTTGCATGACACATTGGATAATCCTATCACAACTACACAGAATCAACACCTCTGTGAGTTTCTTCAGATGTCACCTCTTTGAAGAGTTACAATGTGCCATTGTAAATGGATTAGTGGAAGAGTTTATATGCCGAGAACTTCCCACACCAGTCAGTTGAACTGAAGAAGCTGCTCGGATGAGTAGTGAAACGTCTTCATTGATTACTCAGCAAGTCCAGTTGTTTTTAGATTGACCTATACTAGATATACTATGACCTGGATGAATGAAAATCTTCATAGTCATATAACCAGGCTTATAATTCTTTCGTTTTACTACATCTTTTATAATAATTATAGGCACTCCCCCTTTTTTAAAAAATAAAACTTGTGACAGTCCAGTTTGATTCAGCCTGCTGTTTTTTGAAGAAAAGTGTCTCTTAAGCGTTCTTAAGCTGATGGTCTGGGGCATGAACTCCTGGGTCCCTGTTCTGACTGGTGAGTTTTCCCACACATTTTTTACTGGATTCTTCTTTTATACATTAAATTTAGGCTTTTCAATCTATTTATATAACTATTTAGGCCAGAAAAGGTACAGCCAGCTGCCTGTTCTGGCTTGGAATTGTCTGTCTTGTCTGCTGAAAATCTTAGGCCAAAGGGGAAGTGCACTAGCTCCTGCCCTTGCTCTAGTGATGAGAGAAACGTTTTGAGTTTAGCCACAGAAATGATGTTCATAGACTCCAATGGGTGAAAAAAATTGTGGTGTGTCAAAACAAATTGATGCACTGCACCAGGCAACAAAATAAAATGAATGCCCATTGACTTTAATGCATTTTGGCCAATTTTGACCAATTTTGACCGTTCCATAAATTTTTGGTGAAGTGAAATGGGTCAGATTCACTATTCGGCTCCTATAAGAGTATTCCAATACAGGCCTACCTTATGGGTTGGCACTACCTACTGGCTCAAATGATTAATTTACATTTCAAGCTAAAATTTTACCTTTTTACACACTTCCATCAATAACTGCTAGTTAAAGCAGAGGAAAAAAAAAGGTTTATCAATTTGCCTCAGGGGGAACTATTCCTTCCAAAATGATGACTGGACAAGTCCCTGGATCAACTTGTATTCTCACTTTCTTAAAAGCCATCCAACCCTTTCTTGACACTATCTAATGTATCTACTAGTACTACAACCTCACAGAAAGAGTTCAACAACTTTACAGCTCTAACTGAAAAAGACCCTTCCTGAAGCTCTTTTCTTCTGAATGGATGCCCTTATGGCTGCTGGAATCATTTAGAACAAGTTTACAATATTATTTTAGTATCTGTTAGCCTATCTTTTTATCTATCTGTATAATAAGCATATTCATTACAATCTAATCAACATAAACTGTTTGCTGATTTTTGTAACATATTGTGATATTCTAAAAACTCCTTTTAAATAACACCTGGTAATTCCTCCCCCCCCCGAATTAATGTAGTGTATTTCTCTTCTTTCATTATACATAATATTAAACTTGAGATGAAAGCATTCTGTTTTAAAGCATATTCGGCAAGAAGAAAAAAAGATACCCAATATAATTATGAAAGACTTCTTTTTAATAAAAGTTTAATTAAAATTGTGCTTTTATTTGATCCACAGTGGAAAACCTCTTATTGCATGCCATGTAACAAGGGACACATATACGAGTTTATATTGCTCTGAATAAAACACAGAAATTATTTTATAAAAATATGTTAGAATTCCACACAGTAATATTTTCAAATTCAATATGAAGATTTTTAATTAGAGCAGCTATTATCTTAGCATGGTTTGAACTTGAGTTTTTTTACTGAAACACACATCATAAAAAAACTCTATCTTTATTATTATATTTAGAAAAGCATAAAAGGTAGTGTAGTTGGGAAAACATTTTCTGTGCCTGTCAGTGGAAGGAGTAGCTTGCATTCAAATCTCATAGTACTGTATGTCCAGCCTAAAACCCTAAAGTACATTAACTGAATTGTAATATAGACTTTGTTACACTGGCATCTACTCTCGATGCCTGGCCCCCATCAGGAGATCTAACTTAATAACTGGCAGTGAAATGTTTTGACCATGCCCACTTTTGTGTCCACACCCCATAATTACCATGTTCATCTTACAAAATTTGGCAGGTTATGAAAGTTTGAACACACTCCCTTCCCCCTGTTACTGTATTCCCTACCTATGTGCCCCCTGTTACAGTATTCCCCACCTATTTGCCCCTGTTACAGTATTCCCTACGCATGTGCCCCCCTGTTACAGTATTCCCCACCTATGTGCCCCTTGTTACTGTATTCCCCACCTACAGATGCAGCCACTTTGGTTTGTCTGTTTGACACAGAATATCTAAACACAGATATCCCATTTATCTCATTTAACACAGAAAACTGCGTCACAACATCCCATCTAATTACAGCATTCACCATTGTGAACAATGGAGCTTTGGTATGCTAATGAAAAGGTTAAATGCATTAAATGAGTTAAGATGACTTAAGATAACACAGTTTCTTCAATTACCCCTGAGTCATGACGCATTTAACTCACAAATCCAAGTGGCTTCATCTGTATGTGCCCCCTGTTACTGTATTCCCCACCTATGTGCTCCCTGTTACAGTATTCCCCACCTATGTGCCCCTTGTTACTGTATTCCCCACTTATGTGCTCCCTGTTACTGTATTCCCCACCTATGTGCCCCTGTTACAGTATTCCCACCTATATGCCCCCTGTTACAGTATTCCCTACTCATGTGGCCCCCTGTTACAGTATTCCCCACCTATGTGCCCCCTGTTTCAATCCACACCTAAGCACTTCACTTTCCAGCACAAATTTCGCATCTGAGGCCATGGCCGCCGTATGATTCCCCACACACAACAGAGTTACTTGCAAGAACAGAGCGCGTTGAGCATGGCCGCAATGTCGGGAGAATCCGGGAGTGAGTGCCGAGATTTTCAGTAAGACGGAACCAGGAAGGAGGGAGTAGTTTCCCCGCCCTTCCTTCCTCCTCTTCGTACCACTCCTTCTCTTCAGCCCAGCCAAGCCCGTCCTCACTAGTTCACTGCCAAAGCTGGGCCCCAGATCGCGGTCTACCAGTAACATTACCGCGATCTACTGGTAGACTGTGGTCACGTCCTAGGCACCCCTGTCCGACATAGTGAAGGCAAATTTATTCACGAGACATGGATTTGCTGTGAATTTCCACAAGTCGCCAACTGCGAATTGTTTTGCGAAACTGTTGTGAAAATTCACAGTCAAAAATAGTTGAAAAAAATTGCTCGTGAAAAATTGACGCACATCAAAATAATTTTGATGCACATTGACTTTAATGCATTTGGACAAAAATGTTGTATTTGTAAAAATGATCGTGCATCAAAATTATTTTGACACCCATTGACTTTAATGCATTTGGATAAAAAGTTGCACATGTAAAAATTGATGCTTGTGTAAAAATTGTCGCACATCAAAATAATTTTTACGCCCATTGACTTCAATGTGTTTTGCAAATTTTTTGTCATTTCGTGAATTGTTTCGGAGTCTTTCAAGTTAAGATCCTAAATGTTATGGTATCAGATCTTAGGAACCTGGCTGTATATAGTTTATATTTATGGTGTATTCTTTGATCTATGCAGAGCCACATGTTGTCCAACAATACACAGTACAGCAATACTAAAGAGCCCCGTCAAGCATGGGGTTAAAATAAATTACACATCACTTAGTCCTAAATTATACTATCTTCACATACTGTATATTGGTTAAATGATAAAGTTCTCTTTACCTGTTAAAATCACTTTGAATTCTTAAAATCTTCAAGGTATCAAATATTTTTTTTGAACTTAAAACATAAATGTAATGTTTCTAAATGAATCTTACATTTTTATCATGAAATGTAGAAGCATTGAATGCACCTCCAAAAAAAAAGATCTACAACTAAAAGGTTTCATGTATTCATATAAATAATTTGGCTTCAAGAAATACATTTCCGACAATCTAAAGATTCTCTTATCCGAAATACATTCTTCTCTTAATTGCACACTCTAAGAAAAGAGAATACCCAATTGATGCATTTAATTGATAAAATAAATGTTTCCATGCACATACTGTACACATTTTAAACAAACTGTTGTGGCCACATAGAATGCTGTGTGAAATGACTTAGTATTTATTATAATCCAAACACCCCTCTGTGCACACATTTTTTTTTTTTTTTAAATTGTGCAGATGTTCAAATAGAAATTAGAGGGAACACTGAGATAAACGCTTACACCCATATGTAATAAAAGGTACTACGTTTGCCCAGGAGAACAACCCTGTGAGGAACACTCACCCTGGTGGTCTAGTGGGCCGGTGGTACGCCCGCCGCGCCTTCGGCAGGGAAGCCCACCACACTGCTCCTCTTTTGTCTATGTGCTGGTTTCTATGGTGCACACTTCCCCTTTTTCTAGGTGCATTGGCGCTGATGTGATGACGTCAGCGCGCAATGACGGCAAATTCAAAGGTATTTAAAGGGGCCTTTCATTCAAACTAATTGCCCGTTGTTAGGTTCATCTTTTGAGAGTTCCTGGGTGCTATCCTTAGTAATCCTGTGTTCTGATTCCTGTTTTTGACCCTGCCTGCCTGACTTTCCTGATTTCTGTGATCATGACTTCTGCCTGGTAAACCGACTATTTTCATAACCATATTCCGACCTGTGCCTGTCTTGACCATTCTGATTGTACTCCCGGGTTGACCTTTGCCTGTCTGACTACACTTGAATTCTGCCCGTACTGACCAGGCCTGTTTGACTACTCTTTACATCTATTCCTTGAATTGTGACCTTCTGCCCAAAGACTTTTTGTTTAACGATCCTGCCCCTCTGCTCGTCCGGAACCCTTAGCTTGGCTCCTCTCTTATTAAGACCTGGCTGCATCCAATTAGCCGAGGGCTCCTTCCGAGGTGAAAGGCGGCTGTTAAAGGCAGAAGCAAGAGCGAAGACCAGGTAGCCTAGCATTGGTTCTGGATTCTGGGTGCCGATCGTGACAAACCCATAGATAAAAATAAGATGCTTGCTTTTAAATAGGTGACCTGTAAATGCTTCCCGCTGATTAGTTGCTATGAGTTACTGCTCCTGGGCAAACTTAGTGCCTTTTATTATATAACTCCATCATGTTCTTCTATATAATTATAAACTAAAATGCTTAAGATCACTTCATAAAAATGATTATGCTTACGTTTTGTTATTCTTGTTTCAAAGCTCCAGTTATAGAATTTATTTTTCCTAACTACTCCAATTACTACAATATCTGGTGTCTTGTTGTACATTTAGCTTGGACAATACAGCACTTTAAATTTCAATCAATTAACGTTATTCCCAAAGTTTATTCCAAAACCCCCTTGAATTGAACACCACAAAGACTATGTCAAAAATGGCCTAATAGAAAATGGCAATTCAAAAACTTTATGGTGCACCCATAAGACCAAAATAATGGGTCATTTTATTATCTTGTCTTAGAATTAATAACAAATAGGCAGAACAGCCATTATTCTCCAACATTAGCTTAAATTGCAAAATTTAAAAACACTATTAAAATCATTAAATAAATATACACAACTTCATGCAATAGCTATGGGAGAAAGTAGATTCTAAATTCTAAACATATGGTTCAGTCATATAAAATGAATAATAAAGCCAATGCCTTTATAAAGCAAATAAGATTCCTATAATCTTAGGAAACAGTAATATAACCTAAAATTTGTGAAATTTACAGCAGTCTATGTTGCTTATAATGATACCAAAAAGAAAGGCAATATATTTATTTGTAAATAATATAAGGGGTACATTTACTTAGTGGCAGATTTATCATGGGTCGAATTTCGAAGTTAAAAAACTTTGTAATTCGACCATCTAACTTTTTGAATTTTTTGGCCGTTTTCAGTCGAAGTAAAATCATTCAATCGATCGTAGAAATTGTTCGAATCAAACGATTTAATCGATCGATTGAACGATTTTCAAAAAAAAAAACTTTGACTTTTTAAAACTTAGCCAAATTATGGCTCTAGGTTCTAGGAGGTCCCCATAGGCTAACATAGCAATTCGGCAGGTTTAAAGTGACGAAGTGTCGAAGTCGAAGTTTTTTAAAGAGATAGTACTTCGATTTTCGAATGGTATCTGTCATGCCAGGGCCACCTTGCACTGGCATTTTAAAAGTTAATACTTAATTACTCAGTCTCAGGCTCACACAGAGACCCTTTATTGTATATCTCACCAGGGGGCTGTGGAAAGGTGACATCCATATCTGTCATCTGAGACGGTCTGGAGCCACACCATTTGGGCAAGGAAGCTGGGCCAGTCTGTTCTCTGATCAAAGAACAGAGCTGTGGACCTAGAGCAGCAGGGGGGATAGCTAGTAGAAAATTATGGATTATAGGAAAGTATCCATATCTCCTGTGTCATAGGATTCACAACCTCATAACTTACATATTGGTTATGAGGAGGTCACATGCTTCCTAACAATACCAAACAGGGCTAGCCTATACCCACCTGTTAGGAGGGCTGGTTCCTAGGGGACTGGAAAGTGGCAACCTATTAGTGTTTGGTATTGTTCTTCTTGCCCACATATGGATCACAGCCTGCCCATGTTTTTATTATAGTATTGGGTACTGGCAAGTACCCATATTATATTAAGGGATATTGGGGAATATTGCCTGAGAGTAGCAAACCCCCTGCAGGGGGTCGTAAATGACATGTTCCTGGGCACTCCTACCTCATGCATAAGGTAATGAGGGGAGTGTCCCAGCAGGAAATAAAAAGGTGACATTCCCAATATCACATGGTCATACAAGGAGGCTCCATTTCTTCAGTGGATTGTATGTCCAGCTTCCAACTCGTGCCTCAGAGGAAATACACTGACTACTTCAAAACTTGGTAAAGTAAGGGTTTTCTTTGTGTTTTTACTCCCTTTTATTTTATTTACTGTATTTGCAACTGTCATCTTTGTAATATCATTTTTATATATATACATATGCACTGTTTCTTTTAAATATTAAATATCATTTAATACGTTAGTCCTTGTGCTCTAAACAAACTCATTGCCCCTATGAATGCTTGTGCCTACGTGTATGAACTCTTCGTATGTGTGGAAAGGGAAAGTTGCCTATTTGTATGTCGGATAACTAGTACGGCTAGCAGGAACGTGTGTTTGAATCTAGATTAACCCTTTGGCTGCTGGAGTGCTTGTTAGACTAGTAGGATCTTACCCTGAGTAACTACCATAGGAGAGAGTGTTTGATATATTGTGTAGTGTGAGTTATTACCTGTTATAGAGGGCAGGGGAATAGTCACATTAGGTTTCTATCGCCTGTTAATGATAGATGGTGGCAGCGAATGAACTTTGTGGGTGTTGGTGTGTTTTTGGGGTGTCTGTTGTTAGTCTAACCTGTGTGTAAGGTGAGTGAGAGACTGATTGTAACCCCTTGTAGCCAAACCCAAGAGTTAAGTGTGGTTGAGTGAGTCACTTTCTGTGACAGTATCGAAAAGTATTTTCAATTCGAATCAAAGTCATATTTGGCCTATTCGATGGTCAAAGTACTCAAAAAATACTATGAAATTCAACGTTTTTTAATTTGAAAATTCACTTCGACCTTTGATAAATCTGCCCCTTAATGTTGGGCGAATAAATTTGCCAGTCACAAATTCGTGCAGAATTTCTGCATTTCGCCGAAGGCGAATAAATTAGTGAAAATTCGCCAGCATCAAAAAAATTTGGATGCGTGTCGGAGTAGTCACTTGCTTCAAAACTGTTGTGCATTATTCTGACCTCCTTAGACTTTAGTGCGGGTGTCAAAATGTATGTTTCATGAATTTTTCACAGTTTTGCAAAATTTCGCTGAAAAATTTCGAGTTTTTCGGCAAAGCGAATCACTGGCTATAATCAATCTTTTAGAAGTGCTAAATTAATTAAATGTTCTCTTTACCCAATCAATACTAGTAAAAACCCAAGCATTGCTATTAGACATACAACAATCAAAGCTCAAGTTTTAAATCTCATCAGTTGTGGAAGAGCTCTATTATAAATACTTGGATGTCAAGCAATCAAAAGATTTTCCACCCTTGAACAGTTAAATATAGAAACAAGCAGATGAATGAATGCTTATTTTCTTCAATAAACCATATTAATGCAATAAAAATACTTTAACATTCAAAGATAAAATATTGTTGAGGACTATTCCATTACCAATTCTTGTAACTTTTTATACAAGGCCAAACTATATTTGGCAATAGCAAATAGAAATACTTTATATTCATCTACAAATAGCAGTGGTATGGCAAATTATTACAAAGCACTAACATGTCATCCAAAAAAGTAAAAAAGATAGCTAGATACAGAAATGCAACAGTAGTACAAACAGGAGGACAAGTATTGCAGTAAATATATTTGTATATTTTCTCTCTTTAGTAAACTTAAAAAGCAATACAAATGCTACACCTTGTGTTGTGGAGTTGTGTACTAGCCTATTGCTACACCAGACTTGTTTCCTTGTCTCGAGAATTCAGCATCCACAGTTATCATCCCAGTTCATTGCGGTAATATGATTAGTGCCATTTATGCCTAGACTCAAACTCAGACAAGATTGACTTTATCTATGGCAGACAAGCTAGAGAGATGCTGTTGATTTGCTAGAGGATTTTATGTTGGCTCTTCTCTCCTCCATAGTCTTTTCCTGCAGTTCAAATGCTTTACACATCCCATGTAGCAACTCTTAAGCTTCCAGGGGCTTAAAATTACACTATTCCTATTGAGAATATTATGCAACAAGGCTGCCCCTTTGACTACCCTGTTATATACCTTAAGCATTGAGTCACTGGCCTTGGTTATTAAAAAATCATACACTTATCATTGGCCCCAGAATTAAAGACTGGGTTTATCAATCTTTGCAGATGTCTTCCAGAAGTCAACAAATGTCATCCTATCTCTCTCTCTCTCTCTAAATATTTACTGGATGCAGCCTATACTTGGACTATAAATTGAATGTAGATAAAATAGAATCTCCACCCCTGAATTTGACATCTGAAACCAAAAATGCCCTGTCAGCAACCTTTCACTGCAAATGGAGAGACTACTCTCTGAGACACATGGGGATTAATCTAACCAACACATATGGAATGTTATACTGCTACAACTACCCATCCTTCATACTGAAAATTAAGGCCATGTTCTATAAATGGGACTTGCATACTATTTTGTGGTTAAGAAGAAGATAGATGGCTATCCACCCAAATCCATATTGAAGGCCATACTTAAAGGAAAACTATACCCCCAAACAATGTAGGTCTCTATAAAAAGATATTGCATACAACAGCTCATGTGTAAAATCCTGCTTCATGTAAATAAACCATTTTCATAATAACATACTTTTCTAGTAGTCTGTGCCATTGGGTAATCATAAATAGAAAATTGCCATTTTAAAAAATAAGGACCACCCCCTGGGATTGTACGAGTCACTGTGCACACAAACATACCAACAAACCATACTTGTTAGGTCACATGAGCCAATTAACAGACAGAGTCCAGTCTTTTGCTTCAACACTTCTTCCTGTTACAGTTAGAGTTGTAGTATTTCTGGTCAGGTGATCTCTGAGGCAGCACACAGACCACCATGAAATAGTGGTTCAAGGCAAGAGCTGTAAAAGGGCAATATTTACTTAAATATATATTCCAGTTTGATATGATACTTTAATATGACACTTAATATCATATAACCTATCTGTTGCTTAAGTATTCATTTTGGGGGTACAGTTTTAAAGATCTATAAATATTTTTTACATTTATATGGGTAAAATTCAGACAACAGATCCCCAGAATTGGCATTATGTCCAGCGGGAAACAAGGGGCCAGCTATGCACAACAAGCAAAAAAGATACTATGAAGTTGCCCATTTACTGTATGTCATTTGCAGGTTGGTTGACATATAGATTGACTAACAACATAAACTAATATGCTTACAGCTGCTAATGGTGGTGCTTGCCAATCCCTTATTTCCTCCAGGTATGCAGAACACTTTTCAAACATGCTGAGGTCCAATGGATCTTTTTACTATCATGCATTTTATGTATGAGCTTTACCTAATTGAGTGCAACTGGCTTTTCTTACCTGTTTTGAAGATATATGTAAAACTGGCCTCCCACCGAGAGCTGATCTCCACCATATATCGGTTTCTTATAGACCTCTTATGGCCCATTATATATACTCAAACAGGAGGAAATCATCTCCCAAGAACTGCCAATAGAAACTTGGGAGGAAATATAATAAAATGTCCAAATGATGTCTCCCAGCTTTGCTGGAAAAACTGCAGGACAATAGGGATATTGCCACATATATTGAGGCATTGCCCTACTATAACCCGTTCTGGTAGAAGACCTGTTGGCCAAAGTATTTTTCAAGATAGTTTTGCTGGATCCTTTAATTACCTTGGGAAACCATTTGATTCTAATAGCAGTGCTCAGCAAATACTTCTCAGTTATATACTGACTGCTTTCAAATTAGTGACCACCCACTGATGGAAAGATCCTCTCCCACTAACATTACAGAAGGTAAAATCTAGAGAGACAGAAGGAATGCCATCTATACATGGTTTAGTTTAGATGAGATCTTTTTATAACTACAGGTAGGAATGTAATGCCTAGAATCAGACCTGGGTGCAGCTGACTACTGAAATGACCCCCGTGGGGTTCTTTCTTCTTCTTGGTTAAGTTGTTTATTATAGTTACATAGTAAGTAAGGTTGAAAAAAACACACATCAATCAAGTTCAACCTTTTAACTGTATTTTAACCTGCCGAACTGCAAGTTAATCCAGAGGAAGGCATAAAAAACAATTTGAGGCCTCTCCAATTTGCCTCAGAGGGGGAAGAATTCCTTTCTGATTAGTCCCTGGATCAACTTGTACTATGAGCTATCATCCATAAGCCTGTCTTCCCTTACTTGCTAAAAAGCCATCCAACCCCTTCTTAAAACTATCTAATATATCAGCCTGTGCAACTAATTCAGGGAGAGAATTCCACATCTTCACAGCTCTCACTGTAAAAAAAAACCCTTCCGAATATTTAGGCAGAACCTCTTTTCTTCTAATCGGAATGGGTGACGTTGCATCAGCTGCAAAGACCTACTGGTAAATAAAGCTTTAGAGAGATTATTATTATGACCCCATTTATATTTATACATAGTCATCATATCAGCTCAAGTGCCTCTTCTCCAGTGTGAACAACCCCAAATTGGGGTCTTTCTTAAAGCTAAGATTTTTCACAGTTTTTACCAGCTTAGTTGACGTTCTCTGTACCCTCTCAAATTCATGTCCTGTTTGAGCACTGGAGACCAAAACTGTACAACATTTTCTAGATGGGACCTTATACAGTGGAAGCATGACCCTCTCCTCCCGTGAATCAATGCCACTTTTAATACAGTGCAAGATACATTACATTACTTCAATTAATCCATTACTTACAATACCCTTATTAATGAACAAGTTAAATAAAAGTGGACCCAATACCGAGCTAAGAACCTTACTCCAAGAAGAGAATGTACCATTAACAACCACCCTCTGTACCCGATCCTGTAGACAGTTTCCTATCCATGTGCAAATGACTTCATTAAGCCCAACAGACCTTAGTTTAGAAAGCAGTTATTTGTGGGGCACAGTATCAAATGCTTTGGCAAAATCCAAATAGATCACATAAATTTCCCCCCCCCACTGTCCATACTCTTACTTCCCTCATCATAAAAAGCAAACAAATTTGCCTCAGCCGCAATGCACTCCTCGTTTATTAACTTTGCCTTCCATTTATTTAAGTGTTTATATTTATTAAATGCAGCTTCTTTCCCAACAGACTTGTAGTTGCCTTTCTCTTCTTTTCTATTAACTTATTTACTTTTTTATTAAGCCACATAGGGTGATTCTTAGTGCTTCTACATTTACTCCTTAAGGGAATAAATTGAGAACAGTATTTAACGATTTAATATCATTTTAAATAACTACCATTTCTGTTCTGTGTTTTAGCTGAAAATATAATGCTTCAATCTATGATCTGAAGGGCAACCCTCAAGGCACTAAAATTAGCTTTTCTGAATTTCATGTTTTTTGTTGCCCATTGTATATTTGTGCTTTGTACCAGACATTAAAAGATATCACATTATGGTCACTATTACCCAGGGGTTCAATTACTTGCACATTTGCTATATGTTCTGGGTCATTAGAGATCACTAGATCCAGTATAACATTTTTTCCAGTTGGCTCCTCAACAACTTGTGTCATAAAATTGGCACTAGTGATGGTCGAATTTGTGGCGTTTCGCTTCGCCGAAAAATTCAGGAATTCAGGACGGCGTCAGTTTCGCTGACGAAAATGCGCCAGCGTCCAAAAAATTGGCACACGTTTATAAACTTGGTCCCATTAACTGACCTGCCAGTACTGTTGCTCCAGTCAGTATCTGGGTAATCATGTATACTTACCTATTTTGAGATCCTCTATGCAAGGCTATGCCTATAAATATTTGCTACTCTCATTGTTAAGTTTAATAGATATGTACAGTACACGTACTTTTATGCAAAATGTATTGTGTGTTCTTTAATTTTGCTATAGACCTATGTAAATTCCAAAAAAATTAAAACATTAATTTAAAATGGTGTGTGAGTTTTGTTCCTTTTTCAACACAATCAAATGTTTCCCCTCAAATTTGAAAATTGATAAAGCTGCCTCATAGTGTAGACATATCTATGTTTGAGGGCCTCCTATACAGCAAATTAGAATAACATATTATTTATTGATAAATCTGCAATATATTCTTCTATGACAAGTATTTAGAAGAGCTATTCTGCAATTAGTGCAATTACATTACAAATACGTATTTTTAACTAAATTGTTTTTGCCTTATTTAGTTGAGTTTTGTGTAAAAAAATATAATTAAAAAATTATAAAATTGTTACACCATTGCTTAAAAACATTTATAATGGGAAGTACAATTTGACAAAGTATTTGTGAACACATAAAACATACCAGTTTCATCAGAAGGCCTTTGTTGAGATATTTGAATTTCAGAACAAAGCCAGAAGGTTGTTCTTTTCTCATCCCAATGGATTGCACACAATTTCCTTCATTTATGAACACAGCGTATTAAGCTCCTTTTGTTCAAGTGAAATTAAAATTCCAAGCAAAGAGCTGCTTTCTGCTATGCCATTATTTTATTTCAAAAGACCGTGTGAGTGAATTGAACTTATTGATTATATCACTGAAAATGTGCTCACAACATTTATTTAAACATTATAAAATCACACTTGTTAAAGCATTGGTTAGTTAGAGATTAAGTATAAATTATTGCAAGCATCCTTTCTTTGTGATTCAGGAAAATGAGAAGGTACATAAAGCTTAGTAAAGAAAAAATCTTCTTCTATTTGTTATTTAATACTGTCCAAGTCACTGTGTAAATCTGTAAATTTAATTAAGGCTCCTGCTACTATTACCTGGCTTAGCTAATTCAAACTGATATGCTTGAACTAAGGGTCTTTTAAAAGGTTGAGTTCTTCTCTAATAAATTATGGCTTTATTGAGGATAACAAAATGTAAAACGTGTTTTCTGGAAATCCATACATTTATAGATCTCTTACTGCAGAGAACATAGATTTTTTTTCTTGAAGAAATTAACTTTGCAGTCACGGAAAGGATACTGTGAGAGTATATAAAGTGAAGGGGGGAAAAAATCAATTGTCTGCCTGATAACCAAGTGTAGAAATCTTTTTTTGTCCTTGATTCTTTTATTGAAGAAGAGCTAGTTCTACTTTACAGTAATAATCAGGATGAGTGATCCTTGGGAAATGTATATAGTATTAAAAAATGAATAATATATTTGCAACTCTTGCAAAGCAAAGCATCTAAATCTGCATGATGGTTTGGTTGAAGTTTGGTAATTTATATAAAATAGAAATACATAAAAACATCACAACATGAGAAGAAAGTGGGGGCAGTAGAATAAGTTAAAATGGGAAAGGTATCTAAAAGTTTCCAATATAAATGTATAATTTAGAACACATTACTTGTGAAATACTGTGCTATTGCATTAATATTGTGTTATTCTTAAACTCATGAAAGTCTATAATTTTTTAAATGAAGTGGTAAAATATATTCAGAGGCTTAAATGTAAAAGCAAAAGTTAAAAATAAAAATATACAAATAATGATTTCTTTATCATGGAAAATATGCATTCCAAAAGTACATTATGATTTAATTTGTTGGAAATTAACTAATTTCAAGGGCATTGTAGTGGCTGAACCTCAAGGAGGAGGTCTGGAAAAAGGAGAAAGGTCTGCCCTGTAAAACAGGTATGGTCTAAATGCTTTCCTAGGTACTTCAGGAAGCCCAACTTGATACTGTTGATAAACTGTTATTTGTTCCATTAGGAGTTATGGTGGTATGGCTATACAGCAATGCTTCCCTGAATCTGTTAACTTGTTATGAGTTAAATAAGTCCTGAACTAAATTATAGACCACAAAGATTGGTTGTCCTATCAGGAGCAATGCAATGCACAAAAACTTGTGCTTTGCCTCCTTTGCTCAAAACAGCCCCACTTTTGGAATATATAAAGATTTTACTAACAGCATCCAAACATAAGCAGCAGCTAAGAAAGGCAGAAGCAATGGAATAATGTCTCTTAGCAACTGCATATTAATTTCTTTGTTTGCTTGCAACCTACAAGGTAGATGTGGTGAAAGATATTTTAGCTAGAGATTATTTTAACAGGAAAATATATGTGTATGTGTACTTGCATGAAAACGGATATATATACATACCTCAATTTGTTTCAGCCTCAAGTCCTAAGCAAAGAATATATCTACGATGGCTACAATCACTCCAGGGGAAAAAAAACAATTTAATATAATTTAGTTTCTCAACACATTTTGACCTGACACCTGTCACCGGCTAAAGACACAAGGAACAACGGACAACCACATAATCCAGTCAAGGTGAACCACATATAAATATAAAATCATGGCAGCAGTGTTCATTTTTTAATATGGGGGGGTCATAAGTATCCCTTAGCAATGAATAGAGAGCAGTGAAATGTTACTACTGTGAGAGATCACCACAATTCACCAGGGTTGGGGTACAGCTCACAACAGGAAAAAATAACCAACTTTCTATTCATTCCTGTGGGATTGTTAGGGGCATATTTATCAAGGTTCGAATTTGAAAAAACTTCAAAATTCGAATTCAAAAAAACCAACTGAAATTAATTTGAAGGGTTTTTTTTTGTTCGAATAGGTCAGTTTTCGATTGAATCGGTCCATATTCGGCTGAATTCAAATCATACGAATTGAAGGAATAGCACAATTCGAGTCAAAGTTTTTCCCAAATAGGTTCTAGGAGGTCCCCCATAGGCTAAAACAGCAATTCGGCAGGTTTTAGATGGCGAATGGTCAAAGTCGAATTTTTAAAGAGACAGTACATGATAAATTTCAATGTTTTTTTCAAATTCGAATCGAATTTGGACTATTCCCTATTTTTTGACACGCAACAATTTTCTTGGAGTCTATTATGGGTATTTTTTTGGTGAAAAATGTTGCTCATCACTAACCATAGACAATAAAAAAACAAAAGCAGTTAGATTTTATCTTCTTCTGAAACAGGAATTATCTGTAATAGTTAATTTAAAATGGACTTTAAACAAAAATCTAAAAGTTACATCTTTAGAATTCAAGCAAATTCATTTAACACTTCTTAATCCCTGTACTAAAAAGTTAAATTTGAAACTGGTGAATTATTTTCTTGACACCTTTTCCCCTAAGCCAGTAAGATATATCTAGTCTGGAAGGAGAGGTGACTGGATTGAACTTCAGTAAGTTTTCCTCTTGGAATCTGAATTGCAGACTCTGGGAGGGGGGACTCGAAACATTGACAGCAGCTGCAAATGTGGGGGATGAAGGGAAGCTCACAAAGCAACCACTGGCAGGGACAACTGTAGTGGGTGGTGTAGAAGGGGCAGTGGAGGCTAATGAGAAAGATATGTTTGTGACAGTTAGGGGGAGAAGTAGGGGAAAGAAAGATGGGGAGCTGATTTACAGCTTTTTTTAAAGCAATAGGACTTACGCTGTAATAAAAGGTCTATATATTCTCCGGAGGAGGGGTTATTCTTCCACTTTACAGAGTGCTGTTAAGGCCCTGTCTGGAATACACCATACAGTTTTGGTCTCAAAAGGGATATTATTGAATTGGAGATGTCCAGAGAAGCACAACTAAGCTGGTAAAAGGAATGGAAAGTCTTAGGTATGAAGAAATACTGACCAGGTTAAGGGGTGATGGGATAACTATGTATAAATATATAAGGGGGGTCATATAATAATCTATGTAATGCTTTAATTAGTCATACTGGCTGATACATTAGATAGCTTTAATAAGAGGTTGGATAACTTTTTAGCCATTGAGAAAATACAGGGTTATGATGCAAGTTGATCCAAGGACTGGTCCGATTGCCATCTTGGAGACAGGAAGGAATTTTTTCTCCATCTGTGGCAAATTAGAGCGGTTTTTTTACTTCCTATGGATCAACTAGTATTTTGGCAGGTGATAGATAGATAGATGATAGATAGATAGATAGATAGATAGATAGATAGATAGATAGATAGATAGATAGATAGATAGATAGATAGATAGATAGATAGATAGATAGACATAAAAGTTTGAACTTGATGGGTGTGGGTCTTTTTTTAACCTAAATTCCCATGGTACTGTTGGCAGGCTGAACATTGGCAGGCTGGTAGAAACCTGACCATCACAACTTGAAAGGTGTAGTTAAGATTTATTGAAGTATTTTTATTGTTTGTAGGATGACTCTTCTTCAATAACACAATCTTAACTGCACCTTTTCAAGTCATGATGGACCAGTTTGGTCCATTCTACCACATTCAAAGTAAAGTGTACTGTAACCACCCACAAGCTGATGGTCTGGAGCATAAGCACATGGACCCCCTTTTTAAGATGGTGAGTTCACCCCATTTCTAGCTATAACCAAAACTTTATACATCAAATGTAGTACACAGGGTACAAGTCAAAAAGTCAGTTCAACAGCCTTCTTGCTATCCTGCACCGTCTGCATAAGAAAGAAAATTTTTAAATAAAGATAGGGTAAATTTTGACCATGGACATATTCCATTAGCAATAGGGGTATGGGACGGTATCCCTAGAAGTGAATAACTCATACTGTCCTTGAGTTTGCAGATGGTTTAAAGATATAATAAACAGAGCAGTTTCCATAAAAGTATTTGCTTTTTCTTAGCTGGGCATCTTTTTCAGAAACACAGAAAAATGTATAGATAGATGTTATCAGTTATCAGTAAGAAATACAGAAATGTCTAAAATGTTAACACTTTGCAAATAGTTCATTCATCCATTCCAGACATACAGTTCAAACTGTGCAACATTACACATGTATGAAATGTTCGTGCATAGATACAATAATTTACTTTATTATACAGTAGTTATCTGGTTTTTTTTATTCTTCAGTTCGTGTTCATAAACTACATAATTTATCGGTTAGTTTTGATATCATTTTGTGGACTCTTTTTAATCATCACATACCTTATAAAACATAAATGAAAAATGTCATGAAACAGTCTTACTAAAACTAATGCATTGCTCTTTAAAGTATTATGCAAAGGCATTGCTGAAATAAGCAAGAATACCCAGATTTAGTGGATTTACAAGAATAAAATAATTATTTTGAACAGATGGGAAGGAGTGGGATGGAAATTGAAAATAGTCTTTTGACTTGAGTTATGAATTCCCATTATCATTTCGTTAAAATTAATGACCAATCAACACAAGTTATCTCTGAGTACAGCTGATCCTTGCCAGGTAAACTATATCCCATATATTAAGATTATGATACACTATATTTGCAAAGCCTCAGGCTTTGGCTGCTTGCCCAACTTTGCAGAATGTTTATAAAACTATTAAAATTTATGAGTTGATAGTACTCTACTGCAATTTATTTTAGCTCTAATGTATTTCTAAGTTTTCAAAACACAATGGATTTGATTTAATAGTTCGGTAATCCATACACAACTTCTTGTAGAATTCTTTTCAATCACGCCTCGTAAAATTCCATCTATTCCATATTAGAAGAAGAATAAAATAAACACTTCATGAAAATTTCATCTGATCCTTTTTATTTTACAAGCATACCGATGTGTTAGAATAATAAAACTCAGATTTGAAATGTAGATTAAACAAATAACGGGGTCCAATGAAATAAACTATTTAAATACACACAATGTTAGGAAATAAGAATTTAGTGCTACTTGAATTTGGTGTTCATCAAAGAAATATCATCAAAAATATTCCCTCTAAACAATTTGTGCACACAAATTGTGAAACTAGAGCAGTTAACACATTAGGGTAACACTTGATTCAGCATTGTTCTGCATTATTTATACTTTAGTGGCCATTAAAATAACTAAATTATTGTTTGCCAATCACACAAAGCTTTTTAGAGCAATAAAATCTAAATGATATGCATTTTATTTGCAGGAGGACCTACCAAATGACACATGCAGGTGATTTATTTTTATAAACTCACAAGGTAGAACATTTTCAAGAATAATATGAAATTAAACATTTAGAAAAAGTCAAAAATATGTATAAGCAAATTTCTATTCATCTGGAAGGCATGTATCCTCCGTTATCTACTTTAGCATTAAATAAATGAAACACAAATGGATATTTTAAAAAACTAAAGCTGACCATGCAGGGTCCAAATGTAGCTGCCAAATTGGTCCCTTCACAAGGTATCTAACAGAAGGGTTTAAAAAAATACCTTGGATGAAAACCAGATTGGCATGTTAATATGATACTCTTCCTTTTGGTCTGCAGGTTCCTCTTTGAGTGGGCAAATCAGACCTTATCAATTAAGTGGACCTTTTTTCTACACCCAGTTTACCTGAAATTCAGTGGATTTGCCCACTTATTGTTTATTGACCATATTAAAATATATATAAACAGCAAATACTAAATGCTTAGGAACATTCAACACAGCCAAAGTTAGACACTGTTCTACTTTAATTTGATTCTCTCTAGACTGAATGAAGATTTAGAATAAATGACAACTAAGCCAAACTTAATAATACACTCATACATGAAATTATAAAGAAAGTCAGGTCTTTGACAAAATCATTCAACAGAAAATAAGGAATTATGTGAATTTGGATAAATGAAAAAAATCTGATGGCATATTAACACAAGCAAGTCTGACTACATTCAGATGAATCAGTGAATCCCTTACTATATCTCAGCACTAATATCAAAATACACTTTTTATGCTCCAGAAGTCCTGAATATGTTCTTTGCCTCTCTTCCCATCTTTTTCTATTTAATAAGTGGATTTTTTGGTTTTGCAGCAAAATGATTGGTTTTGTCAACACTAAATTATTTTGCAAATCCGCAATAGAATTTTGCCATGTGGTTTTGCTGGAAAAAAATAAATCTGTTGCGCCTTAAAAAAATCATATTATCTGCTCCTTTCCTTCCACATCAACCAATGGGATTCACAACCTCACCTCAACTCATTTCCATCTGCAAGTCTTCATTTGACCCTTCCCCCTTTCTTACAAACCTTGTAACTGCCACAAAACAGGAAGCCCATTTGATGCACCACGAGAAGTCAACATACCATAAAGAATCTCCACCAGCAGGTTAAATGCAAGGTTAAAGATAAACAAAAAGTCCTTTAATCAGGCCAGGCGATTAGCAAGGGAAATCTGGTAGGCAGGCCGAGGTCAAGGGGCAGGTTGCAGGCAAAGGATATATCAGAAAGCAGGCCGAAGTCAGTAACAGGAGATCAGTTGAAAACAGGCAGGGATCAGGAACAAGGGCACAGGAAAAGGGCAAGAACTCAGAAAGGAATCAGGAATCAAAGAAAATAATGAAACAAAAATCAGGCATGGAACAAGCAGGAACAACAGAAAAGAATTCTATATCTCCCTCATTATCACTAGATGGAAAACCTTTGCTGTATGTAATGGGGGAGATATAGAATTCTTTTCCATTCAAGGGATTGAAAGAGTCAGATTAAGAGTGAGAGGAGGGGACCATCTGAGCCTTTTGGAAAGGAGAGAGGTGTTTTGGATTTTCCATTTGGGAACGCGTCTGCCCCTAGGACTTAATCATGAGTTCGACGTTACCTGTTATACCTGAATAAGATAGAGCAGACTATCTGCTTTAAGTACTTAAAATATCTTTACTGGTGAATTTTCAATAGAGAGAACTAGTGACGGCTTTCATAGTTAATAATATCTGAAAAATGGTTGATGTAAATTATTTTGGATAATTATGCAATTTTAATATGATATGCTGTATATTGACTTAATTAATATTGTTAAACTTGAAACATTACTTGAATTTACAATATGTGATGTATGGAATAAGATACGAATACCCCACAGAGGCAATTTTGGGATTATATAAAGAAAATAGGGTTAATGCCCTTTGACTTTTGATTTTAAAGAGAAATGGCATGGATTAACAGGGTTTAAATTCTGTATTGGACATGCTGCTAACAAAGACACCTATGACTAAGCACCGGAGGGTGTGAAACGCATAAGGTGGGTCATGTTGGGTCAGTATGTATCTAATTTTAATGTGAATATAAATAAATAATTAATTTTACTAAAGAAAAAGGCCTTGGGACAGATATCTTTTGATATAAAAATGTTTTGCATGTGATTGCCTGTGAACTGGGGCAAGTTCCTGTGGCTTAATTGGGGATTTACAGAATTCAGATGTGGACTCCCGACCGAAGAATGCCTTACTGGCAGAGTCTGGCACACTTTTAAAACACTTAGGAGGTTATTTATCAAAGTACGAATTTATCTCAATATTTTCTGCTACAAACTCTGATCAAATCCACACAGGTTTGTTATGCTTATTTATTATTATAATTTGCTTTGCGGGAAAAAAAATCAGAATTTCGCGATTTTTTCTGAATTATCACCCAAAAACTAAGAAAACTTCACGGTATTGCACAAAACCCAGCGCACATCAAAAAATCATTGGGGCTTCTCCCATTGACTCATATGTAACCTCGTTCAATAAAACTTTGTACTACCGCACACCTCCTTCCACTTTTTCTGCGTAGTGGTGCTGGTCCACCGTTGACCTTGCCTGGTCACCTTAATACTTTGTATTCTTGAAAAACGGTCCGCACACACCAATGTTGCAGTCGGGGATAGTGCCCCTTTTATTAATGCCACCAACAATAAATATTCAACGTTTCGGGGGGACACAGCCTCCCTTCTTCATCCTGAAGAAGGGAGGCTGTGTCCCCCCGAAACGTTGAATATTTATTGTTGGTGGCATTAATAAAAGGGGCACTATCCCCGACTGCAACATTGGTGTGTGCGGACCGTTTTTCAAGAATACAAAGTCATATGTAACCTCGACAGGTCTGAGATGCCGGATTTTCATATTCAGACTTTTCCATCCTCAGGGTTTAATTAATTCCGAAAAATCAGTTGGCTGCTCATAAACTTTATGAGGTTTGCTTTGGGCTCAAAGAGGTATGACAAAGAGATATGAATTTTCTATATTGGGAGATGACTGTATATTTATCACTTAAGACTTGATTTAATTCAATGTTAAAGGCGAAGGAATGCTACACAGGCATTTTATTGCTAATAGATTAGCTGAAATAGTGCAAGCTAGAATGCTATATTTATTCTGTAGAATGGTTTACCATACCTGAGTAAAAAGCTCTAGAAGCTCTCTGTTTGTTTAGGATAGAAGTATTAGCTTGGTGTGACATCACTTCCTGCCTGAGTATCTCCCTACTCACTTATTGCTCTGGGCTCAGATTACAGCAGAGAAGGGAGGGGGGGCGAGGAGAGGAGCAAACTGAGCATGCTCATGCCTGGGGCAAGGATGTTTAAGCTGAAGGCAGGAAGTCTGAAACAGAAGCCCATGTGTACACAATAGAATGAAAGAAATGCAGTGTTTCTTTTGACAGAGGACTCAAAGCAGCACTACTTTGAGGTTTTACTGGTATATTTAGGTGGACCTTTCTGATAAGGCTTACTTAGTTTTAACCTTTCCTTCTCCTTTAAGCCAAATAAGGAAAAATGTAAACTAATCTGTTAAAAATATATATAATGTGATTGCATACTCTTGTACTTTCAGAAAAATTAGCTGGAGAGCATTTAAAAGACAGACAATTCAATGGTTCCCTATCTTTGCGTCCAATCCATTCTTCAGGATTATTAACCTTATTTTAAATTACTTTTCTTGCGATGCTGAATCACTTCCCTGAATATGAATGAATTTCATTAGCTTGCTCTGTGCATATATTGTAGCAGTTATATGCAAATTTCTCCACATTATTTCAGCTTCTATGCATACTGCAAAATGATTTCATTTTCTGTAATGATCCCAGGCAGCACTGAAATCTATTTTATACTCTTCCTGGCTTCAACGAGGTCTGCTAATATGTATCATGGATTGAAACGCAATTATAGGTAAGCACAGTGTTAGACGATGGATAGATAGATGATATATAGATAACATTCTTATGACTCTAATAGCTTGCCCAAAAATCTCTGATGAAGGATTTCTCATCAGTTGATAAGTATGCAGTGTCATGGATCCATGCTTTAATATGGAAATTAAGGGATGGTGAGAGAGGATTTGCAATTCATGAGCAAAACACCTCCTGCTTTAGCAATTTGACTTGCACCCAAACCCCCCAACACACAATGGAACTATATTGTCTATTTGCAGACACAGTAGAATGGGCAATTTGTACAAGAAAAGAGGGTTTTCAATTATTTATCTTTTTAAATTTAAATTAATTTTCTTGAACACCCTCATTATTTAATTAATTTTACATAAAATGAACAAAACATTTAACAGAGCCGATTTGATCCAGGTGTTATCTGAGGGAGCAAAATCTGAACATTCAACAACAGACTCAGCTGTTGGTCTTTAATGAAATCACACCAAATTGTAGTGCTTACTGCACAGTTTTCCTGTTACTAGCAGTAAAAGGGCATATATGAATAAACATAATTATTAGTGTTCCATGTTTAGTAAGTTACAGCTAAACAGAATTTAGCATCCCCCAGGGGCTTAAAACACACTCCACCAAGGACAAAAAAAATGTTGATTTTTAGGATTGTATTGGTAAATTGTTGTGATATATTTCTTTAATCATGAACACATAACACCTTAAAAACAACTTACTAGAAAAACTAGATAACTTGACAATAAAAAAAACAATCGTTATTTCTTTTCTTTCTTTTTCAATTATTTTTATTGAAGATTAAAAAAAAAAACATTTTTCTCTTTTGGGAATTATCCCATTACAAATAAAATGTTATAAAAATTATTTAAGATTAGTTTGTTTGATTTGATAAAATACAAATCTAAAAATCCTCCAAATAATGCCTAAAGCACATACACACATTAACACATGCATGTATATATAAGTGAAGTGTAGGTAAAAGTTTATTTTTGTTCTCACTGTATCTGGTTCATCAAACAGAGTTAGGAGCCGCCACACATTCCTTGTCTTCACAAATTAGAATAGATTACTCTAGAGAACCATGGTCATCAAACAAGTGTTCTTTTATTGATTGCACTACATGTTTCGGATCTAACTGATCCTTCTTCGGGTGCCAAGGTTCACAATGTGCATAACCCAATACTCAAATTTAAACATAAACCACAACCAACAAGCATGGCATCATAAAATACATTAAAGGATCTTAATGCAGTACTGCCCTCTAGGGGCCTACTCCAAAAGTACACCATAACCTAAGGCAGTAGTTATAATTGTGTCTATTATTAACATGTGTTTATATAGCGACAAAGTCGGACAGACCGTGGGTGAGAGTTCCAGAGGAGGGGTGCAGCCCTTGCAAAGTCTTGAATGCGAGCATGTGAGGAGGTAATGAGAGAAGAGTTGAGTTGCAGGTCAGTAGGAAGAGGTTGGGTGAGTATATAGAGATGAGTTCAGAGATGTAGGGTGGGGCAGAGTTATGAAGTGCTTTGAATGTCAGGGTCATTAATTTGAATTTAATTCTGAGAGGTAGTGGAAGCCAGTGCAGGGATTGACAGAATGGCGTGGCAGAGGAGGAGCGGTTGTTGAGGTCTATGAGCCTCGCTGCAGTGTTCATTATGGACTGGAGAGGTGTCTCTGGAAGGGAAGGCCAATTAAAAGAGAGTTACAGTAGTCTAGACGTGATATGACGAGAGAGTGAATAAGAATTTTGGCAGCATCTTGGGTGATAAATGAATGTATTTTGGATATGTTCCTTAGGTGGAAGTAACATGATTTAATAAGTGACTGGATATGAGGAGTGAATGACAGGGCAGAATCTAGGATAACCCCAAGGCCTGAGGAGAGGGGGTGATAGTGGAATTGTTAGCTATGATGGATACTTCCGGGATGTTACTGGTGTTAGTTGGAGGAAAAAGAACCATTTCAGTTTTAGAGAGGTTTAATTTAAGGTAGCGTTGCGACATCCAAGTAGAGATAGCGGACAGACAGGAGGAGACGTGAGTTAGGAGTTCTGGGTTGAGATCAGGAGATGAGAGCTAAATCTGAGTATCGCCAGCATAGAGATGTTAGTGGAAACCATACGAGTTAATTAATTTGCAGAGGGAGGAAGTATAGAGGGAGAATAATATGGGTCCCAGGACAGAGCCTTGAGGAACCCTAACAAAAAGAGGTAGGGGAGAAGATGCTACTCCGTTGTAGGAGACACTGAAGGAACGATTGGTGATATAAGAAGAGAACCAGGACAGGGCTGTGTCACGAAGGCCACGGAACTGTACTGAATTAGTACTATATTCCATTGTAAATGTTATATTTGGATGTTGGGTGTTAATATACTGTAGAAATTAATTTAGAGTTGCTTCACTAGAACCCCACAGTAGGAAAATATCATCCACAAATAGTAGGTAGCATTTGATGTGGGGTTTGAATTTATTGTGTTCCAGTATGATATTTTGTTCGATATAGTGCATCCCATATCTGACCAGTCCTAAGCTCAATTTTCATCTGATTCAGATGACTTTGAGGTAGTTGGCCAGTTTAAATATATTGCAATATATGGACAAACAATCCCTGTTTTGTTTAAAGGGTAAGGCATTTTTCAGTAGCAGTAAAATGTCTCTGTCTTAAATATATTGATAATGGGTTGAGTGCAGAGGACTCTTGTATTTGTCTATGTGAATTTTGTGTTCACAGCCTCATTGCAGCCCCGCCTAATAGTTTTAAAAAATAGTGGTGAGCACAACTTTCCCTTGTTTGTTATAGTTATACAGGAGCAGTGTCCAGCTTCATGTTGTAGCTCCCACCCTTCCCAACTATAGTCAGGTGATCCCACTGGTGTCTAATAAAAGGGCAAACAAGTTTGGGCGTTTTACTTTGAAAGCAGCTAGTAACTTGCAGGTAAAACTTAGTCCCTTTGTAAAATGTATAATGAAGCAATAGAATTCTTAATGAATCAGATGAAAGTGAGTAAAGGACTGGCCAGATATGGGATGACTCTGACATAGTTGGCCATCTTAAATATATTGCAATATATGGACAAGCAATCCCTGTTTTAAATGTCTCTGTCTTAAATGCAGAGGACCTCTTGTATTTGTCTATTGAGGTGTGCAACCCAAATATAGTATTTTATATATGTATATGTGTATATGTATATATATATATATATATATAGTCCAGAAAGGAACCTTAAGACCTGTGAGTGCTTCCTTTCTGGATTATATATATATATATAGATATACATATACATATTTTATATATAAATACAAAATACTATATTTGGGTTGCACACCTTGATGAATTAGAAGACCTGGGTGTTATGTTTATTAGCAGGCTCATGCAGGCATTACACAACAGTAACTTTCACTTTCACTTTTAAACTGACAGGAAGTATGCACAGTATAAGTCTGGGCACAATGACATCTACAGGCCATTTGTATAAACACCACACTGGGTCCACATGCAAGAATAAAAAGTAAATGTCAAGAAATGATGGCACTCACAGGATTTACACAAATACATCAAAGTGTATTGCCAAAAAGGTTTATTAATCTGATGTTTCGGTCCTTGTGTTAATAAAGTACAAACCTACTGCCTGAAAATTTTATGTATTATTTTATTTTATTTTTAATCTGTAACACCTAATGTTGAACAAAGCCCCAAAAAGTTATTGTATGACCCTCATAGTTTAATATATAGTTAATATATAATTAACATATCTCCATATTGTCTCTTCCTGAGTCTAAATTGTCCCAATCGGAGAACATGTGTAATGTTAATTTTGAATAAATATTTTTTGGTTTGTGGTGTAGTGGAGAAATACATGCATGTGCCAATTTAATGTTAAAATATGTGTTCTTGACTTGCAGTCAGTGTTTCTGTAAAATGATTATGTTTCTGGAATGGAATTTTGAAGAATGTGTAATAACTATAAATGCATGGGCTTTTTATCTCGAATGCTTGATACCAAGAGTTTTCTGTAAAAGGTTTTTTTTTCATAATTTGGACAACTATATGTTGTCTGTTTTTCTTAAAAGCATATTAGTTGCCACTCTGTATAGTATCTTGCTTGAATTATTTCCTTTAAACTTGCAAAAGCAAGAGAAGAAATTACAGTACATCTGAATTTAACCTCCTTAGTGAAACTAAATTCTAAAGCAGTTTTTAGGAGCACATTTAGCCCAATCTATGGAACCCAAGTGCATTCCCAGCATTTTAATCAATTTTGATACTTTTCAAAACTTTCCTTTCTTCTTCTTAATTTATTGCCCTGGAAAGAATAGTGTCAGTGTAAAAAATACACTCATAAATACAAAGGTCTATGTAACAGTGTAGTATTACTACTGTCTAACTGAATCTGCCCCATAGTCATGACATGATAAGAATGTGTTGAAAGCTGCAGTTTTGATATCACTAAGATATAAACACCTTTCTGCTTCACTTTCCTGTCTAGACTTCTAGCTTTGAACATTCTATATATATAAAATATATAGGATATGCTGAAGGAAATTACCTTGTCTACTATCTACCACCACCATCTAGACAAATTGTGTTAATCGTTTAAAGTTTACCCTTCACATTGCATACTTCATTGCATTTTTCGTTTAATGAAAATACATTAGAATCCTAATAATAAAGTTACTTGTTTTGCCGACTGGAGGCTATTGCTTATTAGGATTAGAGGATTCAAGCTTTCACTTTCAATGAGCATATGATTAAGTGCTCTTTGGAGTAAGGCTTTTCTTTTGATAAATTTGAGATGGTTTTCCCTAAATGCAACTTTTTTGCTGCACTTTTTTAACTGATGTGGTTTTTGTTTTAGCACCTAGGATTCTAGCACCAGAAAAGTTGGAGGAAATGCAATTACAGTTAGAAAGGTTAAGGGGCATATTTATCATGGGTCGAATTTCGAATGGAAAAAACGTTGAAATTCGAACCAAAATGAAGTCGAAGTTTTTTTTGTTTTGTTTTTTTGTCGAATAGGTCCGTTTTTGATCGAATAGGTCCATATTTGGGCAAATTGGAATTGTATGAATAGAAGGAATATAGCGCATTCCATTGAATTTGATTCAATGTTTAAAGTTTACCCTTCACATTGCATACTTCATTGCATTTTTCTTTTAATGAGAATACATTAGAATCCTAATAATAAAGTTACTTGTTTTGCCGACTGGAGGCTATTGCTTATTAGTATTATGGCAATATGGCAAAGTCCCCTGAGACCCACTTAGTATGTCTATTCTGCACGCAATTGGTTATACAAACCCCATTATAGCCATACATTATCACATAATCCTTAAGGTCCCCACAGAATATAAAAAACTTTTAAGTTCAGTATGCATGGCATCCATAGATCTGCAATGTGCTCATAGATTTGCATAGTCCTCCATTCATCTATGCAGTTTTACAGCTTTAACTGTATCCACAGGGTATTAGACTATCCCAAGTGCAGCTACAGTTTTGTAACTAGTAGTGATTGGTGAATTTGGGGCGTTTCGCTTCGCTGAAAAATTTGTGAATTTCCGCAAAGTTCACAAAACAGCGACATCGTCTCGCTTTTGACGCCAGTGTCCATTTTTGCCACCGGCATCTTTTTTTTTTACGCCAGCACAAATTCACTGTCGAAAATGCGCTGGCATCCAAAAAAAGCCAGCTGGTGAATTTTCAAAACGGTTTCGTGAATATATTCGCCGGCACCGCGAATTTGCACCTGGCGAATAAATTTGCCCATCACTAGTAGCTAGTACAGTTACAGAGTCCACATGATATCCATAGGGGCACATTTACTTAGCTCGAGTAAAGGATTAGAATGAAAAATACTTCAAATTTCAAAGTATTTTTTTTGCTACTTCAACCATCGAATTGGCTACTTTGACCTTCGACTATGATTTCGACTTCAAAAGGAACGATTCGAACTAAAAATCGTTCGACTATTCGACCATTCTATAGTCAAAGTACTGTCTCTTTAAAAAAAAATTCGACCACCTACTTCGCCACCTAAAACCTACCGAGCACCAATGTTAGCTTATGAGGAAGGTCCCCATAGGCTTTCCAAAAATCGTTTGATTGATGGATTAAAATCCTTCCAATCGTTCGATTCGAAGGATTTAATTTTTCCTTTGATCGATCGAACGAATTGCGGTATATCCTTCGACTTCAATATTCAAAGTCGAAGGATTTAACTTCGATGTTCAAATATCAAGGGTTAATTAACCCTCAATATTCGACCCATAGTAAATGTGCCCCATAGTGTACACACAGTATATAACACTGCATTGTGAAATTAGAATTGGGAGTGGGTATATCAGTAAGGATCATTACGAGGCACACAGTCTGGTCTAAAGTGTTCAGCCTGTCTAATTTCAGTTGATAAATGTGGAATATGTTTCCAATTTTAATTAAAAAAATATTGCAATCTTATTATATGAATGTTGGGCTATATTATATATAGTAAAAATAGAAGGTAAATATCATAAAACCTATAACAAAATATGTATTTCTCAAATGGTTGACAACGGCAATTTTCAAGTGAGGTATGTTTTAATTAAATTCTTCTCATTTGAGTTATAGACCTCAAAATTAGTGTATTTCAATAGACAAACATTATTTTGTATTCTATATTCAGCTATCATTGAGATACAAATTAACAAATATAAATCTTTCAAAATACTTACAGATGCTGAAGAAGGACTCATAATTTCAGAAATACAAAAAAATGCATAAAACAGCCACACACAGGTATATTATAAGAGCATCAATTTTAGGTCAAGTCTGAATTCTATATGGTTGTGAGCAGTGCTTACTTTATCAGTGACCCCTGTGTAAGTACCAAGCAATTAGAAGAATAAAATGTTGAGTGTATGTTGCTATAGGCATTTTAATGAGTTCAGTTCAAATGGGGTAAGATAATTGTGTATAATAAAACTAAATATTCCAATGAAGTCTTTTAGATGTGGCAACAAAGAAAATAATACTGCTTCAGATTCAAATAGTGACCTTTGTATGAAAAACCCAGTTGCAAACTTTGCTTTTATAATTGCTTTCTCTCTGTTGCTGTATAAAAGAATGCATACAAATGATGAACTAGTTCCCTAGCAAATATATGCAGCTATGCCTTGAACTATTTATTATCATCCCACTAATGCCTTTGTAAAGCATATCAATGTCTTCTGCCAATTTACTGACAATCTATTCTTCACTTTGACACAAGCTAGCATACAGAATCATTTTTATCTGCCTTTATTCCCTGTTTGTTCATGCTTTATTCACCATAAGACGTGACTGCTTTGAGAAAAGTGTTCTTAATATGATATTTATTAATTATAGCAAATTGTATGCAACTTACTTGCTTTAATGTTTTTAAAAGATTAAAGTGTCATACATCACACAAGAAATGTATATATTACAGACGCATTATATTCACTTGGACAGAGAATAATTATCTTATTAATATGTAACATTTGAATCCTCGTCCATTATACAGGAGCAAAAAATTTGATTGCTACAGTTGTAGAATATTACCAAACACCCTCTGAATTTGCTAAGCACATAATTATTTACTTAACCAGTTGCTATATGCAGCTTTGTGCCATTCACTTATTTTGTCTTGACAAATGGGGCACACACCATAATATTTACCTGTCAATCAAAATCTGGCTAGATTATTTTAGAAATGGTACAGAATTATATTTAGAATTTTTTTCCATAAAATGACGCTCATAAAAATGTTTATGTTTGCAATTGTTCCCCTTTAAGAACAGTGTACAGTAAGGGGCATATTTATCTAATTTCGAATTGGAAAAACTTCGAAATTCAAATTCAAAAAGACCAACCAAAATTAAGTCAAAGTTTTTTTTTCGTTCGAATAGGTCAGTTTTTGATTGAATAGGTACGTATTCGGTCAAATTCAAATCATATGAATTGAATTAATGGCGCATTCGATTGAATTTGATTCGCTGTTTTTCCCCAAAAAAACTTTGATGTTTTTTCAAAGTTCACCAATTGACTCCAAATAGGTTTTAGGAGGTCCCCCATATGCTAAAACAGCAATTCGGCAGGTTTTAGATGGTGAATATTCAAATTTGAATTTTTAAAGAGACAGTACATGAACATGAATTTTTTGCAAATTTGAATTGAAATTGGACAATTCCCTAGTTGAGGTACACAAAAATAACTCGAAATTAAATTTTTTTTCATTTGAAAATTCACCTCGACCTTTGATAAATCTTGATAACCCTAAACGTAACCAAAAAAATAGTAATAGAACAAATGAAAGATTTATGAATTATAGGAATCTTGACTGAAAAAATGTAATCGGGGTTACTTCTAGCAATGATTCATGTGCCAATTTAAAACATTATTGCCAATCATTTTACTTTATATATATATTTTGTACATGTGGAAAAAAGGATCACCATGAATTCAAATATATTTCTACAAAACAGAAAGAAAAATTATGTGACCAGATAGAAAGATAGTCTATATTTTAACTCAATTTTATATCTTTTCTCATTGCGCAATTTTTAAATTCCAGTTACAGTTTAATTTGCATATGTTTGCAGTTTATCTAATTCAATAAAAAATGATGCTCAATAGTCAAGGCAAGGTTTTATCAGGAATTCATTAACTGGCAAAATTCCAACTCTTCCAGATTCTTTCATTTTTGCATAGCCTTACAAGACACACTACCTATTAGGAACTGCCTGGCCTAGATCTCTGGACCTTATGTTATGTGGCCAGTGCTGTTATAGGATTCAACAATAGAAGCATTGGAGGCTCAGACTTTAATTTTGCATCCATAGGCGACCTCATTTGCAGAAGCTGCCTATAATTATATAATAAAGAGCCTTCAAAAGCCAAACCCTAGTTGCTGCAAGATGCTTGATTTTTAATCATGCTGGATCTGTTCCTGGATTTTTTGTTCTTATAACTAACTTTCCGTATGCATCTTTCTGGTATGTCCCTATGTCTTGGCTTTGACATTAATCTAGGCTTTTACATGTTGCCTTTACCTGACCTGTAACCTATAGTTTGTGTTACCTCAGGGAGACATGCTTGTGTTATATCTTTATTATATGCAATATGTGTATATTGTAGATATATATATATATATATATATATATATATATATATATATATATATATATATATATATATATAAATATATATACATTGTGATTTGTATCTAAGAATGTTGTGTAATTTACATATTTCATATTAGATAGTATCAAGACATAACAAAGACAAGCTTCAAAGACACCCTGTGTAGCATACAGTTGTTAAATCCCCTCCCCTTTGACCAGCGGCAGCTGGAAAAGCAAACCTTCCTGTCTACACACTGCCTTTCCCCATTCCATTGTCCTGATTCTGGAATGAACTGCCTCAGGAATCCATGCCCTACCCCCCAAGATTAATGTATTGGTCACTGACCAATCAGAACCTGACATGAACTTATGGTCAGTCTATAGGTCAATACAATAGGCTTAGTTAGTCAGAGAGTCCTGGGAGTTCCTGGAGGGAGGACATAGATGACAGACCTAATGGAAGGATGAGTATCCGAGATGCAGTGGATTTAGATCCAACATATACATATTTCTAATTGTCTTTGTAACTATTTGTTATACATTCTATGTAGTGTAACTTGTTTTATGTGTATTATTTCTGTAGATATATGTCAAGAGTTTTTGTAAATAAATATATATATTTTGATTGAGCTATCTCTTTCGTTAAAGAACCCTTATAACCAGGAATACTTATTTACATGTGTATATGAGAATAAATATACATATTTACACAAATATATCCTTGGTCAACAGTTTGAACATTGCCTTTGTCTGCCGCATTCCCTGACTTGTTGTACATATATTATAGGGGCTTGATTTTTAACTGCTGTCTACTTAACCATGAGCAAATATTATTTTATGCCTCTCAAACAGACAGGGGCCACTATACTGATGTTACAAGTATACTGATGCCTGTTCAATGTGACAATGATACTGCCAATTGAGACACATTCAGTTACATTGAGAAGGAAAAACAGCAGCCTGCCAGAAAGCATGTCTCTCCTAAAGTGCAGGCACAAGTCACATGACCAGGGGCAGCTGGGAAATTGACAAAATGTCTAACCCCATGTCAGATTTCAAAATTGAATATAAAAAAATCTGTTTGCTCTTTTGAGAAATAGATTTCAGTGCAGAATTCTGCTGGAGCAGCACTATTGACTGATTTATTTTTTCCCATGACAGTATCCCTTTAAGTATTGCAGAATTGATGTTACACTATGGGGGGCATGTGCAAGGCCTCTCTGTCAGTCACATATACAACTGTATAAGGGGCAGACTATTTGGAATTGACCATTTATAGGCAGAACCATGGCTAAATATACATCTGGTTAGTATTTTAAACCTCTTTATTTGACAAATAACAACTTTCATAGAGGCAAAAAAAAGAACAGTTTTTGGGTACATCCAGACAAAAATTTGATGTAAAATCCGGGAGAACATTACTTAAAATAAGGGAAATGCACCAATTGAAATGCATTAGAAATTGAAGGGACCACAAATAAAAAATGTAAAATGCGGGTAAACTTAAAATCAGGGTACTTAAAATCGAAGTTTCACTGTATTCATAAATTAAAAATCACCAAGAAAAAAAAAACATATTGAAAGCTTCCGTAATGTGGTTGAAACATTTCATCTTTTGATGCTTTATATATAGATAATGTTTCACTGAGCTGTGCTGAATAAGCATACTCTCATATAAGTTATGCTAAACCACAACACTGACCACAGGATTACTTTCAGAGAGATTCCAGTTATTGCAATTGAAGTGTCATTGTAAGTTATAGAGGACAGAGGAAAATAGAGGATACTGTACAAGAAGTAATTGAATTGTGATTTATATTATTTCAGTAGAGTATGCATTATGAAAATGATTATTTTATAAAATATTTTAAAGTAACATTTATAATAGTAATGGCAAAAAAAGTTGTTGATGAACAACAAACATTGCAAAAACCAGGGACCCAAGGCAGAAACGAAATACACTGAAATAAGGATAATTGAATACAGCTAGTATCTGCCATCAACATTATTGCTTATTACAGTAAAGCTCTGTGTATCTTGACAGCGCTATATAAATAAATGATGATGATGATTACAGTGGAGCTGCCCCCCTTCCCCCTGTCTGTTCTTTCCATCTGACCTGTTCTTTTCCATCTGCAATGTTGATATTACCTGAAGTCCAAGAAAAAGGAAGATTATTTCATACTTACCGAAATCTTCCTTTCCTAGACGTACTCCATGTCATCACGTTATGGATAGCCCCTCCTCCCTGCTCCCATTAGAAGGAACCTCCCCAAGCCTTTAAAAGGCCAACCACACCCACCTACCGGCGTCTTTGTAACAAGCTCTTAAATTACCGGAAAAGAATGGGCGGGTGTGATGACATGGAGTACGTCTAGGAAAGGAAGATTTCGGTAAGTATGAAATAATCTTCCTTTTTCCCTAGCCGTACTCCATGTCATCACGTTATGGGACGTAGCAAGTTAACGTTATCCCATGGGAGGGAATATGCTTTAAGAAGAAACTGAAATAAGGAAAGGAGTATCTCTGACTAGATAGTCCACCATCATGCAAACTCCTTACTTTAATATAGAGAGTCCAGGTGAAAACCCCAGAATAAGTTCACCAGGCTAATAATAGGGCTATAATATAGCCTATACTAAAGAGAAAAAGAGAGAGCGCGAGAGAGAGAGAGATGTTAGCCCACTGAGAGTGAGGAACAAGTTAGCTCACTAACCACCACTTCACCCTCCAGAAGAGAGAGAGGAAGACAGTCCTGTAAAAAGGTGAATTCAGCAAGCTGAAATACTTACTCTCCTACTCACCAAAAGCATTCATCACATGTATGCCTAATTTCAGTGCACATTGTAAGGTACCTGTAAGAAACACTTGTTAGGAGTAAGAACCCAAAACGGACACAAAATAGGAATGATCTGCTTAGGATATATCCCTATATGTAGGATATCCAATGTACCCTGAGGTACCCAAGTCCAGTACCTAAATATCTTCATATCAGAATGCGTGTTAGTCAGGACTGTTCTAACAGAAAACAGATCCTAAAGATCGGACAAGGGCACCTGAGAAAACAGTTGGGATTAGAATTCCTTACACTGTGTAAGGTCCTATGATGAGGCAGACTCAATTAACTGTAAAGAGTTGAGCAACTACAGTACCTAAGAAAGAACCCCTGTTGGTTGACCCAACATAGTACTCTGAGAGGTATAACTGAATACCCCTAAGGTTACAGATCCAGTAACCACCGTGCAACTAAAGGACTAATTCCAAGATCTATGGAGGCAGATTATATGCCCTGGATAAATGTTTACAGTCACCCACAAACCTGTGTTCTTTCTACCCATAAGGGACCCATTTCTATGTGGAATCAACTATACTACATATTTAATCGTTGAGGCTGACCTTGGAACTGGAGGAACCCTATGGATGTTCCAGTAAGTGTCAGAAGGGCCTCTGATCTCCTAGAGTCATTCTGGATCATATGTATCAGGAGTGGCACAGGAATGTGAATCCGAGAATAAACTAGGATAATAGGAGTGTTGTATCTGGAGGGGACATTGAGCTCTGTGCAAATGTTTCAGACACAATTTTCAGCAGGTGTAAATGTAATACCTCTAATATAGGGAACAATGTGACAGACATGGTCAAAACAGATAAAAACAATACTTCCAAACCTCCCCTTTGACGCTAGACAAACCTGTAGGACAGATACATAAAATATCCTTAATTCATTCTCAATGAAATTAATGATTGGAAGTGGTAAGAGATTAGACTCTACTGTAATGACTGCAACCGTCCCACTTAAGGGAAGACTCTGATCCTGCTCAGAAGAGCCAAGTACATTCTCGGCCGAAGCAATAGGACAGGTAGCAACTGTAGTATGTCACTGTGAGGAGGAAAGATCCAAAACTGCTGGTGTTCCTAGAGGGCACAGACCTAGAGACGAAAAATAAATTACCGCTCCTAGGATGCCTCCATCTGCTGTCCAATCAGATACCTATCTGGTGTGGAAGAACAGCTGGCCCTGTATTCTAAAAAAGAAAAACCCACTAACTAGGGGATTGAGAAATTGAAGAAAAAAATAAATAAATAAATAAATAAATAAATAAATAAAATAAATGGACCCAAAATAAGGGCCTTCTGGACACAGAGCCTTAAGTCACAAAGCCGTCTTGTTTTGTTGATAGTATAAGGTAGTATAAGCAGAATATCCCTATCCTGGGCCAGACTTGAACAGAGGTCATCCCTAAGGACTAACAAGAGACTTTGAGGACTCCTATAGCCTGAAAACCCTTGGTTTGAAATATACACCCAGTGGCCTGATACGTATGTGTACCCTGTCTCTATAGACCCCCTGTATTGGCAGATAAAATGTCCCATCTATCCTGACATTAAGAATATCAGTAGAAATAGTATAGGAATAACACTGGGTAGTGGCTCCCCTCTCTAATTTGTAGGAGGCACCAGGGATTCACCCTAGAAAACGGTAGAGATACATCTGGGGATCCTTCAGCCAAGCATAAAGAACTGTATACCTTGTTCTTCCTTAAACCTATGAATATGGAATTTCCACAGGTTGCACCCCTAGAAACTAGCCAGATGTCCTGGCTGCTATAGTGAAATATATGGATGAGGAGTTCAAGTACTGATTGTTCCAGGAATCTGTTGCATAAAAATATAGGTTTATTGAGCCAACGTTTCTGGTTCCAAAAAAGAACCCATCCCAAGGACACAAATCATATATAGATATCTGTGCAAACATATATACATACTCATATACATGCCTTAGTATTAAAATATATGCACCTGCCTATGGCCCTCTTATAGATGCAAACATATATGTTGCTTGGTCGACCAGTTGTATTATGGAGCTTATCCATTCATTGAGCATTTGTTCTGAAGGCAGTCTGCCGGATGTGGGCCATGGTGCAAACATATATTAAAATATGTGATAATAATATGTACCTCGGTTAGTGTCCTAAGCTCCTGGTAGAGCACAGTACCCGACCCCAGAGCTCGAGCTGCGTGGATATCTGGTCCTCCATTCGTTCAGGCAGTGATCGGTGATACAAGGCTGCTGAATCTGGAAAAATTTACCTTAAATGGTCCCAAAAGTAGTACATACCTGTGGTTATTGTTAACCCAGCAATCCTTATGACAGACAGGTTTCAGAACTCCTGTAGTGTTTATCAAGACAAAGTTAAGCTTACCTGCCATCGGGAAAAAATATTGCCTAGTGCTTAATTTATTAAGCCCTATTTTATCCCAGGAGCAATGCCATGGAATGAAAAGACCTTCATATGAAGGTACTCATCTGGATTAAACCTGAATGTACCCCAGAAACAATTACAACCCCATGTAATGCATAGTTTAGGTTAGCTGCAGTCAGAGCAAACCTATATCAGACCTACATAGCTACCCAGTCCAGTGATCTACATTTATTAGAGCTACTGGTTCAAGGTGAGCAATACTTAGAGCATATCATACTGCAGAGAATAGGAGCCTACAGATATGATCACGGCAACATGTAATACATAAAATATTAGCTACTGTTTAGGGCAAGCGTAAATCTGGTCCTAGCCGTTCCCGGGCCTGTGCTTTACATACCTTAGGGCTACCTATTCTAGGTGAGCCATAGCCAGGGTATATACTGCGGAAGAAAATATAAGCACAGATTCAATCACAGTAACATGAATACATGGTTTATATTAGCTGCTGCTTAGGGCAAGCATATCTCAGGGCCTAGGAACTCAAAAGGCCTGATCCATTAGGGCTACTTGTTCCATGAGAGAAATAGCCAAATCGTAAACTGCAGAAAACATGTAATACATAGTTAGGTTAGCTGCTGCTTATAGCAAGCATGTGTCAGAGCCTAGCAGCAAGACAGATCTGTGCTCTACATCTCGCAGGGCTACATGTTCTTTGTGAGCAATAGCCAGAGCATAAGCTGTATAACAAAATAGTAGCATAGGTACAATCACAGCAACATGAAATACATAGTTAGATTACCTGTTGCTTCGAGCAAGCATGTCTCAGGGCCTAGCAGCCAGCCAGACCTGTGCTCTACATCCTGTAGGGCCACGCTTTACCTGTGAGCAATAGCCAGAGCTTAAGCTGTAGAACCAAATAGGAGCACAGGTACAATCACAGCAATATGAAATACATAGTTAGGTTAGCTGCTGCTTCGAGCAAGTATGTCTCAGGGCCTAGCAGCCAGCCAGACCTGTGCTCTACATCCTGTAGGGCCATGTTTTACCTGTGAGCAATAGCCAGAGCTTAAGCTGTAGAACAAAATAGGAGCAAAGGCACAATCACAGAAACATGAGGTCCATAGTTTAGCTGCTGCATAGAGCAAGCTTATATCGGGCCCTAGCCTTCAGCCAGACCTTTGCTCGACCTCCATTATGGCTACCTGTTCTATGTGAGTAATAGCCAAAACATAGAATGCCGAACAAAAATAGCGCAATACATATTATGGATTATCTGATGTTTATAGCAAGTATAGCAAGTATAGCAAGTATCAGAGCCTAGCAGCCCCCCCTGCCCAGGGATCCATATTCAATAGGGCTACTGGTGTCCTATTTGTAAATGGCCTGAATTCGGCACCCAGCCTGACAGTATACAATACTTGTCAGCATAAGAGAGTGTTAGCCCAATTATCTATTTGTATAAGGGCTACTGCTTTCAGGCAGGAAACAATCATAACCAGGCACAGTGCAGATAAGCATATGAATATATAGCATGCAAGCAGTTAGTTAGACTTTAGTACACTGCAGAACAGCATATGGAGACACTTCTTACCTGCTGCTCATTATGCAAGGCTGGAAGCTGACCCCTTAATGCCACAAATTCCAGGACACTATTGTTAACAGGAAAACAGGCCTCAAAAGTTTACTGACAACAGCAGGACTTACCTGAGGCTGCAGCTTCCTTGCTTGCTGAGTTAGAGAGTGGGCGGGGCCATCTCCACTTGCTTTAGCTGGACCTGATTATACTCAGCTGGTGTCTGCACTCAGTGGGGGGTTGATTATACTCAGCTGGTGTCTGCATAGGCAGGAACCCAAAGCAACTGCGTAGGTTATACTGAGGCAAATTGGATAATTAGTGTTGGTGCTTCCTGCACAGGCCCAAGTTTGCTATAATATGAGGCCTATAGCGAAACTTTTTTTTTTTATATTTTTTTATTTTTTATTGTTATTTTAACTACCTCCGCCTTAGGAAAGTCTGTTGAGGAAGGCAGTTGGCCATGACCTGCCCCCATAAAAACAAAAATAAAACAAAGGTAACAGGGGGCAGTAAGGTTCAGGCCCCTAAACTAATTAGCCTAAACTAACTGCCACCTCCCTCGCCCAGCCGTAAAAATGGGGTGTAGGGGCCACATACACCACTGCCGTCGGACGCCCTTGGGGCAGGCCGGGAGGGCACACGGATGGGGGGACAAGCACCTGCCACCCGATGCTCTTGATAGCAATACAGGAAGGCAACTGAAATACAGGCAGACAAGGAGTAGCAAACATTGCACCTCAGTGCCTTACCGGATTCAGGAGCTGAAGTTCAGAAGGCTCCAGGTCTGAGGTAGTGTGCTGGGGGGAAAAAAGGTCCCATGGACCAAAACCCCTGTCCCTAGGACGCCTTTTGGGCAGGCCTAATGCTTTCCTAGGCTTAAAAAGAGAAAAATTTGCTTCTAATGATTGAGGCATTTGTTCAGAGAACAAAGCCAAGAGCATAAGAGAAGGAAAAAAAGACGCCGGTAGGTGGGTGTGGTTGGCCTTTTAAAGGCTTGGGGAGGTTCCTTCTAATGGGAGCAGGGAGGAGGGGCTATCCATAACGTGATGACATGGAGTACGGCTAGGGAAAGTTCATCTTAAAATGAAGCTTCTTTTTTACTTTATATTATGTTTAAATGCTTGGATGTATGAATATATGACTCATTTGGAGATTTTTTTCCTTTGTGCAAATAATTGTATACACAGATAACTAATTGATAAGTATTTAGCGATCCATTCCCCAGTCAAAAAAAAGATTCCACGTCTTAACTTCTTACTGAAAATTTTTATTTTTTCTGAAATATGAGCTATGTGCAATTTAAATTTACAATGCCTAATGAAGACAACTACATTAAAAAAATGCATTTCATCAATTCTTAGTCAAAGCCACACAAATTAAGAAAACTAGTATCTTATAATGGGAATCCCAATAGGGAACCCATATTATTAGTCTGATTATTATTATTATTGGAATTACAGTTTATAATAAAGTGGGCATTTTCTGATTGTTTTCATAGTAGGTAAATAATTTGTATACATAAGGATTCCACAGCACCTCTTCTAGTAAACAATAAGGTTACTGGCAGATGGGGAGATTTGTCACCAACTTTTAAATCTGAGCTACCATAAGTAACATGTCTCTCCACCAGCTATAAGTTAATGGTTGGTGGCACTGATTACAAGTAATGCTACTATGCAGAGAAGTAAAAGACTTTTTATACTATGACTAGAGGTAAACAAGTTAGGGACCACCGTATGGGGTTTACCTTGACATGATATGGTGGCTTATCAACTTTTACATCTGTTCTCCAGGTTGTTGTCCTTTTCTTGTAGTTCCTTGATTATTTGGATTTGAAGGCTGACACCTGGTTTTGTGTGTCAATGAGTTGGCCTTCAGAATCTCTGACTGCTCCATGGTGTTTCATCTTTGGGTATTAGAGTCTAACCTGCCGAGAGTTGTTGTATCATGTCAATTATTTGTCCAAGTAAAGTGTTTGAACATCACCTGGGCTTTGTTTGGGTTGTGGTAGTTCATTGGTATGTGTTTCTTGTTCCAAGTCCTATGTGGGAGATGAGCCCTCCATTTCAGCCCAATGAGCTGGAGATTCATGGGATTTGGGGGGCTGTCTTGTATTTGGGATCTGTGTTAGCTTTTTCCCATGTTTGATAACGAAATGTTTCTCTAGATATGTAAAAGTTGAAATGAGATGTGCTTCTAAAAATAGATATATTTCTTTGTCCCTAGGGGGAGAGAGAGTGCACCCAAGGCTAATTTAGTAGATTTTAAAATGCAAGCTTTTGGGACAATTTGGGTCCATGCTTCAACCATGCCCAAAGCAGGGATCTAAGCTTCTATTTTATATTCTACTAAATTAGCCAATAAAATGGAAATGGAAACCAAAGCTTTCTACTGGGTTATTTGGAAGCAAATCAGAGATTTTAATTGCAGGGGTAACAATTTTACTTTAAAATAATTATTTATGCCTCCAGTTTAATGAAATGAAAAAGCATAGGCAGGAAATTTAGAGTATATAAAATATATATGCAATCAACTTGTAAGTCTATATACAGTGTATATATATATATATATATATATATATATATATATATATATATATATATATACTTTTTTCTGTGTCTGCAAAATGTTGTACCCTTGTATAGCCAAAACATTTCAACCTATTTTGATTGCTTATATTAAATACACGTTCAGATACATGCATAGAATCCACTTTTTCCCTTGTTTGACTTCCTAGCAGTTAATCAGCGTCTATAAGTTAAAATTGTACATGACAAAATGAATATACTGTGCATTTTACTTTTCATGCTCTAAATACATGACAGATTAAGCTATTTTTCCATTATAGATACAAATTGCACCCTCCCCATGGAAAGTACTTAGTATTCCAAGAGTAATTGATTTATATTTTATCTTTGTTTCTCTAGCAAGACTTAATGAAATGTCTTTGGCATTGAATTTTGTATGAAGGCACTTTATTAGTGTCTGTACAGAGTAAACATTGATAGCTTAATCAGTGTTCTGACTGATGCACAGTTTGTATGACTAAAACTGAACATTTTTCTTAAATGTGAAGTTCACCTTCAAATACACTTTTGTAGATAATCATGGAAAGATAGAATCTGATGAACGTAAAGAACAGATTGTTCCATCTAATCTGTTAAGGGGGTTACTTATCAATGGTCAAATTGTAGAGTTTTTTTATGCCTCGAATTAACTCACAACTCGAATGGATTCTAATTTAAGAAAAAAGTTGAATGGAAAAAAACTCAAATCAGCGAGTTCGGGGTTAACAACCCCAAAAACTAAAATTGATCGAGTTTTCGAGGAAAAAAATTAGAATCACTTGAATTGATTGAGTTTTTGAGTGAAACACTCAGAAAAAAACCTCATACATCATAAAGGCTATTAACATCTTCAAATGCTTAAAGGGACCTTTGCTATTGACTTCTACATGACCTCAACAGGTTTTAGAATTAGACTTTTGGATTCAAGCAGTTTCCAGGCTCAGGATATAATAAATCTTAAAAATGTTTTTTTTTTTAACCTGAAAAATCAATATTTGACTCCAAAATAACCTTGAAAATTCAAACACAACTCAAACCTGCCCCTAAATGTTCACTAAACAGTTGTTTTAATTGTAGCCCATGAATTGCTAGAATTACAGAATTCCCTACTACATACAGTATACAGTAAGGCAATGCAAAACATTTATCACCCTTTATCAAATATGTTTCCCTGTTTTCCCCTCCTTCCCTACTGAATTTGGTTAAGTCTCCAGATATAATTGAACCTTTCAGATTTCTCTATTTCTCTTTTAACTTGGGGGCACATTTACTAAGGGTCGAATATCGAGGGTTAATTAACCCTCGAATTCGACCCTTGAAGTAAGATCCTTCGAATTTGAAGGATTTTAGCGCAAATCCTATGATCTAATGCTCTAATAAAAATCATTCGGATCGAACGATAAAATCCTTGGAATCGAAGGATTCAAACTATTTTAAGCGATCGATCGAAGGATTTTTCTTTGATCAAAAAAAACTTAGAAAAGTGATGGGGAAGGTCCCCATAGGCTAACATTGTACCTCGGTTACATTAAACTGCCAAAGTAAGTAATCTAAGTTTTTTTTAAAGAGACAGTACTTCGACTATTGAATGGTCGAATAGTCTTACGATTATTACTTCTAATCGTTCGAATCGAAGTCGAAGTTCGTAGTGGCCTATTCGATGGTCAAAGTACCCAAAAAATACTTTGAAATTCAAAGTTTTTTTCATTGGAATCCTTCACTCGAGCTTAGTAAATGTGCCCCTTGGTGTTAAGATCTTAGAGCTTTCATTATTTAAATCATCAATCATTGTAGGTGCCCTCTCTGGAATTTTTCATTCTATCAAAATGATACTGTTTTTACTAACCCTTTTTTTATTTGTTTAGACATGTGTTAATAGTATTTTGTGATTTACTGTCATATTAATGTTGTATATACATACAAATGTCCAGATTTGTTTATAAGTTTAATACAATTGGGGGTTTTGTCTCACTTAACCCTCATCATCTCTTCTACTTTCATTGTAAAAGGGATTCTATCATAAGAAAACATGTTGTTGTTTTTTTTATTAAAAAAATGCATCAGTTGATAGCACTCTTCCAGCAAAATTCTGCGCTGAAATCTGTTTTTCAAAAGAGCATTTTAATTTTGAAATCTGGCATGGAGCTAGACATGTTGTCAGTTCCCCAGGTGCCCCCAGTCACGTGACTTGTGCTCTGCTAAGCTTCAATTGCTCTTTACTGCTGCATTGCAAGTTGGAGTGATATCAGCAGCCTATCAACAGAACAATGGGAAGGTAACAAAATAGCTCCCTGACACCTGCATTCCTAAAATGCTTGCATGCCCCAATTAGTGATAGATATGGGAAGAGCACTCAATAGTAAAAATTCAAGTCCATCTAACCCAAGTCACGACTCCTTCAGCTACATTGAGTAGGAGAAACAATAGCTTATCTGAAAGAAATACCATGAAGTACTGGCTCTTTTTGAAAGCACATGACCAGGCACAATGACCTGAGATGGCACACCAATATTACACCTAAAAAATATATTAATTGGCTCAAGAATAACCTTTTAAATGGTAGAATGAATTACTTGCAAAGTACATATTGTAATTTACTAATAAAAACTAAACCATAAAAATCATCACAGAATCCCTTTAAATCAGCATCGAGCTGCAGTGTATGTAATGTTAATGAGCCCTTTAAATAAAGTGTTATTGATGCTGCTTTATTGGGTGAGATGGTGCCTCTAATCCTTAGAGTATATCTAATATAGGGATGGGATCCCATATTCAGAAATCCTTTATCCAGAAAGGGTATCTCAGTTCTCATTGTAGATGTTGAGTTTTCGACTCCTGAAGTTTTATAATGGTTTGACAATTTTTTCAGTTTAGTTAATTTTCCTTGAACTAATATCATAATACATTCTACAGGTCTTAATAAGTAAAAATATTGGATAGACTAAACTTAAGTGTTCCTTGTACTGCAATGGCAAAGTACTCTATTATCTTTAAAATATCCCTAATTGCTTTGTATTTTTTAAATCACCCTTATAACCATTGTTTTTTCATTTAATGACAAATATTTAACAATGCGAAGTCTGCTTGGAATTCAGTTAATTAATCTTCATGCCATTTTCAGTGTATTACATTCAAGAAACACTAAAAAGGGTAACAGATGGCATAGGTTTAGCTGTGATTTTTCCCATGGCAATAGTGATTAAGAGATATAAATCAAAATCGTTATGACTATGTTGCTTATTATGAAGAGTAATTCCTACTTGACCTACATATCTGTGTTTGTGTGTAAGAAGTACTCAGGTTTCTATCCATTACTTGGTTTATTTCAAAAACATCCTAGCACACTCCCTATGCATTTTAGCACAAAAGTGGTTATCTACAGAATTACGGACCTAATCATAAAAGCATAACTGAGGGGACAACTCACCAAACCCTCATGTTAAAAACAAAATTGGGGTGTAAATTGCATATATGAAGACTCTACCATTAACATGATACAGTGTTGGCTGGAACCTAAAAAACATAACTTAAAACCTGTTTACATCAGTCTCAAAATACATTAGCATTAAAATAATAAGGAACTAAAAACTAAAGTCTTCATGTAGTAACAGCGGCATTCTTGCCCGCTCTTAGATACATCCTGAAGTTCAGACCAACACAGTCCTCCCTGGCTAGCACTATTAGGGGTCTATTTATCAAGCTGTGTTAAACATGGAGTGAAAGATTGATTGTGATTTTGCTCATAGTAAGCAATCAGATCTATGCTTTTTTTTTACACAACATGATAAATAGGCCCCTAGTCTTGTGCGAAGTAGAAAATCACCGGCACTACAGGATATTTCTAGCAGGGAAACCCTTGCTTGTTTATTTGCGGATGCAACGTTTTGGGGCGTAACCCCTTTGTCAAGCTTGACAAAGGGGTTACGCCCCGAAACGTTGCATCCGCAAATAAATGAGCAAGGGTTTCCCTGCTAGAAATATCCTGTTGTGCCGGTGATTTTCTACTTCTCTATCTGGCGTGGAGGCTGCCAATACCTCCTTCATCAAGCACCAGGTTTCACAAGATTCGGACGGCCAGGGTGTGTGAGATGACCCCCCTTTTCTTCCCTAGTCCCTAGCACCATAATTGCTTTACATACTAGGGTCCACATTATGTACTTGTAGTCCTTAGGCAATAGCAACAATGCACCAAACCCTATACATATTGGAAGCTGAACTGAATTTGATTTACTTCTGTCTTTTATCCATTGGGTATAGTTTTAATTATCATACTCATGCACATTAGATATTTCTGTGTTCAAAAGACATGTGCTACCTGTGTAAGGGTGTAGCATGCAAATCACCAAATAATTGTGACACATATGACACTGTGAAATGGAGTAGCTATAAAAAGACTCGTAAAATCCATATGGATTTTGAAGAGTTATCATATGTAAATATAAAAAGGCTTATTTTTGCCTTAAGTCTTTTAAAGTAACTAAAATTAGTTACTATCACTTAACAATCCTAACAATCAAGAGTATTTAACTAAATGACACATAATGAATGTGTTATTCTTCACCATCATCTTGTGGAGCAACAGCGTTGAGCTAACATCTCTTTAAATCATTAATTCTGAATATTGCAAGCAAAGACTACTGATTCATACAAATGTTTTCTGCAAAGTACAATACATTAACTATGGTTACCACTCTGTGAATTACTAAACACTTGTATATTTTCCTGATATATATGGTTGCCAAGGTTATCTTACTGGAAGAGATTATAAGAACCCATAAAACCAGCTCAGTCTGTTTTGTTTGCATGGAAAAAAATAAAAGTACTGTGAACACCAAGAAGGGAAGCAAAGGCAATTATTACAAAAATAGATCAACATGGCCTCATATTTGGGGTTTAATAAAACAATTAATAAATATGTTATGAGGGTATCGGATTCTTCCAGACTACAGTTTTTTTACACCCCCTCATCAATTTTACTGTCAGACTCTGAAATACTGATACTGACAGACAATCCACAGAAGTAGTCAGGAAAATTTAAGTTATAGGTCATTAATGAGATAAGATAATAATGTGTATTAAATAATAAATATAAGTTTACTCACTAAACAAATAGTTTAGTTTTCAAAAATACATAGTTTTCTGAGGCTAACTTACGGTTTATGGGCACAAAATCGCAAAACATAAACTGTGCTACCATGTTAGCCAGCAGCAAATATATAAACTAAAAAATAAACAAATACAAAGGTATTGCAGAAGTGATACCTATATTGGCTAACAATACAAGTGTATTTGTAGTATGAGCAAGCACTCAAGGACTAATCCTCCACACAGACATGTAAAAGAAATATACAGTACACATAGAATATAAATGTCACCAGGTTGAGGTGGATTAGTCTGCTCATACTACAAATACAGTTTGAATCCAATCCCTTAGCTGAAGGTTCAGGGCAGTGCTCCTGAACCTCCTCCTACACCTGGTGAGTTAAAAAAACCTTGAGACTTTTGTTGCCTTTGAAACAATACAAATGCATTGCAAGCTTTTGGAGCACCAAGGCTCCTTCATCAGGCAAAATACAAGTGAAAGCTGGAAAGGCACAGCATATATTCTGTTAGATCATTGCAAATAATTCATTGGCAATATATTAGGAAGTTACAGATAGTTAGAGATAACTTGTAAAGATAATAAAAGTAATTAGGGTGGGTTGTAAACAGTCCAGAGTTTTGGATTTAGTAAAGTCAATGTATTTTTATAGTCAATTTAAGTATCACTTCTACAAAACGTCTGTATTTGTTTTTTATTTGTTATTTGGACACAGAAAACAAACAGAGGCAATGTGTTTTGTTTGCAAAGAAAAAAATTCAAACTAACATTTTTGGTATTCTACTTTGCACTAATGGTAATGCCATGCATATTCGTTATTGATTTTTTTATTGTTTTTTTTCATAAAGCTATTGTTCTCCGGCAGATCACTCATCACTAGTGATGAGCACATTTTTTGCCAGCCATGGATGCCAGAGAAAATCCACATTTTGACATCTGCAAATTTTTCACGAAACTGTGGCAAAAATTTGCGGCAGAAAAACGTCCTGCAACAAAAAAGTCACAGAGAGAAAAAACACCCATAAGAAAAAATGCACACTGACTTTTATGCATTTGGACAAAAAAGTTGCCATAAGAAAAAATGCCCATTGACTTTAATACATTTGGAGGGAGAAAAATTTTGCGCATAAATTTTTTTTTTTTTTTTAAAGCCCATTGACTTGTGAATTTTTCATCACTTCTCATCACCATTCTAGACCACAGGGGTATGTATGTGTGTATAACCTTATATAATGCTGCTGTTATATGATGCACTGTACATTTGTGTAAATGAAAACATCTATATCTTCATCAAAATAATTTGTTTTCATTTACTAGGGGAGCAAAGCCAGCATCTTGCTATCACTTTAAATCTGCAGATAAAACCTAAACTTCATTGTGCTGCCGTTCACATACATACATTTTCTGAACATTTCAAAAGAGCTTGTTAAAAATTGTCAAGTGCTGCATTAATTTAAATTCCTTATTCTGTTTCAGTTCTCTGATTATCACCTTGTATTTTAAGAGCCTTTGTGAAGTCCAATGATTCTGATTTTATGTGGAAGGGAAATTTCCAAAGTAGCATGCTGTAAAAGTTTTTCAAAAAGTGTTCTCATTTAGAAATATTAAGATAATTTGTCTGATGGATTTGCTATAGGTATTGACCCACTATTTAATTTTACTTCAAAAAATCAGTGAATGATGAATAGTTGGAAAGATATAAAGAGAAATTCAACAATGACAATGTCAGAAGGAGGGATTATACAGAAATATTATCAAATTGTAAAAGTGGGTGCATCCAGACTAAGATGATGTATGCTGATACTACATTTAGCAATAAATATTATAGGGCTGCTCAGTGAGAAATGGTTGAAGCTAGCACTAGGGACATTATAAATGTCTTTTGGGTAGATACATCAGTATTTAAAACTACTAAAATAATGATTAAAACATGCAACTAACCACCAGATATAAGTGAGGAGAGTCATTACAAATGATTCACAGATAGTACAGGATTTAATTATGGGCAATATCAGTAATCTAGACATTGACTTGCGGTAGCAATGTCTAAGTGTGGAAAAAGCACCCTGATCTGTGGACATGCAAATTTCCAAGTTTTTGTCTCGTGTGCTTCAGGAAACATATATGAATGATGATATCTTGGAACCTTAAACATTAATGATGACAAATCTTTTTCCAGCAATAGTAAGGGCATTTAGTATATATATATATATATATATATATATATATATATATATATATATATATATATATATATATATATATATATATATATATATATATATATATATTATATATATATATTATCGTAATATGGTCTTCTTTGAGCTTCTGTTACATAGAAGGAAAAAGAAAAGACTATGAACCTGCATTTTAGACTTGCAAACATTTTCTGGATGAGGGCTGCATATTAACTGGGCCAGAGGAAAATAAAACACACAAAACCCTATGTAATTTAATATAATGGTTAGCACTGAGAATGTTAAGAAAATATATGCATTTAAGAGATTCAAGGTAGCTGGGTTATCTGAAATATTTATTTATTCATTATGAGATGGAAAAATATGTAAAAAAAACTATTAAGTGACAATTATATTAAATTGAGAAGTGCATTGTTGAGGAGTAAAGCAAAAAAATCAATTATTTTTTAAATATCTCAATAGTTGATGGAAACAAAGAGAAGGCAGAGATTTTAAACAGCTTATTTTTGCTGTACACACTACCGAGAAACCTTTTAATAGACCCAATTAAATAATTAAGTAAAGATGACTGGTTGACACAGGGGAAATTCAAAAGTGACTTGACCATTTGAAAGTAAAAAAGATCCAGACCCTTACCTTTCCAGGGTATGAAAGCAACTTAGCGTTATCGTTGCCAAACCACTTGACTTTGTTCAAGATTTATTGATATCTAGCATGGTACCAAAAGCTGACAAATTTATAATGCACAGCCATTATTCATAAAGAGGACCTGCTAGTCTGAAATCTATGGTAGGAAAGCTTTTGGAGCAATTATTCAGATAGTTAATGATAAAGATTTATAGGAATACACTTCTGATAACAATATTTGCCAGCATAGTTACAAATAGATAATGCAAAGCAAATACCAACTGCATTGAGTAGAATACTAGCCGTAGAATTGCAGTGGTATGGGGTGCCGTTTGTCCCAAATACATTCTGTATACAAAACTATCCCTAATACACATAATGAATGTCTCTCATGTTATATAAGTATTTGTGACCATACACAGATAAAAAAATAAACAAAAGACTTATTTCTATTAAAGAATGAAAACAAAATCTGGTTAGTGCACAAAAGGATGTCATTATATCACAAACTCCATTCTGTACAGTTTAACAAGCAATCTGTCTCACAAATGTATAACCTCCATGTAACGGACTCACTTATGTGCAAAGTTACTTACAGAATGAATTATGTAAAAACAAAGTTGGACATAATATATAATAGTGTAACTAACGAGTGCTTGTCAAGCTAGATTTGACTGACAAAATAGATATCTGTGACAGAAAGCAAGATTCTATAGTACAGGATTCATTCTTTCCACAAAATGACAGTTTTGTTTCACAAAACAGATAAAATAACCATTCTGTGAAGCAACACTGTCAGTCACATTCCTGAACCAATAAGAACAAAGCTTATTGCTATATACAAACAAGATGAGAAGTGGCCAGCTCTGCTCCACATGGCTAAGGCAAAGTATCTGACCTGCTATAGAGGGCGCCCTCTAATGTCCCCTGTGCTGCATAGTAATAAACATGAACAAACCTTCCCTAAAAGAGCTGCTGTTAAACACTACAGGTTCTTAAATGGAAGTTTTACAAATGGCTGAGAAATATAATGCTGCACTTCTAATGATTGTAGAAAAAGAAAAGTATGCAAAACATAAATATGATCATTTTAGGTGATATGGCTATTCTTATTGTAGTAACCTGCTTGTGTGGCCATTTTGGTTAAGGGCATTCCTGCTGTTTTGCCATTATCTTATGACTTACTCCTATTCCTCTTCCTGTCTAAGCTGAGAGCAATAACGGGACAGGCCACACCCACCTGCCATTAAATGTACCAGAAGTTACTGTGCTTGTCTGGCTGCTTTGCCTGACTCTCAGAGTCAGTTATAAGTTTTGTATATGATAGTTAGACTCCAATGTCTCCTCCTAGCTGTAAACTTGCACCAATTAGCTTGTAGTAGTCTCTTAATAATGTGCTTAGCTATAGTTCAACTACTACATAATAGATTTAGCCAGAGACTTGGGACTGATCATGTGCACAGTCACACATTGTGTATAGTATGATGTGTAGGTTATATGAGCAGCCACTCCTGAGTACTGTGTGTAAACAAAAGACTTCAGGACTTCAACTTCACCTCCTTTCGTGAATTTGTGTCTTTTCACCGCTTCGGGACTTCAGCTTCGTCTTTTCGGCACTTCCGCATTCTGTAATATGCGAAATGGCCGCATGGCTCGGGCGCTCGTAAAGGGGACCCGGCTCTTTGAAAAATGCAGCACTTCTGGGCCCCCCTTCAGGCCCGGAAAACTTGTTCCCCAATGCTGGCAGCCCTGGACATGCATGTGACATGGGCGCAGTTGTGCTCTCTGCTCTAGTGTTGTGCCCCCCTCAACCCACTCTGATGTGAAAGGGTTAAGCACTGGGCAGGTAAGGGGACGGCATCATTAGAGTCTTTTGTTATAAATAAATATAAAGCATTGTATAGCTTGTTGCTTCTATATAAATAGATTATGATCCCCTAAAATTGCCCCTCCTAAATGACCCCCTTTTGTTTACACACAGTACTCAGGAGTGGCTGCTCATATAACCTACACATCATACTATACAGAATGCGTGACTGTGCACATGATCAGTCCCAAGTCTCTGGCTAAAGCTATTATGTAGTAGTTGAACTATACCTACCAACATTTTGGAAATAAAAAGAGAGACAAAAATTTTTTTTTGCATGTAGTGCAGCAATTTTTTGACCACACCCATTTTGTGGCCGCACCCCCTAATTACCATGTTAATTTTACAAAGCTTGGCAGGTTATAAAATTTTTAAAATATTTCTCCTTATCTAAACTGTTAAAATTACTTATTTTCTTATCTCAAAATTGTTATAAAGCATCTTAGTTGCCCCTGTTAGCTGTACTGGCCTCTCTGCCAAAAGCCAATTAAGTTAGAAACTTTGTTTCTTTTTCTGGCTGTTTAGTGCAGAGAAAAGAGGGACTTTCCAGTACAAATGAGGGACCTCAAGTTGAGCTGTCAAAAGAGAGACTGTCCCTCTGAAAAAGGGACAGTTGGGAGGTATGTGTGCACATGATCAGTCCCAAGTCTCTGGCTAAAGCTATTATGTAGTAGTGGAATTATAGCTAAGCACATTATTAAGAGACTACTACAAGCTAATTGGTGCAAGGTTACAGCTAGGAGGAGACATTGGAGTCTAACTATCATATACAAAACTTATAACTGACTCTGAGAGTCAGGCAAAGCAGCCAGACAAGCACAGTAACTTCTGGAACATTTAAAAGAAGATGGCAGATGGGTGTGGCCTGTCCCATTATTGCTCTCAGCTTAGACAGGAAGAGGAATAGGAGTAAGTCATAAGATAATGGCAAAACAGCAGGAATGCCCTTAACCAAAATGGCCACACAAGCAGGTTACTACAATAAGAATAGCCATATCACCTAAAATGATCATATTTATGTTTTGCATACTTTCTTTTTCTACAATCATTAGAAGTGCAGCATTATATTTCTCAGCCATTTGTAAAAACGTCCATTTATGAACCTGCAGTGTTTAACAGCAGCTCTCTTAGGAGAGGTTTGTTCATGTTTATTACTATGCAGCACAGGGGACATTAGAGGGCGCCCTCTATAGCAGGTCAGATACTTTGCCTTAGCCATGTGGAGCAGAGCTGGCCACTTCTCATCTTGTTTGTATATGGCAATAAGCTTTGTTCTTATTGGTTCAGGAATGTGACTGACAGTATTGCTTCACAGAATGGTTATTTTATCTGTTTTGTGAAACAAAACTGTCATTTTGTGGAAAGAATGAATCCTGTACTATAAAATCTTGCTTTCTGTCACAGATATCTATTTTGTCAGTCAAATCTAGCTTGACAAGCACTAGTTAGTTACACTATTATATATTATGTCCAACTTTGTTTTTACATAATTCATTCTGTAAGTAACTTTGCACATAAGTGTGTCCGTTACATGGAGGTTATACATTTGTGAGACAGATTGCTTGTTAAACTGTACAGAATGGAGTTTGTGATATAATGACATCCTTTTGTGCACTAACCAGATTTTGTTTTCATTCTTTAATAGAAATAAGTCTTTTGTATATTTTTTTATCTGTGTATGGTCACAAATACTTATATAACATGAGAGACATTCATTCTGTGTATTAGGGATAGTTTTGTATACAGAATGTATTTGGGACAAACGGCACCCCATACAGTGGATGTGATCTACACAGAAACTTGGCAAGATCTCAAGTTAGGGTTGCCACCTGTCCAGATTTCACCTGGACAGTCGCGTTTTTGGAAGGGCTGCCTGGGTGAAAAGATCCTGTCCAGATTTCCAAATTAGGAAATTAAGTCATTCTTCGACATCATTGGCCCACACCCCTACGTCACTGGCCCGCCCCTGCCCATTTTCAGGGGGGAAAAAGGTGGCAACCCTACCTCAAGTGTAGTTTTGGGCATCAGTCATAAAAAAGAATCTCAATGATCTGGAAAGTGTAGAGACACTAAACTGGTAAAAAAAAGTCAATGTTATTGAAAGACGGAAGAAAAATAAAAAAGAACAAATGAAATCAGGCTACCCCTTTGTGAAATTAATATGTTGTCTAAAGCAACAAAAAGTTATCTTCACTTTAAAATTTATGAAGTTGTAGATTACTCTGCCAGGTGATGTTGTGACAAGATAAAGTGACAAACATCCACATTTGTATGTGTATGTTTATATATATATTTATGCATTTAAACAAAGAGGCTTACAGTCACTATGTAATTATGCTCACTAATACTTTAAGCAAGTTCTGTATTTTACCAGATAATTTACCAGATATTTTGACAAAAACTGAGTATATATACTCTGCAGTTTAAACTACTTCACATATCTTCAGTTGAACAGCCTAGGATTTCCTATACAATCAGAGAAGTGGGTCATCAATTAATGACCAAATCTCATTGTCATTAGGAAGTGGTAGGGAATTTTGTCATAAATAATTTTGTCATAAATGTGTCCACTATTTCCTGTATAGTGAATGTTGGATGCTTTTTTCTCAAAATGCCTACTGATTCTGTGTTACAGTTGGAGCCAGATCTGCAGTTTCACACATTTTCTCTGTACTTACTGTACATTTAATTCAACATTTTACAGCAGTATGAACAGCTAACAGTAAGCATACCACAATGTACAGCTTTCCTTTCCTTTAAATCATTTGCCCTGGAGGATAGTTAAGGCACGGGTTTTTGAACATTTAAAATTTTATTGTGTTTCAACTGCATGCTGAAGCATATTAAAACATAACAGTCTTCATCCTTCAATAAATGCAAGAGCATTCCACTGCTGTTACAAAATAAATCTGCTTTTCCAATAACAAAATGCCTGCAATGCTACTGAGTCATCGCTTTGATTCAGACAGTGCTTTGCTGTTACAGACTTTGTTAAAATCGATGTCTAACACTCTGTATCATATTATTCTGCTGAAAATTCTGCCATTACCAGTAACATTCTCTCACTTGTGCTGATTAATGAATGCAAAAGAACACTGGTATAGCAAATGAAAGAACCTTTCACAGTAAACTGATAATTGGGGTCATCTTATACACTGTACTATTCATAACAATACTGGTAAGTATAATCTTACTAGATTCATATGAATCTATTGCACCAACATTGTGAGATTAGATACTTCATTTAAAAAAGACTCCTTTTTTCAAATGTTTTTTTCACACCAATTTATTTTTCTGTTAAAAAATGGATCAAATGTTTTTTCTGATGTGCTATTGTTCGAAAAAGTGTAAAAGTCAATTTATTTAGCAAAATTTTATCTTAGGGGCACATTTGCTATGGGTCGAATATCGAGGGTTAATTAACCCTCGATATTCGACCATCGAAGTAAAATCCTTTGACTTCGAATATCGAAGTCGAAGGATTTACTGTAAATACTGTGATCGAACGATCGAAGGAAAAATCGTTCAATCGAACGATTAAATCCTTCGAATCGAACGATTCGAAGGATTTTAATCCATCGATCAAACGATTTTCCTTTGATCAGAAATTGCTTACAAAGCTTATGGGGAAGGTCCCCATAGGCTAACATTGGTGCTCGATAGGTTTTAGGTGGCGAAGTAGGTAGTCAAAGTTTTTTTTTAAAGGGACAGTACTTCAACTACCTAATGGTCGAATAGTCAAACGATTTTTAGTCCGAATCGTTTGATTCAAAGTCGTAGTTGAAGGTCGAAGTAGCCAATTCAATGGTCGAAATAGCCAAAAAAAAACTTCTAAATTCAAAGTTTTTTTCATTCTAATCCTTCACTCGAGCTAAGTAAATGTGCCCCTTAAATTCAGATCAGATCTGGCATAATCTCACTACAATCTAGAAATCTCTTTTTTTCCCTCTGAGATTATTTCTTAAAAATCTTAGTTGTGTAATTGTACTCTGGGGTTATTTACTAAACTCTGAATGCAAAAATCACAAAAAAGTCAGAATGTATTAAACCCCAAGGATGGAAAAGTCAGAATCAGAAAATCCGGCATCTCAGATCTGTTGAGGTTGCATATAACATGAAAATTTTGGATGGTGGGCAGACACCACATATAAGTCAATGGGAGAAGTCCCAATGATTTTTTGATGTGCGTTGGGTTTTGTGCAATACCCTAAATTTTCGGGTTAAAAATCCAAAGAAATCTTGAAAATCGGATGAAAAATCCTAAAAAATCATTAAATCGGATTTTTTCCCACAAAGCAAATTTTTCGGAAGATTTAATAATAAATAAGCACAAAAAACCCGAGCGGATTTGATTGGAGTATGTAGCAGAAAATATTGAGATAAATTCGGGCTTTGATAAAGAAAAAACCCTTTATCTGAAATAACATCATAGATATTTTATTAGTATAATATATAAAATGACAATACATTTCAATGCGCAAAATACTTGGCATTTATTTATTTATTTTGACATTTGACAATGTTTTTTTTTTACAACAATAGCAAGCAACGTGTTCCTAAAAAGATCAGATAAAACAAAAGAAAGTTGTTTGCATTTTCATAGCAAGTGAATCAATTGGTAGTATTTAAGTGGGTAGAGCCCACATATGCCATAGCACTTTAATGCACAAATAAAAATCTAATTATGTTGAGAAGATTTCACACAGAAGCATTCCTTTATACAGCTGTATTAGTTATACATATTATGTAAAGTAACTGGAGGTCAGAGATATCACATAAGCATTTTGCTTGCAAAATAGGTATTGCCACATGGGAGTCGCTGACTTTTATGAACTCCTTTATATTACTGTGGTATGGTCAATGAATAATAAATTGATTCAGTCTATTGATTAAACTCAAATTTAAGGTGCCATGTACTACAAAGATATACCACGAGCCCTTAGTTACTTCGTTTTTTTGATTATAATAAAAGCTGGCATATCGACGTTCTCTTCGGTTCTAACCTTAAAATGTTGAATTTCAGTGAAAAAGCTTGCAGTGTGAGGATTGCATTCCACATGCCATATAGCTGGCAGTTCATATAAAAGCAAGTGGTGCAGATTTTTCTTGTTTTATTAGTTATTAAATCTAAATGATGTATCTAAAGTCAGTAGTGCTGAATGAATGTTTTCTTTTTATGATAGCCATAAAACCTCAAGCAAGGCATCTAAGCACCACTGCCGCTGAATGAATTTGCAGTCACTGGGAATCGATATGAAGAACCATAGCCTTTGATCTCAAGTTGTTACATTTTTTATTCTATTTTACCAGGAAGAACGTTAGTTGATATTTTCCCCTCTAAGCTGACTCTCTGCAGACGACTGAAGGAAATAGGCTTGAATTAATTAGAAGCATCTATTTTGCTTGCATGAACTATTCATGTCACAGAGAGTACATTGTGGCCTTGTCATTATTTTTTTAAAAGGACTAGACATTAGTACAGAAAACATTCCTCTTGTCAAATTGGAATGAATAAGCAGAATGTCTTGAAGCTTGAGAGAACTGGTGCCTCCATGCCTACAACTCAATAAGTGAATAATGGATATGCCCAATCTATTTAATAACATTACAGTGCAGGAGATAAAAGCTGCCTTTGTTCAACAACAAATCATCATTAGAACAATGGAATAAGATGCTGTCGTGTACAGCAGTTTGACTGCCTTCTTATCCTAATAGCAGTAGAAGAAAACCAATGTGCCTGTTGTGCACATGATTTGATGCACCAAATATGTAACTGATTAGAGGACAATTACAAAAGACATTGGGAAACAGTGACTTTGTAATTGGCAGTATTCCTGTGAGCTAGAAGTGCTCATTTCAAATACAGCTGTAGCTTGGCTTGTCTTGTTAGGTAAACAAAATGTGTCTCGACTGTCATTGGCATAAAATATTAATGCACTGGATGTCTCTAAACCTTGCTAAGCATAAGGCCTATTATCACACTTAAGAGCAAAGCAATCTAATAAATCGCAGGCTGTATAAAAACGAAGTCAGCTGGCAGAGACTGTAATCTCTCTAGGGGATAGTAAGTGCCTAATCTTCAGATACAGCAGCTGCAGCTCAGCAGAAATTATGTTTCTCCTGCTCAGTGGAAATTCTTTTTTTTTGGGTAAAATTCCGTTATTTAAACAGTAATGAAATCATTAAGAGAATTTACATTAGCATAGATCTGTAGCATTATGGAATACTATTACGATTAGCATAATCCATGTTGCCGGGGTCATATTCTGTATTTTTATTACCTTCATGATTTGGATAAAATATCAATTAACCCTACAGCATCTATTACATTTGCAGTGTTAAGAGCAATGAATTATTAGTAATATAAGAAGATGACTTTAATAAAAGCACCTTTTCCCAAAATTACAACATGGTTAAGTAAAATGTTTCTTTGATTGGTGGACTTTCACAAGTTTTTTTTTTTTTTTTTAAATCAGGTCTATGAAGAATGCAAACTAAATTGAGAGGGCTTGCACACCAAATAGACAGCCAAGATGGTATTGCCCTTGAGTAAGGCTAACAGCCAAAATGTCCGGATAATTCTCTTTCTGTGGCAAGGGTATCCGCTTCATTTCTGCTGAATATCCGTATTTGACTTCATTTGAGTGGTATGTATTAATGTATTGTTAACCTTGTGGACAGCTTTGTCCTATCATGTATATATGACTACATTTATTCTTTTCTGTGATTACTTATGTATGGATATGATCATTTAGTCCTCCTTCTGTAATATTGGCAGGCAAATCCTCAAGGTTCTAGATGCCTAAATGGGTCCTAATGGGGACTTGTGTCAATGCTTTGCTTATGTAAGCCCCTGTTGTTCTCATGGTGTACTTAGATGGCACTGTGCTATAGTATAAAGGTCTTGGTAATCATGTGCTCTGGGTCCATTAATTTAGCCCTTACCAAGCAGGCAGGAAGGGAAGGGTAGTGGAACCTAGGTTTTTCAGGCCTAGTAAAGTGGATAGCTATACTCTTTTATAGATCATTCTAGGAGTGATAGGTTATTTAGTTGAGCAGCTCAAGGCTCCAACAAGGAGAGTCAGAGGGATTAAGATCCTGGGTACTAATAACCCAGAAGTAGGGACTAAGTGCATAGACTTAGGGATGTAGAGATTCCCCTGGGTTCCACTTAGGGCAAAGACTGAAAGCTGGGTGTACCTTTTCAACTGCTGTTTAACTACTGCTGAAATGTTCCTATGCCTGCAGGGAGCTGTTCTCTGGTACTGTGAGTATATGGTATCCTTTATGATATATGTCCTATGTACTTATTCGAGGATTATCCTGTAAATAAACTAAGTTCTATGTTTAAGCATAAAGAACCACTGGTGCCCAATTCTTGTGCATAAGCACTTTGTTACAGTTGCACTACATCTTGCCCCCACACAGTTGTGAGGGCTTACACCTGAGAGAAAAGGTCTCATCCGTGGCACAAATATATTTGAAAGTAAGCTCATAGTAGAGACGGTGCCACACTATTTACTATAGCACTACACTTATAATCATGTAAAATACAAAAAACATTTTTTGCAATAACACCTTGTCTGTCTATTTAGTGGCAAACCCTTTCTATTTAGATTGAACTTGTTATTTTTGTCTTGTATGAGGGGCATATTTTGGGCTTATCGCACCTATAATCATTTTAACCTCATAAAACCAGTCAATTCTATTGGTTCATGACAGTGTCCAGCAAATGATATTTCTATGAAGAACAGAAAGTCACAGAGACAAAATCAGTACCATCAGTCATCCTTAAGGCATTTAACATACTACAATTACACTGCATGTATGCTGATATCAATAGTGTCATCACATAAAAACAGTGAAGAAAAACATAACATGAATCCAAAAACGGTAAAATTAATGACACTGTGAGCTGAGTAGATTTGAAACAAAGCCCCTCTGAGTATCCACCATCATTTCTAAGGTTGTTGAAGCACAGTTTTGGTGCAAATGTGCTTTAGCAATTGAGGCAACTGTGGGAACCCCACAGATTCCATTTAGTTTGAAGGTGGTGGTATCTCCAGGATTCCTTTGCATCAATAGGCACAACTGCAGGTATTACATAACAGGAGGCAGGCTTGTCTGAGCCATGGCAAGCACAACTACACATAATTACAAAGAGTACTTGATGAAGCAACTACCTTTCATGAATGGGATTTTTGCATGCAGGAAAATTTGAGTGACCACAACTGCCTTTTGGTCATAAATGACTCCTAAGATGATTACTTGCCAATTAGGTTTACAAATGGTAGATATAATAAATGGATCAAAGAAATAGGATAACAAACAAACCACACATTTATTGAGGCTTTAATTGGGAAAAGAAATAGGTTCTCCATTTTTGTTTTCTTTTCCTTTATTCCTGCACTGTTTATTACTACATTTTCAAGAGTTTGCACTAATGACCCTTGTTTGAGATTCCTTCATTAGTGATGGGCGAATAAATTCACCGTGCGTGGATTTGCATTGTTGTTGTGTCCGCCACAACAACAAAAAAAATTGTCGTAAAATTGTCGCGCATCAAAATTATTTGGACTGCGTTAAAATTGTTTCATGTCAAAATAATTTTGACGCCCATTGACTTCAATGCGTTCAATGCGTTCAATGCCTATTCAAGAATCTCCACAGATTCACCCATCACTATCCTTGATATATTTTGCACTTAAACATGGACTGCATATATGAATAACTACTTCACATCCTAATGTTCTGCTCTCTGGTTTCAATTATTGTTAAATCAATTTTATAAAGGGCTTACCCCATTCATTTTAAAATGTATTTTTACATTGTTATATAGAAGCTTATAGCTGAGACAAAAAATCAAAAAAAAATCAGAAAAACAGAATACAAATGGAAATAGAATTGTTATTTACATTGCTATTATTCTTGCAATTGGATTGTTCTTTGCTGGAAATTAGATGTATTTTTTTATTTATATTCTTTTGAATAGGATTAAAATATGCATGCCTACACATTTTCACTATTTTCTTCCCAACGGAGTTGTAAGATCAAGTATCTCAGCAGTTTCCATTGTATGTATACATGAATCACACAGTTTCCATGTACTTTGCATAGCTTTAACAATGTGTTGTTTGAAAAAGAAGACCAGTGAATAATTACATAAACAGCTTTCATTTAATCACTGTAATTATCTAAGGTTTTTGTATTTCTGAACAAACCACTATAAGCATGATTGCATGTATTCCACGGCACTGAATAGTTATTCATTCTTCAAAATTCTTTCTAAGCAATCAAAATGTAAAAAAAATTGGCAGAAATTGCAACGAGTATCACATTATAAACCAACAATTTATCAAGTTCTAAAAGCATAAGTACAGTGCTGAAAATTCTATATTTTTCATTAACCTGTAAAATAAATAATGATGAGATTGCTGGAGAAGTGAAGCAAATTTGCCCTATAAAGGTTTGAACATAGTTATGGGGATTTGTGCTAAAAAGGAAACAAATGTATTGAATTTCTGTGCAAAGTTAAATAATGTACAATCAAGCTCTGTGTCCTAAAGTCTTTTTGTGACTTTTTGTAGCAAATTATATTAGAGTCTATGGGAGACTTTTTTATGGCAGCGACTTTTTTTTGTCGGTGACCTTTTCGTAGCAAAATATATTAGAGTCTATGGGCCGACTATTTTCTCACTCCAATTGCATCAAAGTCAATGGGTGTTTTTTTCTCAAGTTTTTTCTAACTCCAAATGCATTAAAGTGAAGTGAATCTTGCTTTTTTCTCGTGAAGTTTTTTCTCTGGGAATTTGCGTGAAAAAAATGCAAATGACGAAATGTGGAATTTTGCTGCGAATCTATATGCATGCTAAAATCATCACTACTTGTAACTTGCATACACAACTTTGCAAGGAGCTCCCATTTCCCTTCCTCAGGAGACCAGTCTTTGCAGATTAAGCAATATATTTCCCTGGTTGGAGTATTATTGGATCTGTTTTATCATCCAACCAAGATATACAACTGACAGAGATCCAGGTGGGATTGGATTGCATTGAGTACTATGTTAAGTGCACTGAGTCATGGTGATTTTTTTTTTTATATAAACTTCACACTAGTGTCCGTTAGTTCTCTATGTTCTATATCAAGATATCCTTTTTCAAATAATAAACATTTGAGCAACCCTTATTTATTATGCAAAGAAACAGGTACCACTTTGCATGAACTGATTTTTTGGGGGGGGATTGTGTCATGGGAAAATATGTTTTTTACAAAGTGCATCAGATAATAGATCTCCTCCAGCAGATCCTGCATTGAAATCCATTTTTCAAAAGAGCCAACAGGTTGTTTTTTTTTAAAATCTGACATGGGACTAGGCATGTTGTTGGTTTCCCAGGTGTCCACAGTCATGTGCAGTGAAAGTTTTGTTGTGTTATGTTAAATTATATATATATTGTTACTGCTTATACAGGTATGGGGATTACGGCAAGTCAATCTCCCATATACTGCATTATAATCAAATAATTCACATGTTTAATAAGCAATTTCCTTTCTCTCTATATTGATAAAACAGTATCTTGTTTTTTTTATCCCAACTAAAACATAATTAATCCATATCAGATGCAAACCAATCCTATTGGGTCTATTTAATGTATATATGATTTTTAGCAGACTTAAGGAATGGTGATCCAATTCTGGACAATAGGTCTCATACCTGTAATAGTGTCTTTATAGTATACTAATAGGGTAATATAATAAAAAAAGTCTTACATTTGCCCACATCAATTAACCCACAGTAACCAACAACACCTGCTTACTAGTTGCTATGAGTTACTAGCGAGTATTATTAAACATTTAATACATTTCCACCTAAGAGGTTATTTATTGAACATATTGAGGTTTGGTAGAGGTTAAGTCAAGCTACAGTCTCATTATGAGAGGATTATGGTAATGGACATAACTGTTGGTCAAAGACAGCATATCAGACACTAAACAAGAGCAACCATCAAAAATGTGAGTCACCAAAAATAAAAATGATGATCATTTTGTCCGGTAAAAAAGGAGATACTATTTAATTACTATGTGGGGACCCATAGGGTTAATGTACCCATATGGCTTTAAATCCCTACACTACCCAATTTCCCTAGTTGCTGGGCAGATGCTCATGTAGCTAGTTGTAATTTACATATCCCAGTTATTGACCAAGAGATGTTATGACAACTTCCTGTCACACTTTGATATAGTGAGTGAGAAGGGGTGGATCTTTCTCTTTGGCTCCTGATGTGTGACCCATCTGGATGTTTCCATTGAGCCTGGGTACAACAAGGCCCAGTAAAGTCAAGTTGCTCTGGAGGGACTGGTACCTTTAGATAGTTAAGTCGGGGAGCAGGGAACCCATGAGCGAGGCCAGTAAGTGACAGGATTTCTTTCTGTTATAGACTCTCTAGGAGAGTAAGACAGTGAGGGAAGAGAGAAAGAGCAGTTTTGTGCTCTACCAAGGATTGTAGCAGGGAGTAGCTTCCCAGGCTGTAAGATTTGCCTACAGTGAAGGGACCTCAGTGGATAGGGTGTCAGGCTTTAGGTTCTCCTCCCTGATCACTCCACTGGGTGGGATTCAGACCAGAGGTATGCTGTACTGCCTTGACTACATCCCCAGGGGATTCGTATACAGCTGGCTCTGATGTACTGTCCTAGCCTGTCAACATAGTCTGCAAATGCTTGTATGCACTTTCAGTAACCCTGTGAATAATTTGTATTTATTCAGTTTATACACAGTAGCCTGTGAGAGTTGTAGTTTCACATCACGTTTCAGTTTCTTCCACTTTGCGAAGGCCCAGACTCCAGTGTTAGAGTTGAATATAACCCATGCTCTAGTATACTAGCTGGTTGTTAACCCCGTTGGTCTGTATAGCCGAAAATACACGATTATGGGCTATACAGGCCAAAGAGGTTAACAATCAGCTAGTATACCACAGCTATATTTTGAGAAAAACTTTCAAGCTTCCAGAAAAATGTGGCCCCATTCTCAGACACCTCATCATATAAGATGTGTATGTTTTATCCAAAAAATAATAGGAGGATTGGATTCCAAAACCAGCATCAATAGTTAATTGAAAAATGTTATGTATACAGTACATGGAATTATGACCTTTTCAATACCCTAGCAGGGTGATAATGTCAGAATTTATGTCGTCATATTAAGATATGACTGAATTCCCATTTAAGTCCATAAACAACAATATTTATATGGGCAAATGTGCAGGACAATCTTTTCACATAAGGAGATCATGGAAGAAAGATACTAGACTCTTGTCTATTCTCTCCTTACCCCAGAGACTGTCGGAAAGACTGTGGCCTCTTATTTTTTATCTTCCTTATGTAATTATTCTCACAACTAGCATATTGTACAAACATGTATAAAGCAAAACATTGACTAAAGTAAAATAAAAGAAAGGAAAACAAATGCACTGAAATGAGAGCATACCTATAAAGTGTGGGAGCTAATTTCTTAGAGATTTTATCTATCTAGAAAAGAGGAAAGAGAAACTGGGATGACAAATTGGATTAATTTTAAAAATGTGTCTACTGGGAAACATATAAGCAGTTACACTAAAAATCCTGATGAAATTATTATATTACAATCCAGCACTACCATGTAAAGCCTGGTCATTACTCAAAGCAAATGGAAAATAAAATTGCCTTATAAGGCATTGCACAAGCGTCAAGTTATCATTTCTTTATGGGAATCTATTGCATTATCCACATATCACAAGAGATGCTATATATATAGTATACTGTTCAAAGTGTCCTTTTTTCAAGGGCCAATAGAGTACCCTACCTCCTTTGTGTCTGGAATAAAACAATAAACAATGAACTTTGGGGAAAATAGCACAAACATTCAAAATATTTTAATTCGCAAAACCATCATGAAAGTAGTATTTTTCTAAAATCTGATATCCGGCCTACATTTTTATTAAGATGGCTGTGGCATCTTAATCATACTGTAAATCAAATACTTTTATTAAGAGAGCTGCCATGGATACAACTGTACATTGTATATCTATCCACATTTAAAAGAAAAATGTATTTACTCTTCAGCTCTCTTTATCATTCCCTTGTCCGTAGTGAGAGGTCAGTTACTAGTGCTAGTGCCATGTGAAAAGTGCAATTTTAGATGCAAATCACTGAGTTTTTTACCCATGATGCCACGTTTTTTCCCCGTAAAATCCACCACAAAGGCACCCGATGTGTCAATATGGATGCAATTGTGTTAAGTTGTGTTTCAGAGATCACTTTCCTGTGTGTGCGCGCATCGTGACACGTAGGGTCCAGAGTACACACTCAAGGCTAATACTTCCTCCATTTTATTTTTTATGGCAGCCTGCATAAATTCTGCTACATTGTATGCTGGGGAGCAGATTATTTAATGCTCCTCTGTATTTACCCTATGGACAACCCAGTTAGTGAAACCTTACCTAGGATCGAAACCTCTGCTCATGTTATTCAGTGGTTAACTGCTCACTGATGGCAGCATCTTAAGTCTGTGCCCTATGCCCCTTATTTAGTAACTACAAATGGAAGCCACTGTGGATTTCTATCAACATAATGTTTCACCATATTGACACAGACTGCCTGACCTCATGGGCATTAACAAGAACACTTTGTTCCCAGGAACAATCACCTGTTTATTTGTATAAGAAAGAGTATATTTCAATTAAATTTTAGCAGGCAGTGTACAGTTGAATACCAACACCTCTGTATTATGTTCTCCACAGTATTCTATATTATCTCCCTTTAATTTGCCATTCTCTTCCAAATCACCATGTCACACCATCAGATTGATCTTTTGTTCCCAATGCTAGTTTGTTAATCCAATCTCTAAACAAAGCAGGGATTTGCTGAATACCTAAGTATAGGAAACAGAGAGAAAATTGAGTATATCAAACAACAAAAAAGCTGAATGGGCAGTAACCCATAGCAACCAATTAGTGATTAGCTTTTTTCAGTCAGCTGCAGGTTGAACACTGAAAGCAATAATCTGATTGGTTGCCATGGGTTACTGCCCAGGAGCAAATTTGCCTAGTGTTTATAAATGTGTCCCACTGTATTGTCTGTTAACCACACAATTCAGGTTGAAAGCAACATGGTGTTAATCAATGCAGGCTTAAAACATTTGTGTAGGTCAAGGAATGAATTGGCTGTGTCATGACTTATGGCTCACAAGTGTCTAGACCAATAACTAAATCCCTTGTAAACCTTCAGCTGGTCAGGTCAAGCCCATCACCTCTTCTTTGCCCTTGAGCTGTCAGATATCAAATCATTAATTGATTTGTCCAGCTTCTTGACCTTCTTAACTAGGATGAATGTAACTATATTAACTGACCCCACCAATTGTCAACCAGGTGATATGCCAAAATACACCCCTTGTGATGAACTAAGGAGTGAAGCCTTTTTCACCAGTTAAATCAGGTGTGTATATACTTTGAATCTACATTAATAAATATGTTATCTTCTAAAAATAAGGATCAGTGCCCATAATCAATTTATCACAAGAACTAAACAATCTACATTAATTAGAAGAACAAAAAATCTGTTAAAAATCATTATTAATTAAGATATACACATCAAAACAATCATTAAAATATACACATCAATAAATTAATACCCACAAGGAGTGTGGCAAGGAATCTGTCCAATTATTAGTTGAATTCATGAAAACATATATATGGAAATATAGGAGATCTACAAGTAAAGGAAATCCATATAGTATTTGTCACGGTCGGCACCCAATACCAGAACAAATGCCAAGGACCCTGGTCTCGGCTCGGCTTCACCAGTAGTGTAACCACCTCAGGAGGAGCCCACAGCTTAATTGGGTGCCACCTGGACTTAACGAGGGGTACAAGGCAAGGAGTTCTGGCTGGTAAAGGGGCACGACCGCATAGCAAGAGTCTTTGGGCAGAAGGTCAAGGACAAGGTGTCTTGTGGAAACGGAACAGACCGGATCAGGACAGGCAGATAACAGAATCGTCAGGCAGGCAAGGGGTCAAAAAAAGATAATCAGACAGACTGTATAAGGCAGAAGGATGGTCAGACAGGCTGGGTCGAGGCAGGCGGATATCAGAATCGTCAAACAGGCAAAGGGTCAAACCGGGTGATCAAGCAAGGGGTTAAGCAGGAAGAGTTGTCGTAGGCAGGCAAGGGTCAGGATACAGAATGCAGAGTAGTCAGGAACAGGCTGGGTCAAACACGGATAATCAGTCAGGATAGCAAATTCAGAAACAGGTAGCAAAAGCTCAGGAAACCACAGGATATGATCCTATAACGGGCACTGGCTACAGGTCTGAATGGGCCTTAAATAGGGATCCAATTGGCGCCAAAACGTGCGCAATTTCGCGCTGTTGCGCGCTGGTGCAATCACGCCAGTGCGCCTTTAAGAGGCGCGCACCCTAGGAATCAAAGTTGGCGCCGGCAAGGGCAGGATAGGAGCGGCGCAGCGGGCGTCCATGCCAAGGACGCGGCGTGGACCCTGCTGCCCACTAGACCACCAGGGTAAGTTTCTTACAGTATTATAAACAATGGGAGGATTAATTATTAAAGGAAAACTATACCCTCCAAACAATGTAGGTCTCGATTAAAAGATACTGAGTAAAACAGCTCACGTGTAAGACCCTGCTTCATGTAAATAAACCATTATCATAATAATATACTTTTTTAGTAGTATGTGCCATTGGGTAATCATTAATAGAAAATTGCCATTTTAAAAAATAAGGGCCGCCCCCTGAGATCGTAAGATTCACTGTGCACACATACAAACCACATGTAAGGTCACATGAGCCAATTAACAGACAGAGTTCTGCCTTTTGCTTCCTCACTTCTTCCTGTTACAGTTAGTGTTGTAGTATTTCTGGTCAGGTGATCTCTGAGGCAGCACAGATAGAGTCACGAAATGGTGGTTCAAGGCAAGAGATGTAAAAGGGCAATATTTATGTAAATATATATTCCAGTTTGGTAAGATTCTTTAATATGTCATTCAATTTGATATAAACGATCTGTTGCTTAAGTATTCATTTTGGGGGTATAGTTTTCCTTTAATAAGGAATTAGAAAGTTAAACGCTCATAACTCTCAGAAAGGAAAGCACCTGTAACACTAAGTATAAAAAGTATAAAAATCCTGGCCAGGACTAAAAATTTACAAGAACACAGCATTTACAGCGTGAGGGACTTTCCCTGCCAATACTCCGTACACCCAAAATGGTGCCCGGGGGACTGAGTGAACTAGGGACTAGTTCCAGAAAAAAATCCCAATTAAGCAAGACTCCTCAATTCCTACACATTTTGCACACATGCGCTTTATCAAGGAAAGTAAATGAAATGGATGCTTACTTCCTTCCACCCTCTTATACTCTGAATAAGTGACCACCCCTGAAAAGACTTAACCCTTAGTGTTAAGTCTTAAATATTACATTTCTATATTAAATATAGAAATAAAAACAAGGATAACTACAAAACTATACGTAAATATAAATACATATATAAAAATAAAAGGCACAGTAAAGGGGACAGAAAATAATCACAGGAAACATTTTATGTTGTACCACTCGTTAAACCCAAAGGGAACCACCGTGTTTAGTGTATAAATCCAATATGTCACACGTTGGTCCAACAACTGTTCTCTATTTCCACCTCTCATATCATATGTAACTAGCTCAATAGTCCAAGCTGACAGAATCGTGATATCTGAATTGTGTATTTTCTGAAAGTGTTTGTATACTGGAAGATCTTATGATTTTAACCTAATACTACAGACATATTCAAACACTCTACCCTTAAAGGATCTTATTGTTCTACCTACATAGCGTTTACTGCATGCACACTCCAGTGTGAGAACGCATGCTTGCGTCCTGTCCGGCGCAGGCGCGGACGCGGTAATGCGCGTCGGCGTCTGACGCGGGACGCCGGCGACGGTCGCGGGCGCAAGGACGTAGGCGGAAACGCCTGTGACGGACGTACTGGCGTCAGCTCCGCGACGTCAGCGCAATGCCAAAAGCCCTGTATTTAAACCCTGACCAGATTAACATGCATTGCCTGGTTATTATGTTATTTGACTGAAACCCTAGCGACTCTGAACTTTGGATTCCTGATTATTGACCCTTGCCTGAACCCGGACTTTGATTACTGCCGCCTGTCTCGACCTTCTTGCCTGTTTACCGATTACGAATATTGCTGCCTGCCTTTGACCTTGGATCTCCTGACTACGCCTTTTGCCTAATCCCTTGTACTTCGCTGAACGTCTCATTGGCTACTCTCCACAACCCTGCTCCCTGTTCCACTCCAGGTGGGTAGCGGTTGTGTGAGGCGCTTGTGGGTTCATTATCTTCTGCTCCAACCTCTTCTACGTCTGGATTATACTGGTAAGTCCTGACAGTATAACCAGGCCAAAGATGGATCCAGCTGAAGGGGCGTCCCCGTTTGCAGTCCTGACGCAACAGTTATCTTCCCTTACGCAAGCTGTCCGGGAGCTGCAAAGTGGCTATGCTCAGTTACAGGAGCACGTAAGGACCCAACCACCGGTTGCTCTTCCTTCCACGGCCGCAGCAACTCCTCCGGTTCCAGCGGAAGTCCAGGTGATAACCTCTGAGATTTCGGAACCTAAGGTGGCTTTTCCGGAGAAGTTTGCGGGTGACCGAAAGTTGTTCCGGAATTTTAGGAGCTGTTGTAAGCTACTGTTTACTCTCAAGCCTCATACCTATCCCTCTGAGCAGACCCGGGTAGGGGTGATTATCTCTTTTCTGACGGGAGAACCACAGACGTGGGCTTTTCGTCTTATGGATCGCCACAGTCCTGCATTGGCCACAGTAGACTCCTTCTTTGAAGCCATGGCAGTTCTTTTTGACGATCCGCACAGAGCCACTACTGCTGAAGCCGCCCTGCGTGCCTTGAAGCAAGGTAGCCGCCCAGCAGAAGACTACACTCTAGAATTCCGGCAATGGGCAGATGACACGGAGTGGAATCCGGCTGCCCTTAAGAATCAGTATCGCTTCGGCCTTTCGCCTGAACTAAAAAATGAATTGGCCCGTACTGGCATTCCCGACAGTCTGGAAAACCTTATTTGCCTGGCCATCCAACTCGATCGGAGGCTCAGGGAGCGCAGAGAGGAAGAAGAAGCTGAGAAAGCAGGTCTTCCACCGCAGTCTTGGATGTTACCAACCGCTCCACCTCCTATCCGAATGCCTTCCACTTTTCCTCCAGCAGTTCCGCCACCCGTCTTCAGTACAGCCCCAGAGCCGATGCAGATTGGAGCCATTAAATCTGCGTTAACTCCAGAGGAACGGATCAGACGTCGCAGACTCAACCTCTGCCTTTACTGTGGACAAGCAGGTCACTTGCTTCGGGGGTGTCCGATTCGTCCAACGGGTAAGAGGATCTTCAAAAGAGACTTTTCCAGTTGCCATGCTCCCGTGCCTCTTCTGACTGTCTCTTTGTCGTTGCAGTGGGGAGACAAGCGGGTAGAGCTTCAAGCAATCCTTGATTCTGGGGCCAGCGGGTGTTTCCTGGACAATAAAGTGGCGCTGCAGTTCCAGATCCCACTCCAGTCCAAAAAGAATCCCATAGCCCTCCGTGTGGCAGATGGTTCCCTGATTACTTCGGGCCCTGTGGTGCAAGAGACCATCTCACTTTTTGTTGTATTAAATAAAGGGCATGCTGAAGTCATGAACTTTGATGTAGTTTCTTCACCTCTATTTCCCGTTATTTTGGGTCTACCCTGGTTGCAGAAACACAACCCGTCCATCAACTGGACTACCGGTGAAGTGAACTTTCTCTCAAATTTTTGTTCTTCCCAATGCATTTTCTCTTTCAATAGAGTCTGTTCTTTGTCTCCTGCTTCCGAAATTCACAATCTTCTTCCTCAAGCTTACTGGGAATTCACGGACGTTTTCAATAAGAAGGGGGCAGATAAGTTGCCTCCTCATCGTATTTATGATTGTCCTATTAACCTCCTTCCAGGGGCCCAGATTCCTTTTGGACGAGTTTATCCGTTGTCCGAGTCTGAACTATCGGAACTACGTTCTTACTTAGATGAAAATTTAGCCAAGGGCTTTATTCGACAATCTTCTTCTCCAGCAGGGGCTGGGATCTTCTTTGTTGAAAAAAAGGACCATTCCTTAAGGCCGTGTATTGATTACCGGGATCTGAACAAGATTACTGTTAAAAATCGTTATCCACTCCCTCTTATTCCTGAACTTTTTCAACGTTTGGCGGAGGCTAAGATCTTTTCTAAAATGGATCTCCGTGGCGCATACAATCTCGTCAGAATAAGAGAAGGTGATGAGTGGAAGACGGCTTTTTGTACACGTTATGGGCATTTTGAATACCTAGTCATGCCCTTTGGTCTTTGCAACGCCCCTGCAACGTTTCAACATTTTGTCAATGATGTTTTCAGAGACTTCTTAGACATATTCGTTATTATATATTTGGATGATATCCTTGTTTTTTCTAATTCCTTGGAGGAACACAGATCACATTTAAAGATGGTGCTGGCTCGTCTTCGTATTCATCAGCTTTATGCCAAGATTGAGAAATGCATCTTTGAACAAACATCTGTGGACTTTTTAGGTTTTCTCCTTTCTCCGCAGGGAATTCAGATGGACTCCAGGAAGATCTCCACAATTCTTGATTGGCCAATTCCTTCTTCCAAGAAAGCTGTCCAACGTTTTATTGGTTTTGCCAATTTTTACAGGAAATTTATAAAGAATTTTTCCCAAGTTATTCTTCCAATCACTGAGTTGACTCGTAACAATCAAAAGTTTTGTTGGTCACCACAAGCTCAGGCGGCCTTTGAGAAATTGAAGGCACTCTTCACTTCAGGCCCAATTCTTCATCATCCTGACGTTTCCCTTCCTTTCATCCTGGAAGTTGACGCTTCAGAGCTTGCGGTGGGTGCTGTGTTATCACAAAGAGCTGGGTTTCAGGAGGATCTGCATCCCGTTGCTTTTTTTTCCCGTAAACTGGCCAAGAGCGAATGTAACTATGATGTTGCTGATCGTGAACTGCTTGCCATCAAGTTAGCACTTGAAGAGTGGAGGTATCTCCTTGAAGGATCTAAACATCCAATCCTCATCTTTACGGATCATAGGAATCTAGAGTACTTACGTTCGGCCAAGAGGTTGAGACCCAGACAAGCAAGGTGGGCTTTATTCTTTATGAGATTCAATTTTCATCTTACATATCGACCTGGGTCTAAGAATGTTAAAGCAGATGCCTTGTCCCGTATGTTTTCTTCTGAAGACGAGCCGTCCTTGGTTCCAGAAACAATTTTAAACTCTAATAATTTTCTTCTGCTACAGTCTACCCTGGTTGATGGAATTAAAAACGCTTCCTCAAATCTCTCTGAACCATCGTTAGTTTCCAAGGAGGGTCTTCTTCTTCATCAAGGTAAAATTTTTGTTCCTGAACCTATGCGCTTAGAGGTCCTCAAGAATGTTCATGATTCAAAATTGGCAGGTCATCCAGGTATCAAGAAAACTATTATCCTGGCTAAGAGACTATTTTGGTGGCCTGGGTTGGCTAAGGACTGTTTTCAATTTGTTTCGTCTTGTGAAGTCTGCTCTAGGTCCAAGGACTCTCATTCTCGGCTTATTGGTCTTCTTCAACCTCTGCCGGTGCCTTCTCGTCCATGGGGCTCGGTTTCTTTGGATTTCATTTCTGAGTTGCCGTTGTCTTGTGATTGTTCCACGATTGTCGTTTTTGTGGACCGCTTAACAAAGATGGCTCATTTCAAGTCGTTACCCAGACTTCCTTCTGCTTCTGAGACTGCTGATACCTTCATTAAGGAAGTGGTAAGGCTCCATGGTCTTCCAGATGAGGTGGTGTCGGATCGAGGACCACAATTCACTTCTCAGTTTTGGAGATCGTTGTGTGGAGCTCTCAAGATTTCGGTGTCCCTTTCCTCTGCCTTTCATCCCCAGTCCAATGGTCAGACCGAACGAACCAATCAGACTCTCGAGCAATATCTGAGATGTTATTCTTCTTACCTCCAAGATGACTGGGTGAATCTGCTTCCCTTAGCCGAGTTCGCCTATAATAATTCCCATCATTCTTCAATCAATCAGTCCCCCTTCTTCGCAAACTATGGTTTTCATCCAGTAACTTCCCTCTGCCATTGTGTCTGACATTTTAGTTCCTGCTGTCAAAGACCGATTAACTTTCTTATCCGATAATTTTCAAAAGATCCAGGAAAACATGAAGCAGGCCCAACAAAATTTCAAGATGTATGCCGATCAGAGACGGAGAGGGGATCCAGAGTTCAAGGTGGGTGACCGTGTTTGGTTATCAACTGTTAACCTTAAGCTTTCTTGTCCCAGTAGGAAGTTGGGTCAGCGTTTCCTGGGTCCCTTCCCTATTATTCGCCAAGTCAATTCTGTGGCCTTTCAACTCAAACTTCCAGCTTCCTGGCACATCCATCCAGTGTTTCATGCTGCTCTTCTAAAACCAGCCTCAACATTCCGTTTCCCTGGGCGTTCGACTCCTCCTCCGCTACCTGTGGTGGTCAACGGACAGGAAGAATTTGGGGTTGAGGAGATCCTGGATTCCAGACTAAGAGGCAAGCGGCTCCAGTACCTGGTGAGATGGAAAGGTTACGGTCCGGAAGAAAATTCCTGGGAACCAACGTCGAATATCCACGCTCCCGAGTTGCTGGAAAAATTTCATAGAACTCATCCTGGTAAGCCTTCTGGTGGTCGCGTCCTGAGGCCGCTCCTTGATGGGGGGCAATGTGAGAACGCATGCTTGCGTCCTGTCCGGCGCAGGCGCGGACGCGCTAATGCGCGTCGGCGTCTGACGCGGGACGCCGGCGACGGTCGCGGACGCGGAGGCGACGGTCGCGGATGCGGAGGCGTCGGCGGCGGTCGCGGGTGCAAGGATGTAGGCGGAAACGCCTGTGACGGACGTACTGGAGTCAGCTCCGCGACGTCAGCGCAATGACGCCAGTTTGGCGCCAAAAGCCCTGTATTTAAACCCTGACCAGATTAACATGCATTGCCTGGTTATTAGGTTATTTGACTGAAACCCTAGCGACTCTGAACTTTGGATTCCTGATTATTGACCCTTGCCTGAACCCGGACTTTGATTACTGCCGCCTGTCTCGACCTTCTTGCCTGTTTACCGATTACGAATATTGCTGCCTGCCTTTGACCTTGGATCTCCTGACTACGCCTTTTGCCTAATCCCTTGTACTTCGCTGAACGTCTCATTGGCTATTCTCCACAACCCTGCTCCCTGTTCCACTCCAGGTGGGTAGCGGTTGTGTGAGGCGCTTGTGGGTTCATTATCTTCTGCTCCAACCTCTTCTACGTCTGGATTATACTGGTAAGTCCTGACACTCCAGGACATAAACAACAAAATCATTTGAGCAAATTAGAAACTGTTTCATTTCAAATTTCAGAGTAGGGGATCCCCCCGAAAACCGGAGGTCTTCTTAGGACAGTAAGAATATTGCGAGCAATGCCCACATCTATGCCAATCCCTTAACTGCATTTCCCTAATGACAGTTAGGGAAATGCAGTTGGTTTCTTACACAGGGTGTTTGGGTCATTGGTCAAAGCAATCCTTCCTTTATCAATTTTACTTGCATTGGTTGGTTTCTTACACAGGGTGTTTGGGTCATTGGTCAAAGCAATCCTTCCTTTATCAATTTTACTTGCACAGTTGGTTTCTTACACAGGGTGTTTGGGTCATTGGTCAAAGCAATCCTTCCTTTATCAATTTTACTTGCATTGGCATTACCCATGCTTAAAGATTTTCCATGATTTCGAAACATAAATGGTGCCAATATCTCTTTCAATGTTTTGATCTTCTTACAAATAACTTGTACTCGGCTGGGTATTATAGTCTGCAGAACTGGATCGAATCTCAATTTCAGACAACATTTTTTAAGAATACTAACCACTTTATCTATTTGATAGTGGAATTTTGTCACAAATGACAACTCTCCAACTCCTCATGCTTGCTCATTGACTGTAACTGTGACATCCACTCTTACTTCCTGAATCTGTTTAATAAAATATGTATTTGATTTCTTTCTTTTCTTTGCCTTCTATATATTATTATTCTTACTTCTACACAAATTCTCCTTTCACAGCCTATATTCAGACTTTAGTATGAAATCAGATAAGTGATAAGTTCCGGCCTTTAGGACACCCAAACAATGTACTCTGCAAACAACCACTGTTCTATTACAGTCAAAAAAACTTTAATTTCCAATGCTGTCACTAGTGAAAAAGCCTCTACCATATCGCTAGTGCTATATCCTTTGGCTTTTAAGCTTGAGAACAAAAAATAACTTTGTAAATAGAAGTCCTCATCTCTGCTATTATTATATCTAATCCTAATGAACTGTCCTTTAGGAATACTGGACAACTACAGTGGCTTATGGTGACTAGTTGCTAATATATAGGAATTTCTATGAAGCTCTTTTAAATTTGTTGAAGTAATAAGCCCATTTCTTTCTCATTGTATTACTAGATATAAACGAAGGTAAGGTAAAAAAAATGGTAAAAATGAATCTTTCATTATTAGCATCCAAATATGTAAAGAATTGCTCCACTGAAGACACTTTACTGTCCCAAATTATAAATAAATCATCTATATATCTACAGTAGACCACAGACCAGGGGGACAGGCGGGGGACCAAATGAACTCAATGTCCCATTCACCCAAATATAAGTTTGAGTAACTAGGAGCGAATCTTGTTCCCATCACCGCTCCCCTGGTCTGTAAATAGTCTCTACCATTAAACAAAAAATAATTACATTGAAGGATAAAACCAACACACTGTATTAAGAAAGTCCTTTGGTCTTTGTTATCTTCTTATCTGCAAACTGTAGATAATAATAATAGCTAGATTTATTTATGCATTTTGTATTGATTTATTGTATATTAATTCCCTGTACTTCACAAAGAGAACAGTGCTTTGTTAACCAGTATTTAAATTGCTATGTAACATAAGATATGTATCTTACTCTAAATATGCTGAACACACTATAGTTTTGGTTAAGTTTAAGCAAATGACACTGTGCTAATATGCAATACTATGAATTATTCATCATCCTTAATGGAACGAACATTGCAAGCTGAATATGTTCAATGGTTTATTCTAGAAAACATTAATTAGTACAATTTTCACTTTGTCTCCTCTATGTACAGTACATGTTGCCCTCTCAGCTGCATCATTATTTTTGTAATGTAATAATTTACTGGAAGCTTGTGATTTCTGCATTATAAATGATTAAATCCTAATGATACACTGTTGTTTTACAAACCAAGATGTGAAATGTTTGTTTCTTTTGATGATTTGTGAGAATGTTCTTTGAAAATGAAATGCTGGATGTAAAATTCCTATTCTAGTTCAAAAATATGGCATATATCAATTTAAGATGTGTTTTAATGTTAAGGCAAAGTGGAAAAAAACACTTTCTCGATTAAAAAACAACAAAAGGCAGGAACCATTACAGTTTATGGTATCTTAGTTATTTATTGTTACCGTCTATTATCATTATTTAAAAGAATATATCACAACCCTGTTGTGAATTCTTGTTTTTTATATGTATAATGAGTAATCATTTCACCCATGCCCCATGTAATAAAAGGCACAATGTATACCCCGTTGCAGTAACCTATAGCAACTAATAAACTGTTTTAAAAGATGTGACCAGTAAATGCTGCCTGCTGATTGGTTGCTATTAATAATTAGTATAATATATACAAACCTGTGTAAGGTTACCAGTCAAAGAAGAATATAATCTAAAAAGTTTTTCATGATAAATGGGCAACGTGGAAAATTATTGCTGTGCAAACAATTTTTACTTTGCATGAATTCATTATAACTTGAAATTATTTAGTGACCCCTTCTAAAAGTCACTAAGTTTACCCAGACCCATAGCAACCAATCAGCAGGTAAAATTTACTGGCACATTTAAGATGGTTTATTGGTTTTTATGTTTTACTGCTACTGGCAAACATAATGTCTTTTGTCACAAATAGGGGGAATTTTTATCGTTTGCTCCAGTGGGCAGTGTAATAAAACGTCCTACTGAAAACATATTTCTAATATTATACAGGTGACATATTTATTTAAAGAATACCCCACCTTAAAGCAAACTTTAAAAAATGTGCTCAAATAAAATTCACAATACAATGAATATTACATTTTGAAATGCATTTTTTTTCTTATTTATGCTAACTGTTTTTCATTTACTACTTTTAGTACTTTTGTGTTGTGTAAAATGAAATCACTCACTCTCACTAGCTCTGCTATTAAAACAAATTACTAGTCTGTAAAATGAGCTGCTCCTTATCTCATTATTTCCTTTAGTGACCATTGTTACCAATTTTTTCTCTTAGTATGAACCATGGTAATGAAGGTAGGGGGCTAATGTGTGTGTTTTTTGAGTGACTCATTTCTTCTGAAACTATTATGCATGTAATGATATTTGGGGGTCTATTTATGAAGTCTCAATTTTTTCTGGTCAAGGTTTTTAGGGCAGAATTTTAATTTTTAGAGAAGAAAAAACTCTTGTTTTCAAGATTTATTATGCACCAAAGCTGCTAAAAATCTGAATACAAAAATACTCCAGCTAAAACCTCTTAAAAACATGTAAAAGTCAATGACAGATGTCTCTTTTACCTTTGAGGGTTTCAGGCTGGTTTTTGTTATTAATCCAAAAAGTTGAGTTTCTCAGGCGTCAAATCTAAAAAGTTGTATGGTTTTATTTGTTGCACAATTTTGTCATGACTTTTTCTGCACCAACTTCTTCAATCTGATTTTTTGATAAAATAGGTAAATTTGTGGATGAGAGTTAGGTCTACTGAGTTTTAATAAGAAAATGGGAGAAATTTGAGTCTTAGTAAATACCCCCTTGATGTTCGAGGTGAGTCCGCCATTCAGATGTGATCTCTCCATAAAAATACCATGGGAGTCTCCAAGTAGAATAAGTAATCTCAGTCTATTTCAAGACATGCAGGCCATGACAATTAAAAGGTAGAAGTGAGTAAATCTGAAGTTCATACCAGCAAAGCAAAAATAGTTGTAGTCCCTTGCCTATTTATTGAATGTGAAATCACATATTTCCTGGTATATTTAAGCAAGGACATCCCTCCTGAAAATGCACATCTTCTTATCAGTGCTGCGCAATATGTTGGAGCTCTAAAAATACATGGTAATAATAATCTCTATATCGACAAACATTATGAAACATCCAAACATTGTGCTATTCCCCTGAAACAATGAACAGTAGAAATCTGCTTGCCAAGAGCTGAATTCACAACGTATTCTGTGATGCAAACTAGGATTGAATAGCAAACAGGCAGAGTAGACAATGGTGCTGAGAGAAAAAAGTTTGAAATATGGGAAGCAGAGTCCATGTCAATAATATTCTTGAGTTAAAGCCAGTTCAGCTGCTGCACTTTATGTTTTCAAGCCAATGTTATTGCTACAGAATAGAATTCTTTCTAACACTCCAAGGATTAAGACATATTAACAGATGTAAGGAAAATCGACCTGAAATGAATTTTGCATTTGTGTGACTCTGTGACTGGCAGCAAATTGTAAACAAGAACAAATTGATTTTTTTATGAGATGGGGTCTTAATTAAAGGGAACTACCAAAATATAGGAAATACCTGAGCAATTCAAATTATATGAAATCTTTCAGGTGCTCTACAGCAAGATGGTTACAACAAACCAAGCCCAGTCCTGATCCTGTTTGTCAAAACCTTCTCCTTCTATCTCTTTCTATCTAGTGATGGGCAAATTTGCGCCATTTAGCTTCGCCGGAAAATGAGCGAATTTCGTGCGAAATTCGCGAAACGGCGAAGAATTCGCAAAATGGCGCCGGTGGGATGCCGGTGCCCGTTTTTGACGCCGGCACCCGTTTTTTGACGCCGGCGGCCGTTTTTGACGGCTGCATCTGTTTTTTACGTCTGCGTCCGTTTTTTTTTCGACGCGGTGGCGAATCGCGCAAATTCGTCGCAAATTCTTGCCTGGCGAATAAATTCGCCCATCACTATTTCTATCCAACCCTTCATTTGTTTCTCCCTAATCCAGCCAACATCCTTTATCTAACCCACTTTGGGACCCTATTGTTTCTTGTCTGAAGAATGTATTATCTTCCCTAACTCTAACATCAGGGATTTGCCTTCAGTATTAGGGGTCTCTTTTGACAGATCTCAGACAGAATGCTAAGGCCAAAAAGTGACAGAACAGGAAGGAACTAAGCAAACAATGAGCAGCAGCCACAAGATAATCCAGTGCAACCGAAGCCATTTAACTCAGTTGGGCGACATTTGTCATTTTACACATTTTTTCACAGTTTTGCAAATTTTTCAGTGAAGCAAAATGGGACAGATTCACTCATCGTGACCAAAAAAAGTTTCTGGTTCTCACCAGCATGTTTGACTTTGATGAAATGGCCTTCATCTCATTGTCCCAAGAAGACAACCAGCTGAACCAGCAGTTTTAGAAGTGATCCATAATATTAAATTCTTCATCCTTGTCTGCTATTACCTATCATTTTACATAAAGAATGTATTGGGATTACCTGCAGGTTATTTCAAGAAATTGGGATATTTGCAGCAGGCAATTGTTAGAATTTTGTGAAGTTTTTTCTAAATGAGGTCTCAATTTAGCAGTTGCCATTCGAATTAAAAGGGTCACAAGACAAATATAACAGGTCTCCTATATTATAAGTCCTAAGTAATGTAAGAGACCCCTAATTCTATGAGCAATTCTATTTAACTTTTATGAGCAATTGTTGATTATATACTCATGTTTATGAGAACACTTCCTAATCTTATCCACATTTTGGATACCTTGAGGAAGCTATTAGCCATTCTTGCTCTCTAACTGCCTACATCACTTCGCCACAGCATATGTGATGGCATTGTAACATGCGTAGTGTCATTACATGCACATAACCCCAAGATGTTCAGAACTTTAAGCTCAAAAGCAGATTGCTCAAAACGCAAGCTGATAAACTGACACAGGCAGCAGCTCCGATTAATAAAAATTGTGATAAATAAGAAAAAGATGAAAAAAACCTAAAAAAAACCTTTAAGATGAAAAGGGAGATTTTTTATCTGAAACAAAAAACAAGCATGGATCCCACAAAGAGCCCTCTATACCAATATGTGGTGGGGGGGTTAGTTGTCCCAAATATTTCTAAATACTATGTGGCAGTGCTATTGGCCCCTCTGAATCACCCATGCATGCTCCCCTTCCAAAATGGGTGTCTGGGATTCACCTTATATTTCAAAAGGCTTTTTCTGTGCATAACAATTTGGCAATCTATTATATAATATACAGTAGTATTAATCCTGAAAGTATATTAAAGGAATACTGTCATGGGAAAAAAGATTTTTTTCAAAATGAATCAGTTAATAGTGCTGCTCCAGCAGAATTCTGCACTAGAATCCATTTCTCAAAAGAGCAAACAGATTTTTTTTATATTCAATTTTGAAATTGACATGGGGCTAGACATATTGTCAATTTCCCAGCTGCCCCAAGTCATGTGACTTGTGTTCTGATAAACTTCAATCACTCTTTACTGCTGTACTGCAAGTTGGAGTGATATCACCCCATCCCTTTTTCCCACCAGCAGCCAAACAAAAGAACAATGGGAAGGTAATCAGATAGCAGCTCCCTAACACAAGATAACAGCTGCCTGGTAGATCTAAGAACAGCACTCAATAGTAAAAACACATGTCTCACTGAGACACATTCAGTTACATTGAGAAGGAAAAACAGCAGCCTGCCAAAAAGCATTTGTCTGCTAAAGTGCAGGCACAAGTCACATGACCAGGGGCAGCTGGGAAATTGACAAAATGTCTAGCCCCATGTCAGATTTCAAAATTGAATATAAAAAAATTTGTTTGCTCTTTTGAGAAATGGATTTCAGTGCAGAATTCTGCTGGAGCAGCACTATTAACTGATTAATTTTGAGAAATTTTTTTTTTCCCCATGACAGTATCCATTAAATAAATCTAAAGCCAGGGATGACACATTATGGATTTTAAATCAAGATTAACAGTTGCTTCTAAAACACTGTTCATTTATTTACTCACTACAAATAGAAAAAAAATTTAATTATTCCAAAATGTTTTTGAGTTTAGAAGAGATGTTTCTGCTTTGTGTAGCCCTCTTAATTGCTTTGGTTTCATCCAAGCAAAAGATAATATTCTGGCTAAAACCAATGTGTACAGTGTAGAGGTACAGCATGTCATACTGTGCTTGAGAACTTCCATGTCAAGGAAAAATTTAATCAGTTGCAGAAACAGCACGTACTGTTGGATGATATGTATAGGAGATAAATAATTTTAGTATGATCTGGCAAGCTGCTTTCTCATTCAGATTGACAGGAAGCAACATAAAACTTCACTGGAGAAATCACAGCCATGTAACACCTGTCACATCATAATTTTTCATGATCAGAGGTCATCCAGATGTAGCATAATTGTAATTTGGAAAGCATAAAAGCTGTTTATATGATATCATTCTTCTGTAACTATTACAGCATTTTCCAAATGTTCTGCCTGTTTGCAGTGAGTCAGAATGAAGCAATACATGCTATTAAATCATGCACAAGTTTAGCTCAAAAGCGGCATGACATTGAAATCTACAAAGTAAAATGGAAGAAAAACTAATTTCTCACTCACTTAAATATACACATGTATATACAGATGCATCTAATTCATACAGAAAGCATGACAGAAATAGAGAGATAGATAGATGATAGATGATAAATAGATAGATGATAGATAGATGATAGATAGATAGATAGATAGATAGATAGATAGATAGAATTATTTTTGAATGAGATCAATTAGCATATGTAATTTTTTTATTTCTAAATGATGTATGCAAATTAATTTTAGGCACAAATACTGGATATTGTAGTCTGTGTCTTCTTTAGAAACCTGAATAGTATGTAGTCCAGTGTGCAAAGTACAATTTTCAGAAACTTACCTATATTGCAGCATTTACCCCATAATGTCAGACATGCTCTACGCTGCATCCACCACATTTGCTCCCAACATGTACATTAGGTAATGCGTGCCCTGCCTGCAAGGATTTACTATCTATAGATCTAGTCCATATCATTCTTCTTTATAATATTTTGGTAAATATGACATCCTCTGCACGCTCCTCACAATGCTCTATAGCAGAAGTATTCTGTGGTGTAGTGCTAGGGTTGAAATGCTCTAGATGATGAGCAGAAGCATGTGTTTTTGTTTTAGGTTTATTTCAAGTTGACTTGGAGCAAAGTTATAGTCCGTTACAAAGTGGTCTGTTAACTTTAACAAATACCATATTTCAGAAGTAGTTATTTTTGTGAAGCTTATATTTTTTTTATGAAAAGGACACTATGGATCTGGATTCTCAGCCATTTCTCTTTGAAAAATGTCTGTCTTCTATACAAACACTGACCCCTTCTCCAACTCAGAACAAGGTGAAATAAGTTCATGTGAATCAATGAACATGAAACTGGGGTATTTGTGTTTTTCAGCGGAGGCCAGGGGGCCCACTGGGGTTTTCCCAATGTCCCACCAGCCCTGTCTGACACTGCTAATGAGAGATGCTCTCAGTTCTTTAGCTGCAAAGAAAACATTGGTTTGGATATTGTCACAAGTAATACAGTCAAGTGTCACACTGTTTACTTTGTTAGCAGTTATTGTAGTGCACCTATCTATGGCTGAGTAGATATTTAAGTAGGGAGTAGGTATATAAGCATTGGAAATCAAATACACAGTAGATTGTCCTTTGCTGCTGAACAAAATTGCTCCTTCTTGCCATGACTGCAACTGAGCTTTGTAAGTCGACTCTTCATCTTCTGGTTCACTTTGGTGTCTACTGCTCGGATGAATAATAAAGACTCATAAGGACTCATATTATAGATATTTTAAAGATTACTGCTTGAAAGTGATTACAGTGAGTCGGTGAATGCGGAAGCACATTTCTAATGCAAGTGTTTGTATTATAAATAAGAGCAGATTGCTTGTATATTTATTGTTGGCAGGAAATCTGTCCTTCAAAATAGAATTATAGTAAAAACTGTAATACATATAGACACTTAGTTTCATATTTTGTTTCTATGCAAACAACTTTGTCTCCAGCACAGCATGCTAATGGTAATGCCATGCATACTAATGGATTCATACAAGAACAACCTACTTACTGGATAAAAAAAAAACCACTAGATTGCAGTTTCTATACAATGATCTCTCTCTGTTTCACACTGCTGTCATACAATCTGTAATTTTCTAAACACAAAGAAAGTGATATTTAATTAAACAGCAGCATGTTATCTTCCTGTTTAGTTTAGGCTTTACAGCTGTAAATGTTCTGCCACACAGCCCAAAAAGAATGTTTAGAAAAGATGCAAAAATAAGCAATCACTAGAAATTTCTGTTTTGCCTTGGCAGCTATAGCTCTGTGGGTAGGAGCCAAATTTCAGATTGTTCTTCTAGTGCAAACAGGCAAGAATTCAAAAGGCACTGTAATTAGGAAAATTGACTAGCACTTTGTCGAATTGTTATTCTCTCTAAGCATTTCAGCTAAAATGAAATGAACACACACAAGAAGAAACACTTGAGCACAAGCTGAAACTGATTGTAGGTGAGCAGTGCATTATTGGTTGGTAAAAATGGCTTTATTATCAACTGAAATGTGAATATGCTGGAAAGGAGATGGAAATTGCTATCTGGAAAAGAACAGCTTAAACCACAGTTATGAAATGTGAAAATACTACGGTCTTTAGGTTATTCTGAGAGGCTGCACACATATATAGAAATGTATGTCTCACATTCAAAGTTTTGTGACCAGTCATCAAGAAAGTGGTTTCATTACAGTGTTTGGTCCATTTAGAATACTACTGCACATTTTTACTGTAGAAAGTATTATTGAAATGTATAAAGAATACCTTTCTCCTTACCTGTAAGTCTTAAAATCTTTTTTTTACAGAAGAAGTTTTTCCAGATTTCCAGATTTTAGTTTTTTGTGGCAAAAAATGTTAATTTGAATATTTGAGATTTAAACACAAACAACTTGAAAACTCACAAAAAGAAAAGGCTGCTGATTTCATGAAGAAGTCAATGTGAGTTGCATTTTAAATTTCATATGAAGGGTAGGATGTGATTTCACAGCATTCGAGTTGGTTTCGCCTATTTTAAGCAATCATGTTCTCAAGTTTTCTCTGTTGTTACAAATGTTGTAGAGAAATGTTGTAGAGAATGTACAAATAGTCAGATTTGAATTAACATATTAAGATTTTGCTTTGTCAAATGTTACAGAGCGTTGTAACGTGTAAAAGTTACAATACAAAAATGAAACAATCAAATATTCAAAACAAATCTAACAGTGTATAACTACTTGGTTCACCATTCTTCTTTACCACTTGCCCTTGGGGGAATGCATACAGTCCACGGGTTGTGTCAGCTAAAAGGACCTTCAATGGGGGTGACTACCAATTATGGAATCTGCAATGCCCATATAGGTCAGCCATGGAGACCAAATTGTATTAAACAATTTTCTGCTTATCCTTAAAGGAGAACTAAACCCTAAAAATGAATATGGCCAAAATTCTATATTTTATGTACTGAACTAATTGCACCAGCCTAAAGTTTCAGCTTGTCAATAGCAGCAATGATCCAGGACTTCAAACTTGTCACAGGGGGTCACCATCTTGGAAAGTTTCTGTGACACTCACATGCTCAATGTGATCTGAGGAGCTGTTGAGAAGCGAAGTTTATCGGCCGTCGCAAATTATCAAGCGGAAATAATTAAGTTTGTCTGTAATATAAGATGATGCTACAGGACTGATTATTAAATTCTGATGCTAGTTGCACTGGTTACTGTGCTGCCATGTAGTAATTATCTGTATTAATTACTAATCAGTCATATATTGCGACATTCATATTCTATGGGGCAGATTTATTAAAGGTCGAGGTGAATTTTCAAATGAAAAAAATTCGAATTTCGAGCTATTGTTTGTGTACTTTGACTAAAGAATAGTCCAAATTCGATTTGAATTTGAAAAAAGTTCAAAAATTCGAATATCGAAATTTATAATGTACTATCTCTTTAAAAATTCGACTTCGACCATTGGCCATCTTAAACCTGCCAAATTGGTGTTTTAGCCTATGGGGGACCTCCTAGAACCTATGGAGACAATTGGCGGACTTTGAAAAATCTAATTTTTTGGGGGGAAAAACTTTGAATCGAATTCGGACCTATATGACCAAAAAAACTTCAACTTAATGTGGGTCGGTCTTTTTGAATTCGAATTTCGAAATTCGACCCTTGATAAATAGGCCCGAGGTTTACTGTATATTGTGAATCGGTCCCTAAGCTCAGTAAGTGACAGCAGCACAGAGCATGTGCAGTGAATGAACAGAAAAGAAGATAGGGAGCTACTGGGGCATCTTTGGAGACACAGATCTTTACTGCTAAAGGGCTGTGGTTTCCTTGGGCTGGTACAGAAGCTCAAAACATAATGTACAACATTTCTAGCTAATTCTTTAGTTAAGCTTTAGTTCTCCTTTAAGGGGCAGATTTATCATGGTCAAATTTCGAAGTATTGGGAGTTTTTTTGAACTCCCATAACTTCAAAATTTGAATAAAAATAGACCAATCGATATTTATTTTAAAAAAAACAACGTATTTAACTTCAGGTGAATAGGCTGTATTTGAATAGTTTGAATCAAAGTTTTAGATCGAATTCGAAACAAAGTATTTTCGCCAAAAAACTTAATTCAATCAAAAAGGTTCTAGGAGGTCCCCCATAGACTAAAACAGCAATTCAGCAGGTTTTAGATGGCGAATGGTTGAAGTCGAAGTTTTAAAGAGACAGACACATTTCCATATTTGAATAGTGTAACTTTTTTCAAATTCAAATTCAATTTTGGCCTATTCGAAGTGCACAAAAATAGCTTGAAAAATTGAATTTTTTACTTCGAATTTTCACTTCAACCCTTGATAAATCTGCCCCCAAGTGTTGAAGGTAATTTCACCATCAATATTATATTATCTATCCTAGTTTTCACCATGGTGAAGTCTAGAATGGGGGTATACCATGATTTGGCTATAATTTGTTTAGTGGTGCTGAAAATTATGGTGTTATTGGTAAAGCCATCAATTGGCTTGTTTAAAAGAGTGTTATATGGGTCATTTCTTAGTGGGATGGCAAAGATGTCATTAATTATTACTGGTATATATTCATTATTACTGGTATAGACCAGTATCCAGAGTCTTTTGGCAGTGGGGCAATCCCACCTGATATGCCCCATGGAGCACAATACATTGCATGTTAGATTTTTCTTAACTGAAATTTTTCAAAATGTGAGATCAGAGTTTATCACAGAAAAAGTAACCCACTTTCTACTGTACCTTGGGCCCAGAGAAGGTCAATTAAGTTGGTAATAAACAAGTCGAAAAGGGAGACAGACCTATTCTTCTAGAAGATTCACCTTAAAGAGAGAGGGAGGTATAATTTACTTGTATAAATTAATTTATTTGGAAAGACAGACGTAAAACCCCCCTGATTGCCAAGAAAAATTGATTAATAAATAACTTGTGAATTCAATTAATTAATTATAATAATCTAATTGGTGAAAAAGTGTACAGAATTCATCGATTGATTAAAGTGCTAGTGCTTGAATATTATAATCAATACCTATAAATATTGAATTAATAACTTATATTTTTAAAATATAATTGATTAAATCCTTAAAAACCTCTCCACCTCTATAATTTTCCTATTCCTATTTCAATCTTCAAATGACGGTCTAGCTAACATAATGAATTCAAATTCACAATTGTTAAACTAATTCAATTGCGATTCTTCAGCAAGAACACTAGTAATCTCATTAATTTAATTTAAATTTATTTTCTCACAATTGATGGTACAGTTTTTAAGGATTTAATCAATTATATTTTAAAAATATAAGTTATTAATTCAATATGTATAGGTATCGATTATAATATTCAAGCACTAGCACTTTAATTGATCGATGAATTCTGTACACTTTTTCACCAATTAGATTATTATAATTAATGAATTGAATTCACGAGTTATTTATTAATACATTTTTCTTGGCAATAAGTGAGCGGGGGTTTTTACTTCTGTCTTTCCAAATAAATTAAGTTGGTAATAGGTATGGAAAATCTCAGCTATAAGGAAAGGCCAAGTTGGGTTGTTCACACTGGAGAAGGGGCGCTTAAGGGGTGATATGATAACTATGTATAAAGATATAAGTGGATCATATAATAATCTCTCTAATGCTTTATGTACCAGTATGTTCTTCCACAATACAGCACCATACACAACTTCACATAGTTCCAGAATAGGTGTGGTGGTCTCCAAATGGATCTTTCTGTACATTCATGTATATTCTTAAACAAGTTTGATTTCACGCTAATAGGTTATACTCTTATTTTGGAATACACAGGGGCCTAATGACAGGATCAAAATATCAGTAGTTTTAGAACAGTTGAAGAAGTCTGGGGAGGACCTCATAATGCTCCAGGAAACTCAATTGGTTGGACAGAGGGTAAGGGCCCTTAACAACATTGGATCGTTTTTGTTTGTTATCCCAAGTACTTTATTTACTCCAGAGGGGTTGCAATAATTTCTGCTTTAAACAAATAACTACTGACCAGTCTTGCAAGTACTTAAAGGACTAATAGATGGGTCTACATACATATTTATGAATGTCTATATTCTTCCCCCTGCTGATTTGCTTGTCCTTAATGAGATTTTAAATAAAGCCTCTACTCTACACTGTCTGGGAAGGAACCTTTATATGCAACCTGACCACCTAATGACAGGCTTCACTACAGTATAGTGCAGTGACTACAATATTTGCTAATTGGTTAGAGGCCACCATCCCAACAGCTGTTTGGAGGTGGAGAAATCTGAAACAAAAAGAGTACTCATTATATTATTGCCAGTTATAGCACTATAAGCAAGCCTTCAAGACAGCACAACCAACCTAAATTCCAGATTGAAACAAAAATTTTTTATTCATCTTTAATGCCAAACAGTGGCATAACTAGATATTACTGGGCCCCACAACAAATTATATTTTCAGGCCCACAAAATGTCTTGTTTTACCAATATTTATTGAAATTGTATATGAATTAGGGCCTCATGGGGCCCCTATAACTCTGCTCCCCCCCTGCAGCCACAGGGTCTGCTTCTTCTGTAGTTATGCCCCTGATGCCAAATAATTCAACTCTACGGATGTAATTTATTAAGAAAATTAGAAAGAACTACAATGAAACCAAAAACATCCCAACAACAGATGGAGCAGATCTCTAAATTTGGAATGCACAAGCACACCCTTTGGTGACTTGTGTTTTATGTAAGCCAAATGTGAATCCCACCTTTACCCTGTGTAGCTGACTTTAAGATGACTTTAAATTAGGAAATAACTTGATACACCTTAAATGTAAGTCATAATAACTGATGCAAGATCTCAGATTTTTTTATAAGGGGTACTATTTAATAACTACCATAGTATGCATCACAAAAGATTCTGGTCATTTTTATATTGGAAATAGTCCAATTTATGAAACATTAAACAGTGTCATAAAAAAAGTGCAGTCTTGGCATATAAAACGTATTATGTACCTTTAGACCGTAGCATCGGAAAAAAAATTCTGGCAAGAGCAAAGACTGTCCTGCGTAAAGGACATTACTTTGTCATAGTGCTAAAGAGCTCAATATAGTGCAATGCTGTCATCTTCAGTTCAGCTATGTATATCAACTTTTAAATATACAAAGGAGAAACAGAGGTACAATTTATTTTCAGTTTATGTTAGAAGGGAAATAAACCCAAAACAATAAAATGCTGCCTAATAACAAGAGAAAATGTCATCCTAAGCAAATTTCCAATAAACATTAAACAGTTTTTATGACTTTATTTATTTATGGCTATTTGTAAATAGGACCAACATTTAAAGCAGCGTTTGTCGCGTGAAACAGTGTATATATACATTTAATTGATTTCTTACCCTTTACAAGTTGGAGAACCCATTGAGAGCTATTGCTGTCCCCAGGTTATTATTCCTAAAAAATAATAGCCACAGTATAACACTTCTCTGCATGCAGCCGTACCAACAAGCAGTCAGTCGCAGGTATCAGTGTGATTGGTTGCCGGGCCAGGGCACAGAAACCTTGTGGTTGGAACTTAATCATTCATTCCCTTCGCGTCTGTACTCCAAGCGTCTAGGTTGGCAGGAAGTGGAGTTGTGGAGTTGTCCGAACAGAACCCTGGCAGAAGAGACAGATAGGTTCATCCATTCAGTGAGGATTAATTCAACTGTGACATCATCCTCTGTTTTTTGTGATATGATATAGACCAACTTTGCATCTGGTTAGCAGGCATACTTACCTTAGGATTGGTGGAGGCACATTTATGTTGTGACCTGTGGGGGTCATTCACCACTTGCCTACACTTGCGCACTTTAAAGGAAGGTTACTTGGCACTAGGGTTGCCACCTGCCCAGTATTGTACTGGCCTGCCTGTAAAAATGATGGTTGATCCCAATGTTATTAATAGGGGAAAAAGATAAATATATATGAAGGCCGGTATTTTTTTCCAGAAAAAATCGCAACCCTACTTGGCACACAACTTTTATTCAAAATACTATATATGGTATATGCGTTGCCTTTTAGTTTCAAATATAGTTAGTTAGCCAAAAATGTAATACATAAAGGCTGGAGTGACTGGATGTCTAACATAATAGCCAGAACACTACTTCCTGCTTTGCAGTTCTCTAACTCTGAGTTAGTCGTGGACTTAAATGGGGGCCACATGGGACACAAATGTTCAGTGAGTTTGCTTCTAAGCCTTAACATACAGGTTCAAAAGCAAACAGTTATGGCCCACATGACCCTCCCCCCTCAAGTCACTGATTGGTTAGTGACTGGAAACCAGTGGACTCTAAGAGAGTTTCAAAGCAGGAAGTTGGGTTCTGGCTATTATGTTAGACATCCACTCACTCCAGCCTTTACATTTTTGGTTAACTAACTATATTAGAATCATTTTTTAGCCTAAGATTGGCTAAGATCGGCACACTTTTACTTAAACATGACATAAAGATACTATTCCCTTTACATAAGGGTTATTTTAAATAACTACCTTACATATTTTATCATATGGTGAAAATTTATTTTATTTCACATACTGGGTTAGAAACTTAAAACTATAAAGCTAAAACCTACAAGGCAAAAATACCAAAATATAAATCCCAGATATTTAAAATAATACTTAAAAGTTGTATCAATAGTTTCCCTTAAGACAGAGGTGTGTAAATGTGTGCTTTGGCTTACACATCAGTGTCTATTTTATAGTTAATCACACAAAAATTATAATATGGTTTTAATACATGTGCCATGATGCCAAGAGAATTTGCTTTTAGTATACAGAGCCCTTGACTACCATATTGACTGTATTACCTAAAAGTCATTACATTCATTAATGGGGTACTAACAGCAAAAATGCAGGTTCCCCATTGTACGAGTATATCTCGTATACAAGTACAGTATATACTTGCATTTTACAGACATTACACTCCTTTCTAATTATTTTGTTGCCGTCTCTTTCCTTGAAAAACTATCTAGAGTGTTTTAAAGTTTGAATCTGTAAAATCATCCATTATTTTTTGATATTTTTCTTTTGCAAACTCTTTTTTTTTTTTTTGTCTTCAGCCTGTCTGAGCAATTAGAGTTGGAGAGGTTGCACAGCCAGAGTCTGCACAGCTTCACTGAAGCCTTCCACACTAATCATTCTAAGAGCGTTGCTTTAGTTCAGTATCCTTACTGAATATTCTGTTGCTTGCTGATGAATAATTGCTACATGAAGCCATGAACATATGTGGACTTTCTTCTCCAGGTCAGTGGTTGTATGTTATTTAAAATTGGTCTGACAGAATCACAGGGAAATCTAGTATAAGCAATTTCCTTGCAACACTACTGAGATGGTTGGGTCATTATGCATGACAGTGGTATCATGTTGTAATACCATCCAACCTTTAAAATGAAAGGCATCAGTGCACTGCCATACCACATAATACTATCTACAGTTTGAGTTTAGTTAAACTGGCAAATCCAGGTTTCATAAGAGACATTTGAGTGAAAGGGGGACTTAGTCAGTGGGCATAGGGAACCTTGCAGATAGTCAAAGAATTTGCATACTTACCTGTGACTGGTGGGCTTGCAGAGAATACAGAAATAAGTAGCCTAAATCTGAACCTACTTTCAAGGACACCAGCTCCTAACTACCACATTATCCAGGAGCATTTCAGGGTCTGCTGCCAATGGGTGTAGTAAAAACATTCAGAGCAGGTCAGGGAGGTCAGGGGTTGTGTTCTCTGCTATATCAATGCACTAAAAGAGCTGAATTCCCAGCTAAAAAAATAACTCAAAGTTATCAAGGACAGCTTTTAGCAGGTCCTGTTAATGCACTGCATGAGGCAAATCATTTCTCATAGATAAAATGGTGCTAACTTCAATGACAGTGTAACCATTACATTTTTAACATTTTGAAACTATTCCTTTGATTTGTCAGTTCAGGTTGTCCGTAAATAAAGACCACTCTAAAAACACCAACTTTAAAACACGTATCTGCAATAGGGATGTCGCGGACTGTTCGCCGGCGAACTTGTTCGCGCGAACATCGGCTGTTCGCGTCCACCGCAAGTTCGCGAACGTCGCGCGACGTTCGCCATTTTGGGTTCGCCTTACCTGGCGCTTTTTTTTGACCTCTCACCCCAGACCAGCAGATACATGGCAGCCAATCAGGAAGCTCTCCCTCCTGGACCACCCCCACACCCCCTGGACCACTCCCCTTCCATATATAAACTGAAGCCCTGCAGCGTTTTTTCATTCTGCCTGTGTGTGCTTGCAAGAGCTAGTGTAGGGAGAGAGCTGTTACTGATTTCACTGATTTCTTTGAGGGACAGTTGATAGTAAGTTTGCTGGCTAGTAATCTACTTGATACTGCTCTGTATTGGAGGGACAGAAGTCTGCAGGGATTTGAGGGACATTTTAGGGTAGCTTTGCTGGCTAGTAATCTACCTTCTACTGCAGTGCTCTGTATGTAGCTGCCTGCTGTGGGCACTGATCTCTTCTGATCTCATCTGCTGACTGCTGTAATAACCCAATAGTCCTTGTAAGGACTGCTTTTATTTTCTTTTTTGTTTTTTTACTTTGCTAGTTGCTACTATAAGCCCAGTGCTATTAGTCTAGCTGTGTTGGGGAGTGGGACTGGTGTGCTACTGTGCTGCTCCTAGTAGTTCAGCAGCACCAACCCGAGAAAAATATTTTTTTTAATATACATATATTTTTTTTTTCTTTTACTTATCTTACTGTTCTTTAACGTGTACAGTGCTGTTGCTGTTCTTCATAGTAGTGCACCAATAGTAGTGCACTTGTAGGCATTATTTGCTCAGTGTGTTCTTCATTTTCAAACAACAACCATCTAGCTGTGTGAGCTTGTTCACATTCTGTCTAAATATCAATAATAATACCGTCTCTAGAAACACCACCCGAGTGACGTTTTTCAGGCAGCAATAATATATTCCGTATCCACTGCTGTAGTAGTGTATACGTTAACCTTGTAGGCATTATTTGCTCAGTGTGTTCTTCATTTTCAAACAACAACCATCTAGCTGTGTGAGCTTGTTCACATTCTGTCTAAATATCAATAATAATACCGTCTCTAGAAACACCACCCGAGTGACGTTTTTCAGGCAGCAAAGACAGTGGCAAAATCGCATCTTTTATGGTCACCGCAGGTGATCAATAAAGTACACCAAAACTGGGCCCACACTGCAGAATCAGTGTTTTTTGGTTCACTTCACTGTACATTGAATTACCTCTGCCTGACCGTGCACGTGCGCACAAGCACGGTGACTGCTAAACACACCACTACAGAAATATTGCCACCAACAGGACGAACATCCTGGAGGTGACAAGCTCAACTAGTAATTAAAAACTATTATTTGCTCACTTGACGGTATCATTCATTAAAGCTCTTTGCGTCTTTTTGCGTTGCAGTAAGCACCGCGTTTCGTCTTTGCGTGTGAACAGGCTGTAACCTTTACACGACTTGATTGGCATGTAGACGACGGACGTTTTAAAGCATTTTATTACACAGGTTTAGAAATGTAGTGTGATTTCTGCCCTTTACAGCACAAAACGCAGCGCTGTGTCAACAATGGATTTTTTAGAAACATTTTTGCCCTTGATCCCCCTCTGGCATGGCACTGTCCAGGTCGTTGCACCCTTTAAACAACTTTAAAATCATTTTTCTGGCCAGAAATGTCTTTTCTAGCTTTTAAAATTCGCCTTCCCATTGAAGTCTATGGGGTTCGCGACGTTCGCGAACCGTTCGCATTTTTGACGCAAGTTCGCGAATATGTTCGTGAACTTTTTTTCCGACGTTCGCTACATCCCTAATCTGCAACAGTTCCAAAGAAGAAAAGGAGGAAAATTCCATATGACTTTACAAATTGCAAGTAATGCCAGTAGTGGGCAGTTGTGTGATTGTAATAACTATTGACAGTTGTAATACTAACAATCACTGCACTTTTGTTTTTATAATAAATGAACTATCGGCAAGTTTTGCTGCCTTGCCTTACTAAGGTCCTAGATTTTATTCCAAACAAGAAACTATGGGGTAGATTTACTAAAGAGCGAAGTGGCTAGCGACTTTTCACCAGCGTTGCCAACTGCAGGGACATCGGCAATTTACTAACAGGCACGGGCGCCAATTTGCTAGCGAATGGGAACATTGCTAGCGTCATTCGCACTAATCACCAGGCGACTTTTCGCTCTGGCGAGCGGACGTTACTCCACAAATTCGCTAAAATGTGGATTTTACTGAACATTACCTCTTTCAGAACCGGCGAAGTGTTATCAAGCATCTAGATGCATCAAAGTTCAAAAAACGCTGACGTCTTTTCCTTTTTTCAGCGTGATTGCCTGGAAAAGTCCTAACAAACTTTTTTTGGGGAACCGTTTTTTTCCAGACATTTCCTAACATATGGAACATTTATTTTACAGTGGGCTCATGTGTAGGGCATTTTAATAACTCTATTGTCTTTATTAAGGTTCCTGGACATGTGTTTTAAAAAGTGGAATTTGTAAGTATTTGCGTCAACATTTAACATAAAGACGTCCATACAACTTTAAATTTCCTGCCCTATGCAAATTGACCTGAGAGCATTATCACTAGCGAATTTTCACTAGGCAGAAATGAAAACTCTGCATATTAGTGAACTGGTGTAGTCTGAGTGCATTTGCACCTGGCGAAGTGTTGCGATGGATATGAAATGAACCCTGGCGAAAATTCACTGGTTAGTAAATCTGCCCCTATGTGCTTTAAGTTGTGTAGTCTCACCACATATACTTGGGTTTCCTCTGATAACAACGACATCACACATTAGCTTCTCTCTAACGCTCTCCATCAGTTCCACCTAATTTACCTGAACAATAAGGAGGTTATTTATCAAGGTGCGAATTTATCTCAATATCGGCTGCTACAAACTCAGATCTAACCCGCTCGGGTTTTTAATGCTTATTTAATATTACATTTTCCCGAAAATTTGCTTTGCGGGAAAAGCTCAGATTTTCACGATTTTTTCGTGAATTTTCACCGAAACTTTCGAAACCACCCGAAAGCTTCGAAAACATAGTGAAATTGCCCGAAACCCCCGACACAACCAAAAATCTGTGGGACTGTTCCCACTGACTTTTATGCAACCTCGACAGGTTTGAGGTGCCGTGTTTTTTATATTCTGGCTTTTTAGCCCTCTGGGTTTAATAAATTCCGAAAAATTCGTGATTTTATAAAGAAAATCAAGAATTTTTAGGATTTCGGGGAATTTCGGATATTCGGATCTTGTAAATTGTGTACTCAATCATGACATCATGGTTTTCTCAAGACCCTAACAACATAGCTACCTACGGTATACTACTCAACATTTACATTTGAAGAGTCTAATGTAGTTAGGAAAAATAAGTCAAATGTCTGATTGATGTCTATAGGTTAAACCACAATAAATGGTGTATTAATCAGATGGAAAAAATTTAAAATGGATAGATAAAACCTAAAAATGGATAGATAAAAACTGAATATATAGCTGGTATTCAAGTGGTTTGCCTTTATAAGTGAGCCACATACAATGATATACTGTATATGTTATTCTGTTATTGTTGTACAACAAACAATAAATCCAAGTAGCAGCTTATGGTCAAAATATGAAATAGGGGGTAACAATGAATAACAAAATGCAGTCATATTGATAACTGCCCTGGCTGCTTTCCCAACGTACACTTACATTGGCTGCATTAGTTTACAAAATGTAGTTCTACCTAACGTTAAACATTTGAGTTCCCTTTTCTTTGCACTAGTATAGCAGAATATTTTATCAATAATATTTAGAATTATTACTGCAGATGTGATCATGCACTTAAATGAAGATGAATAGGATCTGCCTCAAACGTATTGCAGTGGAAACCTAAATATTCCGGCAGTTAAAGAATTTAAATTGATATGTTTGTATATGTTGTTGTTTTTTTTACTCCTGAAAATTGAATACAAGCCAGGAGTAAATGCATGACTCGTATATTCTGTAACCAGGTTGTGTTTCACTGCAATTTAAATGCAGACTGGTTTAATCTACCAAATATGCGTGACTTGGAAGAGAGTGATAGTTATTTTGAGTTGTCATTAAAATGCTACACCAGGGGGCTGATTTGCATGGAGACTGATTACATTTAATATCATCTCATGTAACTGCGCTGAATCAATGTCACTTCATCAACACTCTCAGATTGCCTCTTCTTTTCCTATTTGAATCACCTCTTCTTTTGCATAGAGATGTCTAAGTAATCAAATACCCATGAAATAAGAACAGCAAAATACCTCTTTTACTAGCTCTTATTTGCATGCTGAAAATAAGCACTTGTGCAATGAAATGTCAGCTAAGAATTGAAAATGATTTAGACCCATGATTTGACCTTCCTGTTCATGAGAGGGCAAAACTGCTGAGCTTCAAAACGCTGCTGGTTTTAACCTTAAAACATTCATTCCCTTTATCAGTTCTCAGATTTTAGTGAAACACAAATTCTACACTGAAATTGTGTACATTTGACATTGTATTATGTTGGGGAAAAAAAGAGAAATAAAAAGATCTGCAGTTGGCAAAGCTATTCAGGACCCACGTTTTAATATTAGTAGAGCCACCTTCTGCAGCAATAACAGCTTTATACATTTTGGATAAGTACCAGCTTTGCACATTCTTTTGGAGAAATTTTGTCCCATTGTTATTCATGTTTGCTGGATAAGATTGTAAGATTGTGTACCTTGAGTTTCAAATATTCTCATTGATTTTCCAGCAGAATAAACATCAGGACTTTGACTGGACAATTGCAGAACATGACTCTTTTTGTTCTAAAACTAATCCAATGTTACTTTGGCCTTGTGTTTGGTATAATTGTCCTACTGAGAGACAAAGTTTTTTTTAGATGTATGCAGTACTTTATTTGTGCTTCTGTTCTTTTTTCTATTTAAATAAGATGTTCACCATCAGGCGACCACCACCACTTCACTTCTTAGATATGGGTCATAAAATAAAGTATGATTTGCAGGTGTTCTTTAAGACCTAAAATGCATACTCAGTGACAAGATGATTCAGTTTATCTGACAAGATGTATAGTGGGGTATGAAGGGGAAATAAGGGTTCATAAAAATGAGTGCTTTCTTGGCTGGTGTAATATTTAACCATTGAGTTGTGGGAAGAGGTATCTATCCACAATCAAATTACCACCCTCATCAGGAAAATGAGCCACAAAAGGAAGGAATAATTCCTTGGGGATGCCAAATAAGGGCTGTCAAAGGTTAATTGATAGCCCTATGTGGACTGCTAGTCTACTGGAGGTTCTGCTGGTGTAAACATTTGCCTTTATGCCTCCAAAACTTGCCTTTAAGTCAGGAATTTCAAAGTGGGACACTGGGAGTACAAGGTACTGGTTGAGGATCACTGGGATAAAGTGTGCCATCCTTAATCAGAAATTAAACACAGCATCCTCCTCAGTTACTCAGTCAAAACACCATTCACTCTTGCTAACAGATATAGTCCAAAAAGGAAAAGATGTATGCTCTCCCCCATTTAATAAAGCAGGAACATGTCATAACACTGATTTCTTATTTGGTCATTCATTCAATGCCAATGCACACAATGCCTAGCACACTGTGGGTAACCTTCTATGCCTATATGTGAGGTGTATAATCTTTCCATGATATCTCCTCTGAGAATCCCTGGTTAAACCATTCTTACTTAATATGAGTTTAAAAACTCTTTGTAGTTGTCAGGAGCAACGAAGATCCCTGTGGGGGATCGAAACATTGAGGCTTATTTCCTATGCTGGCACCCAGGTATTTTGTCCATTCCATTTGGTTTTTATATATATATATATATATATATATATATATATATATATATATATATATATATATATATATGTATATATATATATATACAGTATATATATATATATATATATATATATATATAAATATATATATATATATATATATATATTTCCAAGTATCAGCAGATGGACCCCCTCTCCAATATACGTGTAATATTATTTTTCATTGCGCATCACAATGTATCCAGACTTAATTCTATCAGTCTAAACCCCAACATAAGGCAGGTCAAACAAAACAGAGATCTCAAATCTCTTGCCATTTTTTGCTCACTGCTGTAAAACAAACAAGCAGAACTCAACAAGCTATCTCTACATTGGACACAACAAGAAAAAAAAGGTCTCTGCTGCAGATGACAGTTTTTAGAAAGATTAGAACATTTATTATGGTAGATATTTGAAGTAAAACATAAAGATAGGCTATTGTTAAAATGCTTATGTTGTGAAGCTCTTGTAGATGATTAGAAATATGGAGGTGCTTCAATCAAAATTACAGAAAATGAAAGGTCTGTTGTTTGGCCCCCTGTCCTGATGGGCCATGGGTAAAAGGAGTAGCTTAGTGGGTAACATGACTGTCTTGCAGTGCGAGGGTTATGAGTTTGATTCTAGCTCTGGTACCCTCTCCTACAGTCTTACTTTTTTGTAATTGAAAAACATCTATCCGCAGTGTTCAGTGCACCACAAACGGCACTTCCACTGTTTCATAGAAGTGAATCAATTTTATAATTTTTTTATTAAAAATATGGCAGGTTTTTCTCGTATATGTGTATCTCCCTGCTGACAGCAATTTGACTGAATAAGACCCTAAATCAATATTCTGTCAGTAACAGCATTACAAAGCGACTAAAGGCAGAAGGCAGTAGCAGGAGAACAAGGCAACCAGCTGAGACAGTACTGAGAAAAATGATGAAGGACAGGAGCAAGGGGGAATGTATTTAAAAGAAAATCCAGTCAATGCAATGACAGGAAGGTTGTTTTCAGTGTATATATCTCTCTTTAGCAATAGCAATATGTGAAAAGACTTTGGCACTGCAAAACTGTCCAAAATGTAAATGTATAATTTCTTCGAATATTGAGTCTTTGTTTCAGTTTTTTGTTAAATGAGATTACAATTAAGCTGGGGGGTTAGAGTGTATTTTCAAAGATGTGGGAACATTCTGGCAGCAGCATTTGCCAGCAAAATAATTCATAACTCTAGGGTTCAGAATTAAGACCAATCTTAATTATCTTTCTGTTGCTTGATTTTAATTAGCTTTCTGAGTGGTTTTCAGAAGAGAAAAGGCTGAATATACATTTTATGTGAATGTGATATTTTTTTTTCTACTGCTGTAAGAGCTTTACACTTTTAATTGCAGTGGAAAGTGTCGAGATATGAATATGTGAAAAGAAAGCTGTCAGAAATTAGATAACCCACTGTTATGCAGCCTAGATGAGGGAGAAAAACTATTAGTATGCAGATAATTCCCTATATTCTCTAAATGAGCTATTTTAATATTTAATTATGTTACTGAAGACAGTCTGAATATGGAATTAAGATTAATCACTGCTACAAAACCCAGCAAGTTATAGCATTTTTAAAAAGTAAATATATTATTTAATATAATATTTCAGAGTGATCCAACTTTCTTCTTGTATAATTTTGGGTACCATTGCCCCCTGCTCTGGCTTAGTGTTTTAAGTAGAAATCTGTCTATACTGCATTCATTCATCATGCAATTCTATGGAGCTTGTGTGCTCAAGGGACAGTAGATATCTAATTCATTAATCACTTATGCTCCAATGAATTTTATATTTTGACAATAATAAAAGTGCATGAGAGATGAAAAAGAAGATAAGAAGAATATAAAGGCTACAAAATATTTTATATGGCATAGACAATAAATCAGAATATTATCAATATATCTCCAGAAAGATTTCCAGTTGGACTGATTTATGTCAAATAACCAAATCTCCCAAAAGGCCACTAAACCCAAGAGGGAAACATTTTAAGTCTTTTACACTACGTAAAAATTGCACTAATCAATAGCACTCGGTCAAGATGTCGTTAACATACAGAGCCAAGCCCAGAGTTATCTCACCAGAACATAACTCAACTGATAGAAGACCTCACAAAAGAGGTATTTTTCTGACTTAATGCACAACATTAGAGACACTAGCTGAGATAAGAGCCAAACTACAACTACAAAAAGTAAAAAAAAAGAAATAAATGTATAGATTCATATAACAGTAGACTGCTGCAACAACCCATGAGCAGTTGTTGGAAAAGTTATGACCAAAGAAGCTAGAAAAATAACACTACATTATGGGGTAAAATAGAACAGAGAGAAACTTGTAAACTATTTCATCAACACAGCAAACTGTACTCTCATCACTTCCAGCAGCACAACAGCACATTGTGATTGTTGAGGTAACAGACTTAAGATATATCATTATGAATAGTGATGGGCGAATTTGCGCCGAAAAATTAGCGAAACGGTGCCGGCGTCTTGTTTTTTACTCCGACGCCCGTTTTTTCAACGCTGGCGCCCGTTTTTGACGCCGGCGTCCGTTTTTTCAAAAAATGTTGACGTTTTTGATGCCAGCAAATTTTTTCATGAATTTATTCACTGGCGGCGAATCGTGCAAATTTGCTGCTAATTTGCGCCTGGCGAATAGATTCGCCCATCACTAATTATGAACACATGGAAGCATGGTGTGGCTGCCCCTTATAAAATAAACTTGTATAGCTGCTGAATGATAATATATCACAAACTTCTAATGGATCTCCGTAGAATCTACGTTCTGTGGCAAAGGTACTTGAAATGCCACAGAACGTAGATTCTACGTTCTGCAGCACTTCCGGGTTCTCGAGCGGAGGATCGGCTGTTAGAGCCGCTCGCTCCATTCCTCCTCGATCCCCTGCCCCCAGGCAACGAGCAGAGCAGGGGATCGAGTGGCCCCTGGGGCGCGATCGCCCAGGGGCCCCACAACAGTAGCAGGCACGCGTCACTTACATGTCCTGCTGCTGCAGCCTACACTGCCGCGATCAGCTCCACCCCCACAGGGACAGGAATCACGTCGCAGATGTCTTCCTGGGGCCCTTCCAGATCGTCTGCAACAGTCTCCACCAACTTTTTAGGTTAGTGCAACAATTACACACACAAACACACCAACACACACTTATTACAGTAATACACACTTAGATTCACACTTACACACACTTACACATACATTTTTGGTGTTTGGGGGGTCACTTACACTCACTGCACTCACACACACGTGCACACGCACACACGCTCACATAACATGTAATTTACCAATTGTACACACGCACACGCACATACATGGCATTGTGGCTTTTTTTTTTTCCTTATCGCATCGTCTCTTTTTTTGGCTGAAAAAAATGTTTTATTGCCATTACGAATAGCGTATTCGCTAACCATACTGTGCAATACCTTCTGTATGTTATTTCGGTGATTATATAATTTTGGGTATTTTGGTGCATTTTTAGCCATTTTATTGAATTTTTAGCCATTTTATTGTATTTTCATATTGCAATTTGATAAAAACCGTTATGTTCAGCCTTGCTTTGCAGTTTGGCAGTTTGCAGTAGAAACACATATTTACCCATATTGGATTTGTCAGAATGTGTACTTTCTGAAAATATATGGTTTTCTGGGGTCTCTGTACTGTTAGGGGGGTCTAATGTCGCATAATACACACACCAGGTGCTTATATTGCAGCAGCCAGCGCGTCAGCCGTGAAAATGTATATACACTATTGTCATTTGGGGGTCTCTGTGCGCCACATAGTTTGGTATATTTATGCATATTGGGCATCAAAGTGTTCAGTAGACCCCTGGTGTTCATATTTAGGATGTTTTATGCTGATAAGTTACGAAATGTGTGGCATATAATGGGGTAAAATTCAAGCTTTGTGACGATTTTCCGAAATTTTATAAAAACCGTTATGTTCAGCATTGCTTTGCAGTTTGGCAGTTTGCAGTAGAAACACTTATTTACCCAGATTGGATTCGTCAGAATGTGTACTTTCTGAAAATATATGGTTTTCTGGGGTCTCTGTACTGTTAGGTGGTCTAATGTCGCATAATACACACACCGGGTGGTTATATTGCAGCAGCCAGCGTGTCGGCCGTGAAAATGTCTATACATATTGTCATTTGGGGGTCTCTATGTGCCACATAGTTTGGTATATCTATGCACATTGGGCATCAAACTGTTTAGTAGACCCCTATGTTTATATTTAGGATGCTTTATGCTGGTAATGATACATGGACAATACGATGCTGGCAGGGCCGGATTTACATAGTGGGTGCCCCTAGGCCCACTGCCATTCGTTGCCCCTGTCCCCTCCCCTTTATTCATGCAAATTTTCATCATCTGGACCGGAGCAATGGGGATTTTAAAAAATGATTGTATCTCCAGCGCATCCCCAGTGTTTTTGAACCAATGTGGGTGTGGTTGGGCAGCATGCCGCCCCCCCTAAAATCCTGCCGCCCTAGGCCCGGGCCTAGGTGGCCTTTCCACAAATCCGGGCCTGGATGCTGGAAAGTTGAAGCTTTGAGGCAATTTTCAGATATTTCACCAAAACCGCCAAATTTGGCAAAGCCTTGCGACTCAGTAGTTTGGAGCAGAAAGGCATGGGTACCCATTTTAGATTCCGTAGAATGTGTACTTTCCAAAAATATATGGGTTTGGGGGGTAAACATATATTTCTGTGTTTTTACCCCACAAAAATGCAGTCAATGTGTTGATTTTTCTTTAGCTGAAGTTACCCACAGGACAATTTGTATGTGCTAACTTCATTTTGGGGCCTCTAAATGCCATATTCTTTGGTAAACCTATGCACAGTGGGCACCAAACTGTTTGGAGGACCCCTGTCAATCACAATTTGGGTGCTTTTTTGTGATACGTAATGATCCATTGGCGATATGATGCTGGAAAGTTGAAGCTTTGAGGCAATTTTCAGATATTTCACCAAAACCGACAATTTTGGGAAAGCCTTGCGACTCAGTAGTTTGGAGCAGAAAGGCATGGGTACCCATTTTAGATTCTGTAGAATGTGTACTTTCCAAAAATATATGGTTTTGGGGGGTAAACATATATTTCTGTGTTTTTACCCCACAAAAATGCAGTCAATGTGTTGATTTCTCAGTAGCTGAAGTAAAGTCCTGAACAATTTGGATGTGCTAACTTCATATTGGTGTCTCTAAATGCCAGATACTTTGGTAAACCTATGCATAATGGGTATCAAACTGTTCAGTGGACCCCTGGCAATCATATTTCAGGTGCTTTTTCTTGGTACCTAATATAGTTTGGGATATGCGGAGCAGCAAAATAAAACCTGTGAAATGATTTTTCAGAATTTTGAATTTTTTTTTGAAAAACCGCTATGTTCAGACAAGCTTTTATGTTTGGTAGTTGGGAGTAGAGAGACATAGTTACCCATTTTGTAATCGGTAGAATGTGTACTTTTCAAAAATGTATGGTTTTCTGGGGTAAACCTACGGTTTCAGGATTTTTTGCCTTGGAATCGAAAGCATGCCGTTTTCTGCCTTAGTGCTTTCAAAATTCGGTAATATACTGCCGGGAGTTTTTGCTGTACAGAAGTCCTAAATCTCCCTAAAACTATACATATCTGGTATTGGCATGTTCGAGAGACATAAGGCTTTCCAAATCAGTTGGATTTTCATCCGTAAAATGAAATATTTTTCTGGTATGAATTGATAAACGATGAAAAATTTTAATTTTTCATTTTTTTTGGTATTTAGCACTATAAATTTTTCTGCACAGGTGGAAATACATGAAAACTCAGGCAGATTTAGAAAGCTCAGTTTCTACCGAAAAAAAACAATGTATAGTTTTCCTAGGTAAACTATAGGTTTCCCCTCAGAAAATGCCCCTAAAGTGAGAGAGCACAAAATGCTTAAAAACGGCTGGCATTTCGCGTAACCAAAATGTGAAATTCTGCTGGCACTTAAAGGGTTAAAGTTGCTTGTATGTGCAATGGATCTATTATTTATATAGTCATGTTAATTGCCTAGACTTTTCCCCCCAGAAGTAACAAGATTTTAAGTTAACAAATTTTAAACTAATTTGGGGACCAATTGGGTTTGGATTGAGTACTGTTTAAATATACAGAAATGATGATTCCATGCAAAGAAATCTATGGAGCTTTTAGACAGGCCTGTAGTCATAAAATAGCATGATTGCTAGATTAATTCAGACCCTAGCAACCAAATTGCTGAAATTGCAAACTGTAGAGATGCTGGATTAAAAGGGAAATAAAAACTACAAAAAAATGAAATTAAAAAGCAGTTGCAAATTTCCTCAGAATATCACTGTAAATAAAGTACCTGGTGGTCTAATGGGGGTGCAATGGGGACACTCGTTATACCCAAGGCAGGGACGCTTGCTGAGCTCTTCCTCTGTTGTGTGCGTCATCTCACGTCTGCCAGTGTCCAAAAGGGAATGACGCGTGTCCATCACCGCTTCGGGGTTTAATGTTGTGGCACATGACGTCATTGCACTACGGCTTTTGTTTTTCTATTATTTAAAGGGCTCAAACGCTAATGCTCATTGCCCAATGTACTGTAGGTCTATTCTCATAGTTCCTAAGTGTGTTTATATTGTACTCTTCCTAGTTTTTGACCCTGACTGACCTTGACCAAGCCTTGTCTGCTGCCGGTCCTGATCTTTTGTTTGTATCTTGACTACTCTCTCGGATACTGTCTATTTATTACTGCTTACTGTGTACCAACCTTGCCTGTGACCTTGACTATGCTCCTGCCTTGTGATTTTGTGCTGTATTTTCCTGATAGGTATCAACCCCGCCTGTCCCTGACCACGATCCTACTGTAGTTCCTGTTTACACGTACGGTTCCCTTGCTCACCCAGAACTTTCTCCCTTGTTCTCCCGCATTAAGACCTGCCAGCATCTGATTAGTGAAGGGCTCCACCCAAAGCCAAAGGCAGCTGCTACAGGCAGGAGAGGGTGCTTAGATCGGAACCTTGGAGTTTGATTTGGGTTTGGAACTCCATACGTCACAATCACTCTCTACATTGTAAAGAAGTTAATTCAAATGCAAACAACTCAATATTTGTATACATGTAGAATTCCCTAAACAGACTTAAAGGAATTACAGTAGTTTGTGACACTACTGCAACCCTACTTGCTGGCATAAATTCTCATTGCATTTTCCTCAACATTGGTTGTTATTTACTTTTTAGTAAATTGCAGATGTTATATTCTTTTTTTTTATTTTTGCTCCAAGTTTTAGCTCTTGATCTTTACTGTGTATATATATATATATATATATATATATATATATATATATATATAGATATATATATATATATATATTGAAAAGAGGGTCAGCACACTCTGTAAGATTCAGGTGAAAAAAAAGTGTTGATTTATTCACACATCATCCGACGTTTCGGTCCCACATGGGGACCTTTCTCAAGGATGTGGGACCGAAACGTCGGATGATGTGTGAATAAATCAACACTTTTTTTCACCTGAATCTTACAGAGTGTGCTGACCCTCTTTTCAATATTGCTACAAACTTGGTCGTGCACCTCTGGCTTCGTCTATGACCGAGTGCTGTCTGACATAATATATATATAATACACAAAAGCCATGAATATCCTGTAAATTATATCCTTATAAACGGTGAGTTCTGATGTCATCAGTTATAAACGGTGAGTTCTGATGTAATTTCTGTCACATGACTCATTGAAACTTGTGTATTATAATAAATAAAGTACCCCCAGTTGTAAAATATGAGGATATTAGAAGTTACCTCGGAGTTCCATGACCTGTATAAAAACACTCGGCCTTCGGCCTCGTGTTTTTATATGGTCATGAAACTCCTCGGTGACTTATAATATCCTTATATTTTACAAGAGGGGGTACTTTATTCACTATATATATATATATATATATATATATATATATATATATATATATATACTGTATATACCCCTAAGTCTGCACTGCTTTCCTTCAAGTACTCTGGTTCCCACCCACAATCCCAAAACATACAGGCTTCTGAGACAATTGACCCTAGTGTCTAGTGTGAATATGAAAAAGAACTTAGAAAATGAACTAGGGCAGTGACTGATGAGAATGATGGACAATCTTTACAAAGGGTTGCATAAATGTGTCTGGGCCATATACATGAATAATAATGTTCTGCTTTTTTACAAATTGCAAATCAAATATATCAATGTGCTCATTTCTGTGAAAGTTACTGAAAAATGTTACAGTATTACCATTCTATTTTCCGGTTTTTCAATTTATTTCTTTAATGTAATCAAACCAGTCAGTGTGTGCCTCAACATTTGTGTTTATTTGTAGCTTAAATTACAACTGTTGTATCTAAACTTAAATTATTGAATTTTTTAAAAAATTAAGAATTTTAAAAGTTACTGTGAGTTCTGTATGTTATAAGAAGCTCAGAAGTTTTTCTGTTTTCAATCACTTTCATCTTGTATTCTTTGGAAAGGCTATTTCCCAGATTTAACAGATCACTAAATGATAACAGATCTTACATAAAAGCTAAGGATTCTTTTTTTTAGCTATGTCTTGAAATGTATCTTTATACACTAAACATTATGGGGCATATTTATCAAGTGTCGAATTTGAAAAACTTTGAAAATGAAAATTCAAAAAGACCAACCAAAATTAAGTCTAAGGTTTTTTGGCAGAATAGGTCAGTTTTCAATCAAATAGGTCCGTATTCGCTCGAATTTGAATCGTATGAATCAAAGTAATATCGCATTCGATCGAATTCGAATGGAAGTTTTTCCCCCCAAAAAAATTTAGTCCACCAATTAACTCCAAATATATTCTAGGAGGTCCCTAGATGGCGAATGGTCAAAGTTTTAAATTAAAGAATTTCAATATTCAAATTTTACAATTTTTTTCAAATTCAAATCGAATTTGGATTTATTCCCTATTCAAAGTACACAAAAAATAGCTCAAAATTCGTATTTTTTTAATTCAAAAATTCACCTTGACCTTTGATAAATCTGCCCCTAAATGTGTGCAGTTTATTGTAATTACTAACTTTAATTTCTGTTTACACATTTATGTCTCCTGTAGTGCAGTGATCCCCAACCAGTGGCTTGTGAGCAAAATGTTGCTCACCAACCCCTTGGATATTGCTCCCAGTGGCCTTAAGGCAGGTGCTTATTTTTGAATTCCTGGCTTGGAGGCCAGTTTTGGTTGCATAAAAAACTGTTGCACTGACAAACAGAGTATCTTGTAGGCTGCCAGTCCACATACTGGCTACCAAACAGCCAGTCACAGCCCTTATTTGGCATCCCCTTCCATGCTTGTGTTGCTTCCCAACTCTTTCTACAAAGGTGACTCACAGGTAGAAAAAAAAAGTTGGGGATCCCTACTGTAGTAGTGTATAAAGGTTTAAATATGAATAAATTGTTTGGAATGTACGGCATAATTTGCCAACAGTAGTGATACACTGATTTAAGCAAGTCATTAACATGCGTTTGAAAACCAATGTCACATAGGACTAAAGGAAACCTCCAATTTAACTCTAATTAAAGGCAAAGTCTAATAAACCACAAAATAATTGTTGGTTTTCAAAATCACTTATACACAGTTTATTTTGCACACAGTTATAATGCATAGGCTGGCCTACGAATGTGTAACATGTGTAAAATAAACTGCATATAAGTGATTTTGAAAACCAACAATTATTTTGCAGTTTATGTTGGAAATTTGCAAATTATTTCGAAGCAAAACACAAATAACTTCAACAGAGCTCAAATAAATAGTTTTTTTGCTGCGCCACTGGGGTCACGGTGTCCTGTATTGCTGAAGCCAGCTTGCCATGGAATACTGAGGTAGCTGACAAGGCCATATATTGTCAGAAAATGCTGGGCCACTGTGCAATGCTACATGCTACTGATATGTGGCTGCTCTTTCATTTGATTTAGCTAATATTGGGAAGTCCATTAAGGAAGCCCAACATATAAAGAAATAGAAAATTATAAAGATGAACAGACTGAGGACAACTTCCTATTTTATCTCTTTATTTTGATCATATTTACATTGAGAGTACCCATTTACTCAACTTAAATGTCGGCCCAGTCCAACCCTTAGAAGCAAAGAAACTGCTATTCACTGTACTATACCCCAGGCAGGTACATTTTTCAGCAAAAGGAGCAGCAGCCCAATGTCTCAAAAAAAGTAATATTAAATTCTGGGGGTGCCCAACATATACCTTTCCGTCTCCTTTAAGACAGGGGTTATATACACTTTTCTCAGGAGACTAAAATTAATTTTGGGTCTCAGCTTCATGACCTGCAAGATTTGTAGTATAAGTAATTATGAAGGTTACTTAATTACTGTAATTACTTAATTACTATTATTGTAGCAGGACACTGCAGCTGAATGTGACCACGGATAACTACCATAAACCTCCTTAGATTTGGATCCAATCCCATAGGTTAAAAAATGGCATCATTATAGTATAACAGTTATTGAACGAGAATTTTCAGTTAATAGTCAATCTCTAACTTAATTTAATTTAAAAGTAACCTACCTCTTTCTCTTCTCAAAATTGCTTTATGTATTTATGATACACAAAAGCCATGAATATCTTGTAAATGATATCCTTATAAATGGTCAGTTCTGATGTCATCAGTTATAAACGGTGAGTTCTGATGTCATTTCTGTCACATGACTCACTGAAATTTGTGTATTATAATAAATAAAGTACCCCCTTTTGCAAAATATGAGGATATTAGAAGTTACCTCAGAGGTCCATGACCTGTATAAAAACACTTGGCCTTCTGCCTCGTGTTTTTATATGGTCATGAAACTCCTCGGTAACTTATAATATCCTTATAATTTACAATAGGGGGTACTTAATTCACTATATAATGTACAGTATATGATTGTACTTTGCCAATAACCTTCATCAGTAGCGATTCTAGGGGGGCGGGCCCTGGTGCATGACGCGCAGCCGGGCCCCGCCCCCCTCCGTACGCCCGCATTTGACCACATTTTCAGCGGCGAACGGACTGCCGGGGGGCCCCGAGAGGGTGCGGGCCCTGGCCCGCTCACACCCCCTGCTCCCCCGGTAGTTCCGCCGCTGACCTTCATTACTATATACAGGTAGGGGACCCATTATCCAGAATGCTCTGGACCTGGGGTTTTCTGGATAACAGATCTTTCTGTAATTTAAAACTTCATACCTTTTGTCTACTAGAATATCATGTAAACATTAAATAAACCGAATAGGCTGGTTTTGCTTCCAATAAGGACTAATTATATCTTAGTTTGGATCAAGTACAAGGTACAGTTTTATTATTACAGGGGAAAAAGTAAATTGTTTATAAAAATTTGGATTATTTGAATATAATGGAGTCTATGGGAGATGGCCTTTCCGTAATTCTGAATTTTCTGGATAAAATAACTGATCCCATACCTGTACAACAAATTGTGGGAAGGCTCCTCCCTGGACTCTTTCTATGCATACTGTAGACAAATAGAAAAAAGGATTCTGTACCCATTAGAAGCAAAAAAAAGTACATGGTACATACAGATGAGATTTAAGTACACCAAGCACAGGGTCGGACTGGGCCAGCGGTGCGTATGATGATCACACAGGGAATGCTCAGCACAACAATTTGGGAGAAGATTTAGTTATGAGGGATAACACAGAGCACATTTAACCGTGTTGAAGACCAAGAACAATATGGTAGAAAGAAGAGGAAACAGAAATAACAGAGTGCAGTAATACAACAGCATTGATCATTGCAAGCACATATTAATAATATTCACAGCACCACCTGGTGACCATTTTATATAGCACAGAAAGTTTCTGCATTTATGCTGTTGAATATATTCCAACACCCCTTTTCAACAGAGAAAAGACAGACAAACCAATCTTCTTTAAAAGTTCCAGGTGTCTCTTGCAGGTAGAGGCTTTGTAAGGGTATCTGTGTCTTGTCCTCAGTTGGACAATAGTGTACGGCAAGCTGTTTTTGATCTTGCAAGTCCCTTAGTTGTACCATCAGTGTCATACCTGGTTTTAAAAGTCCACTTACAGCCAATAGCTTTTCTTCCTGTTGGTAATTCTGAAATGGTCCAGGTTTGGTTGTTATGCAAAGATTGAATCCCCTCTTCAGCAGCCTTTATCCTCTTGTTGGCTTCTCCTTCTGGAAGTTGTGATATGTCTTACCAACATGTCAGTTCATATATACAGGCTGTATTTGCTTTGTATGAAAGGTGGCTTGCCCTCGCTTGTTGATTCAATGTCAGGGCTTGGTTGTGTCTGCTCCTCTGTAGAATGAAACAAATGCTTTGCAACCAAAAACTCTGGTGTGTTTCACACCTGGTTTTTCACCATGCCTGTTTTCAGGACAGTTTTGAAATACAATCTGATTTGTGGGTAAGTAGCTGTCATTAATAATATGGTTTATGTTGGTGCCAAAAAATCTATATAGGTACTACTACAAAACTAATCAGTAATTCAAAATCAAAAATAAATAAAGTTAATCATGGGGAATATACTCACAATTCACCCCAGTCCTAGGGTGTAAGTCCAAGTCAACATTTCAGAAGAGAAAAATGTGAGTGTCCCCCAAAATAATGAGTCAATCAATTAAAAAATGAAAAATGTATTAGGACATCAGAGCAGTAGCTGTCATTACTGCTTCAGCACAGTATTTTTCGGATAGTCCAGAATCAGTCAGCATGCAGCTGATCATTTCTGTTAGGGTTTTATTTTTCCTTTCAGCTACCCCCATTCTGTTCTAGTATATATGGGTCTGTCTTCTGATGCTCTATCCCAAGTTGTTTATAGAAAACTTTTTGTCCAATGAATTCAACTCCATTGTTGTCCATTGAAATGTGTTTGCCTTTGTCACATAATCCTGTGGTTTATCAAACACTTTGTTTTTTTTTCCATTAGATATGTGACTGTATCTTGAGTGGTCATCTGTAAAAGTCACTATGTATCTGTTACGTCCTGGTGTGGGCACTCTCATAGGACCACACACATAACTGTGTATAAGGTCAAGCACGTTTGAAGCTCTGTTCTGGCTTTTCTTTGGAGGAGTTGCTCTTGTACTTTGGCTTTGATGCAACGCTCACATCTCACAGTAATTGGACAGGCTCACAATACCAGATCTTTTGTCAAGTTCTGTCTATTCAGTTTCCGTGTGCCATCAGTATGTCTGTGACCTAGACACCTGTGCCACATGTGAATGCAGTTATTCGTGCCCCTGAGTATTGTCTGTGTCTTTACTTTGTCCAGTCAATACAGATGCTTGTCCACTCTAGCTGTTGCTACTACCTTTTCTCCATTCTGGAAAGTACACTTGTCACCGTGGGATTTTGTGTCCACCTTCTAGTTTTGGAACATACAGCACATCCTTTATTGGTATAGGCAATTAATGTCCATCATACAAATTCCATGTCAAATCCTTCATCAGTAGTGATACTTCCATCTGCAAGGTAAGTAGTTTCTTTTATAGGGATGGGTGAATTTTTTCACCTTGTTTCACCTCCAAAATGACGCCCGTAGACTTGTATGGCATCATGCGTCATAAAAACGACGCGCATCAAAACAAAATTCGCAGCGCAACAAAAAAATTTGACACCCATAGACTTTAATGGGTGTCGGCGACATTTCGCTGGCGCCAAATTTTTGGCGAAGCAAAACGGGTCAAATTCGACCAACCCTATTTCTTTGTTATTTGGATCAAACTCTGTAACGAAGTTTCTAAAGTCATGTAACTTGTTACTCCTGAATCAATATATACCAGTTTTGGTTTGGAAGAGTGTTTGTTACCTTATAATTAATCTGTCATTGTCATTTACTGTAGTTCTGACTGTTTGTATGGAACTTCTTGGAAATGTTGCCCCTTGCTCTGCTTTCCATATTGAACAGTCTTATTTGAAGTGTCCTGGTTTATTGCATCTGAAGCATACTTTGTTCTCTTTCATATGTAGCTTTGTATCTGTAGCCTTAAGGACTGACTCAGTATTACTTTCTGTATTGTCAATAGCTTGTTCCTTTCTGCTTCTGTATTCATCTATGAGCCTGGTTTTGACAAATTAAGTGTTAGTTCAGCGTCAGACCTTGTCTCCAGCGAATTAATCAGCGCACTGTATGATTCAGGTAAACTGAACAGAAGTATGGCTGATAGATGGCTGTGTTTTTATATCCTCTCTAATTGCTCAGAGTTGTGCCACAACTTCCAACATTGCATTTGCATGCTCCTGTATGCTCCCCTTTCCTTTGTCATGTCTCATCTGATATAGTCTCCTTAGCAGGAATAGTTTTCTGTTCAGGCTGGATCTTTCATGCATCGTCTGCAATTTCTTATCAGTATGATGCCTTATGTGAATAAGCTGCTCAACTTCCACTAAAAGACTTATTGTTGCCCGTGCCCGTCTATTTTGCTTATCCCATTCCTGGTGATTAATATCTGGTCGATCTGTAGATATAACACAAGTCATCTCTGGATAGCAGCATTTCTACTTTAAACAGTTGATAATTCTTATTATTCAGCTTAGCCACTGCTAAATTAAGTTCTGAGCTCCACAGGTCCAAGTTATTCTCATAGGTTTTCAAATGTTTTGCCCCCATTCTGCCAAGCTGGACATCTGGCTTGTCCCGTGTGCTATTACCCTGCAGTCAGTGAGCCTGACATATCCAAATAACGGAATTGTGTTATGGCTTTGTTGATTATCTTTTTTATTTAAATCACATAAAAGATATGGAAATACTTTTTCCTACATTCATTTAAATTACAGCCTAGGTTAGTGATCCCCAACCAGTAGCTCGTGAGCAACATGTTGCTCTCCAACCCCTTAGATGTTGCTCCCAGTGGCCTCAAAGCAGGAGCTTATTTTTGAATTCCAGGCTTGGAGGCAAGTTTTGGTTGCATAAAAACCATGTGTACTGCCAAACAGAGCTTCACTGTAGGTTGACGATCCACATTTGGCACCACAAGAACATTTTTCATGCTTGTGTTGCTCCCCAACTCCTTTTACTTTTGAATGTTGCTCATGGGTTCAAAAGGTTGGGGACCCCTGGTCTAGGTTGATGCAGCTCCAGACTTTGGACTGCTTTCTGGAGTGCTGCATGCCTCATTCATAATAACCACTTAGGTTGATGGCTTTACATACTTTACATGGATGCTTAATAAATCAGTAGTGAAAATAACTTGGTAACACAAACACTGGACATTACTTACGCAGGACATAGCCACAATGTATATGTTGTACATATAATATGGCACTAGATGGCAGCATATACTTTACAAGTATAACTAGGAGTAAAAGCCTTCTTAAAATAGAATGAAAGGCTGTATACTGATACTTTGCACAATATCACCTTTATACCACCCATGACACTTTGTAAAGAGGTTTAACAAGACACTCTAATCTGAGGAAATCAGTTGCTTTGTAGGAATACATAGGTTCAAATGTATCAATTTTAAGTAAGCAAATGTTAATATGTTCTTCTTTTCATTTCCTGCATGGGCACCAGTATACACCAGTATACCGCATCTCTAAGAAGACTTCTGTGTTCAGCAAAGCATAAGGTCACAAAAGAAGGGGAAGCTCCATCTTATGTCTTGAGTATCTGTGTCAGCCCAAATTGACCAGAGTGACCTGCGACTATGTGTGCAAAGAAAGATGCCCATTGTACTATCCTATCTCCATTTTTGCCATTTCGCAGCACATGCCCGGGGCTGCTGCCAGTTGTCTGAGCTAGAATGTACAATATACAGTACAAATACAACATAAAAATTACAATACAAAGCTTAATAGTAATTATTTCAGATTTCCATTAGCTGCCAGCATAGAAACCAGTGCACTCAGCAGCATCAGCTCCTGTGACAGTTATAACTTCACTTTCTGCTAAATTTTGGAAAATTTAACCATTAAGCTTAGTTCCTGTGCAGAGCCACTGACACTCCTAAGATACGGCCCTACCTATGTACAACTTTAAAGGCCTCTAGGCTGGTACAGTGAGTTCAGTATATAAAATACAGAATTATAGTTGTTTTCTTTTTTTCCGATTAAGTTCTTTATTATAAAATAATTGTACTCATGGAATGACTCTTTTGCAGTCAATATAAGTGACTGACTTTTGCTGAAATATCACTGGAAGATTGACAGAAATCCTATTATTGGGGCAGCAGAGCAAATGTACACATGATCCCATGAACTTTACAGTGAATTGCTTATATCGTCAGCAGGGGGACAGGGGGACAAGTGTCTGGGCCCGGGCATTAAGGGGGGCCCGGCAGTGCTGCCGTTTTGAAAGAGCCGGGCCCCTTACGAGCGTCCAAGCCGTGCGGCCATTTCTCAAGTCCCAAATGCGGAAGTGCCAAAAAGCCGAACAGCCGAAGGACCCGAAGCCACAAAAACAGCCGAAGCCAAACTCCCGAAGCGGCAAAAAGACTTGAAGCTAAGAAAATAGCCGAAGTCCCGAAGCGGCGAAAATACCCAAAGTCATGAAAACAGCCAAAATTGAAGTTCTGAAGCAACGAAAAGACCCGAAGTCACGAAAACAGACGAAATTGAAGTCCTGAAGTGGCGAAAAGACCCAAAGTCACGAAAGGAGGCAAAGTTTAAGTTCTGAAGCATTGAGTTCATTGCTACTGAACACCAATTTGTGTTTTTTTTAAAACCCTTGGCCACCAATGTATTATTTTAATATTCTATAGGTCCCTGCACCAATGTTTTTTTTAAAAAAAATTTTTTTTGGGACCCCAATTTTTTGTAACTTGTAAGGGGGGTCCTGGCACCAATGTTTTTTTTTAAAAAAAAATTTCGGGGGCCTGAATTTTTTTTAACTTGTAAGGGGGCCCCTGCCACCAATGTTTTTTTTTTAAAAAAATTTTGTGGGCCCCAATTTTTTTTAACTTGTAAGGGGGCCCTGGTGCCAATGTTTTTTTAAAAAATATTCTTTGGGGGCCCAATTTATTTTAACTTGTAAGGAGGGCCCTGGCGCCAAAGTTTAGTATAGGTCAATCTATAAAGTATATACAACATAATTAACCCTGAAAAAACAAGTAGAGAATGTAGATAAAAAGTGAGAAATTGTACATATTTTTGTATGAGTGGTAGCCTCAGTTATACTAAAGGAAGTATGAAAATAGTTTACCCATCAATCAATGTGGAATAAATGTCTTACTAGGCAATTGCAGTCATATTGCATGACTTGCCTGGGGTCAACCATGAATGGAACCTGATATTTAAGCAATGCTGGTTTAAAAAACTATTTCTAGCCTTTATACAAGCAGGTAGGGCAGGTAGATCTAGAGGGAATGTGGCAGATAGGGGATGTGGCAGTTGAGGAAGTAATCATAAAACACACCCATCCACCAACGCAAAGGATTAGCTGCAAAGTCTCACAGGTTCTGACTTTACGGAGCAGTTCTTAGAGTCGGCTTATAGATGTGAAACGTTTTTTAGAGCTTGTTAAAAACAAAGCAAGTAAAATCATACAACATAACTTCTCAAAACCAGATAATAAATACAGTATTAAGATTGAATGCATCACAAGTATGGAGGAGATGGATGCTCTGTGATGGGTGATGAAAGTACAGTAGATCACATTTTGCTGCATAAGATTATGTGCAATGTAAGTGGTTAAAGTTAAACACGTCTACTTGAATTGTCTTCTGCCATTATGTGAGCCCCACGACTGTCACGCTGAAGGAACGGGAGACAAAAGGTCCCCAGCCATCTAACAGCTTCAGATATTTCTAGTATTTTTGTTTGCATGCGATCTATATTATAACATAGTATATTGCATCAGAATCCATTACACTTAACCCCAAAGGAAGTTTTGAGCATTTTGCCTGCCATGATTTATCAAAAATGCAGCATCACTAGTTATGAGTGAAGCTGTCCAGTTTCACCTCACCAAAATGACAGGGGTGGGGAATTAAATTAATGTTTTCATTTAATCCAGTCTGGTTAAAGCTGGCCATAGACGCAAAGATCAGATTGTATGAATCGAGGATTCAGAACATGGTTTCCGATTCTCACAAGAATCAACACACCGGATTTCCAAAATATGAGTCCTAAGCTGGCTGCCTCCTGCACCCCCCCATGTACGCGCACATGCTCAATCTCACCGTTCCAGAAGTCTCTTCTGCTTTCTGCTCCGTATGTCCCGATGTGTATTATAGATTCGGCTGGGCGGCATGCTGCCCCTAAAAATTTGCCACCTTTGTGGGCCTTGCCACAAAATCGGGCCTGAGGAACAAATCCAAAGGGTGCTTAGAATGGGTAGAATTAACACAACTGAATAGACAAAAAATACAATTGTTTGTCAGCTAATTTCCCAATTTTCCTAATGCAACAAATAGGTAGCAAGGCATGGAAATAATCTCATAACTCCCTACATTCTCAAACTGAAAATCAGGAATTTCATTCTGAGCCCAGATCAGCCCAGACAAGTCATGACCCAATCTACCTAAACATTCCACTTTCATAAAAGAACTGAAACTTCTGGGGCCAATGATAACTCTGTAAAAAGCATGTACTGTATGTACTCTCTGTGCTTGTATGTTTTTTCTCAGAGTTCTCTGGTTTTCTCAAACACTCCAAAAACATACAGACAGATACATTGTCATTGATAGGGATTGTAAACTCCACTGAGGCAGAGGCTGGTGTAAAAGATGTATAATATCTGTTAAAGGAAAACTATACCCCCCAAACAATGTAGGTCTCTATTAAAAGATACTGAGTAAAACAGCTCATGTGTAAAACCCTGCTTCATGTAAATGAACCATTATCATAATAATATACTTTTTTAGTAGTATGTGCCATTGGGTAATCATAAATAGAAAATTGCCATTTTAAAAAATAAGGGCAGCCCCCTGAGATCGTAAGATTCACTGTGCACACATACAAACCACATGTAAGGTCACATGAGCCAATTAACAGACAGAGTTCTGCCTTTTGCTTCCTCACTTCTTCCTGTTACAGTTAGTGTTGTAGTATTTCTGGTCAGGTGATCTCTGAGGCAGCACAGATAGAGTCACGAAATGGTGGTTCAAGGCAAGAGATGTAAAAGGGCAATATTTATGTAAATATATATTCCAGTTTGGTAAGATTCTTTAATATGTCATTCAATTTGATATAAACTATCTGTTGCTTAAGTATTCATTTTGGGGGTATAGTTTTCCTTTAAGCACTGGGAAATATGTCACATCAGCTAAATGATTGTGCATGAACACTTAATAACTCTTGCACTTCTGCCCAGGGGCCTGTCCGACAATTTATAGGTTCTTGCAAATGACAGAGGGGCTGCTATAATGTGACATAAACAGTCATTATTACTGGGGCAGTGGGGAGTTGGCCCTCTGTGCACTATGCCAGACAACCCATCATGCTGAATTCACATGAATACCGAAAACACTTCATTTGTAGCCTGTTTGGCTGGGGTTCATATCATACCATCAGACTGTAAAATTATTTAAGGGATGTGAGAAAATATTTGTGACAAAGTAAATGAATCGGTAGACTAGGTTCAAATGAGTTTAGGTTCAATTCAGTGTGTCTTCTTTTTATGAAAATGCTATTTAAGGATGAAGTCAGCAGAATCTTCATGGTTCAGTAAAGTGATTTGATTTGCAGTTGGATATTTTTTGCATATGCCCTGGGTTCCCTTGAAAGTGATACTGTTTTTTTGGTAGGTCCTACTGGTTCTAGGTCCACTACATATAATAATTTACAACATTTTCCACAGACAGAGAAAGTTAGAAACCTGTATTATTATAATTATTATTAATAATAATAATATAGTGAATAAAGTGCCCCCTCTTGTATAATATAAGGATATTAGAAGTTACAGAGTAGTTCCATGACCATATTAAACCACAAGGCTGAAGGCTGAGTGTTTTTAAAAAGGTCATGGAACTCTGAGGAGAATTCTAATATCCTTATATTTTACAAGAGGGGGTAGCATTATTTGTTGTTATACACGGGTATCAGCGAGTCATGTGACAGAAATGACATCACTAAGCTCTGATTTTAACCAATGACAGCACTAAGTACAGTTTATATAGTGAATAAAGTACCCCCTCTTGTAAAATATAAGGATGTTATAAGTTACCGAGGAGTTCCATGACCATATATTCCTGTTTTTATACAGGTCATGGAACTCCGAGGTACAGTAACTTCTAATATCCTCATATTTTGCAACTGGGGGTACTTTATTTATTATAATACACAAGTTTTAGTGAGTCATGTGACAGAAATGACATCAGAACTCACTGTTTATAACTGATGACATCAAAACTGACCATTTATAAGGATATAATTTACAAGACATTCATGGCTTTTGTGTATTATATGGATATCATTTACAGGATAGTCATGACTCTTGTGTATTATATTATTACAGCACATTGCTATAATGAGACAATCCCCCACTTTACAATAGAGTGTAGGTTTAAATGAGTAAAGGTAAAGCAGACCATTTTTGCAAACTATGTTTCCCTGATGAGGTAGGGCTTCTTCCATACCATCTAGCTCTACACGTGGGATAGGATGTTCAGAAATATATGTGTCAAAGTGCATGGCTCCCTGAAAAGTATGTTCAGGTGAGTTTAAAAGCAAAATTGTGTATTTCTAGTGAACAGGCAGGCTTTTTTAATTGATACGAAAGTGGAAAACTTCACAGTTTCAGAACTTCACAGTTTTCCCTGTTTTATATGATTTTTTATTATTCAATTGTAACTTAAAATTAATCTAATTCAAACAAATGAATTAATATAAACTCACGACAAGGGGACTCCTTTATTGACCCTTCATCCTCAGTCTTCCCACTGAACCCCATTGTTACATACCTTAATGAAACACCAGGGGGCCCATTCACTAAGCTCGAGTGAAGGAATAGAGGAAAATAGAGGAAAAATAGTTCAAATTTCGAATGTTTTTTTTGGCTACTTCTACCTTCGACTATGACCTTTGACTTCAAACCGAAAGATTCGAACTAAAAATCGTTTGAATATTCGACCATTCGATAATCGCAGTACTGTCTCTTTAAAAAAAACTTCAACCCCCTAGTTCGCCACCTAAAACCTACCGAGGCCAATGTTAGCCTATGGGGAAGGTCCCCATAGGCTTTCCAAGGTTTTTCTGATCGAAGGATAATCCTTCGATCGATGGATTAAAATCCTTCAAATCGTTCGATCGAACGAATTGCGCTAAATCCTTCGACTTCAATATTCGAAGTCGAAGGATTTCAATTCACTGAGTATTAGGCTGCCTCTACCTATAGAGAGGGTGGCCCCAAACTCTGCTACCAGCAAGAGCTGCATCTCCCACTATTAAAAAAGTTCAGATTATAGGAATTCCAAGATGGCTGTCACCTAGCACAATCAATAGTAGCATCTGTATCAATCAACTCACCGTGCAGTCACAGGAGAGAACCTTCTTTCTTCCTCTTCTAAAATTCCCTGTGCAGTACTCTGTCAAGATCCTACCACTACTGTGACAAAAATACACTAAAAATACATTATCATATATCCACTGTTTTGATCCAGAGGAAGACAAAAAACCCAGCCTGAAGGTAGTGCCAATTATGCCTCAAGAAGGAAAAAAATTCTTTCTAACCCCAATCCCTGGATCAAATATTTGACATTCACTTAACATGGATTAATACAATGCAGACTTTCACATTTATACTGTATAACCGTACCAAAACCACATGTATATTCAGAACATCCACATCCAGTTATTAATAGATAATATGAGAACATAAAGAAGAAGGTGGTTGGGATGTTTTACCTACTCAGAAGATAAGGAAGTAAACTACTTCTTCCCGTGACATCACATCCCGCTTCCTCAGCCCCCATCCCAGCTTTCCCCTGCCTATACTCATTGCTTCTCACCTAATCACAGCTACATCTGATTCTGCCAATCTCTAAACATAAGCCAGTGTCATTTTGCTGCTCTTATAACTCCAGGGCTTTCCTTTCAGAGTAATCCTATGAGCACTTTTGCACTGTTCATGTATACTGCTAGGGAGGCTTAGCTCAGCTAGCTTGATTTGATGGCCCAGAGTGTCAGCAAACCTGTCTTTGCATTTTGTTCTGCACCCTTACTTGAGCCAACTGCCGTATTACCAGACTTTTAATGTAAATATCTCAGCAACCTTTTAAAAATTGTGCTTAGAGATGCACCCTGAGTAATAGTGCATCCCAAAGCCCACAGGACCCATAGGTTAACCTGTGGGTAAGGCGGGTCCGGACCGACACTCACACAAACTATGCGCATGTGACCTAACTGTGCCCCACTTCAGGCTGTATCTATTAATAGACACATGTAATTAATCCTATGTAGTCTTTTAGGCTATTTCAAGACTTGGCAGTTTCTCTACCTGCTTTAATATGCAAACAGAGAAACAGCCAACCTGATTCCATCAGCTTCCTCCTGACCACCTGTTGTCACTAGAGACAGGTGATTTTCTATGAAACTAATGATTTAATACATCTCATGGTGGTTGTGATCCTGAAAATATATCTAGAGTCTCTGTCACAAAAAAAAAGAAAGCTCTTCCTTTGACTGCAAGAAAGAAATTAAGTAAAGTAAAATTATTTAGAGATTGATGGGGGCAGGAATGCCACCTATGAGAGAGATAAGTGTAAAGGTGTGGGTGAGTGTGAGCATATGATTTTGGTTAGCAATGAGGATGTTGCTATATCTGGTATAACTAGTGGCTAGTGATGGGCGAATTTATTCGCCAGGCGTGAATTCACGGCGAATTTGTGATTCAAAAACTGGCGCCGGCGTAAAAAACGAGACGCCGGCACCGTTTTGCAGATTTTTTGCCGTTTCGTGAATTTCGCGGGAAATTCGCAAATTTTTCGGCAAAGCGAAACGGCGCAAATTCGCCCATCACTACTAGTGGCAAGTGCAAGAGGTTCTTAAGGAGGTTCTAAAGAAGCTTCCCCTCTGTGTCACTCAGAAGGAAAGGGGCTGTCCTTGGTAGTCTATATAGAAGAGTAGTGGGCCATTTGCAAGAAAGGGGATGGCACCATACAGCCTATGATGAGCTAGCTGAGAGAGGTGACAAGCTGAGGCTCCACCGATGAAAAAGCAAGGAGTGAGCACCCCAGCGATACCTTACCAGTCAGGGACTCAGTGTATAGTTGTTGCACAGATAAAAAACTTAAAGCAGATCCCTATCCTGTGCTGAAAACCTGAGAGCCATTAGAGCCTCTTGATCTAAAGGAAGAGTATCAGAATCGTCGCCAGCAGGAGAGGGAAGGCTGGAGAAGTGGTAGTGACTGTGAATAAAACTGTTACTGACTTTATTTGTAAGTATACTACTATGAATACTAGTATTAGAGGATATTAGAGGACATTATAGACAAATAGCAGGGGACCTTTTTACCCATAAAGAGGATCACGCACCAGAGGCCACCCCTTCAGAAGAGAAGAAAAGAACTTTTATTTGAAGCAACGTAGGTGGTTCTTCACAGTGAGGACAGTGAGGTTGTGGAATGCACTGCCAGATGATGTTGTGATTTTGCTAATGCCTTTAAGAGTGGCTTAGATGATTTCTTGGACAAGCATAATATCCAAGGCTATTGTGATACAAAAACAGGGTCGGACTGGGGGGCTTGGGGCCCACCGGGGCTACTGCCCCAGGGCCCCCCTCCGGCCCCCCCTGCTGCTCCGGTGCGTCACATTTCTGAGTATGTGTGTAGCACCGTGCGCACACACGATGCGCCGGGTTTGTGCGCACATGCGTAGCCTCGTTTGTGCGCACACACTAAATTTTTTTTTCACGCGCTGGCATTAAGAAACAGATCTGGGCCAGTTGGGCCCCCAAGAGCCCGGGGCCCACCTGGGTTTACAAAAATCTATAGCTAGTGTATGAGTATATACAGTATGGTTTATGTGAGTGTATGGTGGGGTGATAGGTTTCATAGGGAGGGGTTGAACTTGATGGGCTTTGGTCTTTTTTCAACCCAATCTAACTATGTAACTAGTTAGATTGGGTGCAATGTGTTCTTCTCAGTAATTCTTAACTATGATACAACATTTAAGTTTCTGCTTTGTGTTAAAAAATATAGCTAATTGTTGTTTTTCTAATCCAAAACGTTTCTACTATTTTGTATTTAAAATTTGACTACCATTGGGCATGTCCACCAGATATAAGACATGTGGCCAGATTCTGATGAGGATTGTCAAAAAAACAACTCCAAAACTATTTTAAAACATTCTTCTCTAGTAATAAAACTCTGTCCCAAATGCTGATAATGTCATTAGGACTCCATCTATTAGTGAGTTGGGCTCAAAATATGTAAAATTAAGCTACTGGACATTAGGTACAGTGCAGATTTTAATAGCTAGTTGATTATATTAGTGTTGCGAGGTTTCAAGACCCCAAAGTTGCCTATCCTGGTTTGCCCACCAGTTATAAATGCTGATCATATGTCAAAGAGAGAAGTTTTAAAAAAACATCTTCAAGCTTTTAGGGCTAGTCCACGCGAGGAGATTCGGGGAGATTTTGTCGCCTGGCAACTAATCTCCTCGTTTTTTGAGCGACTATCTCCCCGAACTGCCTCAGCGTCAGTGACGTAACTAGAGCAGGGCGGGCCCTGGTGCGGGACACGCTGACGGGCCCCCAGCCCCCCTCTGAACACCTGGAACCACGCGGGAATCGTGGTGCGTGAGCTGCCGGGGGGGGCCCTGAGGGGGTGCGGGCCCTGGCCCAATAGCACCCCCTGCTCCCCTGGTAGTTACGCCACTGCTCAGCGTTTTTCCCCATAGGCTACAATGAAAAGTTGCCTGTGCTAATGCACATGCGGCAATGCGTTTTCAATAGTCGCCCAAAGTTGCCTCCAGACATAATGTGAGCTACATGACTATCCAGGACTGGGAAACTGTGGTGCTTCATACTGTATATCAAGCAGCTGATTTTAGCTCTCTAACTTTATTATAATATAGTGCACAATACTGTACTTATTGGGATTATTGGCATGGGATTTAAAAGTCCATTACACAAAGACTTATGGGACAAGATATTGGGCACACGTTTTTCCACTCTAAAATGCAAATGCGCCAAACAGTTACAACTTAAATGCTGCTAAACTAAGCTAGTTGTACATTTCCAAAAGCTCTACCAAGAATTCCCATTATTTGTGTTTTTTGTCTAGGACACGGGACAGGGGACTATCACATAGTGGACCTTTAGTCACATGCATCTTTTCAGGGTAACATCTTTTCTAGGGCAATCCTTGCTAGTTGTAAGAAACTTGGTGTAAAATATGGAACTCTAGGTTCAGTGGGGCTTTACCCAAATAGAAGGTGATTTCTGACTCAAACAAACCAACAGGTCCCTGTTACTGCCTGCTGGCTTCTGTTTATAAAACTGCAGGGTGGGGGGTTATTACATAGTGGACCTTCAATATAGTCCCATCTGTCTCTGTCTTTTCATTTTCATTCCAGGGTAACCCTAGCTAGTTATCTTAAACTTGGTATACAGCATGGAGCTCTTACCCAATTAGGCTTTACCCATCCCATTTTACCCATTTATCTAGAAGATGATATCTGAATTCAAGCTTCACTAAAATCAAATCCCAAACTGCTATAAGTGCTTATGGTTGAACTGAAGTAAGTGAACAAACAACACATACTGAAAAGATTGTGTCGAATCCTTTTCTGATACAACAAACACAGAGCAATCCATGCAACCTGAATATCAGTAAACGCATTGCTCCTTGCTTTCACTTCCCCACATTGTTTTTTTGTACGATGAAAGCAAATAGGCTTGGGTCATTTTCAGTGTTTACTGTTGTTTTGGCCAATTCTATGACCTTTATTAAACTCTGAAGCAATCTTCAACAAAGATATGGCAGGAACAGAAGAATGCACTTACTGCTGTCTGATTAAATTAATATAATATTTGAAATACATGAAAATATTTACGTTAAAGTGACAGTTCAGTAGTGCTGAAACAAAGTGTAAAATGTGTTTTTCTATGGATATTTGATGGGATTTCACCAATGGTGTTGCAGAGGTCTTTGGCAGAATACTTTTGCTTGCAGAGTGCTAATGCTGCTTAGACCCTTTTTACTATATTTGGTAGCTGATTTCAAGGCAGAATTGGGGGATATGCAGAAAATAGATAAGATGGCATGAGATGCAACCAACTCTGCATATATGAGGGTGGAGAGTTTAGTTCTCTAAGCTAAGGTCTTTTGGTTTTGTTGGTGCTTTTGGTACATGGCTAACTGGCTAAAAGATTATGCTGCCAATGGTACATTGGACTAAAGTTCTAAGTAGCATTTTGTAAGATTCTCTGTTGGGCCGATTTACATTAGGGGGCTGACACATCAACAGCTTTTTTTTTACCAAGCACTAAAACATTGCCAAGGGTTTTGGATGTAATAGTTTATGTTATGCTGAAAGCTCAGGGTGCTTTTCTCATTTTTAGAGATATTTTTGTTTTATATTAACTGACAATGTCATGAATATTGTAACAACAGCCACTTGCTGGTTCCTTTAACTGTACAGAAGTGTGAAGAAGTGTTCTGCTCAGGAAGGAGATGGGGAAGGGCATTTGATGCTTGTGATTTCTGTCCTGACCAGAGCAACAAAAGAACACTTCTTTGTGTTTCTTATATCAGTTATAGTTGCACAAACTGACCAGCAGTATTATATTAGCAGTTGATAAAAACTTAAATAGCTCTTAAAGGGAGGGAAATATGTTAACTGCTAAAAGTGCTTAGAACAGCACCCTGAGCAATATAAACATTAGATTTTCTTAATATATGCAGTGACACATCTGTCTGATTACCCCTTTAATTCTTTTAGTATTATACCATTGCATTTTTACGCAGCCTTAAATAGCTGTTTTCCATCACATTTGAAACTTAGATTTCATGTATTTATCTTGATTATAAGTTCAATTCATCTGTTTACTTTGCCTCAGATAAGCCTCCTTATCTATTTAACTCTCACTCTTAATCAGCCACAGGCATCACATGTAGCAGTGTCATAGTCATAGTTTATGAGCCTTTTAGAAAAAGGTAATTGGTCCTGAGGGTACATCTAGACTCCCTGCCACACACCTTAAAGAGGCATTCTGTTATTTGAAATAGACATAAAATATTTACATGATTACTAGAAAAAGGATTCCTTCATGCAAGCATAAAAGTGTCAATAATTTTCTAAAGTAAATTTCACCTCCGTTGTTACCCGTAATTACAGTACTTTACACAATTGTTTTCAGGCACATGCTAACACTTATTTATTCTGATGACAGTATGCATATAAGACATTTTATTATCTTGATCGTGAAAAGCCACAGACTGCACGGGGCAGCATGGTGGATCATAGGTTTAATGCCAACGGGGCACTATCTGTATCAGTTGATATATATATGTGTCTATATTTACTTTAAAATTTTGCAAGTAAGAAAATAATAATTGTAGTGCATACAGCTTATAAATTATATTTATGGATGTTAATTTTAATTCAGCATGGGACATTCCTGCTCCCTAATTCAGCCACAGTGCTGGGAACCTTATCAAGACTTGTGGTACATATTTATGTAGCTGCCAAGAAGCCCAGTAATTTCATAATAAAAAAAATATATATTCATTTAATGGACTGCGATTCTATGGAAATTACCGGTAAGGTACAAAGTACTTTTTCCATGTGATATCCTGTCTGATTATGAAAAGGGCTATTAAGACAAGTGCAAAGTCTGTCATTCCTGTCAGCAGATGTTATAGTCAGTTTCCCATAGACTCATGTGACTCACTCACCAAAATTACATCACACCTTTAAAGATGAGAAAATTACATAATACTGGCATAGTTTGTTTAAACAGATAATAGTCATAATAATAAAATAGTAATATAGTAAGCATTATTGGAACTATAATACTATAGTTCCAATAATGCTTGTTGTATTAAACAGGACTGTCTTGTAAAATATTTTTTATCAATATATTTGCTGAAAGTATAACTGCCAATGCAGCAAATAGCATACAAAAATTGATGATGTTCATCCAAAACAAAGGTTATTCTATTGGATACCAGGAAACAGAATTTACTAGTTTCTGGAGGAACAGCAATATCCTTTTCTGGTCACCCTTGAGAATGTCCACTTCATATAAGACATATACCCACTGCTCAGTTAATGCAGCACTGTGGATAGTTTATGTAATCCAGACAAAATGTAGTTATTAAGCTTTTTGCTCTTATACCCTACAAATGCACATGGATAGTGATGGGCGAATTTGTCCAGTTTAGATTTGGGAAAAATTTGATTTTGACGCTGGCGACAATTCACCAGTGTCAAAATTGGCGGTGTCAAAATTTTGACCATGAAAAAGTTTTTTTGATGCCGGTATTGGAACCAGCATCATGGTCAAAATTTTTTGACGCCAGCGAATTTTCGCTGCAAATTTATTCGCTGGCAGCGAAATTCGCCCATCACTACACATGGAACTTTCCTCCTGATCCAGTCAGTTGTTCAACAAACTGATTCATGGGATTGTATGGGAAATTACTGGTAAGATCCAAGATAGTGTCTGATTATGGAAAAAAGTATAAAGACACAGCAGAGTCTGTCAATTTTGATAAAAGAAAATACTGAACACCTGGGAATCCTTTTTCTGTAATAGATTTTAATATACGAAAATATTTTATGCTTTTTAAAAAACTGCTGGTGGCTGGTTCTCTCTGCACTCCATCAATTCATGGTTTCCTGGATGTGTTACTATAATATAGGTTACACACCTGTACTTATGATCTAGTGCTGAGGTCCCCAGCATTATTTTTACCAGTGAGCCACACTCCAATGTAAAAAGTGTTGGGTAGCCACACAAGCATGAAAAAGTTCCTCGGAGATGCCAAATACTGATTGTTTAATCAGTAGTCCCATATACACTCTTAGCCTATATTGGAATAAACGTATCTTTATTCCTCGGAAATTTAAAAATGAGAAACAGGGCCAGAACTAGGGGTAGGCAGAAGAGGCACCAGCCTAGGGCGCAACAACAGGGGGCACCAGGCACGTACCTGTAAAACCATCTTGTGTCTACCTCTAGTCCCTGTTTGCTGCTCTGTGTCCTGCTCTCCTCCCTCCTCTCGGTGGTTCTCTCCTCCCCTCTCCTCCCAGCAGATGCTCTCCCCTCCCTCCCCGACGCTCTTCCCTCTGTCCCCTCCCCTCTGACGCTCTCCCCTCCCATCCAACACTCTTCCACTTCCTCCCCTGACTTCCCTATGCAAATGTGCCCGGAAGCTGGAGGTTTCAAAGGGTTGTGGCAGTGTAGTCTGGCAAGAGATTGGCTAGAGGGTGTGGAAGGGGATAAGAAGAAAAAGCAGTGGAAATCAGCACCATTTTACCTTCTCAGCCCCTTCTGAGCCAAAAGTTGTAGCTACTGGGGTTAGGAAGGTAGTGGAGAGGACTGGGGTCATGGTGGAGGTTGGCTAGGTCTGAGGCTAGGGGTTGCAGAGATTAGCCACTGTTAAAATGGGAGGGACAAAGACATGGGTACTAGCTTCAGGAGTTTTGTTACAATGGTTAGCAGGGCATCTTCATGGGAGCAGCCTACAGCAACCTATTTTTTGAAAATGGAAAGCTATTTGAATGTTCATTTATGTTTTAATAAAATTTTCAATCTACTAAAGAAATGTTTGGCTGTGTGTTTAGTAAAAGGGGGATAAATGGTTAAGGGGGAGAGGTTCCAAGACTTGATGCTGCCTGTGTCATAGTTTGGTTACCAGGGGGTCTCATGGGTCATAACTGTTTGCTTTTGAATCTGACCTGCATGCTAAAAATCAGTTGCAAGCTCATTGAACAGTTATGTCCCATGTGGCCCCCCTTAAAGTTGCTGACTAACTCAGAGTTAGAGAGCTGAAAAGTAGTGTATCCATAATAGGCAGCACAGTGCAAAGTTGGTTAACATTGCTGCCTTGCATTGTTGGGGTTCAAAATAAAATTTCAGCCTGGGCTGCTATCATTCAGTAGTTTACATGTTTTCTCGCGTTTGAGTGTTTTTTTGGGGTACTCTAGTTTCCACCCATGCTCTAAAAACATACAGAAAGTTTAAATGGCTCCTGATAAAACTGACCATAGTGCGTGTCAATGTGATAGGAACCTGATTGTAAGCTCCAAATATTTGAATTAAAGGTTTTAGAAGAATTTTCTTGAATGCTCTGTTCCTGGAATTTCTGGATAATAGATCGTTCTGTAATGTGGATCACCAAATTATTCAAATATTTAAACATTAAATAAAGCCAATAGGATTGTGTAACGAACATACCTGGTGGTCTAGGGGGGGCGACAGGGACGCCTGTCGCCCCCTCGGCGGGGACGCCCGCCTCGACGAGCGGCTTCCTGTAGGCCGCAGGCGCCGGCATCTTAGGGCGCGTGCGGCGCGCTCTGGTTTTTCTTAAAGGCGCAGGCGTGCTGACGTAGTGACGTCAGCGCGCAAGGGCGCGCAATTCAAACAGTATTTAAAGCTCATTAGGGCTGTGGGACTTTGCCCGTGATAGGATTTGTTCCTGGTGCTTCTGAGCTTTGTGCTAATTATGTAATCTGTTTGATTCCTGTTTTTGACCCCTGCCTGGCTATTTGACTACTCTGATTTCTGGATTCTGACCCTTGTCTGATTACTGACTACCGCTTCTGATTAACCCTCTGATTGACTTCCTGGTTTGACCCTTGACTGCCTGATAACGTTTACTCTCTGCCTGCCTCGACCCTGCCTGTCCTGACTACTCCTTTGCCTAACGTCTTGTACTGCGATCTTCTGTCCAAAGACTTTGTTTTACTACAGTCGTGCCCCTTTGCTTGCCAGAACTCCTCGCCTTGCTCCTCTCGAAAAGTCCAGGTGGCATCTGAGTACGCTGAGGGCTCCTCCCGAAGCCAAAGGCGGTCACACTACTGGTGAAGCCGAGCCGAGACCAGGGAGCTTGGCATTAGTTCTGGTTTAGGGTGCCGACCGCGACAGATTGTTTGCCACTAATATGGATTCATGCAGTTTAGCTAGGACAAAGTACAAGTTATTATAAGAGAGAGCCATCCAGAAGCTCATTCTATCGGGAATGGGGTTGTGAAGCACTTATGGGGTTTCAGGGCTTGGGCATCTGAATGGTCCCTGAAAAATATTAGGTGCATGCCTAAGGCATGTGTATTGTTCTACATATACACTGCCCTCTCTTTGTGTAATTCCATAATTCCTCCTAACTAAGTTAATACAATTCCATGTAGATGTCTGCCTAACAGATGATTTTGAAGATGAACACTAAATACTTCCTTTAATTTAGAGAGACAAGCAATGGTACACCAATGACCTTTCACAATTCATTTTTAAATAATCACATTAACTTCTCTTTCTTCTTGCACAGAAACAGCTATTGTTTCCAGGAAAAAAAATAACAGCAGCCCACCATACATTAGCATTGGCATTCCAGATGAGATTGTAACAGGATTCTCAGCTAAATGTGCATTTAAGAGCAGGATCTGATAATGAAGAACTATTGTACAAAGGGTTCAAGGTGCAACGTGCCATGGGTTTTGCCCAGAATGCACCCTACTTTTTAGCCAGTTCTCTCAGGGACAACTCTTTGGACCTCCAGTAGGCTGTTTTGCAGATTGTTAATATAACACTGGTTAAATTGGATATTCCATAGAAGGATTGGTATGTGGGTTTACTATTAAATAATCCTTACCTAAGAGGCATTTTGAAGGAGCATCCAGAAGCTAGCACCTAATGTTTGACATAAATATGCATTTAGTATAGGGCACCTTAGTGTAGAGAGTGCTAACCACTGTGGCTTTGCTCTACCAAGGACTCAACAGGCACAAGCTGCATAGTGTATGCAAGTGCAATATAAGTCTGAAATTAAAAAAAACACACACAGTGTGACAGGTAGGCAACAGTATTGAAAACCTGTGTTTCAAACATTTCTTGTGCAAGAAAAAAGTAAGGGAACCATTTCAAAGTGAAATAATAATACCTTTCATTGCTATACCGTGTAATAAAGATATGTTAGAAGGCAGCAACCATACACAACTTATATATTGCTTTGCCTATAAACCCACAATGTTTAAAACCATCAGGTGGGGACATGCATAGTTTGTAAATACTAGGAGGGTGGAAGTTTACATTGCAATAAAAATATATTGGAGGCACGGAATGAAAATGTCTTTTGAAAGCTGTTCCATTATCTCCTAAAAGCACTTTGAGAGATGTCGGCTATGTTTACTTATTTTTCTCTGGGAAGAAATTCTTTATCCTCAACTACCCCCATAGTAAACAATATGGTTTTAACATAACATAGGGCTCTATTGAGCTGCTGTGTTCCTTTGCCTTTTTAAAGCAAGATCTTCAAGGCCTTCTACCACCCTCCATTGCCAGCCAGCAGCCTGTTGGCATGCCACCACTGGTATTTCTGTTATTAACATGAACCAATATTTGCTATGTTAACCCCAAGTATTAGTATAAATGCCAGTTTTAATGAAAAAGTTAAAACTAACCGAATTTATACTTTAAAGTAACTAGATTTATATTTAGTAGAATTAAGAATGACCTGGTTCGGCTAGACTAATGCAGAGCAGTTGCACTGAAAGTGTAAAAGAAAAACTTAACTGCAAATCAATATGTATAGACACTGGATTGGTTTATCTGGTGACATTATTGAGGCAGCAGCAAACTCCAAGCTGTTTAAACATCAGCGCCTCTTATCAGATTAAAAAGCAAGCTGTGCTCTGGCAATCAACTTCTTTTGCATGGTGGAATATCAGCCCAGTCAAATCTGTATCATTTCTAAATCTTGCAGGTTACTTATTAACAAGCACAGAGACCAGAGTGACATAAATAGTAGACAGCTGTATATTTCCGGAGTCGTAAAAGCTACTGTTTCACGTTTATCTCCAGGCACGTATGCTGTGTTCTACCCTTGTTTGTCAACTTTTCCATTGTTGCACCTTTATAAAACACTTTGACAATGAAGAAGTCAGTTTTGGACGATTCTGTTTTTATGGAAGACGGTGAATTGCATTTCCAGTACCAGAGCGATCACTCTCCCATCAGCCTCGCGGAAAGTCTTGACTCAATGTTCCCAAGGTAAGTAATGATTAATTGTTTGCAGCTAAGGGTTTATCACCACTGGGTCAGAAGCCTGTACAAGCTATTAGTATAATATGGATATGGGCAAGTGATATAGACTTGTTCTAAGCAATTCATTGTAATTTGCATTCATGTGTGTTTTTGTATACATCATATGATATTAAATGAAGCACACACTTCCAATTATGCACCAAAAATATAGTAATGTACTTTCATATTTATTTTAACTTGGTGTCTTTGCTTTTGGTGGCGTTTTATTCTTTGTAATGCAGTTCTTTACTAAGCATTAGCTGCTTTGATCCTTGATCTTTTTCATGTACTGTAATGCCTTTTCTGTATTCTAATCAGTATGCAAACTGTAATGTCTTTGTTGTATGTATACTAATCTAATGGCTGAAGCCATACGGCAACTTTATTGGCACCGATATGGTTGTTGCTAAATTACCAATTGTTAACTCAGCACTGTGCTCTTGAATTTTATTTGGAATGAAGGCCTTTGAAGGCCCTTCCATGCCTTCATGAGTCTTCTCTGGACACTTTTGTTTCCTCCCACACTCCTCCTATAGTCTCAACTGGCTGCCTTTAGTACTGTGCATGTGCAATAGCCCCTATACATGGGCTATGCTGTGCCTCTTCTTGATGCCACTCCCCTACCATTAACCTTTTCAGCATCAAAGCAGGTCAAGTGGGGGCTGCAGTGCTAGTGCAAAGAAGTAAAAAAAGCAGTAAAAAAAATCCAAAATTATATTTTAAATATGTTAATAGTAAAAAAATGAAGCAGGAAGGGGTGGGACCCTTACTATCAGAGGGGGGTCAGCTGGCTGATGAAAACAAAATAAAAGTGCAGATTCTGAACTCATATTTTTCATCTGTCTACACAAATGAGGAACCAGTGAAGGTTTCCTTCTTAACAGTCCCAATTCTAGTAATACAACTAATGATGCATGGTTCACACATGAAGACATTCAAAAGAGACTAGAACATGTTAAGATAAACAAAGGTCCAGGGCCAGCTGGTATTCATCCCAGGGTAATTAGCGAGCTTAGCTCTGTGATTGCCAAACCTCTTTACTTAATTTTTCAGGATTCATTGAGATCTGGCATAGTGCCGAGAGACTGGCGAATTGCTAATGTGGTGCCTCTATTCAAAAAAGGATCCCGTTCTCAGCCTCAAAACTATAGGCCAGTTAGTCTGACGTCAGTGGTAGGAAAGCTTTTCGAAGGGTTAATAAAGGATAAGATACTGGACTAGTGATGGGCGAATTTGCGAAACGGCGCCGGCGTCTCGTTTTTGACGCCAGCACCCGTTTTTGATGCCGGCCCACATTTCTTTGACGCCTGCCGCCGTTTCTGATGCCGGCGTCCGTTTTTTTCCGACACAGCGAAAAGATTTTTTGACGCCGATGAATTTTTTCGGGTGAATTTTCGCGGGCGTTTCGCAAATTTAATCGCTGGCGGCGAATCGCGCAAATTCGCCACAAATTCTCGCCTGGCGAATAAATTCGCCCATCACTATACTGGACTTCATAGTAAATCATAATACTATGAGTTTGTGCCAGCATGGTTTTATGCCAGATCTTGCCAGACTAACTTAATTTCTTTTTATGAGAAGGTAACAGGGGCCTCGATTCTGGGATGGCAGTGAATGTGATTTACTTAGACTTTGTTAAAGCATTTGATACAGTGCCACACAAAAGGTTACTGGTTAAAATAAGGAATGTTGGCCTGGAACATAGTATTTGTACCTGGATAGAGAACTGGCTAAAAGATAGACTACAAAGAGTGGTGGTAAATGGAACATTTTCTAATGGGACCAGTGTTGTTAGTGGAGTACCGCAGGGCTCTGTACTGGGTCCCTTGCTTTTCAACTTGTTTATTAATGACCTGGAGGTGGGCATTGAAAGTACTGTTTCTATTTTTGCAGATGATACTTAATTGTGCAGAACTATAGGTTCCATGCAGGATGCTGCCAATTTGCAGAGTGATTTGTCTAAACTGAAAAACTGGGCAGCAAACTGGAAAATGAGGTTCAATGTTGATAAATGCAAGGTTATGCACTTAGGCAAAAATAATATAGATGCAATGGCAGTGTGTAGGGAGTTTCCTTAAATGAGAAGGATCTAGGGGTCTTTGTAGATAACACGTTGTCTAATTCTGGGCAGTGTCATTCTGTGGCTACTAAAGCAAATAAAGTTCTGTCTTGCATAAAAAAGGGCATTAACTCAAGGGATGAAAACATAATTATGCCTCTTTATAGGTCCCTGGTGAGGCCTCATCTGGAGTATTCATTACTCACACGCGACTGGTCCGCATCTATCCCCGCGGTGGCCCTCAGTCAGCCGGACTCCGCACCTGGCAAATTGGCAACATCCAAGAAAGCAAGATAGACTGGAGTATGCAGTGCAGTTTTGGACTCCAGTCCTTAAGAGGGATATAAATGAGCTGGAGAGAGTGCAGAGACTAAGTGCAAGTAAATTGGTTAGAGGGACGGAAGACTTAAATTATGAGGGTAGACTGTCACGGTTGGGGTTGTTTTCTCTGGAAAAAAGGCGCTTGCGAGGGGACATGATTACACTTTACAAGTACATTAGAGGACATTATAGACAAATAGCAGGGGACCTTTTTACCCATAAAGTGGACCACCGTACCAGAGGCCACCCCTTTAGACTAGAAGAAAAGAACTTTAATTTGAAGCAACGTAGGGGGTTCTTCACAGTCAGGACAGTGAGGTTGTGGAATGCACTGCCGGGTGATGTTGTGATGGCTGATTCAGTTAATGCCTTTAAGAATGGCTTGGATGATTTTTTGGACAGACATAATATCAAAGGCTATTGTGATAATAAGCTCTATAGTTAGTATAGGTATGGGTATATAGAATTTAATTAAAAGTAGGGAGGGGTGTGTGTATGGATGCTGGGTTTTCATTTGGAGGGGTTAAACTTGATGGACTTTGTCTTTTTTCAACCCAATTTAACTATGTAACTATTTAATGTCCTTCCACACTTGAGGGCAGATTTACTAAAGGGCGAAGTTGCAGTTGCTAGTGAAAATTTACCAGAAATATCCTGCACAGTGACATCACCAATCCCATGGACCAATTAGTCAATTTCTTGGAATTGCTTGTAGAAATCCGAAATCCGCACTTTTCAGCACACTTTCATTAAAAAAACCTTTATTCTCATTAGCAGGGCAACAATCACAGTAACGTTTCGAGCCTGTCATGGCTCTTTATCAAGCTAACATTCAAGCAAAATTAAATACATCCCCTGGACCCCTGCCCTACACTACACCTTCAAAATATCAAAGGGGTTGTTCACCTTTGAGTTAGCGTTTAGTATGATATAGAAAGTGATGCACTGCGACAATTTGCAATTGTTCCTTATTTTTCATAATTTGTGTTTTTTGAGGCCCTGACTATAAAGATAACACACATGACACAATATATCGCAACAGATCAGACAGAGATAAAGCAGGTCTGGTATATCTTCACCCCCTAGGCAAATGCAGTTCCAGAGGCAACAGCACCCAACAGTTCCCACGAGCACCCAGAGACTGCAGCTGTCTTTTATTGCTACAGAGTAAATCAGAACACACAAACAATGCCATTTTCAAAAATCTTATTTTCACTATATGCAATTACTGGATGCTGTTGTAGTACTAAAATAGAAGACATTCCAATGGTACTTTGTATAGGTGATCCCTGGTCATTTTTTACTGAATGCAGTGGGAAGTCTCTCAATTAGCCCTTTACATGCATTTATGCTTCGAAAACATGCCAGATATTAATGCGTTAGAGGCCTACACAGAAAATAAAAGCTTTCACAGAAACAAGACAATGGAACAAGGAGATGAGACATATTGGGCATCAAGCATAAAAGAAGGTATAATATGGAAAGGAAAATAGATGTTAGGCTTTTCACTCAACTACCAAAAGTTAAAGGAACAGTAACACCAAAAAATGAAAGTGTTTTAAAGTAATGAAAATATCATGTACTGTACTGATCTGTTTGCTTCAGAAACACTACTATAGTTCATATAAACAAGCTGCTGTGTAGTCATGGCTGAAATTGAAAAAGGCTATATGGCACAGGTTAAATAGTGGATAACAGATAAAACCATTATGTTCTACAGAGCTTATCTGCTATTTGCTGTGTAACCTGAGCCTTTACTCCTTTGAAGGGCTGCCCCCATTGCTACACAGCAGCTTATTTATATAAGCAATAGTAGTGTTTCTGAAGCAAACACAGCACTTTTACCAGTGCAGGGCAACACTGCATTATATTTTCATTACTTTAAAACGCTTTCATTTTTTTATGTCACTGTTCCTTTAAAGGAGAACGGAATCCTAAAAAAGAATAATGATAGAAATGTCTTATTTTATATAATGAGCTTAATGTGCCAGCATAAATGTTCAGTATCTCTATAAAAGTAATGGAGGTCTTCAAAGTTGTCACAGGAGCTCCCCATCTTGGATTTTGTTAGGAGTATCAATGACACACATGCTCAACAGGCTCTGGGAAGCTGTTGAGATGCTAAGCTTAGGTTTTTTTTTGCAAATGATCAAGCAGAAAATGAGGTTAATCTGTTATAGAATGCTACCGGGCTGATTATTAAATTCTGATGTAAATTGCAGTGGTTTCTGAGCTGCAATGAAATGAGAATCAGAATTAATTACTAATCAGCCTTGTGTTTTGCGACTTTTATATTCTATATATACAGTATATTGTGAGTCAGTCCCTTAGCTCAGGTAACTAACAACAGCACAGAACATGAGCAGTGAATCAGTATTAAAGAAGATGGGGAGCTACTGGGGCATCCTCCAAAGCACAGGTCTTCCCTGCTACAGGACTGTGACTGCCTTTGGCTGGTACAAAAGGCCAAACCATAATGTGCAACATACCATACCCATTTTCTTTGTTAAGTTTTAGCTCTCCTTTAAGACAACTACTGAATTATATGACAACTGCCCAGCTTAGTGAGGTTCCTGTGACAGAATTACCTCTGCACTATTACAGATGACCATTTCTTTCTATTAATCTGCTTTAAGAAGATTGCCCCCCAAAATTAGGAACCTCAAGCAGGAATCATTTTTTTCCCATCACTACCCTAGGCTCCCCATTTGGAATGGTTCTATTTTTATTTAATCAGTAACAGTCATATCAAATGGATTCCCAAGTTATTATTTTCATTTTTCTTAGCTTTAACTTGACAATATCTGTAATTTGTAATTAACTTGGTGTCTATAACATTAACGATAGGTAAAAGTAAATCAAAAATTAAATGTTTGCTATAAAAAGAACATCAATTAGGTGGTAAGTTCTTATTTTTTCTTGCATTTATCTTGTAAACGCTCTCCAAACAAAAAACAGGATCAGACTGCATATTTTAAAATACATGTTGTTTACTTGACCTATTTGGCAGTATGCCACACTCAGAAAGATAATACTGTAAAATTACTTCCGTATATATGCAGATATACCTTTGATTTGCATTCTGTTACAACATAAGGAAGAGTCATTATAACAACCCTCATTATTTCTGATTTGCAAAACACAAACGATGCATGAGATTCACAGGTCTCATATGTCCAGTTTAGGAATAGCCTAAAAAAATAGCATTGAATTAAATAAAATGAAGTCACGTGGGGAAAGCAACAAATTAACGGAGAGTTTTAATACATCCATTGATTATACAATACATTATGTATGTATGGATGTATGTATATTTTTATTTGTATAGCACTCCTTGAGGGCAAAGCACTGTAAAGCAAAACAATCAATTAAGATCACTGCAATAATAAGTAACAATAAGTGCATTATTAGGAATACAATTCACATAAATTTAAAATATAATTACAATACAGTGTACAGCATGTCAAGGAGACAAAAGGATGGAGGACCCTGCCGTAGGGCTTACAGTCTAAATGGGAGGGTAATTTACAGACACGGTTCAGAAGCGTATTAAAGTACTGTAGGTTACAGTTGGTGACACTGTCATATAAGTGCAAGTTCCCAGTTCAAGTGTTATCCATGTGCTCCCAGAGGTATTCTTTGAATTTAGTTCTAGACATTAAAGAACTAAACCCCCCTTTAGCCAAAAGTCCCCACTGGCCCCCCTCCACGGCTCCCCCCTGCACAGTGTTAGACCAGAATTGTGTCTCCTCTAGAAATACTGACCCGCACACAAGCACCATGTTCGCTAGCCTCAACTTCTTCCGGATCCTATTCTTGCTTTTCGGTAATTTACAGAGCTTTCCAGCTCCAACTGCGTATGCGCCATATATGGACATGTCGGCGCTCACTTAGCGAGTTGACGAACATTCTGCCCCTGTGCTCCACTGCCCTGTTCTGCATGTGCGGGTCAGTATTTATAGAGGGGACACAATTCTGGTCTAACACTGTGCCGGGGAAGGTGGGCCAGTGGGGACTTTTGGCTAAAGGTGGGCTTTAGTTCTCCTTTAAAGATGGATTCTCTCAGGAGAGATTCAGGAATGGCATTCCTAATCTAAGGAGCAGCAAGACAGAAGGGTTTGATGCAGGAAACAGCAGTAGTAGTGGGGGGTGCAACCAAGCGGTTGCTCTGAGAGGATCAGCGTTTTTGGCAGGGAACGTATAGAGACACAAGAGATGAGATGTAGTTAGGTGCATCACTAGGATTTAAAGCACAGTCAGGGCCACTGATGATCAGCACAAAAAAGAATTACCACATTTTTTCCATGAACAACTTTTCTAACATTGCCAATATGTATTTGAACTGTTCTTCAGAGTAACACACGGGTGCCCCCCTCAGTTCAAAATAAAACACAATGGAGGTAATTTATCAACACTGGGCAAATTTGCCCATGGGCAGTAACCCATGGCAACCAATCAAATTGCTGCATTCATTGTCCTACTTGCAGCTGGCTTTAAAAAGCTAATCGCTGATTGGTTGCTATTGGTAACAATAAAGGGACATATTCGTAAAAGGGAAAACAAACTTTTTGGTAACACAGTGGGGCTCATTTATAAACAGTAGGCAAATTTGCACCTACACAGTAACCCATAGCAACCAGTGTTGGTTAATTTTAAATTTTTTTCTACTCGTTTGAACAATATGCTTCAGTCTATATACAGTATTTTAAAGCAGATGTGTATTTGCTTTGGAATTTGTAATGAACTAAGAAGCATGTGAGCATTTCAAGAAAAATATTCTTACAATACAGAAAGGGAAATTAATCCCTTGTGCTCTTCATATGAATAGACTGATTGGAAATAATTGCACAAGTATGCTGGCATGTGATTCCTTCTCAATCTAAGGCTGCTCTGTAAAGTAGGACGCCAGTTGTATTTGTGAGTGTCACCAAGGAAACTTTTAATGAAATAAATGAAATTCTTGTGATGATCATTAACTATTGCATACAACATTATGTAATTTTATTACTATACCTACCCTTTTTCCAAGTGGAAACAGAGTTGCTGCTTCAGGTACTGGATTTCCGACTCCGCTTACAAAGTGTGATTGATAAGAAAGATCAAGTATAATCAGTGCAGACATGACAAGTTAATGTGTAGACTATGGGCAATATGAGTTGTAGTTTACGCTCCTTGGAAAATATAGATATTCTTATCAATATCTTACAAGTTAATGAAGTTTACTGTCCATGCCAACTCAGTGGTTAAAAGTCCACTATAATCGGAGATTTTTTTACCTTCATTTTTCCAGGATTCTTAATTGCTTGCTCTCACTATACAAGCTCGGAGTACAATAATGGTGGTTTTATTCCAGCAGCTATACTTGGAGAAACTACCTCTTTCAGGAAACTAAAAAGCATGTAAGATTAGGCCATATCTGGGAATGCTAGTCCACATACACCCAATGCTAGATTATCACATATCACATGGTGTATGGGAAAATGAGAAGTTTGTGGCCAGGCAGGAGGCCCCTGCTAGCAATCTTATGGATTGCCACAAGGACTGCAGTAAGGTGCCATAGACAGTAACTATTTATTGGGCCTTTGGGAGCTGTTTGCACCTCTTTGTACTTAAAATTAGGGATGTACTGAATTTTTCAGCAGAATCCTTGTGCCTGGCTGAACCCAATCCAAATCCTTAAAATCATCTGACTTTTCTTCAAAAAGTAAGCGAAAACATTTTTAACCATGCACATTTGCATATGCAAATTAAGGTTCAGATTTGGTTCAGTATTCGACCGAATGTTTCATGAAGGATTCAGGGGTTCGGGGGTTTGGCCAAATCCAAAATAGTGGATTCGGTGCATGCCTACTTAAAATGTCACTATTTTGAATTCCAATCCGGGCCTGTCAGACAGTCAGAGAACTGGGGGTCTTATACAAGACAGATGTTGCAAACTTAGTCCCTAATACAGAAGGAAGGGAAAACAAAGACCAAGCATTGAGTTTTGGGAAATGGCATTACAAGTAGTGATCAGTAATTTTTTGAAGGACAGACAATGATAAATAAATTCACTTGCTTTATATGATGTAGTAATTACTGTTGTGGTAGATGTTGTCTGCTTAGATCTGGCCAAGGCTTTTGATACAGTGCCACATAAACTATTGCTTTCGAAAGCAAGGCCAGTTAGTCTTGGCAACTTGTACATAGATAGAGAATTGGCTGAATAGATGTGCAAAGAGAGTTGTTGTCAGTGGCACTGTGTAAACTAGAACAAAGGTGAGAAGAATGTCTAGCCAAGTTGGGACTGTTTACAGTGTACCTGAGGCGCTTAAGGTGGAATATGATCATTATGTATAAATCCAGAAGGAGACCATATAATAATCTCTATGATGCATTTCTAAACAATAGGCCAGAGGACATGAGGGCATCACTTGTGACTGGAAGAAACTAGGTTTCATTTTAATTTGGGAAGTCTTTACAGACAGACCTCTGCCAGACCTATTTGACAAGTGAGAAAAATATCCAGGGATTGTTCTTCTTGCACTTTTGGAATCAAGAAGGATATTCTTCTCTCTATAGCTAAAGCTGGAGATGGCTTCATATAAGGTTTTTTGTAAAACCTCTTATGCTATTTCACTATGTAGTAGGTGATGCAATTTGTTTATTAGGTGACTTTCTCCTGTAAGGTATTCATATACTGCATTCCTCGCATGAGTGAACCATTCTTATCCCTTGCACACTGCTACCTTCTTTTGATAAGGTACCTACTTTTTATAATATTGCAATATCAACAACTTTGGACTTTGGAAGTCACAGATCTTTGCCATCTTGACTGTGTACAAATAGATATTTGGTATGTCTGTGTGTATGTCAATAAACATTCAGACTACAATATGACAGTTTCGAAGAATGTTGATACACACTTGCATCTTTTTTTATAATTATTGCCTTTATCCAACGGTTAATGAATAATACATCAGCCCTAGAGTGTCCTATTTAAGCATCCAATCCTTAGTTCTTGCTTTTTTTCTTTGTATTAACAAAACAGAATTATATAAATGACGTTTGATAAGCTGCATAAATCCATACTAGTGACAATTTAATCATACTGGGTTTTTAAAATGTAAATATATTCTTAAGACATGGGGCTCTAGAGTACAGAAAGATGCCTTATCCAAAAACACCCAAGGTTCTAAGCATTCTGGATTTCACCTGTGTAATTTGGGGGGGGGGGGTTAACATTTTTATTATACTATACCTTTCCTCATGTTTCTATGTACATTTGTAGCTTCCAGCTGACAGATGACAAAGTGTGTTTAATGGTATTTACAATACAGAACCCTGACAGTATTTGTTCATATTATAATATATTGTGTTTTATTGGCATGTGCTTTTATTCTTTGGGCTTCATATCTAATTGTCTCTGCTCACAGCTCTCTGTAGGGAAAAACAGACTTTGCTCATTGTGAATACTGAATGCCTCTGAGGGCCATGGAGTTTATCCATTGTATTGTAAGAGGTCCGTATTTACTGAGTTATGATCTGCAAACTTCCATTTACAATCATTGTGCCTTAATTGCTTTTAGAATGGTGTTCATCTAGATATGTAAAATAGGGAAAATGGAACTGAGTTTCCTTGGTTTTGCTAAACAAAGAAAGTGTATTATGCCACAACATTTGTTGGATAAAATTGCCCACCTAACAATGAAATAGAACTGGATCTGATAAATGCATTTGTGTGTTCATATAGATTTTTTTTTATTCCCAGGTACTCGCTCATTAAACATTTTATGGTGAGCTCTTTGAAGAATAAGCCATTTTTTAGGGAACTATAGTAATGGAAAGACATTTGCATACATAACAAAATGCATTTTGTATAATTATAGTTACAGTGTTTACACTGTGAATTGACATTACATACTCGTAACACAAATGGAAATGAGGAACGTGTTTTACAGTGCATAAATGTGGTCTTTCTATAAAACCTTTCAACAATACTCTTATGATAAGGGGATGATTTAAATGTTATTTGGAATACCTTTTTGACTCCTGCGACTCAGTCATTCCATTCCATTATGCTCAACAGGAATTGTAAAGATGTGTATTTGTACATTGCTTTTGTGCAGACTTTCTTGTTGCCAAGTATTATAAAAGGACAAACACACGCCATGTCACATTTAAAAGCACATGATGACAAATGCTATTAATACGTACAATTATTTGTCTGCAACTTGAGCCTATGCGTGGAATATTTTGCTAACAAGTTCTTATTAGCTACCGATGACACTTGCCTTATTTATTGGGGTTATATGTACAGAACAAGGTTAGATAGAGCATATATTATGTGTTTCATTTCTATACACATTTGCTTGTACTGTGTACAATGTAATAGTGCTATATGCCCTGTATATGGTGCATGGCATTGTGATGTGGATGCACCACCACCTGCATTTTGAATAAATGTTATGAATACTTGTGTGCATTTGTTTTAGCTCATGGTCCTTCTTCATTAACCTTTAACTATTAAAATTACATGTTTTCTATATACAGGTATGGGACCTGGGGTTTTCCAGATAAGGGGTCTTTCCGTAATTTGCCTTAGATCTAATAAAATGATTAAAGAATTAATTAAACCCATTAGGATTATTTTGCCACCAATAGGGATTAATTATATCTTAGTTGAGCTCAATTAGAAGGTACTGTTTTATTATTACAGAGAAAAATTTATATTATTTGATTAAAATGGAGTCTATGGGAGATGGCCTTCCCATAATTCAGAGCTTTCTTAATAATGTATCCCATACCTGTACAAGGGAACAAATGTGAATAGTGTGAAAGGTTAGATTGTCACAGAACAGTGTGTAAAAGAAGCTGGAAAAATGCCCTCCCAGGAAAATGCAGGAATAGAAAAATTGGAAATAACGAAATCAGATAAAAAGGAAAAAATTATACTGATACAGATTCTCACAATAGTAGTTTACTCTTAAAACTGTCAGTATTGCCTCCAGATTAATTGATGTACAATAGGCAATGCAAAATACACTAGTGAAATATTAGCAAATATAATAATTGTAGGCTTGTACAGCAAACCTGTGTTTTGTTAGTCCATCACAGAGATATATGGCAAGACAGGACATTAATGTTGGCTATATACACATTCCATTGCGTTTCTAGGATACAATTCTGAATAAAACAGTGAGGTGTAAGAAAGCATAGAAGTTACAAGCTGTAACTCAGCTGTAATTCAGCACGCATGCGTGAAATATCTAATATAAATAAAATTAAGTGCTACAAAGTCTGTGCTAAAATTCAGTAGTGTCAAAAATGGAAAAGCCTGGTGGCTTGCAACCTTCTAAATCAAATCTTCCTGATTTACTGCCCAGGCACTTAAATCTTTGTAAATCACCAAGAGAATAGGAACACTCGTGATTTTTATGATATTGTTTTTAGTACTAAATTAAACTGTGTACATTGCACATAATTCATTCTACCATTTAAAATATTATTCTTGGACCAATATTTTTTTTTTTTAAACTTAAATATATTGGTATGTAGGCAGCCATCTCAGGTCTTCAGGTGATTTTACCTGCTCATATGCTTTCAGAAAAAGCCAGCACTTCATGATGGAACTACTTTCAGATAAGCTATTGTTTCTCCTATTCAATGTAACTGAAGGAGCTGTGACTTGGGTTAGCTGGACTTGGATTTTTACTATTGAATGCTGTTCTTATATCTATTACTGGGTGAGGAATGGGAGCATTTTTATCAATACCAGTGTCAGGGAGCAGTTATCTGGTTTCCTTCCCATTGTTCTGCTGATGGGCTGCTGGGGGAGAAAGGAAGGGGGTGATAACACTCCAACATCACTCTAATTTTCAGTGCAGCAGTAAAGAGTGAGTGAATTTTATCAAAGCATAGGTCACATGACTGGGGGACCTGGAAAAATGACAACATGTCTAGAGAGCCCCATGTCAGATTTTAATTAATTACATTAAACATTAAAAAAATCAGTTTGCTCTTATGACAAACAGACTGCAATGCAAGATTCTGCTGGAGCAGCACTATTAACTAATGCATTTTGTAAAACATGTTTTCCAGTGACAGAATGTCAAAAAAACAAACGTTTCCCCGTCTTCTGTAACGTCTTGCTTGTTTTTTTACTTCTTCATAACTTCTTACCCTTAATGCACATTTATAGATGCAAAGATTCCTAGCTTAATCTTTAATATAAACACAACAAAATATAAATAAATTAATTCTTGCAGTCAAGAAGCCACATGTATGGCTCTGTTGTGCTAGTGCTTTAGTTGCCATTTTGTCATTGTTTTCAGAGGGAATAACTCTGATGATCACTGCTTGCTTGATCATTTTTGAGGTCTGCCTCTACTGCTCCTTGTGCATTTGTGCATTAGTCAGGATGTCTGCCATTAATCAACTTTACCAGGTACGAGAGGCAGACAGCCTTGACAAAACCCCAAGGAAAGGAAATCTGGAGTATTTTCCAGAGCACCATCAGTTTACTAAAAGGAGAGTGTGAATGCAGTTTGCATTGGTGAACATTTTCTCCAGGTGAAATGTTTTCAATTAAAATTTGGCAATTTAGCTAAAGCATGAGAATTATATTTCTCCAAACTGCCTTTATAAAGAAAGAGCAGCCAATTTTGCATCTTAACACCTCCACACTAACATCCCACATGTGATTTTCATTGTGATGCAAATTCACTAGCAAAATTTCTCCACTACAATTGTGTGGGGAAAACCAGAGATGAATTTTAACAGAGAATTTACGACAGGAGAAAAATTGACCAAATTTCTCTCTCGCTTATTTTTAGTATATAGTACTGTAGAGATGTGTTGTGAAAATACACCTGACGAGGTGAACTTTGGTTATTCTAGTAGAAAAATCACATTTGAGTAAATATGTCCCAAGAATTTAAATTGAATAAGCACTTCAAATGTAAAGAGTGACCATATAGTAGAAATAAAATGTAGTAGAAAGCACTGTATAGAGCTTCTAATTATGGTTTGATGTTGAAAAAACAAGTGATTCCTGCTTATAATGCTGAAACGATTAGATCAAAACCTTCATTCATACTTTACATGTTATAAGAGCTTCTGCAGCATGATAGTATGGGGGAGACTACTTTGCAAATTCGATCAGAACTGAAAACTGCAATTTCATATACTGTAATAGAAGGTTAGTAAATGCTGTGTTCCATTGATCAAGGCCAGCACATACATTCTCATTGTCTGAAGCTGTTGGTGTGTTATCTGTTTATGGCATAATTTGAGTGTTTACACATGCTGATAGCTGTCACATGCCTGTTCTTATCTGCGATTATTGGCCTTTATAGCTTCTTACCTTTTGTGGGTAACTGTCCTTCCTTATTGCTTATATAATGTTACCATTTTATCTGATATCCCAATTTTTTGGTGCAACTGGCAGTTCATAATATCCTGACTTGAGTCAAAACAATTATTAGGATAATGTTGGTCACTTACAGATACTTAACCATAAGCATTTAATATACAGTAACTAACTTGCTAACTGGGCGATTTAGTCACCCCCGAAGTGCCTTCCCCTGCCCTCCTGCCGGCTAGAATTTAAATCGCAAATTGTTGACCACGCCCCCTTTCTGTGGCCACGCCCCATAATTACCATGTTCATTTTACAAACTTTGGCAGGTTATGAAAATATTTCTCCTTATCTAAACTGTTTTTTGTGTCTCAAAATTGTTACAAAGTATCTTATTTGCACCTGTTAGCTGTTCTGTGCTCTCTTCTAAAAGCCAATTAAGTGAGAAACTTTGTTTCTTTTTCTGGCTGTTCAGTGCAGAGAAAATAGGGACTTTCCAGTACAAATGAGGGACTGCAGGTTGAGCTGTCAAAAGTGGGACTGTCCCTCAGAAAAAGGGACAGTTGGGAGGTATGAAATGCATGCAAGTCAGTCATAAGGCTAGTTAATGTTAAACTGCATTTACTAAGTTATAGCAGGCTTTTGTAGACCATCAGGGAACCTCCCTTCTATGCGTATGACAATTCAATTTGTTTTTTGCATCTCAGAGCATGTATTTTTTTTTTTCACCATCATTTTAAGAAAAGGTAAATATTGAGATTATGGCACACATGAGCTTTTAGCAAAGAGTATAAGTGGGAGCACTTACTGGTCAGGATTCAGCTCCAATGTGCTGCACAAAACACTGTGATCCCACACAGTCAGGTTCCGTAGAAAGTTCGGAGAAAATGGAGCACCAAAGAAACCAATGTTAGCCCATTAAAAGGTAAAATGTATTGAAAAACGCATGCCTAGGACATATCATAGGCTGCCCGCTTAATGCGTTTTGTGGCTACCAGCCACTTCCTCAGAAGCTAATAGCAGCCCACCTCTATCTTCCTTAAGAAGCACAGCCCCCACCCATAAAACACATTAACCCCTTCCCACTATTGCAGAATAATATAGTTTATATAGTCCAGGGGTAGGCAACCCGCGGCTCCGGAGCCTCATGCGGCTCTTCATCCTGCTTGCTGGATCTTGTCATCTATACAGCCCTCGCATCTGCTGCCGGCTTCTTGAGTGTGAGTCCGCGGTTAGCTTACCATGGTCACACACAGGGGAAGCCGCTAGCAGGTGCGAGGACTGTATAGACGTCCCAGGAGTGACAGGCAAGACTGAGCCACAGCAAGATGATTCATCATGGTCCTTACCGCAGTCACACACTCAAGACAAGAGAGGAAAGATCAGCATGGAGCTTCAGAAACAGAAGTCACATTAAACAGATGAGAACACTAGCATTTAATAGGGCTATTCAGTGTTTAATTTATTTCAAATTAGGCCTACGCATACACACTGCACTTCTGTTTGTTGTATTCTGTTGTAACAGTTAAAATTAAAAAAAGGTTGCGGCTCCAGACTATTTTTCCTTAGTGGAAGAGGGGGCAACATGTCTCTTTTGATAGTAAAGGTTGCTGACCCCTGATATAGTCCTTAAAAAGCAGGATAATTAATGAGCTTTTGCATTTGTTTTTTCTCTTGGGGAAATATAAGTGGTACTAAAATCCTGGTTAGATGTGCAAGTGCTACAGTGCTGTCAAATTCACAGATTACTTCTATTATATATATAAGGTGCCTACTGTAATTTCAACATTAGCACAAAACTTTATATAATAATATATCACCATTTACTGGATTTACTATAGCAGATATTCAGGAATATGCAGTCAAGTGTAAGTGTATACAGATGGTCAGTCTGGAGCCCACCTTCAATCCTGTGCCCTGTCTACCCGCATATAACGTGAACCCCAATAGCCTGGGTGCAGTTCAAGGAAGTCCGCAAAATAATACTGCAAATGTATGGTCTTAGAAGAGAATGTTATTAAGGAGACAAAGCATGAAAGAGAAAATAAGTGTCACACGCTTGATGTGTACCAAGGTAGACCTAACAATACTAGCAGCTTGTGTGTAATGGGAAAGTTAAACAGTTATTTCTTTGTATTTTATGTTGATACAGTATAGGAAACTTACTATAGCAACACTTGAACTTCCCAAAACAAGCATTAGAATAGTCTATATAAATATGAGTAAGGTCTTAGAAGAGAGGAGCAATATGATAGAGACATTCAAAACCATAACGTGCCTCAGGAAACTGCCAAAAGAAAAGGAGATATCAGAGTAAGAAATTGGCTGAAAGAGAATTCTGAATGGTAACATGCTTTTGGGAAGGCTGGTGGATTTATTGCATAGCCTCTAATGAAAGGAGATAGCATATAGTAAAGTAAAACACTGCTTTCTAGACTACAAGCTCAGCCTTTCATTGGTATAGGCTCCTGTAATGCTGAATACAGAACTTGAGATCTGCCTACACTGTACTTTGGAGCAGTAAATTGAAGTTGGTTAAAAGCATGACACTTACTAAGAGAGTGGCAAACCATTTGGAAATGGCAAGATATATTGGACAGTTGAGTATTTTTCATGTTTGTCTTGTTATAAATTGAGTATTGTAAGACGTCTTTACTGAATGCTACGTGATAATATGAATGCGTGCTCCATTGTCTTTGCATAGAACTTAATTGGCCCTATAAAAGGGTTGGCCACATGGTATTCGTTTTGCAATCAGTCTACATCAGATGAAGTGTTAGACCATCTATTTATATTAGGCTGTTAACACAGGCAAATATGAAGGTATAAGATGCTTGACTACATTGAAAATCCCAATATTATGAGTCCATGTCAGCATGATTTTATTTGTAACAGATTTTGACAAATGAATGCAATTAATTGCCTTTTATGAGGAGTTGAGTAGAAACCTAGGACTCTGGCATGACAATGTCTACTTAGACTTTGCTAAAGCATTTGATACACTTCCACACAGAAGGTGAGTGGATGAATTAAGCAATATTGGCCTGGAATGTGCTATTTTTACTTGGATACTGAACTGGCTGAAGGATAGACTATAGTGTTTGCAAACATTTCCTAATTGGACCAGAGTTGTTGGTGAAGTACCATAGGGGTCTGTCCTTGGTCCTTTGCTATTTAACTTGTTTATTAATCACCTGTAAGTGGGCATTGAAAGCCCTGTTTCTGTTTTTGCTAATGCTACTAAATTACTTTGAAGAGCAATTTGGGCAGCAAACTGGAAAAAGAGGTTCAGTGTTAATAAGTTGTGCACTTTGGTAGAAATAATATACTGTAAATGTGAGGTATACACTGTATGGCAGTCTGTTGGGGGTATTCTTACTTGAGAAGGATCTGGGGATTTTTATAGATAAGTTGTCTAATTCCAGGCAGTGTCATTTTATGGATAAATTCTATGGATAAAATGGCATTAACTGTAGGGATGAAAATATAATTTTGCCTCTTTATATGTCCCTGTTAAGGCCTCATCTAGAGTATGAAGTGCAGTTTTGGGCTCTAATCCTTAAAGGAGAAGGAAAGCCCCAGGGCGCAAAACCCCTCCCCCCTCCCCTCCGTTGCCCCCCTCCCTCCTCCCCCCTGGCCTACCCCTCCCCCTGGGCAAATGCCCCTAACTTGTTACTCACCCCTCTGCGCAGGTCCTGTCCATGGAGTTCGCAGTCGCCATCTTCTTCCACGCGCGTCTTCTTCCTGCTCTGACCGGTGTTTTCTGGCGCATGCGCAGTAGGAACAGTTACCGGTACGGCTCTACTGCGCATGCGCCGAATGTCACGAAGTGAAATCGGAAAACTTCGTGACATTCGGCGCATGCGCAGTAGAGCTGTACCGGTAACTGTTCCTACTGCGCATGCGCCAGAAAACGCCGGTCAGAGCAGGAAGAAGACGCGCGTGGAAGAAGATGGCGACTGCGAACTCCATGGACAGGACCTGCGCAGAGGGGTGAGTAACAAGTTAGGGGCATTTGCCCAGGGGGACAGGTAGGCCAGGGGGGAGGAGGGAGGGGGGGCAACGGAGGGGAGGGGGGAGGGGTTTTGCGCCCTGGGGCTTTCGTTCTCCTTTAAGAAGAATTTTAATGAGCTGTAAAGAGAGCAGAGACGTGCAACTAAACTTGTAAGAGAGATGGACCATTTAAACTATGAGGGTAGACTATTATGGTTGGGGTTGGTTTCTCTGGAGATAAGGTGCTCATGATGGGATATGATAACAAGTACCTTAGAGCGCAGTATAGACACATAACAGAGAATCTTTTTTCTCAAAAAAAGTATCAGCACACCAGAGAACTTTCATTTGAATTAGCGTAGGTGGTTCTTCACAGTGAGGTTGTGGAATGTACTGCCCGGATGATGTTGTGGAATGTACTGTCTGTATGATGGTGTGATAGCAGATTCTATTTATGCCTTTAAGAGTGGCTCGGATGATTTCTTGAACAAGTATAATATGCGCGTGTTTGTGTGTGTGTGTACTAGGATTCATTAAAGAGATTAAACTTGTAACTATGTAACTAACCATGTAACTATGAATATTAGCTATTCCCAAATGAGCTTTTCTTATTAATAAGGTGCCAGGTTTATAAAATTGAATAACTGTACAGAAAGGTTTGTAATTTCTTTTTCTGAACTGCTATCCTTAAAATACCACAATCTATAACCACTGTGTCTGTATTGTGTAATTGAGCAGCCTGGTGTCCCGGGATATTTTTCACAGTTGTTGACACAATGACCAATGTGTTTTTGTAATTCTTTTTCAGCATGAATTATCACCACTGTAGCATGATAGTGGTTACACAAATTTGTTGGGGGGTCTGCCAGGCCAAGAAAAAGATCTTACCATATTGGGGCTTTGTTAGGGTGAAAGTTTGGGATTTCCAGGACAGTGTTTGGAGTTTATAATCTTGAAGTGTTACTTGAGAATGACAGTAAGGTTTTTGAACTAAATTTCAGAGATTTGTAGCGGCACACTCAAGAACACATCACCCAGTTCCTTTTTTGTGTCGTCCACTGGACTGAGCTACTACAACTTCCTGAGTGATGCAATTTTGATTGGCGGAACCCGAGTTAAAAACAGTAAATTCCGCCTAATAAAAGAAAATGTACTGTATTTTAAAACACTTTCCAATATACAGTGATTTTCAATTTGGTTTAAATGGGTGGTTCATATTTCTGTTAACTTTGAGTATGTTATTAGCCAATTCTATGCAACTGGTCTTCATTATTTATTTTTCATAGTTTTTTTTAATTATTTGCCTTTTTTTGTCTGACTCTTTCCAGCTTTCAAATGGGGGTTATTGACCCCACCTAAAAACAAAGGCTCTGTAAAGCTACAATTGTATTGTTATTACTATTGTGTATTACTCTCCAATTCATACTCCAGTCTTTTATTCAAAACAGTGCATGGTTGCTAAGGTACTTTGAACCCTAGCAACCTAGCTGAAAATGCAAACTGGAGAGCTGCTAAATAAAAAGCTAAATAACTCCAAACAATTACATTTTGCCTTATAATATCACTGTCTGCATCAATGTACAGTTAAAGGAATTATGTAATGATTTTTATGATGTCGTTTTTACTTCTAAGTTATACTGTTTATACACTGCAAATAATTCACTTTAAAATATAAAATGTAATTCCTGAACCAGCAAGTGTATTTGATTAGCTGTAATATCCGTGTGAAGGCAGACATCTCAAGTCACTTTGCCTGGTCATGTGCTTTCAGAAAAAGCCAGCACTTTAGGATGGAACTACTTTCTGGCAGGCTGTTGTTTCGCCTACTCAATGTAACTGAATGTGTTGCAGTGGGACCTGGATTTTATTATTTAGTGCTGTTTTTACATCAACCAGGCAGCTGTTATTGTGTGTCAGGCATGCTGTTATCTGGTTAATTTCCCATTGTTCTGATGATGGGCTGCTGGGGGGGGGGTGACATCACTCCAACTTGCAGTACAGCAGTAAAGAGTGACTGAAATTTATCAGAGCACAAGTCACATGACTGGGGGCAGCTGGGAAACTGACAATATGTCCAGACCCATGTCAGATTTCAACATTTAGGGGCCGATTCACAAAATTCGGGTGAAGGGTTCGAATAAAAAAAAATTCGAATTTCGAAGTTTTTTTGGGCTACTTCGACCATCGAATGGGCTACTTCGACCTTCGACTTCGAATCGAACGATTCGAACTAAAAATCGTTCGACTATTCGACCATTCGATAGTCAAAGTACTGTCCCTTTAAGAAAAACTTCGACCCCCTACTTCAGCAGCTAAAAGCTACCGAAGTAGCCTATGGGGAAGGTCCCCATAGGCTTGCCTATGATTTTTTGATCGAAGGATTTTCCTTCGATCGTTGGATTAAAATCCTTTGATTCGAAGGATTTAATCGTTCGATCAAACGAAAAATCCTTCAATCGATCGATCGCAGGATTTGCGCAAAATCGTTCGACTTCGATATTCGAAGTCGAACGATTTTAGTTCCCAGTCGAATATCGAGGGTTAATTAACCCTCGATATTCGACCCTTCGTGAATCAGCCCCTAAATATAAAAAAATCTGTTTGCTCTTTTGAGAAACAGATTTCAGTGCAGAATTCTGCTGGAGCAGCAATATTAACTGATTCATTTTGAAAAAACGAATTTTGCCATGACATTATCCCTTTAAGTCAAAAGTGAACAACCTCTTTAAGGGAGCTAGACACGGGCAGATTTAGTCGCCTGGCAATTAATTGCCTTTTCTGCGGGGCGACAATCTCCCAGAACTGGCTTCTGCCGAGTAAAGTAATGAGAGTAATGAGAAAACGCCAGCGCCAATGCACTCACGAGGAAACTTCGGGCGACTCCGGAAATTGAAGCGCCGGGAGTGCATTGGTGCTGGTGTTTTTTTCATTATACCCAGTGGAAGGCAGGGGGAAAGCAGTTCGGGGAGATGTCGCCCCGCAGAAGAGATTAGTCGCCAGGCGACTAAATCTCCCCGAATCTCCCCGTGTGCTAGCGCCCTAACATTATTTGTACATGGCATGTGACTGTTACATTCTCTGCACTCCTGGTACAATGTAAGCAAAGGCCAACCTGCAGTAGAACTGAATGCTGCTACATTGTTCCAAAAGTCAGGAACAGACACAAGTTGCTTTCAACTGAAGCATTTACAAATACATGTAAAACCAGTGAAACATTTTTTTTTTAGACTGTATATTGAACCTTACTGAGAAGTAAATGTTTTTCATTAGGCACAAAAAAATAAAATAAAAAAAGATGTTTGTTTGGAGGAGACCCTTTGCTTTATACAAACTACAGTATTTGCCATTTGGAATTGGAGTCCAAGCAGGAGCTGTGGGAAGTGTCCAGCAGACAAACAGTTACTGCAGCAGCAGCAAGTCTGACAGACTCATCTTGCCCTGAATCATTAAGCAACACTGTTGCACATGGAGGCTGTTCCCTGGGAATGCAGCTTCCCGACTGAATTATTTAAACTTTGAGCTGCAGCGAGAAGCAAAAGAAAGATCCCGAGTTGCCGTTTGTCCTCATCATCATCATAATCATCAAGTTCAGCTGCTCGGGCCTCGCATGTGCAGAGCAATTAGTTTCACCACCACTTGCAGAACTGGTTCTACCATCGAGCAGTATTATCTGGACTGCTCTGGCTGAGAGCCCGCTGTCTCGGCTGTCTTTGTTCTCGGTTAATAATAAAGGAGCCGGGGGTCGGAAGAGAGAGACTATAAATAGTTCCAGGGCCTCACCCAGAGGGTCTTCTCTCGCGTAGGAACGCAAGTTACAGAGGCGCCTCTAACTGCCCGTGGAAATGGTGGTCATGACTGAGCCGGCCTGCGAGTCTCACGAGCCAATGCTCCTTCTCCCCAGCAAGGAAAACAAACCAGTCCGCTTAGTGTAAGTACTACAAGGTAATGGGCGGAAGGACATCAGGCTTTTGAACTTTTCCATCAACTATAGGGACTTGTTGGGCGCCTCTAACCCGCTAATGCCTCTATGGCTTTGTCACAGATACTTTGTTATAAGGTTTATCTGTTGTATGGCAGCCCCCAATTCACTTTATTTATACCGCTGCTCTGCTAGGCACTTTCTCTTCTCTGTATCTGTACAATTGTAGGAACGTACATTCCTTCTTAAAATAAGTTGTTGTTGTTGCTCCTCCATGATTGTAACCTTAGTAAGATGCACGTGATGCTGCCTGAGTTCCATTAGTTAATATTGACATGTTATGGCTTCTACTAACCCAGTCACACTTTTATTAAAAGAACAGGTGGGCCCAGTGCTAAGGTTCATTATTGGGTTCCCACAGTCCTGCGGCCAATAAATCTGCAGTAGAGTTGCCTACATTTCTTTTTACCTATACATGCAAATTTAGTAATGCTGTTTGTAGAAAGGCAGTTGTGTCACTAGAGAGGAAGCAGATCCTGCGATTACAGACGGGCCCAGGAGGTATAGGGGCCCCATGAGGCCCTAATTCAATTTCAATAAGGGTCAGGGGGCACACAGGCAGATTCAGGGAGATTAGTCGCCCCCCTCGACATCTCATCTTTGGGACGACTAATTTCCCCGAATGCCTTGCCGCCAGCTAAAATGTAAATTGCCGGCACGGCAGGATGGCACTCCGTATGATTCGTTTCCAGAGTTGCTCGAAGTTTCCTCGTTTGGCGACTTGGGAAAACGATTCGCTCCGAGTGCCATCCCACCGGCGATTTGAATTTTAGCAGCGGGGGAGGCAGGTCGGGGGAATTTAGTCGCCCAGAAGAAGAGGAGACTAATCTCCCTGAATCTGCCCGTGTGCCCTGACCCTAAATATTGGTAAAACAGGTCAATCACTTAAGATTTTTTTGGGGCCTGAAAAATAATTTGCTGTGGGGCCCAGTAATGTCTAGTTATGCCACTGTAGAAAGGATTTATATATAATAAACTGGGAGTAAAATAAAGTTGACCTGGCCTGCAGGTGCTGTGTACTTAAAGGAATAAGGCAGGGGCCCAGCTCAATTATGGCTTCCAATCTGTACCCTTCCAATTATAGATTGCAATGTAGTGCTATTGTACAAGTTGCTTTTTGTTTTTTTAATAAGGGACTGTTCCATAAAAAGCTTAGCTCCTTAAAGGGGGTTTTCACCTTTAAATTAACTTTTTGTATGATGCAGATAGTGATATTCTGCGACATTTGCAATTGGTTTTAATTGTTTTATTATGTTTTTTGTTTTAGTTATTTAGCTGTCCAGTTTATAATTTCAGCTATCTGGTTGCTAGGATCCAAATTACCCTAGCAACCATGCACTGGTTTGAATAAGAGACTGGGCTATGAATAGGAGTGGCCTGAAAAGAAAGATGAGTAATAAAAGTTAGCAGTAACCATCTATTTGTAGCCTTTCAAAGCATGTGTTGTTTAAATGGGGTCAGTGACCCCCATCTGAGAGCTGGAGAGAGTCAGAAGAAAGAAGATAATTAATGCAAAAACTATAAAAAAAAAAAAAAAAAGTTGCTTAGAATAGGCCATTCTATAACATGAAGGTGAACCACTCCTTTAACTTGAGCTAAGCTGAAAAACAAGCAAAAACTACTGGCCCACCTATACACAGGAGTGGACTTCATTTTTCAAATGTATTTCTTTATTATAAATCGCTACTTAAAGTGATGGCACTTGTGTATAAAAACAAGAAAAAATATCCCTTAGGAAAATCAGTGAGCTAACAACAATCCACCTGTGTACAAGTGCACTAGAGGTCTGTGGCCTTTAACCCCTTCTGGCAGTTGCCATCCAGCAGCCCTACTAAGTCACTGGCAGATTCTGAAACATAATATTCTACTTGAAACTTGAACAGTTGCACACCATAATACATAAGTCACTAAGATGTCGTTTTTACTATAGATCAGGCTTGATCTATGGCTCTACAATTGTTTTGAACATCAACTCCCAGCAGCTTTAGTGAGCTAGTTACGTTAAGCCTTTAGGCTAAGGCCACACTAGGCGATAGCGCCGCGATTTGACTCGCGGCGACTTTTCGCCGCGACTTTTAATCCGCAATCGCTGGGGAAACTTTTGCGCTGGCGTCTATGGGGAATCGCGGCGTAGAAACACACGCGGCGATCTTTTTTCTATTATCGCTCGAAATCGCCTAGCGAGGCAATTTCGAGCGACAGTAGAAAAAAGTTCGCCGCGTCTGTTTTTACGCTGGCGATTTTTCGCGATTCCCCATAGACGCCAGCGCAAAAGTTTCCCCAGCGATTGCGGATTAAAAGTCGCTGCGAAAAGTCGCCGCGAGTCAAATCGTGGCGCTATCGCCTAGTGTGGCCTTAGCCTTAGGAGGCAGTTTGTCATTGTTTATATCACCTGCAGGTGGAAGTTGCCATAGCAAGCAGACAGATAATGGCTTATAGGACATGTAACATGGATTGTAGTTTAAGATTAATGAACAAAAAGATTGAGTGATGAAAGGCAATGACTATCTGTTTTCATCTAATTCATTCCAGTTGTGTATAGGATATAATCATTTTTTGCATTAAAAGTCAGATGGTTTTTCACAATACTTGTGAAGGCACAGTGTTTAAGCCCTGGATAGATATTTTCCATGCAGGTTTCAGGCCAGCCCTCCCTGTGCTGTAGGTAGTAGTTAGGGCAACTATGTAGCCTCCAGCTCGCAATTCGAGTGAAATTACATGCCTGTTATTACACAGAGAGGTTGCAATGATTTACTGGCAACCTGCTGACTGTTTCCTTGTTTTCATTTTATCAAGAAATATTTAATTGCACCAATACCTGAATACATTTTTTTTAAACTTTTTAATAAACATGTTTTCTGATCTAAAAAATACAGGTATGGGACCTGTTATCCAGAATGCGCGGGCCTGGTGTTTTCCTGATAACAGATCTTTCAGAAATTTGGATCTTCATACCTAGTCTACTAGAAAAGCGTGTAAACATTGAATAGACCCAATAGGCTGGTTTTGTTTCAAATAAAAATTAAATTATATTTTAGTTTGGGTCAAACACAAGGTATTGTTTTATTATTACCCAGAAAAAGGGGATAGTTTTTTAAAAATAAAAATAAAAAAATTGGATTGTTAGTGTAAAATGGAGTCTATGGGAGACTGACTTCCTGTAATTCAGAGCTTTCCAGATAACGGATCCCATAGCTGTGTAGCAATAGTATATAAAGTATGCATGATCTGTAAAGTATAATACGCTACATGCTCAGTGTTTTCTAATGTAGAATATTTTCCCGTGATACCTCTAGATCAGTCTTTTTGTTTTATAGTCTTGGCTCAATGAAATAACCCTTTGAAAGTGTTATCATCATTGCTTATGATTTACAGTAAATGTGCTTCTGCAACATGAACCTTGCATTTGGAGCCATGATTCCTATGATTGCTTTCCTAGTATGCATACTATGCATAACCTTGTGACTTTGTGAATCGAGGATAATGGCAAAACTCGCACACCCAGGCCTTAAAAGTTCCGCCAGGTGCTCAGTTGCTTGGAAGGATCGGCACCCTCCTTAATCAACGGAAGAAGAAAGCAATGGCACTCACAGCACACGATGCAACGTTTCGGGGTGGTCCCCTTTGTCATGCTTGACAAAGGGGACCACCCCGAAACGTTGCATCGTGTGCAAATAAACATACGCAAGGTTTATCCTGCTTGAATATGCTGTGAGTGCCATTGCTTTCTTCTTCCAACAATATCGAGGAACAGCCTCTCTGGGCAGCGATGCCACCAGTTAAGAATTGAGATGTCTCACACTTTGCTACCTACTTAGTGACCTAATAGCGAAGGTTCCAAGACCTTACACAACATTGCCAGCATTAAGTAACTGAGCTGCATTCCTAGCCAATCTGTATTAGCATAAAGCTGTCTGTCACTCTCGTGTACATGTGCAGTTCCTTGTATAACCATTAAGAACTGTACGGCCGGCATCAGCGTGTATTAGAATTATATACAATGCATCATAATTGTTGGAGTGATGTCCAGGTTGGTTAGGACAGGTTATAATTATGAATAAGCTGTGTATTGTGGGATCTAAACGGTGTCAGAAAATAAATAACACTTGTGTTACGTTTATGCAAAATTTGAAGGACCTTTCTGAACATTTTGTGTTTGATATGATTCCTGTATGAGCCGATTTTAACATATTCTTACCAATAATTGCACCATGCAACACTTTTTTTTTTTTTTTTTACAGATGAATAAAATCTTTCTCCATGTAACAGGGCTGTGACATATTATACCAACACACTAATTAGCACTCACTCTGCAAGCGTATACGTAAATAACTGTCTCATTTACTAATACTGTGTACTGGGCAATTGTGTGCTATTCAGTAACCCATAGCAAGCAGTAATCAATTAGCTTTAATCTATTATATCCATGGATTATGTGAAAGGTTGATTCACAATAGTATATTAGCCTTTCATGTGAACTCAACATCACCCCAGAACCCAGTAACTTGGTAAATATTGGTGCTGCACTCTTAATAATAAAGAATATAAATGGCGCTCACTGCTGGGGTCTCTCAAGGAAATAAATGAAAATGATGATTATTGCATAATAACCCAGCATGTTTTGACCCACTTGTTTCAGTGGGCTTCATCAGGGACACATTGCAGTTCCCTGATGAAAGCCTCCAAACTGTTTTTGGGGCAGTTTAAAAAAAGCCTTGAGTTATTGTGCAATACAAATAACCTTATTTACTTCATTGAGTTCCCTGCTTTTAGTTACTTATTTTATAGTGCTAGTGCGCAGGTGCTGCTGCAACCAGTTATTTTATCCTCAAATAGGTTTATTGCATGTTCTAGTTTGTAAATAACTTTAGACCGATACAGATGAAGTCCTAGCTGTGTGCTTTATAGGTGCGTACGTCTATCTATGTATATATATTCTGTTATTCAGAAAGCTTCCAATTACAGAAAGGCAATTTACCATAGAGTCCATTTTAAAAAAAGGAATTCCAATTTTTTTTTATGATTTTCTTTTTCTCTGTAATAGTAAAACAGTAGCTTGTCCTTGATGGTAACTAAGCTGCATGAAACCATACTGGTGGCAAAATTATCCTAATCGGTTTATTTAAAGTTTAAAATTTTTTTAGCAGACTTAAAGTATGATGATCCAAATTACTGAGATGCCCTTTCCAGAAAATCCCTGGTCCCAAGCATTCCAGATAATATATCTTTTATACTATTTCTCATAGAGCACTGCTTCTTTTAGTTAGTTCCTATATATATTTTTTTGGCAAAAATGTTAAAACTGTATGTTATGGATTTGGAGATCTGTAAGGAATCTGAATTTTTTTTTTTGTGTTCAGTGAATGGGTAGATTGATACACAACTTCACACTATAGCCATGTATCATTTGAAACACTTGTGGATTATTTCTTAAAATGCATCTTCAGTGAGAGGTCCGTGTACAACATAAAACCTATAAAATATTCAGTTGTACATTCAATAATCTGAAATTATTGTGAATTATATAAGCATTTGTCACTCCCAAATATCCAATTTCTGTATTTAACCATTTTTTTCATTCACTTGTGTGAAATATTTGTGTGATGGACCATTGAATTTGATCTGTAAACCATTGCTTAGGTGTTTAGTAGACCAGTGAAAGGGTGCAGTAACTAGACTACCACATCATTGATGTAATTGACCTTTAATGCAGTTTAATCCTAATAATATTTAGTTTATTATTACTCTCTAATGCCATTGTCTGACAATGTAATTGTGAAATGACATAAAAGACTTCGTACACGGTCTGTTGAAAGGGAATCTGCTGTCAGGTAGGCTAAGCCTGCCGTTCTATTTATAAGAGTATTGAAATTGAGCGCTTGCATGGTAATGACGTTTAGGTGGCTCTGATGTAAGTCACAACAGTATTGTGTGAATATCCTGCAAATATATATCTTTTGTCTAAACAAAATAAGTTGTGCTTGTTGATGTAGTTTGTCACATGACTCTCTTAAAGAGGTTGTTCACCTTTAAATTAACGCAATTTATTTAATTTTTTTTTTTTATTTTGGGTTTTTTTATTTTTTCTGTTACTTAGATTTTTATTCATAAGTTCTCCAGTATGCAATTTCACCAACGTGGTTGCTTTGAGTGACTGGAATATGAATAGGAGAGAGCTTGAATAGGAAGATAAGTAATACAATGTAGCAATAAAGGTAAATTTGTACAGAGCATTTGTTTTTTTTAGGTGGTGACCCCCTGAAAGCTGGAAAGAGTCTGCAAAAGAAGGCAAATAATTCAAAAACTATAAAACAGAAAAACTGAAGACCAATTGAAAAATTGCTTAGAATTAGCCATTCTGTAACATACTAAAAGTTAACTTAAAGGTGAACCACCCCTTTAAACTTGTGTATTCTATATATTAATAGGCATCCAGGAGGTCATAAGCTGTAGGCCTCATGCAGTAGAGTTCCTTGGCGACTTCCACTATCCTTACTGAAATAAACTCTTCATTTCATATGCAGTGCTTCATATAAGGTATCGGAATTGCGCAAGTAATGAAGGAATAGTTCTTAAATGTAACCGACCTTGTGATTTAATGAGTCTAACCTGCATGTGTTTCCAGCCGGTACAACAAACCTCATCAGCTATAGAACTATCAGAAACCTCATTAGTGTTAAACTTTGTTACTCTGCTGGTAGTAGAGGAAATCCATGCTAGAATAATAAAAACCTAACAGTCTCTTTACATATATTTTTTGAGATTGTCATGGCTTTGAGGATGCAGTTGATTTTCATAAACACATCCATGCAGACAGACCTCCTTTATAGTGGAAACCGCAACTGCAAAACTTATGTATGTAGTGTATATCTACCCATAAAAAAAGTCATAGAACCTGTTTTAGAGCCCACATTGGTGGCATTGTGACATGCGGATATGTAAAGAAGGAGCTGCTTGGTAGGATGGTTACAGACATCCTGCTTGATGGAATTTAATCAAATTTGCATTTTAAGGCAATGGTGTTTGTTAAACCTTCTATCCTGCACTAGCAAGTCATTAGCTGCAATGAAGAAAAACTCTCCCTCTATATTGCACACCCATACTTTCAATAGTTATTTAAATATTGTGTACCCATTTTGCCTTTGGTTTATTTACTAATTTGAATAAGGTTTTGACTTTAAAATAGTCTGCCTTTAATGTAATGAACGTCCGAAAGACTTCTACTCTTCGGGTCCTATTTATAAAAAAAAAAACTGCATACCTCCCAACTGTCTCATTTTTTTTTTTTGTTGGACAGTGCCGATTTTGACACGTCAGCCTGCAGTCCTGGGTTGTTACAGAAATGTCCTGAGTTTCTCTTTAAACTCCTACACTGACCCCAGAAAAAGTTACATTTCTGAGAGCCCTGAATACTCAGGACCTGCACCCAAATACCTTTGTAACAATTTAAAATGAGCAAAGATACAAGTGTAACTATTTAAGATAAGCCGATCTTTTGGCAGAACTGAGACTTGCAGCTTAAAGGGCAATTCACCTTTATTGGCAAAACTGTAATAATAACACAAAACATGACCCTAAAACTCCCAGGATTTTTGCATAATGAAAGACAATGTAACTAAATTTTTTTGATACAAGTTATTAAAAATGCCGAATTGCTGTTTTAGCCTATGGGGTACGTCCTGGTATCAATGTGGAGTTGTTTGCAGCCTTCCTGAAAATCAAGGTTTTTTTTAATTGATTTCAAGCTTGCGGGTCGATTCCATTCACCCGAGTTTGAAAAAATGTCACTGTTTCGCAAATTTATTCGCCAGAGGCAAAACGTGGAAATACGCCGCAAATTCATGCCTGCCTAGGCACATGCCTAGGGCAGGATGAAGAAGTGCTAGGCACAAATCTCCTTTTATCTACCACTGGTCTGGGCATTTGTTCCTCTCACTGGTCACTGCCGCTCACCTGTGCGCACTCCCACCCCTGTGCTTCCTCAGAACTTGTATGCAACCCCCCCCTCCTGCCTGTGCATCCTTGCAGAATGTGAGCCTCCCCTGGTGGAGCTGCCCAGCACGTGCACAATCCATTGTGAACACAGGGGAGTGGGCTAGATGGCCGGCCTGGTTGCCTAGGACACCGGTCGGCTTGGCCCAGCTCTAATGTTGACACTTTCTAATGTTAATACAAGTAAGGGAAACCCAGGAAGCTCAGAATTACAGGAAGTCCATCTCCCATAGGCTCCATTTTACTTAAATTTTAAGTTTTTTTTAAAAAAGATTTCCCTTTTCTCTGTAGTAAAAAAACAGTATCTTGTACTTGATCCTAACTAAGATATATAAGTTATCCTTATTGGTGCCAAAACCTAAACTATCTATTGGGTTTAATGTTAATGTTTTTTTCAGTAGACTTAAAAGTATGGAGATTTACGGAAAATTCCAGGCCCTAAGCATTTTGGATAACCGATCCTATATCTATAATAATTTTAATACAGGTATTGGATCAGTTATCCAGAATGCTCTGGCCCTGGGTTTTCTGGATAAGGGATCTTTCCATAATTTGCATCTCCATACATTGTTTACTAAAAATAAATTCAACATGAAATAATGGTTAATTGTATCTTATAGACAAATACAAGAGGTCCTCCCTCTGCACTCAACCCATTATCAATATATTTAAGACAGACATTTTGTGCATACTGCTACTGAAAAATGCCTTACCCTTTAAACAAAACAGGGATTGTTTGTCCATAAATAGTGAATAAAGTACCCCCTCTTGTAAAATATAAGGATATTATAAGATACCTCGGAGTTTCATGACCATATAAAAACACGAGGCCGAAGACAGATTGGTTTTTATACAGGTCATGAAACTCCGAGGTAACTTCTAATATCCTCATATTTCACAACTGGGGGTACTTTATTTATTATAATACACAAGTTTCAGTGAGTCACGTGACAGGAATGACATCAGAACTCACCGTTTATAAGGATATACTTTACAAGATATACATAGCTTTTGTGTATTATATTGCAATATATTTAAGCTGGCCAACTACGTCAAAGTCATCCCATATCTGGCCAGTCCTATGCTCAATTTTCATCTGATTCATTAAGAATTCTATTGCTTCATTATACATTTTACAAAGGGACTAAGTTTTACCTGCAACTTACTAGCTGCTTTTAAAGTAAAACTCCCAAACTTGTTTGCCCTTTTATTAGACACCAGTGGGATCACCTGACTATAGCTGGGAAGGGTGGGGGCTACAACATGGAGCTGGGCACTGCTCCTGTATAACTATAACTATAACAAACAAGGGAAAGTTTTGGGACTGGCCAGATATGGGATAACTTTGACGTAGTTGGCCAGCTTAAATATATAGTGAATAAAGTACCCCCGCTTGTAAAATATGAGGATATTATAAGTTACCGAGGAGTTTCATGACCATATAAAAACACGAGGCCAAAGGCCGCGTGTTTTTATACAGGTCATGGAACTCCGAGGTAACTTGTAATATCCTCATATTTTACAACTGGGTGTACTTTATTTATTATAATACACAAGTTTCCGTGAGTCAGGTGACAGAAATGACATCAGAACTCACAGTTTATAACTGATGGCATCAGAACTCACCATTTATAAGGATATAATTTACAAGATATTCATGGCTTTTGTGTATTGTATTGCAATATATGGACAAACAATCCCTGTTTTGTTTAAAGGGTAAGGCATTTTTTAGTAGCAGTATGCACAAAATGTCTGTCTAAAATATATTGATAATGGGTTGAGTGCAGAGGACTCTTGTATTTGTCTATATGTATTTTGTGGTCACAGCCTCATTGCACCCCCCGCCTAATATTTTTAAAAATTAGTGGTGAGCACAACTTTCCCTTGTTTGTTTTAATTGAATCTTAGTTGGGATCAAGTACAGTAAGGTACTGTTTAATACAGAGAAAAGAATATATTTTAAAAATATTAATTGTTTAAAATCTGTGGGAGACTAGGAGCTTTCTGTATAACAAATCCCATACCTGTAACAATTGTAAAAAGAGGTCATCATTTGACACGTTTTTCTGTTGGCACAAATATGCCTTTTCTTACTTTTCCATTCCACATAACAATCAACGTGACGAGTGCTGTACTAGTAGCACTGCAGGCTCTTATGTCCTTATTGCTCGGGACACTGTATTCCTGAATGAACCCGATGGGTGATGCCAATCACATGATCTTCAGTTTAATTTTCACTTGTGAGCCATGCAGCGGCCGCTGTGCTACTAACTGCATTTTTGTGGTGTGAGTAGAGAACACGTGAGGCAATAGACAAGGTGTTGGGAAAATCGTGAGTCATGCCCCTATAGAGAGACTTCCTCTTGTGTCACTCGTGAATAAAGCAGACAGACATTGTTCATTTGACAGCAGCTAGCACATAGGGAAGGTAAGACTGACTTTGTCTCTTCTGATTAATTCACTTGCGTTCTACTGATGTGTATTTTGCCTGCACAACTTAGACAGGAACCCAGAATTATGTGCTTTTAAGGGCAAGACTTTTAGTGGACATATACCTGAATATTACTTGGCTATTCCCTGAAACTAGGACGATTTTTGAGGTTTAAGTTACTATTAAGGTTGCAAACTATTGGATTTTGTATGAACGGTCCTGATATGCTTTTTGTTGATGGATATGTTGGTGTCCAGAGAAAATGTTTTAGATAGAATAGGTGAGCATTCTACAAGTGAGCAGCATAGACTCTGGAATACTTATTAAATATGGCTACTTATTAAATATGTTGTGTTTCTAGGATTCCTTTTTTTCATTCTTAAAGAAAGGTAGGGTTGAAAATAGTGTGTATTTCAGTAGTACTGCAGTCGGCAATTTAAAAATAGCTTTTATTTATGATTGACAAATCATTGTTTTTAGTTCATAAGTAAAAAATCTTTTTTTACAAGGACCAGAAATGTTTGGTAAAATATATTTGTCTATATGTTAGAGGGAGGGATATACTGATGGATGTACCAAGTGTAATTTGATGAAGGGCAGTTATTTACAGAATTAGGGCTAGCTGTAATCTAACCTACCATCAAGGTTTGTATCGAAGTCACACTAGGCAAAGGCACATTTTAATTGGATTTGGATGTAAAGCTGTCCACATTTACATGAATGAATATTCCATCAGTTGGTTTTATAGAAACCCGACAATAGGTAGAAGTGCTGTGAATAAAGAAGTTTGTTTTCTTTTTGCTGTTTAGATGAATGCAGTTGACTCTGCACTATATATATCGGTGCCTTTTATGCACTTTTTAAACTTGTGGCACCAGTTATGTCACCGGTTTCATCTTCCATCACGTATTTTATGATTAAAACCAACATGTGGGAATAAATAAGAGAAGTTTACATTTGAAGACTCCCGATTTAAATTCGGAATTGTATCTGTTGTTGTCATGTTATGACATTCTGATGTGTGTTGTAAACAAATTCATCATAATCCAGCCCTTTCTATAAATTTCATCCTGCAAGTACCTATATATACTTGCTGTCATAGCAAATGTGCAATTGTCAGGCTTGCTTATGGAATACAGTTCTACAACAGGACTTGTCATTTCATCACCATACCTTTAATATTTGCACATTTTTCATTCAAAAGCTGTATATAGTAATCACTGTGCAAGCAATTCACATCTCCTCCTGGCCTACTTTTTTGCCTATACTCCTCCTTCTTTCTCTCTCCTATTCTCCTTGTGCTTGTTGTTGCTGTTGGCCGGCTGGTATGAGGCCATGAAGCCTATAATGTGACTGTGAATCTCATGGTTTTATTATTATTATGATATTTTAGACCCTTTTCTTACTGATCTTTTAATGTTTTCTTTCTGTAATGGTACAGGTATAGGATCTATTATACAGAATTATCTGGACCAAGGGTTTTCAGGATAAGGGATTTTACTGGAATATCAAATCTTATATCTGAAAATCATTTAAACATTATATAAACCCAATAGGATTTTAGTTACTATTAACTACAATGTATTGTTTATTACGACAGAGAAAAAGGAAATAACTTTAAATTAAAAAATTTGCTTAAAATGGAGCTTTCTTGATGGTTTTCCAGATAACCAATCCCATACCTGTATTGGAAATGTACATTAAAGGGGTTGTTCACTGATGCAGAAAGTGATATTCTGCGATAAATTGTAATTGGTTTGAGTTATTTAGCTTTATATTCTGCAATTTCCAATTTTGCAATTTGGCCAATCCAGTTGCTAGAGCCCAAATGATTAGGACAGGGCCAGAAATATGAATAGAAAAGGGCCAAAATAGAAAGATGAGTAAGCCTTGCAGAACATTTTTTTTTATTTTTTTAGATGGGGCCAGATCCCCATTTTAAAGCTGGAAAGAAAAAGGCAAATAATTGAAAAAAAAAACTAAAACCAAAACCATTCTGTAACATACTAAGTAAAAAAGGCAAATAATTGAAAAAAAAAACTAAAACCATTCTGTAACAAATAACATACTAAGTTACGTTGAAGGTGAACTGCTCCTTTAACAGTTTTATTAAAAACTCACTGTGCATTCAGAGAACATTACAGACCATTGGAATACTCTGTATAAAGCAACTTGTTTGTTGCTAAGTAGGTGGCATTTAACTTTGTATTTCAGTGAGGTTTAGGATCTGATGTTGTGTAATATAGTTCAAAATCGCAATGGCTGGCTGTTAAGAGTAAAGAAGAGACCATATTAATGGGAAGATTCCTGCTGATGACTATAAAAAAATGAAATGTTAACTATTATAAGTCCAGTTCAATCATGTCAACCAAAATTAAAATCCAATTAAGTAGGATTATAACCTTCATAAATTAACTTTTTATTTTCTTTACAGCTCTGAGACCGAGAATGGGACAGAGGAAAGGAAAATTGGTAAATCACCATGCACCACTCCACAGATTCGGATAAATGATGCAGACTTACTAGACAGCAAAGGGAAGCTACGTTTTTCAGGGTAACTTCATTTAACTCATCTTTTAGTATAATAGTGCGCTTGATCCAGTATCTGAGAAATGTGCAGGAATATTCTTGCACAACTGAACTGTAACTTTCTTACAAAAGACACTTTTAGTTACAAAGATTTTTAAAGCATGCATAAGCTTATGTGCCCTGTCAAGGCAGCGTCCATGCGTCAGTCCTATCCTAAGTGAAAAAAATAGTTTTATCTTTGGTGGGAGAAAGACCATACCTGCTTTTCTCTTTATTTAGCATGATCTCTTCCAAAAATAGCATTAGGCGGGGGTTGGGAGAGTAGTTACAAATCAAGGTCCAGTAGCTCCAAAAACGCCTAATATTAACATCTGTAGAAAATATGTATTTTATTGATCGGTATCAAATAAGATATTTATGTAATCTGTGTACAAAGTGAATGACATTTAAAGGAAAACTAAAGCTTAAAGGGATTCTGTTATGATTTTTTAGATGTTTTTTATTTCTAAATTACACGGTTTACACTAAAAAAAATAATTCACTCTACAATATATAAATTCCTGAACCAGCAAGTGTATTTTTTTCAATTTGTAATATTGGTGTGTAGGCAGCCATTTCAGGTCATTTTGCCTGGTCATGTACTATCAGAAAGAGCCAGGACTTTAGGATTGAACTGCTTTTACTATTGAGTGATGTTCTACCAGGCACCCGTTATCTTGTGTTAGGGAGCTGCTTTCTGGTTACCTTCCCATTGTTCTGTTGTTAGGCTGCTGGGGGGGGTTGATATCACTCCAACTTGTGGTAAAGAGTGACTGACGATTATCAGAGCACAAGTCACATGACTGGGGCAGCTGGGAAACTGACAATATGTCTAGCTCCGTGTCAGAAGTTTAAATATAAAAAAATCTGTTTGCTCTTTTGAGAAATAGATTTCAGTGCAGAATTAATTTATAGCTTTTGTACGAGCCCAAGGGACCACAGCCCTTTAACTGTAAAGATCTGTGCCTCTGAAGATGCCCCAGTAGCTCCCCTTCTTCTCCTGATTCACTGCACATGCTCTGTTCTACTGTCACCTACTAAGCTTAGGGATGGCACACTGGAGATATCTATCTATCTATCAGGCTGAGGGGTTAGTAAATAAATATTAGTACATGGCAGCTCAGAAACCACCACAGTGGGCATCATTTTAATAATCAGCCCTGTAGCATCCGCTTATATTAGCCTAATTTTGTGCTTGATTTGCGACAACCCCTAAATTTAGCTTCTCTACAGCTGCTCCGAGCCCACTGAGCATGTGCAGTATCACCTGTAACAAAATCCATCTGGGAAAATCCTGTGACAACTTTGAAGGCCTGGGCCATTACTACTTAGAAATGCTGAACATGACTAGCCCCATGAAGCCTTATATAACCTATATTAGAGCTTCTGAAACAAACCTTAAAGGGATCCTGTCATCGGAAAACTTGTTTTTTTTTTTCAAAACGCATCAGTTAATAGTGCTACACCAGCATAATTCTGCACTGAAATCCATTTCTCAAAAGAGCAAACAGATTTTTTTATATTTTGAAATCTGACATGGGGCTAGACATTTTATCAATTTCCCAGCTGCCCCTGTTCATGTGACTTGTGCCTGCACTTTAGGTGAGAAATGCTTTCTGGCAGGCTGCTGTTTTTCCTTCTCAATGTAACTGAATGTGTCTCAGTGAGACATGGGTTTTTACCATTGAGTGTTGTTCTTAGATCTACCAGGCAGCTGTTATCTTGTGTTAGGGAGCTGCTACCTGGTTACCTTGCCATTGTTCTTTTGTTTGGCTGCTGGGGGGGGGGGGGAAGGGAGGGGGTGATATCACTCCAACTTGCAGCACAGCAGTAAAGAGTGATTGAAGTTTATCACAGCACAAGTCACATGACTTGGGGCAGCTGGGAAATTGACAATATGTCTAGCCCCATGTCAGATTTCAAAATTGAATATAAAAAAATCTGTTTGCTCTTTTGAGAAATTGATTTCAGTGCAGAATTATGCTGGAGCAGCACTATTAACTGATTCATTTTGAAAAAAATTTTTTTACCATGACAGTATCCCTTTAACATGTTTTTTACCAGCAAGGGCTAATAGTAAAGCTAATTTAAATTGTATATGGCATTTGCTGTGGCATGACCAGCAGAACATCTGTAGGGCATCCTTGCAACAGAAACACCCAGGGTTGTGTAATATCCTCTGCCTACTTGTTAAAGTCAACTGCCATTTTTTTTTATTTTTAAAGGCCCGGAATCTATGAATCTGAACTAGTCTTTGACATGAAGCAGGAACTGAAGCGCGAAAGAAAGAAAACCAATTCTGGGCAGGTATGACAAATTGGTGTCCATCCTTTCTCAAAAATGAGTTTACTAGGACATAATCTTGATTTAGAAATATTTGCACAGGAATGGGGGCATTAAATGGCATTTCCTAAATTCTGCGCTCACAAATAGTCCAACCGTGTCATTTTAACAGATCGTTCAATCGTGTCGTTCTTCATTCAGATACATTTGTAACAGCATTATAAATGCAAAGTTAACAACATTCATACCAGTGACATACGTATATTAACAGTGGCTTGTATAAAAACAGGCTTACCTTTGTCTTCAAGCTTTCGTGACAAGCCAGAGATTACATACCATGCATGGTAGCAATGATTGAATAGATGCTGTTCTTTCCCCATATAGGCCTTTGTTTCATGCATTGCATGCCTGCTTTGTCCACTCATTTACACCTTTGTTTGTCTTTAGTTTTCAAAGTCAAATGCGCAGTTCCACAAGCTGTTTAAGGATATCGCCAAAGAGGAGCCACTAATTGAAAGTAAGTTGGATGAACAGATATTAAAAGTTGTTTTAGACTTTTAGTTGATGTTTTGTGTTTTTAATATATACTTGAGTGGGAGTTGTGACACTGTTGAAGCAAAGCCAGTTTCTGTATGTCTGTCATGTATCAGCTGTCTGTAATACTGAATAGGCTATACCATCCAGGGGATGCTGTAGGACACGCCACTAAAGAACAATTAAGGTAATGGGTCACCCATTAGAATAGACTGTCCTAGAGATAGGAAGAAGTTGTTTTGGCCTGGGGAATAGCTTTGGTAGTTTAAGAAAGAAAAATTGCTATGTTTCCTATCCATTAGTACTGATATCATGCAGCCTTGCTGCCAAATAGTTACCTCTGGTAGGTGACACAATAGTTATTACTGGTAGGGATTCACCGAATCCAGGATTTGGTTCGGGATTTGGGCTTTTTCAGCAGGATTCAGATTCAACCGAATCCTTGTGTGTGTGTGCGCCCGAACCAAATCCTAATTTGCATATGTACATTATGGGGCAAATTTACTTATGGTTGAACATTGAGGGTTAATTAACCCTCTATATTCGACGGCCGAATTGAAATCCTTCGAATATCGAAGGATTTACTGCAATTCATTTGATCGAAAAATCGTTAGATTAAATGCTTCGAAACGTTCAATTCCAAGGCTTTTAATCCATTGATTGAACGATTTTTCTTCGATTTAAAAAAGCTAGCAAAGCTTATGGGGACCTTCCCCATAGCTAACATTGACTTCAGTAGGTTTTAGGTGGCGAACTAGGGGGTCGAAGGTTTTTTTTTTGTTTTTTTTTTAAAGAGACAGTACTTTGACTATCGAATAGTCAAGCGATTTTTAGTTCGGGTCGAAGTAGCCAAAAAAAACATTCGAAATTCAAAGTTTTTTTTCCTCTATTCCTTCACTCGAGCTAAGTAAATGGGCCCCTTTATGTGGGAAGGGAAATCACGTGACTTTCGTCTCAAAACAAGTAAAACCTTTTTTCCACTCTTTCCTTTCCCTCCTCTAATTTGCATATGCAAATTAGGGTTCGGTATTCGGCCGAAACTTTCATGAAGGATTCAGGGATTCGGCCGAATCCTAAATAGTAAAATACCTAATTACTGGAATGCAATGCCAGCCATACACACCTAAAATATTTTATATATGTTAGTATGAAGGTTTATGTTCTCCACCTGCAAGGTTTGTGGAAGTTAAATTTCAGATGCTCTTTATTATGTGCTTCCATCAGTTCATCTAGAAATGCAAATATTTGCTGAGCTGAATCCAGATATGATTTATAATGTAGTTCAGGGCTGTCCTTCTGGAGTTTGCATTCCAAGAAGCTGTTATGGCCCTCAGACTGCTCAAACTCTGCTGACCTCTGTGGATGAAATTCTTTTATTACCGTAGAGTCCTTACACGTGCAGTATAGTGAATAACCGCTCTACAACATTAAAACCGTTAAACAGAACTGGTTAGAGTACACTGATATTTCCCTAGCTATTTTTGTTTTCAATGATTTTCTGACTGAATGACTTGGAGGCCTATTTATAAAAATTCTGATTTGTGTTATTTTAGAGCCTTGACTAAACTCACATTTTAAAATGTGTGTACTTCTTTATTAAAACATCCAAATTAAAATAAAAATCTCAACACAGAATGAACCTGAATATGATATACTCTTGATTTTTTTTTTTTTATTTTTGTGCAATTAAAAAAAAATAAAGTGAAGAAAACTTTGTAAAATATTGGTTACTGAGGTTTTAACAATTTTTAGATGGTGGTGCTTTTAGATGATGTAGTTTTATATATTTTAACCTTTTTTTAAGATTAATAAATATTGAAAAAAATGTGTTTTGAAACCTTTATCTGCATGCAAGATTTTTAATGCTAAAAAGTTCAAATCGTGTAAAAAAAAAAAAAAAAAAAAAAACATAAATTGGCCCCTTGTTGTCAATTACTGTATAATCATTTCAGAAGTCAATAGCCGAGTTGTAAAGATATAGTGCAACCAGTACAAAAAAATGCAAGGCCACATCACCTACAGAACCTTACAATTATATACTTAATTTTAAACCCTAATTCTGTAATGTAATAAAAATGGAAATTGTACACCAAATTGTATGCTTTTATTAGCGCTATAAATAGCAGTGCAATATTTACAGCTGTAGGGGTATAATGCCCTTAATTGCTGCAACTGTATCTAAATCCAAAAATCTACATTTTCAGCATTTTTGTTTCAAAATCTTGTCTTAAATCTGATTTTATGTTCCCACCCCTCAGGTTTTACCTGCGCTTTACAAAAGGACCTTTTATACCAAGGAAAACTATACATTTCAGCACGCTGGGTTTGTTTCCATTCAAAGGTTTTCGGAAAGGACACCAAGGTTAGTAAAATGTTTGCAATCCTTTATCTATAGGATTTATTCTATATATTTTTATTTTGTAGAAACTATAGCAATTTGTATTACCAGCATTTAGTGCTTTTTTTCAACCCTGCAAATGATAGTTGGGGTCAAACTCCACTTTCATCTGCTACCGTTTCAGTTCATGTGTGACTATAATTATGTAAGAAACAGGAAAACTATTTTTATTGAGAAACACATTCATTAAGAATGGGCAGCTAACCTCAAGTATGAGGAAGATAATCTGATTGTCGTGACCGCTCCTAGCATTATTCAGCTCAGTTATGCAATGGAGGAATTATACAAACTCATTGCAATTATTTCTGACAATCTTTCTTCTACTATTACTACTGTGCTATATGTATACAGTATATTGAATGTGTATACCTGATGCCAATGTGCTTCTTCTTTACAGATTACCATTCCTGTGCTCACCATAACTCATTTCAAGAAAACAAAAACTGCACTTCTTGTGCCAAATGCATTAGTGGTCTCTACAATCACAGAAAGGGTACGTTGGCTTTGTTATTTCAAGTTTTCCACTAGAGATTTTGTTCATTTCTTTAACTGAGATTTTCTTTCTGCAGTTTATATTTGTGTCTTTGTTATCACGAGATACAACATACAAGTTATTGAAATCTATCTGCGGTCATTTAGAGGTTAGTATATAGAGATTTTGTTTTTACGATTTTTATTGTATATAATATTACACACTTTTTTTTTTTTTTTTTTTTCCACCACCATTTCATCCACCTTTCTTCTCCCTGCAGTTTTAAAAAGCTATCAGTATGTTGGGGTAGGTTAGTTTCCAAAAATGTCTTATTGCTCATCTTTCTGTTTCTGACATCCAAACCAGTGTTTAGTTGCTAGGACCCTTGTATCTGCTTAAATTCATAATTGGTGAGCAACTCATATTACACAGCTGCGCTATATGGTTTATAAAAGGAGCTATGTATAATTGAACATAATTTTTAGAATATGCTCATAAAAATTGTGTGTACACTTCACTGAGACATTAATGACATTAATTACTAATCAGTGAGTGCGTATTCCAATACATTTAATTTTTCAAGACATACTATAAGGAACAAAACTCTTCTTATAGTGTAAGGATGTGTGTAACTGTACAGTTTGCTCTTATTGCTTGGTTTGATTTACTTTTATTTATTTCTCAGCTGGGTGGAAGCACTGGAAACAGTCCAAATCCTTCTCCTATTGAGCAAAGTTACAGAACAGACAGGCCCAACTCATTTCCCCTTGTAAGTAAAATGATTTTTTTTTTTTCCTTTGGTCATGGTGATCAAAAATAAATTATGAAAAAACTCCATATTTTAAAATCACTGCAGGCAAGACTTTATATAGTGGTGAGCTATTTTACTAGCATTATAAGTAGCTGAAAGTAAAGGTATGTAATTTATTATGCACAAAGCTTGGGGCCTGTATTTTTCAAGAGACAACATACTATTATTGCCCACTCTAACTGATATTGTGATTAATATTAAGCAGCATACACGCAAGCAACTTTTTGTATGACCTGTAGAGTCTTATATTCTTATATTGCCATTTTTATTTGCAGACAGCGCTATATAAATAAATGATGATGATGATAACATAGCTCTGTAGAAAACGGGGGTCAAAACTCTGTAATACAAATTATATAAACTATTATTATAGTTTAATTCCACTGATGATCCTAATGTATGAGCTGTTACCTAATTTTCACAAACATTTCCCAGTCCTCTAGGATTTGCTACCACTTGGCCTGTAGCAATACAGGTATGGGATCAGTTATCCGGAAACCAGTTATCCAGATTACGGAAAGGCTGTCTCCCATAGACTCCATTTTATCCAAATAATCAACATTTTTTTAAAAATGGTTTCCTTTTTCTCTATAATAATAACACAGTACCTTGTACGTGATCTAAACTGAAATATAATTAATCCTTATTGGATGCAAAACCAGCCTATTGGGTTTATTAAAAGTTACCATGATTATCTAATAGACTTAAGGTATGAAGATCCAAATTACTGAAACATTCATTATCCAGAAAACTCCAAGCATTCTGGATAACAGGTTCCATACAAGTTTTCCCATGCTGATGGTGCGAAAACTTTACTATCTCTTATGGTGGCCATTTTTAATCCATGCATATTTAAGGGCCCTTGGTAGAAAAATGTGTTTCTGTATCCGCGCCAGTTGTTGATATGGAGGACATTTAATTAATATTCCTATGTTCATTTTTAGGATTTTAATGTAGACTTTTCCGAACTAGATGGCTTGATGCGACAAAGGAGAAATGATATTGAAGACTGCAGCAGTACTGGCTCCCAAAGCGCAGAGTCTGAAAACTCACAAGGTTGGTCTTTACTACTTATGGTGTATAATTCTTTTCCCCCTTTTTTTGAAGTTGTTAAATAACGCATGTTTAGAATACTGTGCAATAGGCTCTGAGCTCTTACAAATGTGTTGCTCTTTTCCTAGAATTCAGTCAATCTCAGAATGTACCAAAATCACAGCAAGTGCTAAACCAAGGTGATGTGTTCACAGTCCGAACGCAAGAGCGAATCGACATAACTGAACATAGGAAAGGTATGTATAATTATGGGTTTCCAGAGGTAGACAAAGCACATTTCCAAGCCAACAGAAATTGATACTGTGTTTGAACAGGTCCTTGGCGGTTCTGGGCATGTCTGAATATTTGGAAGATGCTGTCAATGAATTCCCTGCTATTTATCTACGCAATTATGTAAGTCTTAAACTGTCTCTCTTAATGTGTTAGCAAACTCCTTATTTCTCATTAAAAAAGATTGCATGTTATCGGTCTAGTTTATTCCTCCTAAGTTTTGAATGAATGATCGATCATCAGCTATGCACTGTGTTCTTAACCATACACATTTAGTAAATATTTTTGATGCTACTATCAAACTCATATAGAGCCTCATAGAGGGGCTTCATCATTAATGTTCTTGCCTTGCTCTAGCGCTTAGTAAGCCTGGTCACCATCTTACGTAGTCTAATCCGTTACATTATGCATATTATGTTCCATAATTCCTCATAAACAGGAAGCAAACTAAAGTAAAAAATATTTGCAGAATGGAAGCAAATTTAATTCTAACCAACATTCAATATACATGAATACACTGAATTAAAGATAATTGTACATGCAGTTGCTATTGAAATCCATGTATTTTCTATTCCCTGCACTGCTGGTCCTGACTACATTTTCCATTTAAACAATATCCCACGTTGTCCTCCATCCAAGATTATATTTCCACAATGCCTTGAATACTCCTGAGATGATGATTATTCATGTCTAATAATCTGAGAACATGCAAAACATAATGGGAATTAGTCTTGCCTGTAGGGAACTGACTACTGCAACATTGTTTTAAATGGTACATGGCTGTATAACCAGTGCCAGCAGTACAGGTATTAGCAAGGAAGAGACTTCATAAAAGACACCTATCATCCAAAAATGTTCCCCCACATATAAATAGATCCAGCACTCTGGTTGGGAGGAAACCAATCCCCTGCCCCCCCCCCCCAAAAAAAAACCTATCTGCGCCAGGAATGGGCTACCAGTACGGGGGAACATGATGGGACACTAACTATAGTGTCCCAGCCTTTGTCCATTCTATGCATGTGTGTGATATCATGCATGTGCATAATGAGCAATCTGGGAGACTCGCTCATTATGCGAATGCATCTCACTAAACATGGCTGCCTCACTGGAAGCTCTCTTATGGTGTGGGTGGCGTAGTGCTTTATTGGGGGTATTATTATTTTAAATTTTAAAAAAAGGTGCATTTTAAAATAGCAATTACATTTACAGATAATTTTGCATATAGCAGCCAACCAGCAGGCAACACTTACTGGTTACCTGTTTAAAAGCAAACCTCTCATTGGTTGCTATGGGTTAGAGCACATAGGCAAATTGTGCCTTTTGTTACAAATAGAAGTGTTCGTTACAAAACAATTGTTCCAATTGGATACATTGGTTGTGGATTATGTATCCAGGTCAACTACTCCTTTCAGAGAAAATCATATGCTGCACACTTTAATTCCTGATCTAAATCAACAGATGAATGCCAAAGATTGGGCACCCCTGGATTACATATTTAATTAAAAGTGAAAAGAAGGAAATTAATTGTGCAGGAATCAGTTAGACAACCTACTTGCGTATGTTAATGCACAGTAACATTTGATTTCACAAACTTTAAACACAGGAACAATGAAAATAGTTATTGAGGTGTTTGGATACCCTTCCAGTTTTTGCTGGGTCCCTTCCCCCTAATTACCTTATTATGAGGCGTTGCATATTGACAATTGTAGAGCTTAATAATATCTGTCACCCCAAACGTTGGGCTGTGACTCGACAACCATGAGCTCTTATTAAGAACTAAGTGAGGATCTGGAAATTAAACTGATGCCTACAAGCAGGGAAAGGCTACTACACAAAGTTTGCAAACTTTTCCAAAAATTTCCACTAAATTCCCAAAATAACAGTTTGTTTTGATGAAAAAAAGGGGCTAGTGTTTGATTAAAAAAAACAAAACAAAAAAAAACCTTGTCTACTGTTCTACATAGAGGTGGATCCCCCATGGTTTGGTGTTGTGTAGCAGTCAGTGGAACAGGGATTGTATGTGTCTACAAATTAGGGTATTCAGCTCCTTCAACCAGACCATAATCCTAAACATGCTTCAAAAGCCTCCATGAGCTACTTGCAGAAATGCAAACTTACTGTCCCCTGACTTAAACGCCACTGAAAATTTTAAACAGTCAAGATCTTATTCACTCTCTCATCATATCACGTCTAGACTACTGTAACTCTCTTTTAATTGGCCTTCCCCTCCAGAGACTGTCACCTCTCCAGTCCATAATGAACACTGCTGCGAGGCTCATACACCTCAGCAACCGCTCCTCCTCTGCCTCACCATTCTGTCAATCCCTGCACTGGCTTCCACTACCTTTCAGAATCAAAATAATGACACTGACTTTCAAAGCACGTCATAACTCTGCCCCACCCTACATCTCTGAACTCATCTCTATATACTCACCCAACCACTTACTACGCTCCTCTACTGACCTGCTACTCAACTCTTCTCTCATTGCTCACATTCAAGACTTTGCAAGGTCTGCACCCCTCCTCTGGAAATCTCTCCCACAGTCTGTCCGACTTTCTCCCAACCTTTCTGCTTTCAATAAATCTCTTAAAAAGCACTTCTTTTGAGAAGCCTACCCTCACTCTGCTTAACTTCCAAACGCAACACCGCATACAGTACCACATTTCTCACCCACTTAATTCAATCTTGCCCACTCCCACACCTTGTGTATTACTCCCTTCCCTTTAGACTGTATGCCTATGCATAGGGCCTTCCTCATCTTTTTGTACCTGTATTGATTGTGATGTATGTAACTCCATATTTTCTATGTATATAATTCATGTGATTTAGTTGTATAATCACATTTACTTTAGTGCTACGCAATATGTTGGCGCTATATAAATACATGTTAATAATAAATAATAATAATGGCTTAATAAGATCTTAGAATTTGAAGTAGTGTGCCAGAAAGAGTAGGCAAGAATCCCTAAATATGAATTGAAAGACTTAACAGGAATTGGCAGGATTACAAAGTGTGATCTGTAACAAAGGGGGGAATAACTAAATACTGATTTACGAGGGTGTCCCAAACATTTGTACATGCCACAATTACGGTTTTCTTCTTCTCTGAAGTTTGTGAAATAAAATGTAACTGCGTTAACATCTGCAAAAAGTTTTATTTTTAAAACATTGATTCCTGCTGTCTGTTTACTACATTTCATACAATATTACAGATTTATATGCACTCCTGTGTTTTGATAAGAATGTTTTGATTTTTATTTAAGGCCAGTGTTTTGTGAATATCTATGTAAATGTCTGTGTATGTAGACAAACTATAATCAGATCAGTGCTTCAATTTAATTTCCCATGCTTTGTTTTTTTTTATCCTTTAGTGTGTGCATTCTCCTTTTCTCAACTTTATATATGCATTCAAGAATTGAACACTTGGAAGAGAGGCTGTCTTTAACAGGCTCCGCTAAAGATTCTCCATTAAATCTGTAAGCATTTGGGTTTTTTTTTTCTTTTTTCCTCCATGGGCCATTATGTCATAGGGGCTTTATTGCACCAAAGCAATGTACTCTAGAAAATTACTATTTTTGGTCTGTCTACTACAAATTTGAAAACGACCGCAAAGATCTGCTTGGGATAAATGCACTGGGAGCGCTGTGCCACTTTATCAAATTCACCTATTGTCCCCAATGCATGACAGTAATAGCCAATGCAGACTGGCATAGAGGGTAGCAGTTAAGGTGTACCAGACTGGCAGCAACGATGATCCACCAAGCTTAAGGAAAAATTAAAATGGATGTGACAGCCAGTTGGGGCAGTGGGTTTCTGGGCCACATACAACCAGTTGTAGTAGTTACTGTAGCCTTTATTTTCAAAATGAAATGTATTTAATACAAAACTATTTCTTCTTATTGGTGGCCATTTTTCTGCAATGTTAGCATCATCACATCCGCACATCTGTATAACCGCACAGTCCATGCATTATACATAGCAGCGTCCTTTTTATTGATGGGTGATGTGAAGTAATTGTTTGTTTGTTTATTTATAGATGGTCTGTAGAAAAAGCTATGGAAGGCTGGCCAATCAATTTTAATACCATATGTGGTGAATTAACAGACAATCTGGAAAAGCTAGACAAGGTAGTGTATCCATGTCAAATATTCTGCACACACTGTCCAGTTCTGTATGGTTGCTCAGAACCATACATTAAAATATTCAGTAACTATTTGGGTTGCCACTTTTTGTAGGCCAGATATTGATCAGGCAGGTGTTGCATTGTCCACATTGATGTGTTGATGCAGGTGTCTCCTAACAGAGAGAGGACCTTGCCAAATGAGCCAATCCTTATTTGTTTGGCCCCCTTAAGAGTAATGGTACACTTAACACTGTGGCAAGGCCCGAGCCTAAGGTGGCACAGCTAGAGGGGCGACATGCCTCTGTAACTGATAGCACTTGAATGAGATCCTGTGGGGACAGGGGTATAGTAGAGGATGGCTGCCTGTGCATCCCACCCCCCTCCGTACATGCGATCCTGAGGGGGGCTGGGCAGCAGGGTGCAGGTAACAATGGGAGCTGGATGATGCCGGCCTTTGGGCTCCTACACATGAAAATCGGCCCTGCCAATCTACATCTTGCTGTCTTAGACATATTGGGTGTAGGGTTGCCACCTGGCTGGTAAAAATGATGCTTGATGCCAATGTTAATAGGAAAAAAACTGCAAGAATATAGGAAGGCTGGTATTTTTTTTTCCAGAAAAGGTGGCAACCCTAAATGGTTGTAATGTAAAGTTTGATCCAGTTTAAGAAACCCAAATCAGCCAATAGGCAGGTTACATTTGCTGGGCTGCTATTTGAAAGCAAGCCTCTAAAGGTTGCCAGTGGCATAAGTATATTGGAAGCCAACCCTGTGGTTGTGGGAGGCTGGACCCTGGGGTCTGCTTACTATATAGCATTAAAATCTACCCTCTCCTTTAAATTGTGGTGCGATCACCCATGTGAGCGTGTAGCAAGGTTGGGGGCTTTTCTTTGAGGGAAGGGTTGGAGGGGAAGCCGCTTTGGGTGTACAGGCCCCCTTCTGAAGATTCTTTTGGCGGGGGGGGCGCTGGTGGTTTCTGTAGGCGCTGGTGGTTTCTGGTTTCTGTAGGTTACTAGGAGCAAACTGTATGCTTTTATTTGATTTGAACATACTATTGATTCATTATTTGTACTATATCTAGCTGCTCTGATTTTCATTTAGCAGTCCTTTTTTTTTTTTTATTTTATTTTTTTTTTATTTTTTATTTTTCCTTGTGTAGCTGCTCATTGATGTTTCTAATGTCAGGGGCAATATTCTTAGAATCAACCCTCTTGGGGGGGGGGGGGCTTTTTTCAAAGGCAGCATTAATTCTTCAACTGTCAAAGTTACATTTTTCTGTCCCGTGTAGTCAGAATTGCCCAACCCTGTTTTTAAGTCTGCTGTTTGACTACTGCAAAATAAATACATGTCTCTTTATTTTTCTTGCCAAACCAAGCCGGAAAGTCAAACAAGATCTGATCTGAGCAATAAATACATTTTCTTTTTCTAGACCAAGCTAATGGCTTTTTTTTTTTTTGTTTGTTTTTTTTTTTTTTAATTTATTTATTTATTTTGTATTCTGCAGTTCTTTGTTCAGTATTGTATAATGTTATCTCCTATAGACTCCATTTTATCCAAATCCCATTTTTTAAAAATTATTTCCTTTTCCTCTGTAATAATAAAACAGTAGCTTGTAATTGGTCCAAACTAAGACAATTAATCCTTATTGGAAGCAAAACCAGCCTATTGTGTTTATTTAATGTTTACTTGATTTTATATGAATAATAGGTTCCATACCTGTATCAAGCAGGTTGAACTAAAGTTATGGAAGGCAGAACTTGGAATTAAAGGAGAAGGAAACCCTAAAAATGAATAGGACTAAAAATGCCGTGTTTTATATACTGAACTTATTGCACCAGCCTAAAAAGATTCAGCTTCTCAATCGGAGCAATGATCCAGGACTTAAAACTTGTCACAGGGGGTCACCATCTTGGAAAGTGTCTGTGACACTCACATGCTCAGTGGGCTCTGAGCAGCTATTGAGAAACTAAGCTTAGGGGTTGTTGCAAATTATCAAGCAGAAAATGAGGTCGGCCTATAATATAAGCTGATGCTACAGGGCTAATTATTACATTTTAATGCTAGTTGCACTGGTTTCTGAGCTGCTATGTAGTAATTATATATATTAATTACTAATCAGCCTTATATTGTGACAATTCTATTCTATGTGTACTGTATATTTTGAGTCGGTCCCTAAGCTCAGTAAGTGACTGCAGCACAGAGCATGTGCAGTGAATCAGAAAAGAAGATGGGGGAGCTACAGGGGCATCTTTGGAGACACAGATCTTTACTGCTAAAGGGCTGTAGTTGCCTAGGGCTGGTACAGAAGCCCAAAACATAATATACAATATTTCTACCTACTTCTTAAGTTTAACTTTCCTTGTCCTTTAATTTGATGTGACTTCCCTTACCAGTGGCTAATTCCTTTGTATGTTTATGTTCCTTTCAGATCCAAAGGAATCTACAAAAACTCCTGGAAGATTCTGAATAGCTTTAGATGAGCTTAAAGATGGACGGACCTTTATAATGAAGTCATTGTTGCACCCAGAAGCCTTCAGATAAGCCACTGCTGGACGGGGGCCGTACTACTGAATCTGTTCAGGAAGCCGTAGCTTCTATCTCAGGAAGATTTGTTCAGTAGCTAAAACAATGATCACTAGCTTTATATAGGAATAATTATATTTCAATTCACTGTGAAGATAATGGACTAAATATTTTGCACATGACTAATTCATAACAAACACTCCTTTTTTTTATATATTCTTTATCTCTAGTGGTTGGTGTAAGCCAAAGATATGATACTTTTGTTCTTTGGGTCTTGTGTTTCAGTTCAAGCAAAACCAAACAGCCATTTTGGACCTATAGGGTAATGTAAAAGTTTGGGGAGGGGGAGACTGTCCCTTTGCTATGAATGTTTAAAAGACAAATATAGAAATGTTTTATTATTATTAAAATGTACATTCACTTGTAGTGTAAAATCACACAGCAGAGCTCAACGCTTGCAAAGTAGAACAAGATACAAATATGTCGGCCTCATTCCACTGCTAATGTGTGGTTTCTGTGACCACGTATTTTGCACACTAAATAGGGTGGCCGCCGCATACACTATAACAATGGTTTCTCAAAAACATTTCATTGCAGGTTCTTCGTTTTCATTTTTTTTCATGTTCTGTGTCCATGCAGTACTGTTACAGCAATGCTGATTTTGTGTGGCTTTTTCATACAATGTTACTAGATTTTTGAATTATAAAGATTTCAGCACTTTTTTTTTTTATTTTATATATATATATATCCAAAACAATGTTGACATGGTTTGCTATAGCAATTCATAGCAACCAATCAGTTGGCTTTCATGGGTTACTAGACCTGTGGTTTATACTCAACCATCTAGTGTTTTTGCTACAGTTAGCAATTCCAGTTTGACTTTGCAGTTCCCTGCTTCACTGTGTTACTCGTGTGGCTTCTATAGTCAAATATACTGTCTTAGCTCCAATTATTTTAATCCTCATTAGCATTATCATCGCCTTTCTAAGATTGAACTGTATTGGAGTTTATTTTTTCGTGAAAAAGTAATTTATTGTTAAATAAAATGGGAGCAAGGCATTCTATGTCATGGTGCTTAATTTCAAATGATGTACAGCAAAAATAAAAGTTAAGTGGTACATATCAAAACATGCATTATTTATTATGCCTTTTTAAAGCAACATGTCCCAAAGACAGATCGTATTGTTTCATAAGGCATTAATGGGGTTATGTAATTAAAGGCACTAAGTTTGCCCCAGGGGCAATAACCTATAGCAACCAATCAGCAGGTAGAATTTCCTGGTCACAAGTTTAAAAGCAAACATCTTATTGGTTGCTACTGGTTACTGCTCCTGGGCAAACTTAGTGCCTTTTTATTACATGTGGGGTTATGTGTGCTTTATAGGAGCAATGCCGGTTCAATATAAATGTTTAATAAAAAATAATAGAAAAGTGTTAACCTTTTAGCCATTTCTGTGAAATGTACAGTGTCAGATTGCTACTTTGGTAAATAAACGTAAGTTATCCGAGATTTGTGACTTTTTATTAAAGCTGTGTTTGTGTTCTGTAAATCATGTAGAGATCTAGATGGGGGGGGGGAAATGGAAGTAAAAATACTAGGGATCCACTATTTTGGATTTGGCCAAACCCCCGAATTTTTGCGAAGATTCAGCCAAATACCGAACCAAATCCTAATTTGCATATGCAAATTAGGTATGGGAAGGGGAAACATTTTTTATTTCCTTGTTTTGTGGCAGGCGATTTCCCTCACCACCCCTAATTTGCATATGCAAATTCGGGTTCGGCCTGGGCAGAAGGTTTCGGCCGAATCTGAATCCTGCCCGAACCGCATCCTGGATTCGGTGCATCCCTAAAAAATACTAAGATAGGGTTGCCCCACCACCATATTAAAGTGGACCCGTCACCCAGACACACAAATCTGTATAATAAAAGTCCTTTTCAAATTAAACTTGAAATCAATGTATTTTTTTTTATTAAAGCATTCATAGCTGTTGTAAACTCATTTAAAAATCTCAGCTGTCAATCAAATATATTCTGCCCCTCCTCTATGCCTTAGGCAGGGCAGACCATTACTTTCACTTTCCATTCAGCACTTCCTATATGTCACTGTTCTCCCCACATTCCCCCGTTCTCTTTACCATTTAATTGTGTAACCAGTGCATGGGGATGGACATTGGGTCCCCCATTCTGGTGCACAAACAAGATTCTGAGACTATGCAAGGCTTGTCTTAATAACAGTGTCCACAAAATGGCCCCTGCCTGCTTGTTATAATTATGAATTCCCAGACTGATGGAAACACGATTCAAATAATTTATATAGTGTAATAAAAGTTTAATTTTGCTTCACTAATGTGATAAAATAATGGAATAATTTTTTTTTGGGTGACGGGTCCCCTTTAATGCATGTGCCTAATTTCAGTCTGAGTTTAAATCCCCATATTCTTGTCATTTGTTATCTGATAATTGGCTCCTAGGGCCCACAATCTGATCAGCCCGATACTGTCCTCAAGGTAGACATATCAGGGAGAGATCTGCTCGTTTGGTGACCTTGCCAAACCAGCGTGTATGGCCAGCTTTAATGTTGAAAAACAGCCCTTTATTGGAGATTCCCATAAACTCCTTTCTAGTCTTAGTCTAGTCTCTTCCAGAATTAGGAGGTGGATTGCAAATAACAGCTCTGCATTAACACAAGCAAATCTACTCTAGTTCCCTGTCAGGTCTGCCTATGTGCTGATTAAATGCTACCCGACAGTACTGAGTTGCCAGCTCTCCTACACATCCTGGGATAGAAACCAGTGTCAAGTGAAAATTCAAAAACTCAAAATGAAATGAATGTTTCATATAGTACATTCTTTCTTTATTTAGAGCAGTATAATGGCAAACTTTTGTTTTACAATATGTTCCCTTTAAAAAATAATTTTTAGCAGGAAGCAAGAAAATGTGGCAACAATAGGAGCAGATTCAGAACAACCAGTGTTTAAAATTGATTTAAGGCGCCACAAAGTGCTGAAGCATTGATATTGAAGTGGTTCTTAGTCCTGTAGTTGGTGTCTTAAAGTGATACTGCCACTAAAAAAATGCTTTTTAAAATATGAATCTACATTTAAAGTTACCTATAGGTCATGTTGATCGTTTCTTGCTGAGAGGTCGGTTTTCATATGTAATTGTTAGTTGAAGTTCCTACACCGGACTGTTTTGCCAACCTGACTGTCCCATCCCAGCCTGTCTGTTAAAGTTTCTAATGCTAACTGGACTCCTGCTGCACAAATATGGCAGCCCCCTTATAGGTGATCACAGAGTCAGACAGCGGTAATGGAAAAGCATTGGCAAAATACTTTATGCCAAAATTATAAGTAGCATGGAAGGCCAATATTAAGATATATCAGATGGACATGGCAGCCCAAAGTACGTTATGAACAAATTGTGTGTAATTTAATGCAAAACTGCAAACTGGCTATAGAAATATTGGCATAATTTACTATTAGGTAGAAACAACACTGTTAAAGGAACAGTTCAGTGTGAAAATAAAAACTGGGTAAATAGGCTGTGCAAAATAAAAAAAAATTCTAATATAGTTAGGCAGAAATGTAATGTATAAAGGCTGGAGTGACTGGATGTGTAACATAATAGCCAGAACATTACTTCCTGCTTTTCAGCTCTATAACTCTGAGTTAGTCAGTGACTTTAAAGGGGGCCACATTGGACATAACTGTTCAGTGAGTTTGTAATTGATCCTCAGCATTCAGCTCAAATTCAAAAGCAACAGATATGACCCATGTGCCCCCCCCCAAGTCTCTGATTCGTTACTGCCTGGTAGCCAGGGTAACCAGTCAGTGTAAACCAAGAGAGCTCAAAAGCAGGAAGTAGTGTCTGACTGACTTGTTATACATCAAATCAATCCAGCCTTTATACATTACATTTTTGGCTAACTAACTATATTAGAAACATTTTATAATTTGCACAGCCTATTTATTTACCCAGTTTTTATTTTTACACTGAACTGTTCCTTTACGGAAATATAATGCCCCCCCCTTTTATAATTATAGCAAAGGTGAATTCAGAAATTGGCAAAATTGTAATGAGGAGTCTACGAACCAAGCTACTAGGGTCCACCCAGTGTGTAGTGAGAGGGTACATAGAGGGTTGAAATGTGTTGTTAAAGGTAGACACTAGAATTAAAATAAAACTGATTAATATTAATTATAATTAATCATAGAATTATTATATATTGGTTATTCACAATACAAGGAGAAACACCCATTTTTGTCCACTAAGCCTGTTCATTGCTGTGCATACTCCTCAAATTTCTCGTTTAAGGGGCTGCTGGCTGTAATTCGTTAAAACAGAGTTCAATGCCAATGTGCTGCATTAGCCAGAATAATTTGCTTTTTTTTTGCTCTGCAGAGTTACCATTGGAATGAGTTCTCATCTAATGATACCAGTGACACCTTCACAAAGTCATGCAGGCACTTAGGAATAGCCACCAAGGTCATTGTACTTATTTACTCCACACCCATTAACTGCACAGGAAGATTCCATCCTTGCACAATCAATAACAGGGCATGTATATTCTATAGATAATTACCCCGGAAGGCTTTCTGACAAAACTGTAACTGTTTTTTTTTTTTATCACCACAGAATGAGGCACAATGTATTCACATTTCTTAGAGTAAAAAAAAAATGCATGAAATGCGTAGGGCCCATGGAGTTGTGTAAATTTTAAATTATACAAATGAATATTATTTTTTCTTTATTTGCATTGGCCCTGGTGGATTCCTTTGAGTGCCAGATAGCCCTATTTGCTTTGCTAATTTTGTTGCCACCTACTTAAACTTTTACCTCCTGTCTTTATATTTTGATGCACTTCTTCCCCATGCTTAACTGTCTATCGGCCTTGACCACTTTGCTTCTTCTTTATTCTTGCATAGATTCAGGTCCACCTGGCTCAGCTCATCAGTATTTTCTGCCCACTTGAGAGGCGCATCATGGGATATTATGCTTTTTACCATAGCAACAACAAACTCCAGATGAAATCCCTTTCATGGGGTATAACTGGATGAAGGATGAAGTTGTGTCCAAAAGAAAGGGCAATGAGCATCATGAGAGGTTTCATATATTAATACAGACTTGATTACTACCATCAGATTGGCAGTAGTTCTAGTTATACATAGTGATGGGCGAATTTATTCGTCAGGCATGGATTTGTGGCGAATTTCTGGCTTTCACCGACTGCAAATGTTGTCACAAAACTGCATCGAATATTCGCAGTGGAAAATTTGCTGTAACAAAAAAATTGTTGCTCATCAAAATTGTCGCACGTCTAAATTATTAGGACGCCCGTAATGCATTCGGACAAAAGAGTTGCGCGTATACAAGTTATCGCTCGTGTCAAAGTTGTCGCACGTCAAAATAATTTTGACGCCCATTGACTTCAATGCGTTTCACAAAATTTTCGTCGTCTTGCTAATTTTTCTGGAATTTTGCTGATTTTTCGGCAAAGCAAATCTCCCATCACTAGTTATATACAATGAAATCTTGGTAATGGTATCTCGGTAATCTTGGTAATTAAATATTTGATAGCATATACTACTGTATATGGCACTATATTATATGAGACTATATGAGCATACAGTATATTATATGGGACTTTTATGGCTCATCCTTATTTGCAAATGTATTCTGCTGTCTTAAGATACCAACAGGATTATTCAATAATGGGCCAGATTCAATTCAGTGAGAAAAAGTTATCTCCAATTTGAGGAGAAAGAAACGTTTCTCCTAATTAGGTTCCAGTTTTATTCCATAGACTTCAAAAGAGTTTTCATGTGATAAACAGTGATATATGATTTTCAGAATTGAATTGCATCTCAAATTGAATCTCATCCATGAGTTTTCATGTGATAAACCTTTTTCTCATGGAAATGAATCTGGCCCAATATGTGCGCAGTCAGCTACAGGTCTAGTGATCTATAGAAACAAACCATTTAACAGTCACCTGTTTCAAGCGAATATCTTATTGGTTGCTGTGGTTACTGCACCTGGGCAAAACTTGTTTATTATAAATGGAGGTAGGAATGCTGCTGTAGCAGCCATAGCATTAACAAAGATATTAAGGATAGTTTGGGGGCTACCTGAAGCATACTAATACAGAAAGAGTGGTTAATATTCACAGAAATCATCCTCAATAGTAGCGATGGGCAAATAAATTCGCCAGCCGTGAATTTGCAGCAAATTTTGCCTTTCGCCGCCGGCCAATAAATTTCCCAAAACTGCACCACACTGGAAAATGTGGGCGCGTATCAGAATAGTTGTGGTCATAAAAATTGTTGTGCGTCAAAATGATTCGGACGGCCATTGATTTTAATGCATTTGGACAAAATAGACACGCGTATACAAATTGCCAGGGGCGCCAAAATTTACGCGCATCAAAATAATTTTGACGTCTGTTGATTTCAATGCGGTTCACAAATTTTTCGCCGATTTGCACACTTCACTGGAAATTTGCTGATTTTTCCGCAAAGTCAAATTCGCCCATTACGACTCAATAGCAAACAGCATGCAGTAGAATTAACTGAATGGGATTCCATGGCGAATGTTAACATTTAATGCAGATTACTCGGGCAAATATTGCAGAATAATGTTGCATTGCTTCACTCATATTTACTTCAAGATGGATGACCATTTATTTATTCACTATGGTCAAATTACTGTGGCTGGATGCAGTGTTTACTATGAACTATATTTCTGGCTTTTAACTTAATAATTGTAACCTACCTACTATGTAGTGCTGCAAATAATAAAATAAAAATAAAATTTCAAACATTATATAAGAAATGTTTTTATCTTCATTTTCACATTGTTTTTTGATTGCACTTTTTTGGTTCAAATTATCCTTCGTGAACTATAGTTTAGTCCCCCCTCTCTGATTAAAAAAATATACAGATAACTGAACATTATCAAGTGACCTGCTATAGTGGCAGCAAAACCAGAAGATCAAAGATCCTAAAACAAAAACCTCTATTGCAAAAATCATGTCAGGTACAAAAATAGCCTAGGCCAGGGATCCCCAACCTTTTGAATCCATGAGCAACATTCAGAATAAAAAGGAGTTGGGAAGCAGCACAAGCATGAAAAATGTTCCTGGGGTGCCAAATAAGGGCTGTGATTGGCCATTTAGTAGCCCCTATTTGGATTATTTCAACCCACATTGAGGTTCTGTTTGGTAGTGCACCTGGTTTTTATACAACCAAAACTTGCCTCCAAGCCTGGAATTCAAAAATAAGCTCCTGCTTTGAGACCACTGGGAGCAACATCCATGGGGTTGGAGAGCAACATGTTGCTCATGAGCTACTGGTTGACTGGTTGGCCTAGGCTATACTTATATATACATATTCTTACTTACACACCTTTATGTGCCCTTGTTTATGGTCAGCCCTATTGTTTTGTCTTAATATTTGCATTAGATAAAGGAAAGATAAAAAAAAAAACATGACTATACTGTCCATTCAAGTAATTGAGAGTTGTATACGTTATCTAGATGAACAATTCCAGAAAATATGTAGGAACCAGTTAGTGAGTGGAGACGCTACCATGGAGACTCCAGGAATTCCCAGAACCTTGCAACCAAAACCCAGAGCTATGAGCAATTATATAAAGTGCTCCAGCTCCAACATTTAGCAATAGTGACATTGAAGGAAAAGTAAAGGCAATTTACATTGGGTGTGCCATAAATTAGTGATTATATTTACTGATGCCCAGGGCCGATGCTCCTATCAGCAGAAGTCTGCACTGGCCCGGGGTTATTCCAGTGAACACTATGGAGCAATCCTCTTCTGGCTTCTTTGGTTAAATTTCCCAGGGCAGACGCGTATGCAGTAGAAAGAAATAGCTGCTTTTTTCGTTAAAGTTCAGTTTTTCGCTCTACTGCACATGTGCAGCCTTGAGAAGTCAGAGGAAGAGGATCGCTCTGTGGTGCTCACTGGTATAACCCCGGGCTGGTGCAGATTTCTGCTGATAGGAGCACTGGCCCGGGTGTCAGGTAAATAAGCGAGCGGGTGCCATCATCTTCTCTTCAGTAATCTTCGTGAAGTGAGAGGCATAATTGCGCATGCGCCAGTGGGGACTTAACATCGCAAGGGGGCTTAGTTCTCCTTTAAACGATGATGGGGCTGTATAGAAAGATCAGTAATGAAAGTATCAAAAATAAAATTGGAACTTATAGAAAATAAAGTTTATTCCTCTGCCGAATCAGTGGCCTCATCTGAAAGCTGAAAAGAGGCAGAAGAAGGAGAAGGCAAATAATTAAGAAAATCTACAAAAAATGAACCAACTCTGAAAGTTGCTAATAACAGGGTTTTATATAAGATACGATTGTTTATCTTTACATGAACTTTTAGTATGATTTAGAGAGTAATATTCTGAGACAATGTTTGTGGTTTTTGAGTTATTAAAGGGCAACTAAAGTCTAAAATAGAATAATGTTAGAAATGCTGTATTATGTATACTAAATATAAACATGAACTTACTGCACCAGCAGCCTAATAAGACACATGATTTATGCTTTCAAAGTGGAGCAGGGGGCTGTCATCTTGTAACTTTGTTAGACATTTCTGCAATATCAAGACTCGCACATGCTCAGTGTGGTCTGGGCTTCAGTTGGGAGGTTAAGCTTAGGGATCGTCATAAGTTATCAAAACAGCACAAGTCAAATAATATCTGCCATAGAAGCCAATACAGCAAGACTGATTAATAATCATAATATAGAGACTGCACTGAGTCTCTGGATACAAATCTCTACAGGGAATCCAACAATGCTGCTCGCGTTCTGAGAAGTAAGGTGGGGGGGCTCCCCCTGCCATTTGAAAGTATGATCGTTTACCTGCACAGCAGTTGGGGACCATCTGACAATTCCTATCAACAGCAGTAAAAGAAGGGGGAATTGCACTGCATACAGTCAGGTTTATGATAAAAACTGTAGACATCTTTTAATTAAACTATATTGGAGATATATTTCTTTTTCATTAAAGAAAGTAAAAATGGGATTTTATATTTTTGCCTTTACATGCCCTTTAAGCTCTTTATTCAGCAACTCTCCTGTTTGCAATTTCAGCAATCTGGTTGCTAGGGTCCAAATTACCATAGCATTGATACCATACCTTGATATAAATAATAGACTTGCATATGAATAGGAGAGGACCTGAATAGAAAGATGAGTGATAAAAGGTAGCAATAACAATACATTTTTATATGGGGTCAGTGACCCCCATATGAAAGCTGGAAGAAGAAGGCAAATAATTCAAAAACGATAAAAGAGAAGAACTATGGACCAATTGAAAAACTGCTTAGACCTAACATGCAAGGGTTGTGGTAATAGTTTCTCTTTCATTTCTTAAAATGTTCTTTTGTTTGCAATAGACAGAAGCTGATAGTGATCCCAGCTGGCACTGATTTCCAGTAGCAGATAACAAGATCCTGCTCTGTATAATGGTGTGTTATTTGACCCGTCTATCACAGGGCTACAGGTTATTTATAAGGTGTGGTACAAATAAATCACGACTAAAATCAAGAACAGCAGGTTTGTGTAGAAATGAAAGGCTGTTGAGCACACACCTTACCAGAACCCAAGTTACGTCACTGAGGTTTTACTGTAAAATCTGCTTCCGCATACTTTGTTCAACCTTCGGTAATTTAACATGGAGGTAAATTTAGCAGATTCCACCCTATGGGGCTGATTTAGTAACACAAGTAAGGAACTAATTATTAATTACAGCCAATCAGAAATGATTATACTTCTATACTTATTATTCTCCAAAACAAATTATAGATGGGCACATCAGAAGGGGGTGTATCTCTCTATGTCAGACACCAAATTCCAAAGCCCCCAAACAGCAATGCACATTTATTTATATCTGATGTGTTTTATCCTAGCAGCAGCTGTACAAATATACCTCTAACTTGGGGTAAATTCTATCCTCCTGACTGGGCACACTCATAGCTATAGGCATAGTTGCTGTCATTAATAAAATAAGTCAGTTCATGTGAGTTGCCGGCAGCAGATTGTACACAAAGGGCCTGGGAAGTGCAACCTAATAGTGCCTGGTGAAAGGGTTGATGTCAGTTCACGGAGGAAGACTTGCATTTGTACAAAGTACATTTCCAAGATGTTGATCAGTTATGGGACCTGCTATCTAGAATGCTCAGGACTCGGTAAACCCAATATGATTTTTTTGCCTTCAATACGGATTAATGAAAACATGGATGGGGTCAAACAAAAAGTTTTATCACTACAGAGAAAAAGGAAACCGTTTTTAGAACTTTGAATTATTTTCTTAAAATGGAAACGTCTGTGCCGTGATTCAGAGCTTTCTGGATAATGGGTTTCCAGATAATGGATCCTATATCTGTACCATGTACAAACCAATCTGCAAAGCCTATTTATATAATTATGTGGACACCCGTTATCCAGGAAGGCCATCTCCCATTGAGTCCATTTTAAGCAAATAAAGTATAATTTACCTTGATCCTAACTGAGCTGCATGATTCTATATGCGTGGCAAAACAATCCTATCAGTTTCAGCAAACATAAGGCATGGTGATCTAAATTAAGGAAAGATCCCGTATACAGAAAACCCAAGCTCCCAAGCATCCCAGGTAACAAAGCTGTTCCAGGATATATGGAGCACTTTATAGGTCTATAACAAGAGGATGGGATACAAGAATCCTCTATTTATTGCTGGTTGTACATATAACCACCACTGAAACCACCTGCTTTTTAGCTGATGCAAGAAATAATATGGGTGGTAAATAGGTCTCAGGTCTAGAAGCATGACTCCATTTTCCATGACTCCAATGTTCTAATCAAATATGCTCCTATAAAATCAGAGCTGAACTGGAGATCAATTTCTTGGAACAACGTGAGGTTATTAGGGCATGATATAGTAACACTGAGGCCTTTTGTAATTTGGGGGCTGACCCATTAGTGGTCCATTCATCCAAGATGAAATGTACAGAATGGTTCTCTACTTCCCATTATAACACAGTCAGTCTTTAGGGTATCTGCATTTTATTGTGAGCTGCACTAGTAGTACATTTTATTAGTTAGTATGCGGAAAAAATGATAGAATGATGAGAGCAGAGAATGTGCAAAGAGTAAGTGCAAATAAGCAAGATTAATAAGGAAGTTTTTTCAGCTCCACAATATTATGATATTGGATGCACTCAAACTCTTTCCCACCCTCTGTGAAGCTTGTTTTAATTGGAATATTTAATACCACTGCTTACCCTATAACTGGGAGGGTCCGGGCGCAAGTTTTTTCAGCTCCACGAGAGTGGGTTGGTGCTTTAAACAAACAGAAATAATAACATTTAAAAGAAAACAGGGAAAAAGAAACGTGTGTCTGTGCTGTGCCTTTGACATGGTTCAAACTATTTTTTGTTTTGCCTTTGCATCTTTCAATACTGTAATAGCAATCGGGTGGAATGGGGCAAAGGATGCCATTATTCAGGGGGATTAAAGGGCAAATCAGCCCCAAATTAAAATTGTGGCTAATAAAAGAAAACACAATTCTAAGCAACTTTCCAATATAAATTTGTTAAAAAATGTTCAGTGCTTTTAAAGTTATTAGTAAAAACAATACCTATTGAAAACACCATTTGCTTAACTTCTGGTTGTTACTTTCTAAACAATGTTGCAAAAGTCTGAGTTCTCCAGCAAAGTCAGGTCTGTTACCCAGCTGCCTTGTCTTACATTGTATCAACTGAGCCACCAGGGAAGAGAGTATCCTTTCCATGCCATTAGCATTTATACTTTGGGATATCTTCAAACAGTGAATAGTGAAAAAACTCTCCCAAGCTTTATTCATCCGTATAGGATTTTAGGGACATATGAAAGGTTGCAAATACATTTTTATCATTTGGAAATATTCCTTCAAAAATGCTCTCACGGCCCACCAGGTTTTTTCCCAGTGTCCCACCTGCCCAGTCCGACCCTGTTTTGAGGACTTATTAAGGGGACGGTGTCTAACAGGGATGGATATTTTGACTGTACATGTTCTCTTTCTCCCACATTTGCAATGAAGATAAACAAGGAGATAAGAACAAGTTGGAAAGTGCATTCGATTTCACTGATCTGCACTGCTCAATTATGAATAATAATGACAATGAATAAAAACTATCCATATATTTGAATTCAAACGATAGACTAGATGAATGATAATCACAAGCCCAAATGATTGAGTTCATGTTGAACTAGATATGCAGTGACACTTTAATAAAAAAAAATAAAAAAAAATCCTGGCATCAAATGAGTTATAGTCAGCGCAATAGATATTATATACAACACCAAGATTTTAACTGGTGACAATTCATAAAATAAAATGACAGAATCATAAATAATATCCCTTGCAGAGAACACTACAAATATCTGAGGTTACTGATCACTGACAAACAACATTGCCTGATATACCAGCTGTTATATAAGTATTCAATAAAAACCAGTTATTCGAAAGCTATAATAAAATATTATGTAATTCAGACATTTTATTAGCGCATTACTAGGCATTGCCAGTGTGATATATATATGATAAAGTCAGCACTGCATCCTATGTGTGGGTCACTGCAAGTCTTGTGTACTTGTGTTTCGCATAAGCCGAAACTATGGCTTCTATTGTGTATGTTCTGCCTATTCTTCAAATTGGCACATTAAAGTGGACCTGTCATCCAGACACAAAAATCTGTATAATAAAAGTCCTTTTCAAATTAAACATGAAATCCAATTTCTATTTTTTATTAAAGCATTCATAGCTGTTGCAAGCTCATTTAAAAATCTCAGCTGTCAATCATGTAGAGATTTAGATGGGGGGGAAATGGAAGTAAAAATAATAGGGATCCACTATTTTGGATTCGGCCGAACCCCCGAATTTTGCAAAGATTTAGCCAAATACCGAAACAGTTTTTTTATTTCCTTGTTTTGTGACAAAGTCAAGCGATTTCCCTCCCGCCCCTAATTTGCATATGCAAATTCAGGTTCGGCCCAGGCAGAAGGATTCGGCCGAATCAGAATCCTGCTGAAAAAGGTCGAATCCCGAACCGCATCCTGGATTTTGGTGCATCCCTAAAAAATACTAAGATAGGGTTGCCCCACCACCATATTAAAGTGGACCCGTCACCCAGACACACCCAGACACACACATCTGTATAATAAAAGTCCTTTTCAAATTAAACATGAAATCCAATTTCTTTTATTTATTAAAGCATTCATAGCTGTTGTAAGTTCATTTAAACATCTCAGCTCTCAATCAAATATTGTCTGCCCCTCCTCTATGCCATGGACAGGCAATTACTTTCACTTTCCATTCAGCACTTCCTAGATGTCACTGCTCTCCACACATTCCCCCAGTTCTCTTCACCGTTTAATTGTGTAGCCAGGGCATGGGGATGGACATCGGGTCCCCTATTCTGGTGCACAAACAAGATTCTGAGATGATACAAGGCTTGTCTTAAAGGAAAACTATACCCCCAAAATGAATACTTAAGCAACAGATAGTTTATATCAAATTGAATGACATATTAAAGAATCTTACCAAACTGGAATATATATTTACATAAATATTGCCCCTTTACATCTCTTGCCTTGAACCACCATTTCGTGACTCTATCTGTGCTGCCTCAGAGATCACCTGACCAGAAATACTACAACATTAACTGTAACAGGAAGAAGTGAGGAAGCAAAAGGCAGAACTCTGTCTGTTAATTGGCTCATGTGACCTTACATGTGGTTTGTATGTGTGCACAGTGAATCTTACAATCTCAGGGGGCGGCCCTTATTTTTTAAAATGGCAATTTTCTATTTATGATTACCCAATGGCACATACTACTAAAAAAGTATATTATTATGATAATGGTTCATTTACATGAAGCAGGGTTTTACACATGAGCTGTTTTACTAAGTATCTTTTAATAGAGACCTACATTGTTTGGGGGGTATAGTTTTCCTTTAATAACAGTGTCCACAAAATGGCTCCTGCCTGCTTGCTGTAATTTTGAAATCCCAGACTGAAGGAAGCAAGATTCAAATAATTTATATAGTGTAATTAAAGTTCATTTTGCTTGACTAATGTGATAAAATAGGATTTTGAATAATTTTTTTGGGTGACGGGTCCCCTTTAAGGGGCAGATTTATCAAAGGTCGAGGTGAATTTTCGAATGAAAAAAAATTAGAATTTTGAGCTATTTTTTGTGTACTTCGACTAGGGAATAGTCCAAATCCGATTTGCATTTGAAAGAAAAGCGAAAATTCGAATATCGACATTTATTATGTACTGTGTCTTTAAAAATTCAACTTTGACCATTCGAATCGAATTTGATCGAATGTGATATTCCTTCAATTCATACGATTCGAATATGGCCGAATATGGACCTATTCGATCGAAAATGGACCTATTCAACCTTCGACTTAATTTCGGTTGGTCTTTTTGAATTCGAATTTTGACTTTGTAATATAAGTCACTAATGGAAAATCTATCCGCAATGTGAAAAGTTATGCCTTTGCGCAAAAATATTTTGCTTTGCGCGAATTTAAAATAGCTTTTGCGAACCCGGAATCTGTTTAGCGCCCACTTCCGACAGTGGAAGACCGTTTGCGAATTTTATAGTTTGCAACAATGCGCAGTCAATGTAATAAAACTTCTTACTGAAAAAGTCGCTATGTTTGTTCCAAAAGATAACGGCACCTTCAAGCACTTCTTAAGAGTGCACAATTACAATTCGCAATGCAATAACAGTGAGATGTGGCTTTTTAGTCTTATCGGCGTGAATTGTTTTGCGCTTTGCAACTTTAATTACATTCCCCCGATTATGCCTTGGTATCACTTGTGTTTTTATCCTGATGAAGGGAGGGTGAACCCCCCCCCGAAACATTGATGCACATGTGGGGACAATAAAAGGGGCAAGTTCCCCACCTGCAACAAAATTGGTGTTGTGCGACTCTTTTCTCAAACTCAATTGCATCTGTTATGTAACACATTCAGCCACTCCAGCCTTTATTTTGCACAGCCTATCTATTTACCCAGTTTTTATTTTTACACTGAACTGTTCCTTTAAAGGCAGATATACTCATGTTCATTACTTCATACAGTAAACAATATTATGATGTCAAGCAGATAGTTAAAAATAACCTTCCAATTTTTAATGGTGATGGTAAATTGCAGCAAGTTTTGCAACATGGGTGTAAATTTGTCACCCAGCGAGCCAGGAAATAGGTAATATTTTATCATCGAGTGATGTCTGTGCCAAGTCTATTGTGGGGACCTGGTTGAATGCTGTAAAATCATTTGCAACATGATGTGTAACATGTATATATATGGTAAGGTCAACAGAATTTGTGAGCAGTAGTGCCAGGAGGGTGTATAAAAGTTGTATAAACTGTTTTGTAGTCTATTTAGTTTAAAATGTAGTTTACAATGCGTGGGCTGCACTTCAAGAAAACGTAAGTGTAGGATGCTAGAACATAGCCAGATTACTTCCCAGAATGCGAGTTTTGTTGTATATAGACATTTTTTAGAGCACAGTAATGGTGATAGATCAGAACATGAGATTCAATGAATCCAAAAGTGTGTTCCCCTCTTCAAGGGGTGGTGACCTAATGCCTCAGCTTCTGTATAGAGAAGCTTTTTGGCTTTATACGTAAGATAACCCATGGGTCTAAAACCTGAGGTTCAAAGTGTTATATTGCACAGTATATAGAGGCTTCGGAGGATGAAACTGTATTTGAATAAATACTATATGACTTTAGTAACTTTATTAAATATGACTGATATTTGATTTTGATTAATAATAAACATTATAACTTTAAGTTATTGTTTGAGTCATTTTTAACTTGATATTGGTTCAATACACTCCTGAGAACTTTTGGGCTGATATTTTAAGTAGGGATGCACCGAATCCACTATTGTGGATTCGGCCAAATACCGAACCCGAACCCTAATTTGCATATGCTAATTAGGGGTGGAAATGGGAAAACATTTTTTACTTCCTTGCTTTGTGACAAAAAGTCACATGATTTCCCTCCCTGCCCCCAATTTGCATATGCAAATTAGGATTCGGTTCGGCTGGGCAGAAGGATTCGGCTGAATCGGTATCCTGCTGAAAAAGGCCGAATCCCAAACCGAATGCTGGATTCGGTGCATCCCTAATTTTAAACTGCAAATTATGTATTTATATATAAGATATTATATAGATACTTTTACTATAATGTATAGTCTATATGTATTTCTTAATGTAGCAAAAGTGATTGATACTTTTGTATTTTTTCAAAATCTGCAACACTTTAGATGTTGTTAAAGTTTTCTTCAACTGAATTGTAACTGAAGGGTGAATGGTGAGTTACGTCACATCCTCTTGTGTGGTTTCAATGTATGACCTATGACTACGAATCCTTTGAAATGAAATGAGTCAGGGCATGTTTGTTTTGTGGGTAGTAAATAGAGTGCGTGCTTTATATGTGCTTTTGCCTACAATTTCACTCTCCCAAACTACCTTTGGTTTTTATTTCTTACAAATCTGGCCAGAACTGGTACAGGAGAAAAACAAGAAAATGTTGACTGGAAGCATTGTTCATGAAGTCATGCACGTCCTTATGGCTGGGGGTCCGAATATATTACGCAATAATATCAAAGCAAAAATACATATTAATTCACTTCAGATATTTATTAGTGCAAAATCACCCAAATCAATTAAAAAATGTAAACGCTTCATTCTTACATACCATTGGCAGTGTCCCATTATTGTGTCCATACCCCATACAGGCCACACCCTCCTGGGGGGTTTGCACCATTGTTTGAATTGATTTGGGTGATTTTGCACTGAGTTATCATGCATTTTTGCTTTGGTATTATTGCGTGATGCTTTTGGACCCAAGCATGATACTCACTCATATTAGGGTCCAAATATATTCATTTGTAGGCCAGGTTAATAGACGAGGAATGCACGGAACAGCATATAATGCAGGGGTGTCCAAACTGCGGCCCGAGGGCCACATGCGGCCCAGGATGCATATGAATGCGGCCCAGTTTGGTTCCGGAGGAAACGTCATGTTGCAAAGGATATAGGAGGAGGAGGGACTCTGCCCATTGGCCAGTTAGTAATAATAATATAATAATAAGTCTATTTAATATCCAGGTGTCCCATATTCCAGTGTATAGCTCCATCTGGTTATCCAACTGGCATTGTAGTTCTTTTCTGTGTATTTCCATTACTTTTACAAATCAAACATGTTTGTGTATTTCATTTGTGGCCCCAGACAATTTTTCTTTTTCCAATGTGGCCCGGCGAGCCAAAAGTTTGGACACCCCTGATATAGTGTGATTATATAAAAATACCAGAAGCTGAGGTAATGAAACTCATGCTCATATTGGAGGACTCCTGTGTGTGATTAGTTAGATTGCCTTCATGCTGCCTAATAGCAAGACAGTGCCAAGTTGGGGATAGCCTGGGACTATATCTCCACTTTGTTTAGTGAAATAACCAAACTGATGACATGAGGCAAGATAAATACTGGGGTGAAAATGTAAAGAAGGAAAAATGTAAGTTATGTTATGTAAGAAGATGGAAGTTGTTGCAGTGCTACTGTTGCCCATAATTCCACTGGGATTCTAGGGGTGAAATGCTGGAAAAATTCTAGGGGGAAAAAGTGACCATAATGGAAAGTAATTTTTCAGTGACCATGGTGGAGAGTCATTTTCCAGTGTCAATGGTGGAGAGTACTTTTACATTGACCATGGTATACAGTAATTTTCCAGTGACAAAGTTGGAGAGAAATTGTACTAAACAGATTATGCTAGTTTGAGTAAGATTCCAGAGTATATAACTAGAAATATTTTTTTACAGGACATTCTAAATTGAGGAAGCAAGTCAGATGATTTGACGTATTACTATAACTATACCATGACCTGGATGAATGAAAACCTTCACAGTCATGAACCAGAAACACTGCCGCCTTCTCTGTGTCCAAGCTCATTTAAGGTGAACTGAGGCAAAGTGGAAAACTCTCCTATTGACTGACAATTGACAAATCAAAATGTGGAATTCTTTTTGGAAATCATGGACATCCTCCGTGCTGAAAAGGAGAAAACAATCCAGCTTGTTGTCAGCACACAGTTCAAAAGCCAGCATCCATCATGGTAAGGGGGAGCATAATACACATGGCATGGATTGTCTCTTTTTCAGCAAAGTAATGGCAAACCACACACTGCAAGTATTACAACAGCATAGCTCCATAATAAAAGTGTGCAGCAAAAAATATTTTTGCCGTTGAGGAGCCGAAATCCAGCAAGAACACTTTCAGAGCAATTGGTCTCCTTAGTTTCCAGACAGTTATAGATAGTTGTTAAAAGGAATGTAGATTCACCACAGTTGCTGGCAACAAATTAAAAATAAGCAGACATTTTTTTAAGAAAACACTAAAATGACTCACTTTCAGCATTTGATAAGTAGTCTTTGTACTATTTTGTTGTTCTACTGTAAATGTTGTCTTTCACCGTGAAAAAAACGGCCATAGACTCCTATTTTTTAAAAATGAGGGTGGTTTGGAAAACGTTGCACAAAATAATGACTTCAATGTGTTATGCAAATTTTTTGCCTTTTTATTAATGTTTGGCAAAGCAAATCTGGACAGATTCCATCACTATTGCATTATGTTTTTATTGATAGTTAAAGCGATACTGGCACGTTCCTATAAAAATCATAGGAACGTGTCAGTATAAAGTGAATGCTGCACCCGTAATCGTTCCCCAAAAAGCTCCCCCGCAGAGCCGCCCCCAGCCCCACGAACCTGTGTGCTGCCGACCCGCTGACACCACTAACAGATCTTCCGGGTTGCTTCAGTGACGCTGGGCTGAGGGCGGAGCAATCCTTCTATAGGCTGAAGTCCTGTTTTCATTCGTAATCAGCTTATGGAAGGATTGCTCCGCCCCAGCCCAGAGTCACTGAAACTGCTCAGAAGGTCTTTTAGCAGTGTCGGGTGAATGCAGGTTTGCAGGGGCTGGGGGGCGGCTTTGAGAGAGGCTTTGAGGGGAACGATTACGGATGCAGCATTTACTTGATACTGACGTTCCTATGATTTTTATAGGAATGTGTCAGTATCGCTTTAACAAGATGCCTCAACTTTTTTGGAATGGGGGTTGCAGTTTTCTAGTGACCATGGTGGAGGTGAATGAGAAAGGAATCACCAATCACATCCATGTTTTAGATTAATGAATGCATTCATTTGTGCTGTGGAAACACTTCAGCAAACATTCCAGCACATTATCATGTGTAGCCACATCTTTATCTACAATAAGTGTGTAAAACACCTAGAGTAGGTCTGTATAAAGTGCACTGTGTTACAAAGGGATCAGAAACCATTATCAAACTCCATGACCATATGCTTGAGGTGAAGGAGTTATTCTGCAGGGAAATTCCCCTGGGCCTCTGTAAGAAATAAAAGTAGGCAATATATCTTTCATTGTTTGGACATTGAACGCCAGCTCCTGATTTGAATTGTGGAGCATATCACGTACTATTTTACTCAATAACAGAAAACTATAGATAGATTTAGATTATGTCATTGTTTTGTCCCAACCTATCGCTGTCGCCCATCCGATCCCAGTCCGCCAAACAGGGCCGGAACTAGGGGTAGGCAGAGTAGGCACGTGCCTAGGGCGCAAAGCTGGGGGACACCAGGCATGTACCTGCTCTGTCGCCCACCCCATTGTCTCTCCCCGACTGCCGTGGATATTTTTTCTTAAATGTGCTTTTGCGCGTACGTAGTTTGGCGCATGCGAGCCATAGCGCAACTTTGTGCATGCGCGTCATAGCGCAGTTTCGCGCATGCGCGCTATAGCACCGTAACGCGCATGCACACCACAGCACGCATTCAGCCGGTGCCATGGCCAGCCAGGTTGCCTAGGGCGCCTGGCTGGGTTGGCCCGGCTCTGCCACCAAATATCCTGCCCTCATTCCACAGGGTGCCCGTTTATTTTGCAGGTAACTCACAGGTACCTGACCCGCTGCAGGACTCTAGGCCCTCTCCCCGTTTTTCTACATCTTTCCAATGGGATTAACTACAGGTGATCTATCCATCCAGAAGCACCTGAACCTTCTCCCCCAAAATAAATCTTATGTCTATGTATTGATGAATATTTGTGTTCTGCTGAGCACTTGACAAGGATGGGCCATGAGCGCTCACCTGCACCTGCACTGGGTGCAGTAACATTTGTTAGAGGAAACAAGCTATTATTGTTCATTGGGAGGGGCAGACAATGCACACTGACAATAGTAGTTGCATTAGCATCTGCTCTAAAGACAAATGCTTTTTACTGTAATTCTCAAACACGCACTTGACTGACATCTTTAAAGTGTATATAGACAATTTTGAACTTAAAAGAGTCTCTTTATGACAATTTTTTAAGGTGTGTTCAATGTTTGAAACATTAACAACACTTGTAACTACCTTCTTACCTTTATTATTCCCCACACCCATTCCTTTTCCAGAGATTGGAACTTTAACAAATACATGACCGTCATTGGTCCCAAACTATGATATAAAACAGTAGATATCGCATTTCTGTAAGATAACTTTCTAACTAGACTAGAGGAAATGATTGCCTTGTTACCAACCCTTATTTGGAGCTTGATCTCCATCATCTAAACCTGAGCATTGGTTCTCCAAAACATGATTATATAGCAGGCGTGACTAAAGGAGCCTAGTGCCGTTGACTTATACCGGTGATCCCCAACCAGTAGCTCATGAGCAACATGTTGCTCCCCAAACCCTTGGATGTTGCTCCCAATGGCCTCAAATCAGGTGCTTATTTTCAGATTCCAGGCTTGGAGGCAAGTTTTGATGAAATAAAAACCATGTGTACTGCCAAACAGACCCACCTGTAAGCTGCCAGTCCACATAGGGGCTACTAATAGCCAATCCCAACCCTTATTTGGCACCACCCAGGAACATTTTTCATCCTTGTGTTGCTCCCCAACTCTTTTTACATCTTAATGTTGCTCACAGGTGAAAAATGTTGTGGATCCTTGACTTATAGTATCCACGTGTCAGTGCACATTGGGAAGAATTTTCCCAAAAATTTACATTTTAGCATCTTCCATGTCCAAACTGATTTTATTATAGCCAATCATATTTGGTGCAACCGTGTGTAATATTGGCCTAAAACAGAATCAGGACTATATTAAAGGAATGGTTCACCTTTCAGGTAACTTTTAGGGGCCGATTCATTAACTTCGAGTGAAGGATTCGAAGTTAAAAAACTTCGAATTTCGAAGTGTTTTTTGGGCTACTTCGAACATCGAATGGGCTACTTCGACCTTCGACTACAACTTCGAATCGAAGGATTCAAAATAAAAATCGTTCGACTATTCGACCATTCGATAGTCAAAGTACTGTCTGTTTAAAAAAAACTTCGACCCCCTAGTTCGGCAGCTAAAAGCTACCGAAGTCAATGTTAGCCTATGGGGAAGGTCCCCATAGGCTTTCCTAAGTTTTTTTGATCGTAGGATATTCCTTCGATCGTTGGATTAAAATCCTTCGAATCGTTCGATTCGAAGGATTTAATCCTTCGATCGTACGATCGCAGTATTTGCGCTAAATCCTTCGACTTCGATATTAATTGTCCTTCATTTTTTCTTTTTTATAGTTTTTTAATTATTTGCCTTTTTCTCCTGTCTCTTTTCAGCTTTCCCCATCTAAAAAAAACAAATACTCTGTAAGGCATGGGGTAGAATGGGATCTACCAGTAGACCTTTAGCTGGTGATCAGTAGATCTCAAGACTCAACAAACAGATAGTCGTTTATTAAATATAGTAATATAAATTATATCATAATATTTAAAGGGATCCGGTCATCGGAAAACATGTTTTTTTGCAAAACGTATCATGGGGGTTAGACATTTTGTCAATTTACCTGGTCATGAGACTTGTGCCTGCACTTTAGGAGAGAAATGCTTTCTGGCAGGCTGCTGTTTTTTCTTCTCAATGTAACTGAATGTGTCTCAGTGGGACATGGGTTTTTACTATTGAGTGTTGTTCTTAGATCTACCAGGCAGCTGTTATATTGTGTTATGGAGCTGTTATCTGGTTACCTTCCCATTGTTCTTTTGTTTGGCTGCTGGGGAGGAAAAGGGAGGGGGTGATATCACTCCAACTTGCAGTAAAGAGTGATTGAAGTTTATCAGAGCACAAGTCACATGACTTGGGGCAGCTGGGAAATTGATAATATGTCTAGCCCCATATGTATCTATTAAGGTAATACACGGTGGGATACATAATTACTCATGTCCCCTCCCTGTAAACCTCGAGTTAACTAGTTCAGGTGCAAAAGTAAATATCTAGTTAAAACACAACTTTTATTAGTCTCACTTAAAAGATCACGCTACAAAGACACATCATTGTGGATCCTCCTCAATGAAGCTGGACTATGTCCATAAAACAAACATATAGCTTAAAAACACATAGGTTGGAACAGTGGGGGAATGGTGCACTGATATCCAATCAGCCACTATCACTACAAATGTCGTCAGTAATGGGGTACATCTAAGTCAGTGGATTCCCCTATTATTGTCTGTACACATAACAGACAATGCGGCACCCAGTATTGGTTAAGGTTTTTAACATTAAGTTCAAAAAAATTTTTTTTAGAAAAATGGCACTCGCTCCTAACCTTAGAGCGATTGTATTTCAAATTAGCCAAAAGTCGTCTGTTCCAAACGCTGGTCAGAATTCTAGCCAGCCCTCCCAGACCACCCTTCCATTTGCCCAGAATAATTCTGCCTAGCTACGTAGGGAGCAAATGGGGGCTGGTCCCCCACTGTCCACCTATGCCACCCAACGCGTTTCACCGGAAAACCGGCTTCTTCAGGGGCATAAGTGAATTTCGCGTGTCTTGTGAGCGTTTAAATAGGGTATGCGCAATACATGCGTCTTGACTTCCGCATACGTCACTTACGTCACGTGACGTGCGTATTCTTCTTCGTCCAATGAAGTTAATGCGATGGACGCGCCCCTATTTCCACATACGTCACCAGCTTACCGTGACGTGCGGCTCTTTTCCTTAGGCTTCAATCTGCGCTGTTCCCTCCCACTGAGCACTCCCTCCTTGTGCGTAATCCGCATCACAGAATGCTAAATGTAGGCACTCACATTTCTCCCTGTCAGATTGCGCAAAAGCGCTCTGCTGTATATCTTAACTGACAGGGGGGGGGGAGCTATGACACATCTTAATACTGGCCACACCCACATCCTTTGAGGCATAAAGAAAGTAACCCCTTGTGCACAATATACATTGTATTCTTAGTAGTGCTACAATGTAATTAGCTAACTTCAGAAACAGGAAGGACAAAGCCAGAAAAGAGATAGAGTATACATAGGGAGCGAATTCTAGTGTAATCTGAAATTATAGGAAGGGGCTAAATGTAAAGCCTTCATTCAGGCCCCTTGGTGCCTTACTATTTAGCCAATAAATCCATTCAGCTTCACGTTTAAGTAACTTATTGTCAATATCTCCAATTCGTGAGGTAAATTTGATATGTTCTACAGCAATAAATTCCATCACTCCACTATTACCATTATGGTGTGTATTGATGTGATTTGCAATCGTTGTATTTCTCTTATTGCAAACATCGCCCACATGTTCCAAAATCCGTCTTCTAAATTCTCTTTTCATTTTACCGACATATCTCATCCCACATTTGCATTCCATGACATATATGACTCCCATGGTTTTACAATTTATAAACTGTTTAATAGTGTATTCTTCGATGTCAAGTCTGCCATAGAGGGTTCTGCTCTTACGTACAAATGGGCAAGCCAGACAGTCCCCACATTTGTAACATCCCTTGATGTTACACGTCAACCAAGTTGATATCACTCCAACTTGCAGTAAAGAGTGATTGAAGTTTATCAGAGCACAAGTCACATGACTTGGGGCAGCTGGGAAATTGATAATATGTCTAGCCCCATGTCAGATTTCAAAATTGAATATAAAAAAATCTGTTTGCTCTTTTGAGAAATGGATTTCAATGCAGCAATGCAGAATTCTACTGGAGCAGCACTATTAACTGATTCATTTTGAAAAAAAATGTTTTTCCGTTGACAGTATCCCTTTAAGTAATATTTTCCATGGAACAGAATGCTAAGAATACTTTTATGGATGAAGATCATAATGAGACAACATCATTAAAAGTAGACCTCGCAGTAGTAAAGTATGGGCACTCCTGCTGTAAGGCAGGTTATTGCTACTGGTACTTTTTATTACTCGTCTTTCTATTCAGACCCTCTTCTTCATATTCCAGTCTCTTACTGAAATCAATGCATGGGTGCTATGATAGTTTGGAACCTAGCAACTACATTGCCAATATTGCAAATGGGAGAGCTGCTGAATAAATAAATAAACTCAAAATAACTCAAAAACCACAAAAAAATTAGAAAAGGAAAGCCTATTGCAAAATATCTCCAAATATCATTCTCTACATCATACATAAAAGTTCATTTAAAGGCGAACAACCCCTTTAAATAAGTAAAGCACATGAAAATGAACTTGTGTGATAAGCTGTGGTAGTTTGCCTTTTTTTTATGCTATTACAGTGTCTACAAATACCCTGGGATTAACAAATGGCATACCTTCCTTTTGTGCAATGGGGAGAAATTTTTTTTTTGAAAAACGAATAGCCTATGTGCCCAATCCCTGGCCTTTGGAGTGGGTGGGTGAAGAGGTTATAAAATAAACACATAAAAACATTAGGAAATAATACATTGGCCATTTGAGAGTGGGCAGAAGTGTGTAGGGGTTTTTATGCATTCTTCATATAAATAGAACACATTGTTTCTTTGCAACCGATGATGCAACTATGTCATTATTTCAAGCCTCTGCGATGGGAAGTTATAATGTATAGTGTAGAAGATTAACTTTTATTGCTTGTTACATAACATTGCCTTGCAACTGACCCTAACCTGCAAATCCTTAACCTGAATTCCATAAAAAAAAAAAAAGCACATTTTAATGTTATTTCTTTTGCCCCTTCGGCTTTCCAACCCCTAAGCTTCCGGTGACCTGAAATCCTCAGATAATTCATTGGTTCAACAGAAAATAACTTTGGAATCTGCTAGTATTAATGTTGCTTTTCCAACTCATTTTTCAAATTTTATTAAGGCCCTTGTCAAACAGAAGCAAATAAACCTAGGTCATACAGTTATGTTATAAACGTACTGCTGGTGCTATAATTTCTTTCATTCTTACGGCTTACTTCTCCATTCAACAAAGAAAAAATAATGAACACACTCATTATATTCCATTTAAAAGACTGCCTTTAGTGTCTCATACCATAGAACTGATCCTACATGCGAACAATGGACTCAAATTTACATTGGAAAATGTTGTTCTTTATAAAACTGATCTGATAAAAATGTACAATTTGATGGTTACAAACTCCAGAAAACCTTAGAGTGAGGGTCACGGCCCCTAACTCAAAGAGCTTAATCTTCATAAACTATCCATAGATCAATTTCCTTCACATTGCTCAGCATCAGAAGAAAATCGGATCCAGATGAAATCTTTCTTTGCCAACAGCCTAGTCAAAAACATCCCCTCACTCCTATCTACAGATACATGTAAAATGCTTTCTGACATTGACCTTCAAAGACCTTCCTCTTCTCTTTGTGAAATCTTATCACAGTAAATGATACTAGCAATGATAAATGCATTAAATCAGGTTTCATTAAATTGAGATGTGAAAAAGTGAAGGAAGAGGCTTGCCAATACTTTTGCAGCCGTCACTCATGGACTCTTCTTTTGTTAGCCAAATGGCGCTTTGCTAGATTGATTAAAAATTAAATTAATAAAAATAAAAGTAGGTCTGGTGCCTTTTAGGTTGTGGGTTTAATATTCTAGTTATTTATGTATTAAGTTGCAACACCTGAAGGAATTTAAATGCAGAGGAAATCTGGGAATTTTATGTGTTACAGTGACATCTGCAGGTTGGAGAAGTTCACAAAGTATTATTTACATATCTAGAAGATGTTATACTACACCAGGATATTGTGGTGGACTTTCTAGTTTACTTTGCTTTCAACTAATAAGAAACCAGTATTTATGGGATGGAGCCAAAAACCTGAATTTAGGTTTTTTTTGTTTTACTTCCCTTTATCTTATGAATAGAATAAAAGGGCTAGGTATAATTACTTTTTTGTAAACAGTCTGGCTACACCCTTCCTTAATTCATATTCATTTCAGGCCAAATGTAGCAATACCTTTTCTAGAATTCAGAAGGGTGGGTTCTAGTGGCCTAGGGGGGAGCAGTCAGAAAAAAAACAGTCATAGTCATAGCCTCCAATTAAATTATTCTCATGGCCATGAGAAATGACAATTTCATTATTTAGTACCGTGCAATATGAAGATGTTGTATGTAATTGTAATTTAAATTGGTAGAGATAGATATAAAGATATTGGAAAAATATCATCTTATCTATCCCTAAACCTCTCTGTGTATATACCCTCTTTTGCAGGATTTATAGGGGTTATTCACCTGTAACTGAACTTTGAGTATGATGTTGAGTGTGTAGACTTACAGAGCTTTTGTTTTTTAGAAAGTTGGAAAGAGTCAGTAGAAGACGGCAAATAATTCAAAAACTATAAAAGAAAAAAAATAACAGGCCAAAAGAAAAATTGCTTAGAATTAGCCATTCTATACCATACTGAAAGTTAAAGTTGGACCACCCTTTAACCTGCATTCTTTTAGCTTTTAATCAACTACAACTGGTGCTGCAATTATCTCAAACAAATAAAAATGTTAACTGCAAAAGTGCTCAGAGAAGCACCCAAACATTATTTGTGTGTTTAAATCCCCTTTAATTTTGCAAATACTGAAGAACCATTATTTGCACAAAATCAGCTGCAGTTTCCAAAATCAATACAGTATATTTTGGAATAAAAGCACAGGTCTAGAAACCCATAATCTCTTTTTACTTCTTGTATTTTTGGATATAATCTGTATGTGCATTGTGTTAAGTACCAGGTCTAGAAGCCCATAGAAATATATCATCTCTGTTTACCTCTTGTATTTTTGGATATGATCCCATTGTTCATTGTATACCCTTCTATTGAACAGCTCTGAGGAATATGTTGTTGCTTTATAAATACCAGATGACCAATAAATGCCACATGCTGATTGGCTGCTGAGATTTTAGACTTTGCTACCACAATTACATCACTCCTTACATAAAACTTGACCAAAATATTTAAAAATCTATTTTTCTTGGAAACATTTTGCATTTTAGCATAAAAGGAAAAAGACTGTTACAGTAGAATTATTTTTACTAAACATTTTGTAAAATGCAGGCTTTCATCTTTATAAGACACAAAGGCTGTCTTCTGAGAGATGATGGCTTTCCTAGATGCTGAGCATTTAAACATTTATAATCACCAAAAGAAAGAAAATATGCAAACACAACAGGAGCCCCATGCAGGGAGCTGGTGCAAAAGTCATATAAAAGTCCTTTCTGGTTCTGTAGTGGAGACAATTTGCATTTCACTCCTAGCTGGGATTTCAGACAACAGAGTACATAAGAGAATACAAATGCTTATTGATGACTGGTTATTCCAATAGAAAATCAATGACAGTATGTGGCAAGAGCAGATGAGTTGTGTAAATGGCTTTTTCCAGTAGTGGTTCCCAAGATGCACAAAGATTTTCACTGGAATTTGATACCTTGTGCCAGTGGCAGGTCCTTGCTGTAATTGATGGTACTGGAAGACAACGGAATATTGATTATTTTCAGGATTTGACCAATAATATACTGCCTGAAACTTTATGGGGGTTATTTATCAAGATCCGAATATCCAAACCTCGAATAATTCAGTTTTCGAGCAAAAAAAAAAAAAAAAAGTTTGCGGGCTTTTTTCTTCATAAACAAGGTCCAGTCGGGAATTCGGAGTTGCTCGGAGTTTATTAGAAATACGAAGATAAATTCGGACATTGATAAATAACCCCCTAGGGGTCATTTACTTTGACCCAGGACACACATGCATTTATAGATCGAACACAGAGATGTGCAGACACCTTTGTGTGCCAGGCTTACTGTATAATTCTAAACCAATGGGTTGGAATATTTTATGTTCCACCTTTTGCACTTTGTTGTCTGTCCCACACGTATCACACACAGACTACAGCTATATTAAAGTGCATTTAAAGGATAAGCCAACCCAAATGTATAGTAGGGCACCCAAATGAAATCAATCTAAGTTTTGTCCCAGGCCAGAGCACCCAGAGTGTGGGAGAGTTTATTCTAATGTGAAGGTGCAATCAAGGTGCTTGTTCTAAGCCATAACCAAGTCACTGCACAAGTTCTTCACTAGAAACAGGTTCAGTGCAAGGAGGATGCACCCACCTGAACACCAATATTACACACCTATGGCAAAGTCACTGGCTATAATTTGAGGTAATGCCCAACATGCTTCTGAGATATTAGCATGCATCATTTATGCAGTGATCTGACTGGCATCACTTATTGTTAGGGTTGCCATCTGGCCAATATTTTACCAGCCTGACCGGTAAAAATAACGCTTGACCCCAATATTATTATTAGGGAAAAAAATCTAAATATATAGGAAGGCTGGTATTTTGTTGCCGATAGCCAACCCTACTTATTGTTCTGCAGCAAAATTTGTACACCAAAAGTCTATTAATAAATTGTATATTTTAGTATCAGCAATCAAAAAGGCATACTCGTTGCAAAGCTACTGTCTCATGAATAAGTGATCACATAACTAACCCCTAGTTATCATGTATCTGCCCATGAAAGCCACCCCTTTTATTAAATATATTTCTTCTTCTTTAGAGTTAAACAGTGTTAGAAAGTTAAAATGCTTAAGCTGGCAAAGCCTAGTGTCCTTGGATAAACTCGCTGGTCTGAAATACCAAGGTTGAATCTCACTTTTTTTCTTTAAAGCAACTGCAGTTGTGAGACAATTCCAGTACAGTGCAGTGTGTCAAGTATAATCATGAAGAATAATGATGATTAATGGCAATGGTGGAAGTGGCCAGATGAGATAAGATCATTAGATAAACTAGGCAGATGCAGTCAGCCGTAAGGGCTGAAACAAGTGATTTAATCCTTTTGGTGCCAGTGGGATTCCAACTTTATTTCCAGCTGAGTTTTAAATATTGTATGCCTTTGATTTAGGGGCATTATATATTTTTTATTTTTGCAGGATAACCTAAATGTTTTTAATCATCAGATTTTTTTGTCTTTGATCACATCTGTAAAAATACATATGACTTATATACCAAAATATGTAAAAAAAACTACCAAACTGTAAAACTTTGCTAACTTATCTACACATCAATGATTAAGGACTTACACAAAGACTTTCTGTCCGTCAATACCATTTATTCCTGCCCAGTTCTGATCTGTGTAGTATCTGCTAGCATTACACTCTAAGGGTGTTATTAATTAAAGTCCAAATGCCAAAAACTCGAAAAAATTTTGTTTGTTTTTAATATATAAAATCTGAATTTTTCGAGACGATGGAAAAATTCAGAAACCGAAAATCCGGCATCTCAGACCTGCTAAGGTTGTATACTGTATAAGTCAATGGGAGAGGTCCCTATCGTATTCGGAAGTGCTGGAATTAGCCCGAAAACCCATTTATTTTAGTCTTGTCTGACAGGAATTTGAAAAAAAAAAAATCTAACTTTTCTGGAAAATGTCATAAAAAAAATCAAGCGATTCAGGGAAAAATCTGAAAAAAATCATATGATTAAAATTTTGCTCTGTTTTTTCATGTTTGTCTCCGATCCAATAAAATCATAATTTTTTAATAATATATTAGGTTCAATCGTGGATTTTAGTTTGGTCTGACTTTTTTCATTAAAAAAAAAGACAGATAAATTAGGACTTTGATAAATAAGGTCCTGAGTGTTAGTTCACTTTCATCACATGACCAAGAAACACAAGGGGGCTGAATTATTGAATTAACAGATTGAATAGTTTGGCTCAGTCATCAAGTCTGCCAGAGCACAGCCAGCTAAGACTGGTAGACAGGCTTGGGTAATAGAGGAGAAAAGACAATTCTGGAGTTTGTTCTTTAGGGAAAGAAAGCATCTGCAAACAGAATTTTAAAACTTTCGATTGTAAATAAGCCTGAGAGACTTCCTGTAATATGAATGCCATTTGGCTCAATGCTTGCATTAAAATAAAAAGGTACCTTTAAAAAATAAAATGTGAATAGTGTGCCTTAGGGTTAGGAGATTCGGGAGATTTTGTTGCGTGGCAACTAATTGCCTCGTCCTCTGAGCAACAATCTCCCCGAACTGCCTCAGCGTGTTTTCCCATAGGCTATAATGAAAAGTCGCCTGCGCTAAAGCACATGCATCCCCGAATCTCCTCGTGTGAACTAACCCTAAGAAATAATATGCTTAGATTTGAACAAACCATGCTGCATTCAATCAAATTCGCTCTAATTTTTTCTCACTCTTACCAGGTAGACCTTCTCATATAATGTTTCCAAGAATCACTGCCAGATTCTCTCCCACCTCCTGTGTGTTTTTCACCTCCTAGTAAATCAAATAAACAGAAAGATAAACAATGCAGCCAACTAGAATTACCTGCTGTATCCCTTAAAGCTTGGTGCCAAGAACCAAACAAATTGAATACATACAATAAAGTTGGCCCCAAGCAGGTGCCTGAAATGTTGGTGAAATTTATGGAAAGTTTAATTGTAATTTGGAGTGTTTTATTCAACATGATTATCAATGATTCCTATCATTTTACTCAAGGGATCCTGTTTTAATCTGGATATTGCCTTGACAACCTAAGAACTGGTCAAACGTTATGATCTTTATTTTAATTCCTATTGTCTTTTTTTTTTTTAAGAAGACATTTTGATATACTGTATTCATAGTAATCTATGGAAATAAGGAGAGTGAGTGAGAATTTTGAGCCATTAACAGTCTGTACAATTAGCAATAACCAGTTTTGTTCAGCTGAGGATTAAGATATCATTGTAAAGGCTAATATTGTGCCAAAGATTCATTTCTGACAGCTACCATTGTTGTTGAGGATAAATTAGTCTCAGAAAGTAATGTCATTTAAAAAAAAAAAACCTCAGTTGAAGAAATGCTATGTTTCTAAAAATCTTTTCATGCCTTAAAGGTTTATGTAGAAACAAGAGTAAACCCATGGAAACCAATTAACCTTTACACATCGTTAGCAGACATTGTTATAATTATGTTTAATGTTATATTCATTTATTCATTATATTCAAGTCCAGCTGCAAGGATCTGTTACTTCTAAAATATTTTAAGGGAGCACATCAACACATTTCAGAGGTCAGAAACTCTAGAATCCAGAGTACCTCATGCTGCTCACTTGGCAGTCAGTAAAATTGCACCAAGTGCCACTGCAATTAAGTGTTGAAAACTAAACACTAAAAATGAATATGGTTAAAAATGCCATATTATATATACTGAACTTATTGCACCAGCCTTAAGTTTCAGCATCTCAGTAGTAGCAATGATCCAGGACGTCAAACTTATCACAGGAGGTCACCATCTTGGAAAGCGTCTTCGACTTTGACATGCTCTGTGGGCTCTGAGAAGCTAAGCTTAGGGGTTGTCGCAAATTATCAAGCAGAAAATTAGGTTTTTCTGTAATATAAGCTGATGCTACAGGGCTGATTAATAAATTCTGATGCTAGTTGTACTGGTTTCAGAGCTGCCATGTAGTAATTATCTGTATTAATTACTAATCAACCTTATATTGTGACATTTCTATTCTATGTGTATTGTATATTGTGAGTTGGTCCCAGAGCTCAGTAAGTGACAGCAGCACAGAGCATTTGCAGTGAATCAGAAGAAAAGAAGATGGGGAACTACTGAGGCATCTTTGAAGACACATATATTTACTGCTAAAGGGCTGTGGTTGCCTTGGGCTGATACAGAAGCCCAAAATGTACATGTCTAGATACTTCTTAGTTAAACTTTACTTCTCCTTTAAACTGTGTTCTGTAGATGATTTTGAGTTGGCTTTTGGAACTGGAATCAACCTCCTCAAATGAATATTTATAGCCAGAAAAGGTTTGTCCCCCAAAACTAAAACACTGTAAAATTCATAGCAATAATAATATAGCCACATACCAAAAGCTCCTCCAATTTCAGCTCCACTCGTAGGAATGTTTACATTCACCAAGCCACAATCTGATCCCTTGGGCCTAAAAAGGAAGAACATAAATAGTCCAACTCATGTCAACAGGCAACCTCAGCAGTATTCTGGAAAGGAGTGAAAAGAGTTGGTTGTGTGAAGTGGGGAAGATATGGCCAAGGTAACTCATGAATTCCATGAAAATAAGTGGCAGAGAACTACTGCCCTATACTTTGTAATTTCTGCTATATCCAATATGGAACTTTCCTTGCATTACCTATAACCTACTGCAAATCTGAGCTTTAACAAGAATTTGCTTAAAAAGCTTGGCAGTACACTGTAATCCCCCGGCTGTACGAACACCTTTTAATAATCTTTTAATAACCAAGTCAGTTTAATTATGTTTTTGTTTTGCCACCAATTTTAACATAACACAAAATTAACCCGTACATCTTGCATAACAATGGAAACTTTTATTCAAAGCTTCACATTAAAAGAATATACTTAATCGTGTGCATTTCTTTGATTAAGGCATATTAAGTACCAGAGGTTATGAAACATGTACTATAAGTGGAATAACATGGGGTCTGTATGTATATTCTTTTAAAATGGAATTTTGAATAAAATTTTAAATTTTTATGCAAGACTTTTCTGAGTTAGGGGTTCATTTTACAGTATGCTGTATGATTTTCCTTCGGTACGAAGGGCTGCATCCCGTTAATTCTGGCCTTTTTGTTTAACTGGCCATATATACTCCCCTAGTGGACTTGATAACCTTGCATGCAATCTGATTTTCACTTAACTTAACAGTTTGTCATATTTGTTATACCAGAGATATTTGTGCAGTTTGAATTAAAAAACAAAACAAAAACACATTGGTATACAAGTCCTGCAGCGGGTCGGGTACCCACGGGTTACCCGCAAAAAAACGGGTACCCTGCGGAATGAGGGTAGGATTTTCAGGTGCAGGTATAGATGTGGGTCAGGTTGCGGGGCTCATCTAAATTTCTTATCTTATATTGTCTATACTTTAGTACTTTTAAAATATTACAAAACTTGTTTCTGTCCCCGCCCACTTTTGAGGTCACTTCCAGTATGCAGCAACATCACTTCCTGTTTGATGGTGGTCAGTGGGTTGTGGGTCGAGTTGCGGATAAGGCAGTTGTGGGTCCGGGTCGGGTAGAGGATCAAAGTGGCTTAATATGCGGGTTGTGGTTCGGGTCGCGAGCTGCGGGTTGGGGCCGGGTCTTAAAAATTGGTTCTGTTCAGGATTCTAATATAAGCTTCTATATTAAAGTCCAACATAGAATTTCTAGGACTAGGTAAAGGGTTAGGGTAGTAAGGGTAAATTATAGTTATATACCCAAGCCAGCGAAAAATCCTTCCCAGATCCTTAGTAAAGATGCTGCTTGAAAGGCCCTGTTTCACCTCATTATTCCATGCGAAAGCCTCTTCTTCAGTCTGAAAAATGAATGTCATTTTAATTAGAAAAATTACTGATAACTGTGTAAATATGGAGAAATAAATTAGTATTTGCTAAACATAGATATTAAGCTAGTGATCAGAGGACACAGCTGGCCAGCATTGTCTATAAACCACACCATAAAATCACAATTGAACTGATAGACCGTGGATGCAAAAATGTCTCTAAGGGAAATGGCAGATGAGGAGGTCACCCACCACAAATTGCTTTTTCTGCGGGCGACTAAATGCTTTCCCATCAGCGATAAAGGGAATACCCGTGGTAAAACATTTGTGTCAATTCACCTTTCCAAAATCGCCCAAAGTTTCCTCATGAGGCAAATTGGCAGAGTCTCAGCAACACATATAAAAGTATAACCAACTTTGGTCTGGGCACTTATGTTTAAATGTTTTTTAGCACATTTAGGTATGGCAATCCAAATTATCCTTAATCCAGAAAACTCCCTAAGCACTCGGAGGATCCTGTACCTGAATTTATATTTAGCATTTGTAGCATTTGAATCACTGTGTATGTATATATTTAATATTTAAATCTAATATTTTGGAGCAATTACCTTAAATTTTATCACGTACAGTATTGGCGCAAAGGTCTCTTTGTGAACAATAGCGGAGTCATGAGCTAGTCCAGTCATGATAGTTGGCTCAACAAAATTCCCCGGGCGATCAATTACCTTGAATAATACAGAATGCATTGTTTGATTTAAAAACGGACCAGAGGACATCAAAAGTATGAATATATTTGTGCACAGAAAACCCCTAGCAGCATGAATGGGTAACTAAATGTTAATCAATACTCATACTAATTAAAGTTAAAAACTCACCGTTGTAGGATGAGAGCTTTTAAATTTAAGATGTGCAAGTGAGCAAATCGTAATCATAATGTAGATGGTAAAAATAGAAACAGTAATAATGGTGATAGTAAATAGTAACAATAGTGATAGTAATACATTTGTCAAAAACCTCTTCCAGTTTCCATTAGGAAGTGAGTGAACAGTGTCATCAATAGTGTATACTTTATTTCTTATAGCAAAATAAATAGAATAAATAAAGACACAAAAACATGCACAAATAAAATGACATTCTTCCATGTGGCACCAATTTTATCAAACTAATAATAATACATTAATCATGTGTAAGTGTCTCCATCACAGACTTCTAACCGAGACCTGGAAATAAAAGTTCAGAAGCGTCAAATATGTTAAAGCCAATATCATCAAATAAAAAAAAAGTTTATCCAGAGAACTGTAAAGAGCCAATATCCTGTTTAGCCTTTGATACTTGAGCTCAAGGAAACAACCAAGCTTGAATGTAATATAACACTAGTATGTGTAACCAGTGGCCCACAAGCACTTATTAAACTAAACAATTTGGTCATCCTGTGAGTTGCAGATCAACAAAATAACTGGGGGGGTGTAGGCTAGAAATCTATATATTCTCACAGGGTATAGTGGCAAATTCAAATATTGAGAGATAAGAGAGAGAGAGATAAGAAAGAGAGAGATAAGAGAGAGAGAGAGATAAGAAAGAGAGAGATAAGAGAGAGAGAAGAAAGAGAGAGAGAGAGAAGAAAGAGAAAGAGAGAGAGAGAAGAAAGAGAAAGAGAGAGAGAGAGAGAAGAAAGAGAAAGAGAGAGAGAGAGAGAGAGAAGAAAGAGAAAGAGAGAGAAGAAAGAGAAAGAGAGAGAGAGAGAGAGAGAGAGAAGAAAGAGAAAGAGAGAGAGAGAAGAAAGAGAAAGAGAGAGAGAGAAGAAAGAGAAAGAGAGAGAAGAAAGAGAAAGAGAAAGAGAAGAGAGAGAGAGAGAGAGAGAGAGAGAGAGAGAGAGAGAGAGAGAGAGAGAGAGAGAGAGAGAGATAAGAGATGATAGATATAGAGAGAGACATGCTCAATATGTGTCTTTCTAGATACGGAGTCAAAATTCCCCAGGCACTTTCCCGGGTTACTATACTGCTTACATATGTATTTTATTTTTCCAATTAGTCTGCATTTGTGAACATAATTCTGTATTGTGTCCATTTCTGAAGTTATAACACTGTATGTATATATCTATATGGGCGCTCGTTTGCTTTTCAGCAATTATTACTGAATGTTTATGAATGTTGCCATATGTCTAGTGTCCATTTCTATAGCCACACAAGGAAAACATTATATTTTAGGTACACACTAGTGATGTGCGGGCCAATACCTGTGGTTCAGGCTGACCTCGCATGCTCCTTTCCGGGTCGCAGGCGGGTGCGGGTTGAGCTCTTCTTAAGAACTTCCAAAAGCCGGCTTTGCACTTCCGGGTTGAGCTTTTTAGACGCACGCCTCTTCGGGGTTCATAAAATTAACCCGGGTGTCGGGCTCTGGCACGGGTGGTGGGAGGACAGGTGTGGGTCGGTAACAGCCTGACCCACACATCAGTAATACACACAGGTCATGTTTGCATCTTATATACTATGTATGAGAAGAAACAATTAGACGTACCTTGCCACCACACACAACTGTGCCCCCTTCACATTTTGCTTGCTCAACAGCAGAGAGATACATTTCTACTGCCTGCTTGGTGTGTAGAGGACCACAAAGTGTGTCAGCTGAGGGGATATAAGAAATAAAATAATCATTATTTTACTATGTACAAATATCCAAAGTATGCATGTGTAATATTTATAGTAATACAATAGTTCAAGCAATTCCTCTAACTAGATTTGCAAAATACAATATATAGAGCATAAGGTATTCTATTTAATTAGAAGTTACCCAAGAATTCCACAGCCATAAAACTACACAACGTACCAGTTATGATGCTTCTTAGGTTAAATTTTAGGCCTCTGGTACATTATTAGACTGGCACAGTGCTCAAGCAGAAAACCACATTGGGTAAAAACACCTAAAATTGTCTGTTAACTATTCCCATGAGAAATAATCAGAAAACCTTTGCCTATGGCAGACACGTGTGGGTATAGTTTGCCACAGATCTCTGCCAGATCACCATAGGGGACTCGGAGAGCCAGAGCACAACCTAATGAATAAGTGATTTGTGGATGGCTATAGAAAGTGAAAACTAACTGGGATGCACTATGTACAGAAGGAGACAGGGAATATATACAAGTGGTTATAGGCAGATTTATTAAGGATCGAGTTCTGTTGTCCAGGAAGATTCAAGTTTTCTATAGTTTTTTTCGGGCTAAATAAAAAAACAACAAAAAAAAAAAATCAAATTTTTCAAGATTTATTATACGGACCCTGGAAATAGCTTGAATCCGAAAATAAACCATCTAAAACCTGTTGAGGTCATGTAGGAGTCAATGGCAGAAGTCCCTTGAACCATTTGAAGAAGTTAAAAGCCTTCATAATGTTAGTTTTTTTTGGAGGGTTTTGCCCGAAAACTTGATCAATTAGAGCAATTTGTGTTTTTTCCCTCCGAAAACTCCATCAATTCCAGTTTTCAGGTTGCTAACCCGAACTCACTGATTCCAGTTCTTTCCATTAGTGTTTTTTCTTAAATAAGATACAATTCGAGTTGTGAGTTCATTCGAGGTATAAAAAAAAACTCTAAAATTGACCTTTGATAAATAACCCCCTTAAAGTGGTTGTTTAACTTTGGACAAGTGTCCAAATTTGAACAGCTCATATCATTAAAAATAATTTTTAAAAATCTTTTTTTTTTTTCCCCTTTAATAAACCATTTTTAAGATACAGACCACTGCCCATCAGGGACGCAATCTTAAAAATTGCTTATTGTTACAAAAAAATATTTTTTTTTAGAAAGAAGGGCTGTTCAAATTTAGACAGTTGTCAGTAGTTGAAAACACCCTTTAATTTCAGTAGTAGTAACATTCTTAGAGGATGAGGCATTTCCAGGAAGATCAGGACAAATTTTGGGCAGGGAAAAAAACCCAGTGGGCCCCGGCCCTCATGGGCCCCAGCCGGGCCAAACCCCCTCTCCTGATCTCCTGGTCCTACAAAGAAAAACAATTTGTGGTGCCGCGCAGTGCCGTTCGTGAAAAGCTCCTTTCATGCATATGCGCCATTGCAGGAGGGGGTCCGGAGGGGGCCATGGACAGGAGTCCTGGTGGGCCCCAGATCCCCAAGTCTGACACCGATTTTGGGTGTAAAATGTTGAAACAATACCCAAATGGAATGCATTGGAATTAGTGGGTCCTCAAAAAATATTGTCAAATGCAAAAAAGTAAAATCACAGTTTGATTATTAAACCAAACCAGATTTCCACTTTCTGCTTTTCTGGGTGATACAAAACAGGAAATAACTTTTAAAACTTGGTTTGTGGTTCTGGGGTCTGTATACATGCAGTAGGGAGCCCTGCAAGTTGCTTTGATACAGTCCACCTTCCACACTAATAGTTACATAGTTAAATATTTAAATTGGGTGGAAAAAAGACAAAGTCCATCAAGTTCAACCCCTCCAAATTAAAACCCAGCATCCATACACACACCCCTCCCTACTTTTAATTAAATTCTATATACCCATACCTATACTAACTATAGCGCTTAGTATCACAATAGCCTTTGATATTATGTCTGTCCAAAAAATCATCCAAGTCATTCTTAAAGGCATTAACTGAATCAGCATCACAACATCACCCGGCAGTGCATTCCACAACCTCACTGTCCTGACTGTGAAGAACACCCTACGTTGCTTCAAATGAAAGTTCTTTTCTTCTAGTCTAAAGGGGTGGCCTCTGGTACGGTGATCCACTTTATGGGTAAAAAGGTCCCCTGCTATTTGTCTATAATGTCCTCTAATGTGTAATCATGTCCCCTCGCAAGCACCTTTTTTCCAGAGAAAACAACCCCAACCTTGACAGTCTACCCTCATAATTTAAGTCTTCTGCCCATCTAACCAATTTATTTGCACTTAGTCTCTGCACTCTCTCCAGCTCATTTATATCCCTCTTAAGGACTGGAGTCCAAAACTGCACTGCATACTCCAGATGAGGCCTTACCAGGGACCTATAAAGAGGCATAATTATGTTTTCATCCCTTGAGTTAATGCCCTTTTTTATGCAAGACAGAACTTTATTTGCTTTAGTAGCCACAGAATGACACTGCCCAGAATTAGACAACGTGTTATCTACAAACCCCCCAAGATCCTTCTCATTTAAGGAAACTCCCAACACACTGCCATTTAGTGTATAACTTGCATTTATATTATTTTTGCCAAAGTGCATAACCTTGCATTTATCAACATTGAACCTCATTTTCCAGTTTGCTGCCCAGTTTTCCAATTTAGACAAATCACTCTGCAAAGTGGCAGCATCCTGCATGGAACCTATAGTTCTGCACAATTTAGTATCATCTGCAAAAATAGAAACAGTACTTTCAATGCCCACCTCCAGGTCATTAATAAACAAGTTGAAAAGCAAAGGACCTATTACAGAGCCCTGCGGTACTCCACTAACAACATTGGTCCAATTAGAAAATGTTCCATTTACCACCACTCTTTGTAGTCTATCTTTTAGCCAGTTCTCTATCCAGGTACAAATACTATGTTCCAGGCCAACATTCCTTAATTTAACCAGTAACCTTTTGTGTGGCACTGTATCAACTCCTGCTCTTGGGAATCCCTATTGAGAGGCAACAGTACTCTGTTACACACCAACTAAATAAATAAAACTATTGACTTTCATTCCCTTTTTAACGGCACAATCAAGCTGTAGGCCACATTACATTGAAAACATGGCACACCTACATGCATTGCTAAAACATTTATGTATACGGTGTATGGAAAACATATGTTTCTAACTAAATCTCTGCTTCTTGGCAATTTGCAATGCATTTTTCCCCCACAAAAGGTTGATCAATGATATAAAAAACATTTTATCCATTTTTTGCTACTAAGAAAAAAAAAAGTGTTGCAATATTTGCCTGCACAGTATATCAGTGTGGTGTACTCCCCTATCTTTTTAGATTGATGAAATGTTTCCAGTCTTTTGTTGCTGCCATCAAATTCAAAATGAGCACTGATTTTTCAAAAAACAATAGCATTTCTCAGATTTCAACATTTGATATGTTGTCTTTGTTATTATCTGCAAGTGTTTAAATGATTTGCAAAATGCTCCAGCTGTAAAGGAGCCCTATTCCTGGCGTCCACAGGTTTATCCGAATCTGAAAGAGTTGTCTCTTGTAGAAGCAATGTGATAAGAACAGTCCCCTTTTAGAGCTTCAGAATTGCCTGCTTCTTGCCCAGGTGAACTAAAGGCTTTGTTGCTTCAGCACAGGCACAACAAGTGGTCGATAATGGTTTTTCCATTATCAACATTAACCACAAACATTATCCACAAAATAAAAGACAGCCACTTACGTTCGCAAGGATCTCCAATTCGCACCTGTGCATAAGCTTTAGATAGCTTCTCCACAATTTCGTCATGAATACTTTCATGTAAAAACTAAACAAAACAGGAACATAAATATATATGTATAGATATGTGTATAACGAAAGATTTCAGGATGGATAGTTTAACACTTAGGGTCAGATTTACTAAGGGTCAAAGTGAATTCAATGGAATTTTAGAAGTAAAAAAACTTGAAGTAATTTTTTGGATTCTTCGACCATCGAATAGGATGCTACGACTTTGAATTAGATTCGAAGTAAAATAGTTTGAATATTCGACCATTCGATAATCGAAGTACTGTCTTTAAAAAAAAACTTTGATTTCAATACTTTGCAAAATTAAACCTGTCGAAGTGCTATGTAAACCTATGGGGACCTTCTAGAGAATTTTTCTACGTTTTTTGAAGTTGAACAAAAACCGTTCGATCGATGGATGAAATCCTTCGATCCAACGGATTTCATCATTCGATCGATTTTACTTCAACCGAAATGGCCAAATTCGATGTAAAAAAAAACTTCGACTTTGATATTCAAAGTATTCCAATTCGATGGTCGAATTTCGAAGCTTTTTCTACTTCGAAAATCGAACCTTGATAAATCTGCCCCTTAAGCTTCAAATATGAACATTGATTCTTATCCATGGAAAACACATTTACTCAGTTGCAACTAGTGATGTGCAGGCCGACCCGATACCTGCGGGACTGGCGGGTTCAGGTCAACCTCGCACTACTCCTCGCGGGTGGTGGGCGGTTGAGCTCTTCTCCTGCCCCCCCCCACCTTCAAATGCCGGCATCCGACTTACGGTTTTATATCTCACGTCTGCTCGCCCTGTCCCTTTTGTGATGTCATTGGCGGGTCTGCGTGGGTCTATAAAAGGACCCCAGAAGCGCGGGTGCGGGTCAGGAAAACCCTGACCCGCACATCACTAGTTGCAATGTATCAAACATTATCATTATGGGCAAAATGCACTTTATCATGGCAGGAACAGGTGGATTAATTTAGCTAAGAGGTATAAATACAAATTTAAAACTACTGTAAAGGGCAGATTTATCAAAATGTGAGATTCGAGTTCACCACAGAAAAAATCACTCACGTTCTATAAATTTCTATGGGATTTTTAGAACTGTATTAATGGATGAAAATTTGAGAAATAAGCTTCTAAAAATCCCATAGGAGTGAACAGAAATTGGGTGAATGTTTCTGTGGTGTACACTAATCTTACATTTTGATAAATGTACCCCTACATGTGATCTAAGTTGAAATAATTATATAAAATATATGTTGTAGACAAGCTAACACAAACAGGGCTCTGCCATTTCTGGAAGGTTAGTTCAAATGTTGTTCTAATTTAAAGGGGACTGGTCACCCAAAAAAAATATTAAAAACCCTATTTTTGCACATTAGTCAAGCAAAATATACTTTAATTACACTATATAAATTATTTCAATCTTGTTTCCTTCAGTCTGGGAAGTCATAATTATAGCAAGCAGGAAGGAGCCATTTTGTGGACACTGTTATTAAGACAAGTCTTGTATCATCTCAGAATCTTGTTTGTGCACCAGAATGGGGGACCTGATGTCCATCCCCATGCACTGGCTACACAATTCAACGGTGAAGAGAACTGGGGGAATGTGGGTAGAACAGTGACATATAGGAAGTGCTGAATGGAAAGTGAAAGTAATTGTCTGCCCCACCTAAGGCATAGAAGAGGGGCAGACAATATTTGATTGACAGCTGAGATTTTTTGAATTAGCTTACAACAGCTATGAATGCTTTATTAAAAAATAGTAATTGGATTTCATGTTGAAATTTGAAAAGGACTTTAATTATACAGCTTTAATGACTTAGGGGCAGATTTATCAAGGATCGAATTAAACATTTTTAGATTCTGATTTTTAAATTTGAATTTTGAGTATATTTTAGTGTAATTCGACTTGGGAATAGTTCAAATTCGATTTGAGTTTGAAAAACATTCCAAATTTATCATGCACTGTCCCTTTAAAAATTTGAATTTGACTATTTGCTATCTAAAAGCTGCCTAATTAGCCTATGGGGGACCTCCTACAATCAATTTGGAGTCTTTTTTTAGAAAAAAATTTTGGTGAAAAAACTTGAATCTAATTCGATTCGAGTTTGCAACATTCACCCATTTTTTTTTAATAAATTTTGATTGGTCCTTTTTTTCCAATTTTGAGTCAATGGGAGTTAAGAAACTCCCATAAACTCAAAATTCAAGCCTTAATAAATCTGCCCCTTATTGTGTGCACAAAAATGTTGCCACTTGTGGAAAGAATGTCTATAGGCTCAAACGTGACACTTTTTTCCACCAATATATATCCAGTTCCATTTCAATTTCCACTTCAGTGTCCAATATATGTTTGTTAACTATAGACTGGACCAGAATTGGTAGGTCTATTATTTAAATCAACAATGCCACCAGTAAAATACACTGCAATATGCCTTACTAAAAGGAATAAAAGCCTTGTGTTTGAATATTTCTAATCTAAAATCATTAAAAAATCATTAAAGTTTTTTTCCATTTCTGGTCAAGCAAGAATTCCTTACCAGCCGCCTGGCAGTAGTGCACCTCTGGCCTGCAGTTCCCACAGCCGCAAAGAGAACAGAGGGCGTTACTAGACTAAGATCGGCATCTTCAAACACTGGGAATACAAAAAGAGTCGAAATAGAAAGCCATTTTTCGTTTTTAAAACGCCCAAGTAGTCATATGGTCAAAATCTGACCTTTGCAGTAATAAGCATTTTGCTTTAATCAGTCTATGAATGCAAATACCTGATTGATCTCTATGAGATATATATGTTACAGTAAAATAACACAAGGCAAGCAAACAAGGTTGCTACGCAGATATTACCTAAATGTAGGTAATTTGTATATTTTCTACTAAAATTCCTATTAATCTTCTATTTTAGGTGCATTTACAGTTCAAAATAATATGGAATTAGAACTCTAAGCCCAGTTTGTAAACTTTCTGTATTGGAACAAAAGCTTTTCCAGCTAGATAAATAGTGACATTAATATGACTGAATAAACGCCAGTATGTTGGAACCTTCCCCTGATCCTGAAACATAACAGATGCCCTAAGCGACATGTACATCCTTACCTATAATTGCATTGTTTCCACCCAATTCCAGTAGCTTGCGTCCTAGGAATTAGAAAGAATACATTTATATTTGTTCAAGGCACAGTAAATAGAAATGCACTCAATCAAAACTATTCATTTTTGTAAGCAGGACCAGATATATGGGCCATAGCCAATGTGTTTAATTACATTTCAATAGCTATAGTAATAAGTCAAACCAACTTGACTTGCTGTATTTTAGGAAAAAGAAAATACAGCAAGTCCAGTTGATTTGACTTATTACTAAAGATATACAATGACCTGGGGTGAATGAGAACCTTCACAAACATACATTTCAATAAACTTGCAAACTGTCATTTGAACCTTAATAAACTAAATACTAAAACACAAAACAGCAAAAATATTCTTGAACTTGTTATGAGACCAAAACATTCTGCACAGACCAGCTGTATCGGCACACGAATACATAAAATAAATGTATGTAAACTCTTTACACTATAGGCAATGAAAGTCAACTTTTGTTCTTAAAACTCACCAAACCTTTCTTGAACTTTAAGTGCCACCTGCTTGCCAACATTTGTGCTGCCAGTGAATGACACCAGATCTACTCTTTCATCTTTAGCTATGGCATTGCTAAGAATAAGAAAAGAACCATAATCAATTTGAAGTTCATTGATAATGCTAATTAAGGTAATGCAACACAGGCACATTTCAGATTTCTGTTTGCTCTGAAGTTAAACTTACATAGACCAATAAGTCCTATTGGCGGTTTATAAATTGGGCACACCATCAATTTAATTGCACTTAGACAGTAAAGCCCTTTGATAACAATTAATATATACACACACGTGAAATTGTATACAGTAAGTTTTGCCATGAGAACTTCAGTCTTACTATCAATCCCATGGATGCAAGTTCTGGAGTTTTAAACCTTGGGACCTATCCATGTAGGACTTGTCCATGTTGTTTTCTGCACCATATTAAACATTGGGTGCAAGATGCAGAATACACCACTGATGGGGCCTAAGGGAACCTGTACTCAACTCCTACCTATGGTGGCCATAGCTTGTGTGATGTCCTACAAACTAGAGATACAGTATTCCTGCTCTGGATTCAGGGATGCTAAATGCAGACAGCATTTCGTTTAGAGAAAGATGTAGCACAAATTGCTATGCCATAAGCCATAACATAAGCAAAGTGAAAAAAAACAGGGCATTACTAGCATTTGTTTTGTACGTTGCTTCAGTATTAATAAATAAAGTTTCTTATATAACAAAGTTCTTCTTTCACCATCAAGTTCCCTTTTGCTACCATTCTTCTTTCAAAGTACCTCTTAACTGCAGAAAAGGCTATAACTCTTCTCTATTGTTTACCATCCAATTCTATAAGTCTGCTGGAAGCAACGTTATTTATTAAATTCAACAATTATTATCCTCTGCTGCTGTGACATGTTAACCATACTAATAGTTAAAAATATAAAATCTAAAAGGATATAAAAAACAAAAGAATACTATTACCAGACCAACTATATTTCTGGTGTTTTAAATATGCTGAAACCAAAAGCTAAAATGTGTAATGGCGACATCTACGACTTCTGGCAGGTATAGTATGTGCTACAGTTTTTACTTGTTTATACGTATGTTTAACACAAAATTGTAGAGTCCTTATCTGTAGCCAGTTATTGTATATTAATAATAATAATGTAGTGAGCGCAATGACTCATGTGTTTCTTATGAGTAGAAATAAGAGTAATTGTTCAAGTCTGCAAACGACTAAGAAAGATAAGATCAGGAATAAAATACACAATAAAATAATAATTAAGTCCCATTAGTCATTTTAGGTAGTAGCATAATAAACTTTAATATCGATCAGTCACTTTATTGTTGTCCTTGTAAACTTACCCAATGTCTGCACCACCACACGTCAAGGAACAGATAGCACCGGGCAAATTATTATGTTCTAATACTTGTGCAACGATTCTGTCAATGACAAAATAAGACCTGTAAATTCCCAATTACTAAATACAAAGGAGACATTGGCAGTCATTTATCAACACTGGGCAAATTTGCCCATGGGCAGTAACCCATGGCAACCATTCAAATTGCTGCATTCATTGTTCTACATGCAGCTGGCTTCAATTTGCCCAGTGTTGAGTCCCAGAAAGTTTGAAGTTTTTGTTTTATAAATCCCGACAGCCCGATCACCTAAGGGACATAGGGTGTAAAGGACCAGAGCTGCTTTAAGGAACTAGTGGGCTGGGGGCAGAGATTTCATTGGTGGGCCCCCACATTTTAGAAACAGATGAATTGCTATAGGAAAACAGCTTATGCATACTAAAAATCTGTTGTATAAAGAACAGCATGATCATACTCACTCTTGTTTCTGCATTCTATTAAACCATCACATTTTCTGCTCATAATGGTTTAGGCAATAGTGCAGAGTTCCCTTTTAAAACCTGGGCCTAAGAAAACAGGAAATAAATTCCTATAATAAAGTAACTTACTTTGTCACAGCAACACTAGTAAGGGATGTGGTAGGGGCTCCTTTCCTATAAGGAAAAAACATTTTGTTTCAAAGGAAATTCCCAGAATTTGGTCATGTTTAGGTTATTTGAAAACAAAATACAGTTTATCCACACTCAGGCTGAAGCGGTGTGTGGCAATGGAGTTACAAGAAGCTGGTGATTAGAGTGGACCCGCTTCTCTCCATCACTTTAAAATCTGCAGACGGAGAGAAGCATCTAGAATGCAACACATGCCCTTGCCCTAAGGCTAATGGGAGGTGGGTCCCTTTCTCCACTGGTATACATATGCCAGCGGAGAAAACCACTCATGACAACAGTAGTGAAACATTAACACTATTTGACTTACACACACTTTGCTAGAAGCCAGTTTTATTCTAAACATGCTTACTTACCATAAACAGACATTTCCACAGATTAGAGCAAGTGCGTTGTTCCAGCCATATACAGCAACAGGAAAATTGAAGGCGGTAATTATACCCACCAAACCCACTGGATTCCACTGTTCAATCAGAGCATGCCCAGGTCCTACAAAAACAGATTCCAAAGCCCACCATGATAGATTAGACTAATTATTCGGTCACTGCACACCCTAAAATATAGTATTGAAAAGATCTAAGAAGCAATTATCTCGTACTTCACTTGTTAGAAGAACAGAAAGCTTTTCTAGTTTCATAAGCCAGTTGTACAGTCAAGTACAATGGCATACAGAGTTAATTTTTGGCATTTTGGCAACCATGACAGTAAATATATCAGCAGTGAAGCCAAATTGGCCAAAACTGCCTACCCAACATGGCACAACATATGTATTTGACAATTGTTTGGAAACATGGATTGTAGGTAGTAAGGTGGCAAAAGTCAATTGGCACCCCACAAGAACAGAACCACCAAAGTAGCTAAATTCGTCCTGTGTTCCATTGCCATAAAAGAGAATGGATTTCCACTGCATCTTAGAATTCACTTTTCTCAATTTTATGGTATATAGGGATCATGCACAATGCCCCCCCTCAAAAAAAGGCCACTGCATGGGGCATTGTGCAAATAACCGCAGGCCTCTGTACACTGCTTTGTGCTGCTCTTTGAACTGAGTGCAGCTGGTATTAGGTCACGCTATATTCAAAAGGTGTGTGAGGGAAGGCACGTAGGCATGCTCCAGTCCTTCCCCTATCTTGTGTGCCATTCAGATGTGCAAGGCAGGAAGAGGCAGGACCCACTGTCCACATTGGAGGCCTGTCCTTATTGTATGGCTACAGGACATGGCTAACTGCGCACTTTACTTGGCACCAGATTTTTCTGCTCAGTGTAAAGTGCAGTGTAGAGGGGGCGCAATTGCTTTGTAGATGAGCACAAAGGGGCGTGTACTTGCACCCACCAGGTTCATGAATGACCCCATATTTCTCTAGACCATGCTCTCTGCATGCATCCAGTAAGGTTCAAGCCCTTCTTTGAGGTTCAACATTTATTTAGGGCCCCATTTAGTCCTCAACAAAGTTATATATATGAAAACATTGCTGTGCTAGTCATTCAGCAATAGTTCCAAAAATATATAGGTCAGAAATAAGTGCTGCAATGGAAAACACAAATCATGTTCTCTAGTAGTGGTGCAGTCTGTGAAAATTATGTGCAAATTTATTTGTGGAGCATTTTTATTTCCTGAAGATACAAGCCTTGTAAACAATGTTATACTTACTTTCTGAAGGCAGTATGGGTCCTCCAATTATACGAGAAAGCCCTACAGCATAATCACAGATATCTACATATTCTTGGACTTCTCCAACGCCTTCAACTAATATCTTCCCCATCTCTAAGGATTCCTTAGATGAAGAGAAACATTAGATTGGAAGCTTTTATTTCCACAGAAAAGACATAAAAACAACACAGATTTGAGTTCCACAGAAAAGACATTTCAGTTCTGATTACTCTAGCTGGTGAGGCCAATTACCTTATTAACCTCTCCATCCTAACTTGGATTAAACTTTCCTTTAAAAGAACCATGCAGCAATTTTGTGCGGACATACGCATAATGTCATCTGGGGTGAATAATCGCACTTTAGCTTCAGATAATTAAAATGAGAGGATTGTGTGCACTGAAAATTCTTCTGCAAATTGGATTTTTTTACTTATAACATGATCATTTAGTTACTCATCATTTTAGTTACTATTTTACATCCTGTAGTCACTTATAAATAATGTTTGTGTAAATTCAATAAACTTTAACTTCTTTCTAATTCTATATGGGGTATATTTATCAAAGAGTGAAGTTAATAGTGAAGTTCCGCCACTAGAGTGAAATTCCGCTACTCCCCATTCATTTCTATGTGATTTTGAAAGGCGTTTTTATCACAGGGTGAAATTTCACTTTCACCCATTGATAAATACGCTTTTCAAAATCCCATAGAAATGAATTGGGAGCTGCGGAATTTCACTCTAGTGGCGGAACTTCACTCTTTGATAAATTTACCCCTAAGAATCTAACAATGTCTGTAGTTCAGAGAGGACCAGAAACCTGATGCAGAAGAGGCCAGCCTTCTTTTAAAACAAATGGAAGGAGCTAATAATCGTACAAGCAAAGCATTTTGTTTCATACACTGGGTACAGATAACTCCCCAATAAATGTCACCCTAATCACCCCAAAAAAGTAGATTATTACAAAAGTATAAATTTTCCACTAGATTATAATGAGCCTCTAAAGAGTCCAAAGTACAAAAATATAATATTGTACTACTGTAATCCATGCTGGGTCAAAGTCCTGGCTGTCATCCTGATGAAGGGTGGGTAAACCCCCCCGAAACGTTGATCTTGTTGGTGGCACAATAAACTTGGGGTAATCCCCATCTGCTTGAAGATAAAGTGTGTGCGGATCCGTATTTTTCTGTATTCATGCCTCTGAAACCCACACTAGCAACCTTTCCCCTCACCACTGCCAACCCCAATCGTCAGTTCGCTCCTTTTCTGGATGTGAAGGGCTGGAAGGCCGCAAAGGCATGCGTGAAAAGTTCTAGCACCCGCTAGAACACATGCCTCTTCTGGTCCTGATTGTAAATAATATGGTAAAATGCCAGACATTTATATCACACCCACTTCATGTTAATAGGAAGAATTTCACACATCATACCAGGTGTCCAAGAAGTTTTATCTTTTTCCTCAATGCATCCCCAATTTGTCTCACAATTTCCCCTCGTTTTGGTGCTGGAATCTGGAAGAAAAATATAAAAATTTAATAATGAATACTATATTAAAATAGTAATACAATATTTTCTTTGGAAACCGTTAATTAGAAATAGCTTGTGCTTATTAAGGACACCTCCACTGGTAAGAAACACCTGAGAAAATTGAAGAAACAAATACCGTATATACTCGAGTATAAGCCGAGTTTTTCAGCCCCCAAAATATGCTGAAAAACTCTACCTCGGCTTATACTCGGGTCAAGCGCAAAAATGGTTGCCAGCGCCTAAGAATATTCGCCGCCGCCTTAGAATAGTAGCCGGCGCCTAAGAATATTCGCCGGCGCCTTAGAATAGTAGCAGGCGCCTAAGAATATTCGCCGGCGCTTAGAATAGTAGCCGGCACCTAAGAATAGTCATCCAAAAACGAGATCGAAATTTACCAGAAGCTGCTGCATTTCTCACCCTCTGCTTATACTCGAGTCAATAAGCTTTCCCAGTTTTTGGAGGTAAAATTAGGTACCTCGGCTTATACTCGGGACGGCTTATACTCAAGTATATACGGTATGTAAGGGAGGCATGCAAACCTGCAATCTATATTGTACAGGTACGGCATCTGTTATCTGACAGGATATGGGGGTTGTTCCAAAATCTGCCACACCATGTACTACAGTACTGAGAAACATTTAACAATAACAGTGGTAGGTTTTTAAAGGTTTGTGATCATCAAAAAATAATATTACAGGTATTGGACCTATTATTTGGAATCATCGGGACCTGGGGCTTTCCGGATAATGGGTCTTTCCGTAATTTGGATCTTCTCACCTTAAGACTACTAGAAAATCATGTAAACATTAAATAAGCCCAATAGGCTGGTTTTACTTCCAATAAGGATTAATTATATCTTAGTTGGGATTAAGTACAGGTATGGGACCTGTTATCCAGAATGCTCGGGACCTGGGGTTTTCCGGATAACGGATCTTTCTGTAATTTGGGTCTTCATCCCTTAAATCTACTAGAAATTCATTTAAACATTAAATAAACCCAATAGGCGGGTTTTGCTTCTAATAAGGATTGTTAGAAATGTTAAATGCAATCCTAAGAATAGTTATAAACAATCATTTTGAACTATGTGTTCAACAATTTTACCCTCAAATAAAAGTACTACTACTACTTACATCTGCCCAGATCTGCCATGCTGCTTTAGCCTTTTTAACAGTTTCATTGTATTCCTCTAGTGTGGCCTAAAAGTAAACAACAAAGTGATTGTTACAAACATGAATGTAAAAGGCAACAACGACTCTATGTAAAACAGTCTTTATAGTGCATCGACTCTTTAAATAGATCCACAGATTTGCCTATGTATTGTGACTGTGGAACAAATGATTAGTGCATATGACTCCTTTCTACTGCATTGAGTTGATTTGGCCTTGACTGCCAAGTAGTGAGTGAAAGCAGGCAGCATTGCAGGTGAAATCATATGGGATCTTGGATGAAGAATCCTGTGTGCATATTAAAAAGCCATATAAAGCAAATATTGTTCTGTTTATGGGCTGCTAGGGGAATGGGAGGGAGATGACATCACTCCAACTTGCAGTGCAGCAGTAAAGAGTGACTGATTCATGAGCACAGGTCACGTGACTGATGGCACCTGGGTAACTAATTACATATCTAAGCCCATGTCAGATTTCAAAATTAAATATATATAAAAAAATCTGTTTGCTCTTTTGACAAATGGATTTCAGTGCAGAATACTGCTGGAACAGTACTATTAACTGATGCGTTTTGAAAAAAACATGTTGTAGCAACAGTCTTGAGTAAGAAACCTGAAGCAATATTTATTTTGCAGAAATGTGGCTTCTGATCAGACCTTAACACATAGGGCATTTCACGTATCAAGCTTCTATGTTAGACTAACCACCTTTAGTTCTATTAAAGAACTAAAGACAGACTTTAATTAAAAAAAAAGGCACCATACTGTCAGTGAGCCACAAATTAAGCATCAGGAAACTAAAAAGGATACCCACCTAATTTGTTTTGGCTATTTAGGACAGTGTTATAATAATGTGCTTTGTTAGGCATAATGCAAACCAGAGTAATTGTTTAATGCAAAAAGATGGTAAAGCTACAATAGGCATTTATATATAGGCAATAATGTATAATGCTGTTGTAATATATAAGATTATACATGAGAATTTGCACTGCCATATTAAGGCATCATTGCGCATCCAAATTGCATGTATACAGGTCATGGAACTCTGAGGTGTCTGTTAATATTCTCATCTTTTACAGCAGAGATACATTAATTTTGATAATGCACAAGTTTATTTAAGTCATGTGACATTACATTATTAAGAATTGATATCACTAAGAACAGATTTTAAGAATATAGTTTACAGGATATCCATGATTCTGCTGTATTACATAGCTATAATGATGACGGTACATGTAATAGAAAATTAAAGAGTAAATTATAATACCTGTTTAACTCTAGCTATTGGTGCATTGGTTGCAGGACAGTATGATGTCACAACCTGTAAACATATAAATGACTTGTTTACAAAGGAAACACAAAAATACTTATTACAGTTTAATTGAAGCTTTTTGCTGTAACAACAAGAAATTCTGGTTAATTATACAGTGTGAATAGTTTTTTTGCAGGGGTAGAGGCACATAGGGAGATTGGTCACCCGCCTTTAAACCTGTGCCATGATGGGCAACAAATCAACGAAAAATGCTTTTCCACCAGCAATAAAGTAAATCGCTGTTGGGAAAACAAATGCAGTGCTTTGTTTTCTGAAATTGCCCGAAGTTGCCATTAAAATTAATGGGAAGCAGCAGTGGTGGTGCTGACAAAAATAAGCCCTTTGTGTCATAGTCCTAAGGTAGACTCTAGACACATAAAAATGGCAAAAACAGACACCGTGCCAGAGGATGGTTTTGTACAGACAGACATGTTATGGACAGGCACTAATATCTCTTTTACTGCATACAATGGATTTTAAAGAGGAACTGTCTTGAAAATGAAAATTTACTATAAGCTTCATACTGAAATAAAAAACCTTCTAAATGTAATCAATTAAATATTCTGCATCCTTTCTGAAATAATCAAATTTATATTCACTATCCCTCTCTCAGCATCTGTTTCTCTTCATTCTGTCTTCATGCAGGAGATGGGTGTCAGATATTCATTGACAGTTAGATCCATTATATCTTATAGGGGGACTCCCTTTCCTAGCAGATGAATTAGAGCTCACTCAAATAATTGATTTCAGTACAAACAAAATAACTGCCTTTTGCACAAATCCTGCATGTAGAGAGATGATGTCTGGTGATTTTAGTAGGGTTAGCTCTAATTCAACTTCGAGGAAAAGAAGCCCCCCTATAAGATATATTGGATCTGTCATTGAACATCTGACACTCAACTCCTGCATGAAGAGAGAATGAAGTGAAACAGGTGCTGAGAGAAGGACAGTGAAGATAAACTTAATTACATATATATTAAATAATAACAATTGATTATATTTATAAAACGTATTATTTCAGTATGCTGAAGCATATATTAAATTTTCTTTTTCGTGATAGTTCCCTGTCTGGCACTCAAGCAGTCAGACAAACAATAAACATTGGCAGCTTAAAGGGCAGAGATTTATGTGCTTGGTTCAAGCCCAGGCAAAAGATTGGCAAACAAAGCATTCTGCCAGAGAGATTGCTGCTCCATGATGGCATAAACCTTTTGACCCTATGGGTGGCTGCACTTGAAATGCCAGGGTCTTAACTGAATATATATCCTTGTCCATGCGAGTTATCCACCTATATTCAAGGCAGTCAAATGTATTCACCTCAAAATATCAAACCAATGTTACTATTTGGGAATAAGTACATTTAGGGCTCTGCTACATAGTAGAGATAACAAACCATCACTGTCGCCTATAACTCATTTGAATGCTAAATGCGTGATGACATTTTTTTGGCCTGAAAACACTGTCAAGCGAAAGGGAGGTATCCATAAAAGTTTCAGGCTTTACTCCTTTACTTGAAATACAATGGTGGACAATACAGCCCGAGTGCCATCAGCCATACAGTTGATATGAAAACACTGCAGTCATGGAACATAGGAAAAAGATTCACTAATATATATCTGCATTAAACAGTATGTTTATATTTAATATATTTGTGTTGATGCATATTTTGCGTAAGGGTACTCATCTCTCTCTCTCTCTATATATATATATATATATATATATTTAAGCTTATAAGGGATAACCAACTGAAAGGCTGAAGGCTGATCAGTGCCTGAGTTTAGGACCTGTATTGTGAACCAGGCATCTATGTTAAAATTAATATTTAACAGTCCAGTTACTGAGAATGTGTCATATAAAATAATTGGCCCAGTTTGTGGAAAAAAGTTGTTAAAACACATATTACATGCAGCACATGTGTGCAATGCAGTTTGTGTTGTAAATAAAAGTATTCCTATAATAAAGTGGTTGCTTTGCTTAAGGTGCACTGATCACAATTAGCACTCAGATAATGGATTGTACTGCTCACAGATTACTCAGGATTAGACCCTGCACACTTGTGTCTGTAATAGTTGGGCACACATTGCTTTTCCAAGGTCACATGCTATATCAGGTTCCCTTTCCAGGATTACAAGCGGAGAGACAGTGGCTGATTGGACTGCTATTTCATTCTATGTGATCTGTAGAAACCTTGTAGCAGGGAAAGTTCTTGTCAGATACAAAGTGATGCATGTGTATAATGTGGAAAATCTCATCTGAACAAAGTAACAGCATGCTGTGCCTCTTGTACTGGCAGCAATATGTGCAACGTGGATTCAGGCCTTACCAAAGCATCTGATTCCAAAATTAGTGATGACTGTGTGGGTGCTCATAACATACCTCTCCTTTTCCTCCCCAAGTACCACTGTAAACACCTTCATTCTCCTCCTTCAAGCCCAGATCTTTCAGCCATGAATACTCAGGTTGGTTAATTAACAGAGAGGACATAGCCGCTGTCTGTCTGCAACAGGAAACAAAGATTTTCCTTTTCAGCAGAAAATGTCTGTATAATGGGAAGGTTAGCTGCTGCAGCATGGTGAACGCTCACAGGGATATGCAGTTGGCTAATGAAAGCACTTACAGCCAGCCCCACCCCCGGCTTCCTGACATCCTGATTGGCTGCTGGAGGACTCAGCCTACACGAGTTCATGCTGCATGTACACTTCACTTGTTAGAGATTGTCTGACTCGCAGTTATGGAACTACTCAGCTAGAATGGGCAGTGCCACCTGCTGCAGGGAAAGCAGGGCACACGACATTAAACCTTATTTTACTTACCAGATTAGCAAAAAAAATCAGGCGTTATTCCATTTATATGCTGTAAGGCTATTCTGTCTTAAAATTTTTTTTATATAGTACTGCAATTAAAGCAGACCTGCTGAGGGCATTATTGTTTTGAGTCCTCTAGTTATAAAACATCAGGATTGCTAACAAGCAAACAATTACTGCATTGGTAGCTAATCCTCAAGCATTTATCTCACACATATGCCTCATCTCGCTGTTGTTGAATTCCAACTCCCAGCTGCCTCCGATTGGGCTGCCAACCAGCGCCTATTGCCCCGAATAGAAAATGCTGTATCTTTCCAGAATATGTGTTATTAACGGATTTGCTGGAATAAGACATATCAGAGCGCAAATGCATTATATATAAACTCCTCTTAATTTACAATCCGCATTGAATCCACAGTGTCACCCATAAGGTTGCCACTTTTTCTGTAAAAAAATGACTGGCCTTCCTATATATTTATCTTTTTTCCCTATTAATAACATTGGGATCAACCCTAATCACCCACAATACATCATTCCAAGGATCTTGCCTACACAGAATGCAGTTTGGAGGTGCAAGTGCCAGTTTATGGAATGTTACGTGGGAAGACTGTGATCATTTTCCCACGTGAATGATTTCCAACTCAGCAGGCAGGTGGCAAAATGTTTGCAATTGTCCCTGTTGACTGTGGGCTAAACTCCATGGGAGATTTTGCAGAGTGGTGTCTGGTAGACAAAACACATCCTACAAGACAGTAGTCGTGTGAGTAAAAATATCATGGGACTGATACAAAAATCTGGTGTGTAAACTACATGGAAAATATTGTGAACGCTGCACTCTGCGCATCAGCGATTCTAGGGCTGCTGCCACGCTTAAAAATTATCATCGGAGGGGGGCAGCATCGCTAGTGCATTGAGCACAATAGCACTCTCAGCACTACTTGATAATTCTGACCCATAGGTTCCTAATTATCATTCTGTGTAAAACAATGGAGACAAAGATCATTGGTGATGCTTGCCCATACAACCAATCAGATCATTATTTTTGTTTTCTAACTTTTAGGTGACTGTTGAAATCTAATTGCTGATTGGTTGCTATGTGCAACATCAACACTGACGTTTGTCTCCATTGTTTTACACAGCACAATATATAGGCCCCTTAGAGTTGCTATATTTACTAAAGTTGCAACAGCAAACCGGACCCCCACAATATGCAGTAACTTTACCTTCAGAAAAGTGAAAATTCTGTAATAAATGTTTATGAACATTTTCCAATCCCCTGCGTAGGTGTCCTCGCCAGGGTTGCCAGGTTGGCTGTTTTCAGCCAAAGTGGGCTACTAATAAAAAGGCTGATGTACAAACTAGCCAAGGTACAGATTTGGGCTACTTTTTGGGTCTTTGGCTGGTTTGTAATTGGGAACCAGCTAATGTTTTTCTTGCCCTAATGTGCCAAGCCTGCGTCTCCCAGTGCATGTTGGGTAATGTAGTTTTTGTTCAACAATTTGCCAACTGCCAAGTTTAATGTAAGACTACAATACCCAGCATGCAATGGGACTTGTGTAGAAGTCTGGAATTGCCAGAATTTTGGGCTCTGTACCCCAGTCTCCCGTCACTCTTAAGCATTCTCACATTTTCCCGCGACATTCCTCAATTTCAGACAATTTTGGGGCAAAAATCTGCTGACCACCAAAACGTCTAGCGGTTGACCTGTTTTATTTATTGCAATTGTATATGAATTAGGACCTTATGGGGCCCGTATACCTCCTGGGCCCCCTCTGTACTTACTCCCCTGGTGACAGGGGCATCTGTCCCATTTTACTTCATGGAAAAATTTGCGAAACAGTGAAAATTTGAAAAAGGCATATTTTCGACTTTTTTTCACTGCACATATTGTGCTATTTATGGGCTACTTTAGAAGTGCCTCTTGGCTAGTTCTGGGCTGCTTTTGTAGCTGACTTTGGCTAGTATTGGAAATTAGTCCTGGCAACCCTGGGACACACACAACATTGGCAGTAAGGGGTAAAAGTATGTCTGTACTTTGTAGTTCACATCTGCTATTCACATGTTCTTCTGCTCGTAGTCTATACTCAGCGCTACCTCGCTAAACCCAGGGCCGTAACTACAACTCCCAGAAACCAATGAGCAGGCGAGCGCTACACTTTCAAGGCGGTACGATAGGCCTGCCCATAAAAATCATGGCCGATCTCATTGTGTAGGCCGCGTATCTTGACAATGTTTCATCACGCTCACATTCAGCAGCCCGCGTTCTTCTCTCTCTTAACGTGTTTCCGGTTCCGGCTGGGTGTCATGGCGCTAGATACAGCCCGGGAAATGATGGAGGATGAGGCGTTGGAAGACGGGGAGCTTAGCGGCTCTGACACAGATATGAGATCGTCGGGCGCGGGGGACAGAGGGCAGCAGGTACAGGCTACATTAGCGACACTTCTCTATGCAGCTGCTGCGCGCGCAAACATTCCAAATTCACCAGTGTGTGCGAAATTAGTAAAGGAGATGGTCATGGCTGGAGCGCCCCCGTGTACAAGTTGTCCTCATTCTTCTCCACTCTGCTTCCCTTGCTGCCTCCATTTGTGGAACTCACAGTTTTGGGGCCCATGTCAACTCTAAACTGTAACACGTGAGACATGACTGTTCCATCCCTGTATCCTATTAATGAATATTTCCCACCTGTACTTACACTGTTTCACTTAAAGTCTGCATTACAAACTCTCTGCTGCAGGTTGTGACTCCTGCTTGTAAATTGCCTGCTTATCTGCTTCACTTGCTGACATCTGTATGTTTTCTTCATTTCATTCAAGATATTCTGATTGTAGTAAGCTTCTTTATATCTGGGGGAGCCTGGGGACTGTCTGGGGATACTATATTCACATATTGCTTGTAAAGGGAATGCTGCACTTTGTGTGATAGTTCAATGCTCCCTGTGGAAGAAAGTGAAGCCAAGAAGTTAGATGTGATGTTCCATCTGACATACCTCATTTGCTTACCATAATTTAAGTGGAACACGCACTCCAGGAGCCAAACGGTGCAGATAAAACTAGATTTTTATTCCACGATTGATTAAACAAAGGTCCTGACGTGTTTTGTATCTAGAAATATGTAATCTTAGTTATGTAACGCATGGTACCTATGATTATGTATCTCTAGATACGAAACGCGTTAGGACCTTTGTTTAATCAATCTTGGAAGAAAAATCTAGTTTTATCTGCACCATTTGGCTCATGGAGTGCGTGTTCCAGTTAAATTATGGTCAGTATTACTCCCCAAGCTACAGGTTTGGGGCGCTGCACAAAAGCCATCAGATGCCATCGGTGAGTGTGGTAAATTTACTGCTTTAATCTATTGTACACCGCTAATGTCTAGAGGCTGAACCTGAACTCAATAGACCTGTGGTTTTAACACCCGGGTCCAACTTCGTGCTGCGTGAGCTATACTTTGTAACTCATTAATTTTATGCGTGGGATTGAGACGTAATTTTCCATAATTTGTGTGCATCATTTACTTGAACCTGCAGTTTTCCATCATCCATAATAATGGTAGTTCATTTCTGGTATATTCCTTATTCCTGTCTCCGCTCACTCACAACAAAATAGCTGCTGATTATACATTTTATAGACATTTTCCATTGAATTGACAATTTTTCTATATTTTCAGAAAACCGATTCAATCGGCACTTCATTCAGTTACCGAAGTAATAGTTCCCACTCAAATAATGTCCCCTACCGAATAATGAAAGGTCTGGACTCAAGTGAAGACAGTGCATCTGATTCTGATGACGAAGATGGTTCTTCGTGGAAACGTAAGCGGCAGAAGTCTACCCACCCAGCCCCTAAAATGGCCAGACCTCTTCCTATATTGCAGGGCCAACAAAGGCCTATTAGCACTGGGGGCACAAAACGTAATAATGTTTGGGGAGCTGTCCTTCAGGAGCAGACTCAAGAGGCTGTGGCAACTGAATTGGGTATTATGGACATGGAAGGCCAGCTGGATATGAGCAGACAGTCGGAGACATACAATTATGTGCTTGCCAGGAAATTGATGGAAAAATCAACCAAGGAGGAAGAGCTGAAGCTGGACAAAGAATTAGATGAGTACATGCAAGAGGATAAAGAATCTGCTCCAAAGGAGGAAAATGGGCACCTCAAGAGGAAGCGGCCCATTAAAGAAAGACTGGGAGAAAGGTTAGAAATGGAGTACAAGGGCAGATATGAAATAACTGAAGCTGACTCAGAAGATAAAGTCTCTGATGAAATTGCATATAGGTAAGATTGCAGAGCCTTTTCAGTCTTTAAAAACAATATTCCAGTGTTATGCTTGTAATGGAGGCTCATGCAAGAAATACGTTGGTGCCCCATGCTAACGTAAATGTAACTGAAACGGTAGTTTAGTCTTTTGAAATAATCTTTACAGAATACAGCCTTCTATAAACACTAAGGCCCCACAATAGGCTTTCCTCCAGGAACCTTGTAATTATACCATTGGTGCTACCCTATGGGAGTTTTCCCTTGTGCGCTCTTCTTTTTTTAAAGGAGAAGCAAACCCTGTAGAAAAAAGCATACCCCACCCCACGTAGACCCCTCCTCCCCCAGGCTAACTGCCCCTGGGGAATTGCTCCATACTTTATACTTACCCCTCGTCGCAGATTCTGGCAGTGGACTTCACGGTATCAGTCTTCTGGGTCCTCTGTAAGCTGACTGGGAGAAGATCAGTAAGTCGGCGCATGCCAGTTTTGCACTGAAATTGACGGAGATTGCCAATCTCCCAGTCAGCTAACTGAGGACCTGGAAGATGGATGCGGTGAAGTCCGCTTCTGGAATCTGCAACGAGGGGTAAGTATAAAGTATGGGGCATTTCCCTGTGGGGGGCAGTTAGTCTGGAGGGATTGGGGGCAACATGTGGTGGGGGGTACGGCTGTTTTTTCTACAGGGTTTCCTTCTTTAAGCATTTCCTCCAGAACCATATCACAGAAGACTCCCACTACTGCCCCGTTTCTTGTGTCTGTTTATAAAAAGCAGAGTAGTGCAGTGGGGTTGGCAGATGCTACATTGCACTGCATAATGTCCCAGAATTGCTGACTAGGAGCATTTGAAGTAATGTCTGGACTTGCTTCATCTTAGCACATTCCTGGTGAACACACTGGAAATATAAAGTGCAGTGAGATGGTATCCGCCAGCCCTGCTCTTTTCTTTCCTCGTTTGACAATTAAATTGAAATTAAAAAAAAAAAAAACACCACAAAGACAGTTGTAAATGTCTGTGAGTAACTAACAGGCAGAAGGTGAATGTTTGTCTCTCAGTATAGAGTCATGGATCCCTGCAAATTGTCTAGCAATGTCTGTAATTCTAAGCGTTAAAAGCGAAGTAACATACATATATATATATATATATATATATATATATATATATATATATATATATATATATATATATATATATATATATATATATATATATATATATATATATATATATATATATGTGTGTGTTACTTCGCTTTTAAATAGTGCTTTGGACTTTACAATAAAAATAAGATTATATATATATATATATATATATATATATATATATATATATATATATATATATATATATATATATATATATATATATATATATATATATATATTTAATCTTATTTTTATTGTAAAGTCCAAAGCACTATTTGTATTTAAAGTTTATACATAAATATCCATTTTTAATGCAATTACTGCAATTTATTTGTACTTCTTTTGGATCATAAACATCTGAATACAAACCTGTATAAATAAAACTGGCCACTGGGGGGGAGCATTTTTCCCTGTAATAACTTCTTCCTAATCAAACATTATGGTTATCTGGCTTTATGTGGAGACCTCTTGGCAGTGTTTTTGGCAACATTTTGCAATTGCACCACATGTTAGATTGTAAGTAACCATCTACCAACTCTGAATTTGATTGGGCAGTACTTATGCCAGGTGACCACGTGATCAATCAGATGGCCATTTACACCAGATAGTATCTGTTTCATTCATTTAGATAAATGCAATATTTACCTATGTGGCCATTTTATTAGAGGGCAAGAAATTAATAATACTCTGGGAAATGCCAATATATTTGGCATCCCTCAATGTTTGAAATGCTGAGTAAAGGCCACATAAATCCTCTGGCAACAGAATCCAGTAAGAAGAAATTCTGGGGTTTCACAAGCCATTTTTTGCTAATTTTCAGATGATTTGTTTTTATTGTAACTGATTGCCTGTATTTAGGGTTAGAATAAGTTAGCTTAGAACTTCTAAAAAGTATATATTCCCACTTACAGCTCAAAAATAATTCTGTGCTTCCAAGTACATGTTGACAGGCACAAGAGCCACAAAATTTAACCCCCAAAATCCAGTTCTACATGTCTAGCATAGGTAATATATGGAGTTTGATGTGATAAAAAAGCAGAAATTACATTTTGCAGTCCTATTCTCTTAATACATTGTAGAAAACAAGACACTGGTTGTAGTTTGCACTCCAAACAGGTGCAAGGCTTGGGTCATTCAGGGATAAGACTTGAATGAATGCTTAGTGTAAGGAAGTCAGTCTGGAATAACTGGACCCACTTGGTAACATGAGTTTAAACAGCAGAAAGTCACTCTGTTATCAGAATACAGAGAACTCGATAATAATAAAGCATATTCACATGTAAAGATAAGCCTGTTTGCTGTAAATGTAATGTATGGGGCATAATTATCAAGTGTCGAATTTTGAATTGAAAAAACGTTGAAATTCAAAAAGACCAACTCAAATTATGACAGTTTTTTTTTTTTTAATTTTTTTATTTTTTTGGTCAAATAGGTCAGTTTTCGATTGAATAGGTCCGTATTCAGCACATTCGATCAAATTCAATTGAAAGTTTTTCCCAAAGTCCACCAATTGACTCCAAATAGGTTCTAGGAGGTCCCCCATAGGCTAAAACAGCAATTAGGCATGTTTTAGATGGCGGATGGTCGAAGTCGAATTTTTAAAAACAATACATGATAAATTTCGATATTTGGAATCTTCAATTTTTTATTTATTTTTTTTTTTTCAATTCGAATTGAATTTGGACTATTCCCTAGTAGAAGTAAACTAAAAAAAAAAATAGAGAGTAAATCAGGGTAAAGGCATGATGGACATTTTGGAACCTGTGACGTTTACTAGCTAAGGAGGAGGCACCAACAACTGTAGCTACTGATGTATGATAACAGCTGCATTATATATAAAGGTTGAATGTAGACATCCATTTAGTGCAACCCTTTGCCCAAATAATTCCAGATTCGTCTGTGGTTAATCCAGGGGAGGGTAAAACCAACCACCCAAGAAATGTCTTTTTGCAGATCTTGGACAGAGATGTATAATAAAGACTTCACAATGGAATATGTCAGCGGCAAACCACTGTATGCCTTAACCCCCTGTCACTGGGCGAAGTACAGGTATGGGACCTGTTATCCAGAATGCTTGGGACCTGGGGTTTTCCGGATAATTCGGTAATTTGGATCTTCATACCTTAAGTCTACTAGAAGATCATTTAAACATTAAATAAACCCAATAGGCTGGTTTTGCTTCCAATAATGATTAATTATTTCTTAGTTTGGATCAAGTGCATGGTACTGTTTTATTATTACAGAGCAAAAGGAAATCATTTTTAAAAATCTGCATCATTTTGATAAAATGGAGTCTATGGAAGACAGCCTTTCCATAATTCAAACTTTCTGTGTAACGGGTTTCCGGATAATGGATCCCAATGCAGTTCTGTTTAGATATTGTCCAGCAACTGTCGAAAACTGCCACTCGCCGCACTGTCACTGAGGATCTTTTAGTAGAGCCTTGTGTATTCATCTTGGCTCTCCAGATGTCTCTCGACTACAGCACAGAAATCAACCTTATCCTCTGGAATAAAAGCATGCAGTTGTCGTAGAGGGGGGCCATGTTTAAGAAACAATACTAGAGAATCAAGCTGCACTGAAAAGCTCCAGTAACTAGGTTGCCAGGCATTTTTCATTCAAATTACTGAAACGTGACTGAAACGTGAAACGTTTCCAGTGTCTTTTCAACTGGATGAAATAGCTAAGGACACCTACCTTCAACACTTTTTTTTTTTTTTTATTGGGTTCAGGTTCAATATAAGAGTTTAATGCCTACAAATTTTATCTATAGAAATAGCAAACTACTTATTGCTTGCAGTGGATTTATACTTAAAGTTGATTTACACATACAGGTGCCATAATCTTCTATAATATGAGGCTGTTGATCCTGCCATTAAAGGAATAGTAACACCAACAAGTATCAAAGTAATTAAAATCTAAACTATTGTTTCCCTGCACTGGTAAAACTGGCATGTTTGCTTCAGAAATATTACTATAGTTTATATAAACAAGCTGCTGTGTAGCCATGGGGGCGGCCATTCAAGCTGGGGGAAAAAGAGAAAAGGCACAGGTTACATATAGCAGATAAACAGACAAAACAACATTGTATTGGACAGAGCTTATCTATTATGTGCTGTGTAACCTGTGTCTTTTCTCATTTTCTTTCAACTTGAATGGCTGTCCCCATGGCTAAACAGTAGCTTGTTTATATAAACTATAGTAGTTTTCTGAAGCAAACACACCGCTTTTATCAGTGCATGCTAACAGTATACTATATGTTAATTACTTTAACATTCTTTAATTTTTTTTGGTATTGCTGTTCCTTTAACAACAATGGGGAACTGCACTAACTGATCATGAGCAGTAGAGGGAGCATATAACATATGAAAGCCTACTGGTTTCAGAAATCATAACCGATTATGCAAGTTTGTTTGATGTCCATAAAAACAAGTGGACGCAGTTTGCTGAATTCAGTTTGCCATACACATTGCTAGCATGCCATGTTTGCTATAAACATTCACCTATTTTCTGTGTCCCGCAGACTCCGAGAGCCAAAGAAAGATTTAATAGAGCGGGTTGTAAAAATACTTGGAACCAAGAAGGCTATTGAGTTGCTTATGGAAACTGCAGAAGTGGAACAGAGCGGTGGACTCTTCATTATGGTAAGACAAATTCCTGCTCCTTTTAAGTAGACTACAAACCTGTCCATATACACCCAAGATCTTCTAGCAGCTTCTCCTTGTCAATAAATAAAGGGTACTCTTATTGATTGCCCTCAGACTGGGGCTGGCTTTGAAGTCTATTACCAATTAAATGAATTTGTTGAGATATCCATTAAACTGAACAAAATAACCTGATGTATTTTTAAACCAGAATTTCTGTTTTCTGTCCGCAGAATGGCAGTAGGAGGAGGACTCCTGGAGGAGTATATCTGAACTTATTAAAAAATACACCAAGTATTACATCAGATCAAGTGAAGGTAAATGTAGTGTATATCTAGAAACGCTATTGCGCTCAGATCTGCAGGCACACCTCACAGCTTGGGAAACACTGCAGAGGCAACCATTATGTATGTAATTGCTTGCAGCACTTTTGAGTTTAATAGAATTATAATGATGTCAGTCATAATAGTGGGGATTTTCACTAAGAATTGTGCTATTCAACATAGTTGCAGCAAACCAGTGTGTACAAATCCTGCATTAAAGACTCGAGCAAATCAGCACCTTGAGTCATACTCGCATTGTATTGTTTTACAGGACATGTAGCTTGAAGTTTGTCTAGTTACTTAGTAACCACACACTCCAAGTAAGTTTGCCCGATAAATGGGAATTGTTTTCTTCACTGCCATTGTTGGTTAAACCTAGCTATGCAAACATTTCTGTCCTTAAACTATAAACTATTAAAGACTTTGTCATCTTCAGTGGTGAATGCAAAGTTTACGTGAATGATTCAGATGCCTGCGATGGCGTGAATTTAGTTAAAATTTTTGTTCATTTGTAAATTCTTATGTTAATTTACTTGACTGGCCAGAAATGTATGTATATTTATAGGCTAAATACAGACCACCTGGTGGCAGAACAGTCTAGAAGCTATAAGGGTGGTGGCAGACGGGGAGATTAGTCGCTAATTAGTGGCTAATCTCCCCAAATGCCTTCCTGCTGCCAAGAATCCGAATTGCCGGTGGGATGGCATACAAATTGATTTGGATTTCCGAAGTTGTCTGATGTTGCCTCAGGAGGAAACCAAAGAAAGGCGACTTCGGAAATCCAAAGCGATTTGTATGTCATCCTGCTGACGATTCATATTCTTGCCGGAGGGAAAGCATTTCTGGGAGATTAGCCACCCGCAGTAGAGAATATTTGTCGCTGAGCAACTAGTCTCCCCGGCTGCCACCACCCTAAAAGGCTGCAGACCACAACGAATCCGGCACAAAGATTGCATCTGGGGGGGGGGGGCAGGTCCTAGGAACTACAAGTTCCATTATTGCTGCAGACTGATTGTATTTGGCGCTCTGTGTAAGGGCAATGGCACATGGAAAATTAGTCGCTTGTGACAAATCTCCTCTTTTGAGGGCAACTCCAAATACTTTTCCCCTGGCCATAAAGTGTATCACACTTTGTTAAAAAATGCGTCGCTTAAGGGTTTTTTGTGTTTTTATTGTTTTTTTTTTTTTTTTAATTTTCCTCTTTGGAAACTTTGGAAACACAAAGCGTCTGCATATGTTTTAACACAGCCAATTTACTTTATTGCGTTTTTTCGGAGCAGATCAGTCACCCTCATAAGAGATTTGTCGCAGGCAATTTATCTCTTTTTGTCATTACAGTTAAGGGTGGTGGCACATGGGGAGATTTATCAACAAGTGCTAAATCTTCGATACTGCAGGCAACTAATCTCCCTAAAATGCCTTCCCATCGGCAAAAATGTGAATCACCAGCAGCTTGGCATACGAGTCACTTCAGTTTTCCGAAGTCGCCCAAAGTTTTGTAAATCCTAAGCGACGCGCATGCCAACCCGTTGGCGATTCACATTCTTGCCGATGGGAAGGCATTTTGGGGAGATTAGTTGCCCGAAGAATAGGAGATTTGTCACAGGCAACTAATATCCCTGTGTGCCACCACCCTAAAGTAGACCGTATACACCTGTCCCTTGAATAGGGCTTGTGCTAAACATACTAATGATTTAATTGAGAAAAATATTTTTCGAAACATATGATGGGTTGCTCAAGGGCTGCAGCTTTGGGAAGTGAAGACTTGTTTGTTCAAAAGCACTCTGAGCAAATAAGCTTTATTACTTATTGCCTATTGGCTCTTGTACATGTGAGTGGGACTTCAGCTGAAGTACTCAAAATGATATATTAGGGCAATAACACGCAGTGCGATTTAGCGTGGCTAGAAAATGCCAGAAAATACCCTGCCATAGACAATACTGAGAATTGTCTGCTTAAAGCACTCAAATAGCGTAATGGCTCATAAATGCAAAGGCTTTTTTTGAGTGTTTTAGCAGAGACCAGTCTCAGTATTGTCTACGCCAGGGTATTTTCTGGCGTTTTGTAACCCTGACAAATCGCACTGCGTCATTACCCTTCTAGCATGCAAACCATAAATGTACTGTTATGATGCAATAAACTAGAACTATCCATGAATTTCAGAGGCAAATGCAGATCCAACTTCACAACAATGGACCAATGTATATTCTTCATAAAATCAACGTCTTAATTAAATATACTTTAACAGTAGAGGGAACACGGCGCCCCGACAATCTCCTCGAATTGCCTTCCTGCCGGCTAGAATGAAAATTTGCCAGCGGGATGGCACTCGCGGAGCTTTGTTTTCCAAAGTTGCCTCACGAGGAAACTTTGGGCAACTTCGGAAAACGAAGCGCCGCGAGTTCCATCGGGCTGGCGAATTTTCATTCTAGCCGGCGGGAAGGCAGTTGGGGGTGACGCCCCGAAGAAGAGATTTGTCGCCGGAGCGACTAATCTCCCCGAATCTGCCCGTGTGCCTTTAGAGCAGTGATCCCCAACCAGTAGCTCGTGAGCAACATGTTGCTCTCCAACCCCTTGGATGTTGCTCCCAGTGGCCTCAAAGCAGGTGATTATTTTTGAATTTTAGGCTTGGAGGCAAGTTTTGGTTGTATAAAAACCAGGAGTACTGCCAAACAGAGCCTCCTTCTAGGTTGACAATCCACATCGGGGCTGCTAAATGGCCAATCACAGCCCTTATTTGGCACCACAGGAACATTTTTCATGCTTGTGTTGCTCCCCAACTCCTTTTACTTCTGAATGTGGCTCACGGGTTCGAAAGGTTGGGGATCCCTGCTTTAGAGCATATGGGCAGGGATAGCCTCAGGCTTATAAGATAGGACAAATAGTTTGTTGGGAGAAGAAAGTAACCTCATGCTTCTGCAGGCTATGAGCAGTGGAGGCAACGCTCTGTATGTCTTACTGCCAAAGGGGCTGATTCTGAACCAGCTGGTTTGTCTGCATCTGCAGTGTGTCTTCTCTATCTGACTTTCTCCCTTTTGTTTTAATTAGAATATATCGGTTAGCACAGTCTTATCTAACTAATGTTTTATCTACTTCCCCCGTGTCAGGCCTTTTGTTGTGTCTGAGCTGTGCACACTCATCACTGCATAATCAGGTCTGAATTCAATGTAGGGCCTTCACTTGCCACCTTTTCATCTTTTTAGGGCTATTCCACACGGGGAGATAGCGACGCGTTTGCGGTCGCGGCGACAAAGCGCCGTGACCGGCGCAGGCGACAGTTTTGTATGGGCGCCTATGTAAAAACGCCTGTGCTAACCACACGAGGCGATGCGCTTTTCAACAGTCGCCTGAAAAAGCCTGGCGAGGCATTTTCAGGCGACTGTTGAAAAGCGCATCGCCTCGTGTGGTTAGCACAGGCGTTTTTACATAGGCGCCCATACAAAACTGTCGCCTGCGCCGGTCGCAGCGACTGTCGCGGCGCTTTGTCGCCGCAAACGCGTCGCTATCTCCCCGTGTGGAATAGCCCTTAGAGTTCTGGTCTATTGACTGTAACCCATAATTGTGCTTTTTGTTTGTTTTTAGTGCTTTAAAGCCCTCCATATAACATTATAACAACACTTTTTTTGTTATCTCTGCCAAACTATTCTAGTGAACACAATGTTTACGCTACCATTCTCAATGCAGTCTGCGGACGTTGAAGGAAAGTCATGTGATTACTGATAAAAGATTACATTGAAATGAAGTGGAACACTAAAGTTTGTATATTTGTGTTTCAGTAAGGCTTTAATGAAAAGCTGACCTCCAAAGTTTTACATTTGCCTCATGGTTTTGTAATGGTCAGGGCACACAGGCAGATTCATGGAGGGAAGGGGGATGATATAATTGCAACTTGTAGTGCAGCAGTAAAGAGTGACTGAAGTTTATTAGAGCACTAATCACATGACTGGGGTCACCTGGGAAACTCACGTCTAGCTCCATGTCAGATTTCAGAGAAAAAAAAAATGTTTGCTTTTTTGAGAAACTGGTTTCAACGCAGGATTCTAATCATTCTTTGATCTATTCAAGGTGCTTGGGTAATGGGCAAATGCTGCCCCAATGGTTCTCTATGAATGTAAATTCCTCTGATGATATGTTTGCAGAGTCTAAAGGTGGCCATACATGGGCCGATAAAAGCTGCTGACAGACCAAGTTGGCAGCTTATTGGCCCATGTATGGCCATGTAAGTCGGGCAGATCTCGATCAGATGGGACTAAAAATCCAGTCGGATCGCGGCCGCATTTGTTCGTTGATGCAGTCCCACGATCTGACCGCCCATAAAGCCACCTTTATGATCCGATCGTTGGGCCCTAGGGCCCACAATCGGATCAACCCAATATTGCCCACCTCAAGGTGGGCATATCGGGGAGAGATCCGCTCGTTTGGCAATATCGCCAAACGAGCTGATCTCTCCATGTATGGCCACCTTAAACAAATGTCCTCTGACATTATATGTTACTTTTTATGTCAATGTCATCTAATTTTATACGTTACGACTGGGCCAGTGCATACATAGTTAAGTAAAGTCCATAAAATGACTGTGCTGTGCATGAGTTTGCTCCAGGCATTACAAGCCATGAAATGAATAAATAGGGTAATTCAGCTCTAGCAACAACATAGTATAAACATTTTTGTTTTCTTTCTTTCAGGAAATATTTTATGTAGAAAACCAGAAGGAATATGAGAGTAAAAAGGCAGCCCAAAAGAAAAGGAGGCATTTAATTGGGAAGAAGATGAAGGAAGCCATCAAAGGTTTTAACTTCCAAGATCATGACGACACCTCGAGAGAGACGTTTGCAAGTGACACCAATGAAGCACTGGCTTCTCTAGATGACGAACACACGGAAATGAAAGCAGACACAGAGGATGCCATTGAGATCGACAACTCCCATGACCTTGAGACTTTTTAATGGCGTTTGCTGGACATTGTAAATGGCTTTATTACATTTCAAAGCTGCAAAATATAGAACATTAGGGAGCAAAGCTGTTAATGAAAGACTGCTGCATAGGAGAAACAATAGATTAGAAATGTGAAGCATTCGTTTCTAATTGGTGGCACTACCATTGTTTTTGTTAACTTTGCCTTGTGTTGCCTTTATTATCATACATATCAGTGTCCACTAAAAATCAAAGTTCAAATAAACTCTTATAGTCCTATACATTAAATCTAATCATCTAGAAACTGACCGTGACCCAAAACTTCAAACAAATACATTTGTCATGTTGACATCAGAACATGAAGTTGGTAGCATTTTATTGCCCCAGCAATCAACCTCCCATTCAAAGTAAATTGGATTTGCCATGATCTTGATCTGTCTAGTGACAGGCGCAAATTACTTGAAATCACAAAGACAAAGCACCATTTTGGCATTTCCTATTCTCTTTTTTGAATGGGAGGGAGGTTTAGAATAGTTTGCCTCCTTCCCTCGGAGTGATAAATCACTGGGGCTACTGTGTTCCACTGTCATTAGCCTGCTAGTTGCTGTGATTCCAAAACTATCAAGAATTGGCCACAAGAATATATACACGACCTCTGAGTTCCTTACAGCTCCACTACATCCCTGCTAGTCACTCTTTCTTCAACCCTCTTATACAAGTGTGGAGCTGGCTGCTTCAGAACATTCCACTATTACCGCCACCTATAGAACTTTTAAAAGAGGGGGTTCAGCAGGCTCAAACTTCTGTTCGTTGTTAAAATTATACAGCGTTGAAGATAATATTTACATATTCTAGGGATGCACTGAATCAGCGATTTTGGGCTTTGGCCGAATTGTGAAATATTAAGTCAAATACTGAACTGAATTGAAATCGTTATTTGCATATACAAACCGTAAATTCCTGTTTGTATAACGAAAAGTCACATGACTTTAAGGATTCGGTTTGGCCAGGCACGAGGATTCACCCCAATTCCAAATCCTGTTGAAAAAGACCAAACAGAATCCTTAATTCGGTGCATTCCTAATTAATTCCTGTTCTAGGCAGGTCTTGACTAATGGCAGAGACGCACGCGGCAATTCAGGGAGATTAATCACCCGGTGATAAATCTCTCTGACCTGCCTCTGAGCGATTCGTTTTCCAAAGTTCTCGTGAGGGCGACTAATCTCCCCAAATTGCCCGTGTGTGTCTAAAGAATTGTGTGCCCCCTGCTAAAAGGATATCCGATATCAAACCTTGGAGTTTTGTGACTGAAAGCAGTTTCTTGATTTTGTAACTTACAATAGGGGAATACTAACCTTATCGCAGAATACAATTAACTAGAATGCTTTTGCTATTGAACTTGAATTGTTTTTTGCTTTTGCGATGTTTATTATGTTTATAAAATGAAGGCATTTTACCGCTTCAGTTTAATTGGAGTATTTTTTGTTTTTATTTGCATGTGATGGGCATGCTGAAAAGTACAAAGAATTACCAACTGCCCCGATATGTAGAGATACATTTTGCTTTCTCTGCTTAGTTAATTAGGAACACAATGCGTGTGCAATGTTAGTGTCTGGCTGTACCATCATTTCATGGATTCATAATGCCACTACTACACAGTCGCTATGTTGTACATGGAGACCTGATTAGGTTTTGTTTTGTTTTTCCAATGGAGGTAATAAATTATTTAGACACTTTTTCTAAAGTCTTTAGTTCTGAACAATTTGATTTGTGTTTATGTATGACTGTTAAATATGCCTACATAATACTCTTTGGGGTCTTCCTGAAAGTCTGTATTTGAAGTTGCACTATTTTACTGATCTATCCTAAAGCTAAAATCATGGGAGCACAAACTTTCCTCTGTATCAATGTAGTGTCCGCCCCACACGTGCCACCAAGGTGTTCCTGGACCGTTGTTTGGCTGCATGTTTAATATCCCGGAAAGCAGCCATACACTGGTTAACCATGTTGAGTAGGCAACTGATTAGCCTCCGGGGTAAATAGAAAGATACTCTATAAGAGTATGACTATCTTTACATTTTTGTTTAAACAGTAGGAAGTGAAGTACTGCCGACCCTCTTCACTTCCTCTTCTGCTGATGCAATGTGGTCTGGCCGACCCTGATACAACGGCAGATGACTTTTCCAAACCTGTCCCACTGGCAAACCCACCAATATCCATAGTACATAGATAACTGTGATCGCTGTGCTTTCATACACATACCAATAAAAATAAAAAGTCTGAAACTTAATTTTGTACCATTTTGTTCACTGTGTGAATGGCCAGCTCAAGGTGGTCTCTGGTGTAGCATCACTAGTTAATTCAAGGCTGTTAAAGGGGATCTACACCACCAAAAAATAGTGTATGGAAAAATTATTGGGGTGCTTCTCGGAGCACTTTTGCAATCTGCATTAATTTTCTGAGATTTGCCATTTCAGACTTCTAATATCAGGCTGTTGTCTTAAAGGAGAAGTAAAGCTTAACTAAAAAAGGTTAGAAATGTTGTATTTTGGGCTTCTTTACCAGCTTGAGGCAACTAAAGCCCTTAAGCAGAAAAGATTTTTGCCTCCAAAGATGCCCCAGTAGCTCCCCATCTTTGTTTTCTGCTGATTCACTGCACATACTCTGTGTTGCTGTCACTTACTGAGCTTAGGGACCGACTCATAAATATTAGGAATGTACCGAATCCACTATTTTGGATTGGGCCAAACCCCTGAATCCTTAGACCGAATACCGAATCCTAGTTTCCTTGTTTTGTGAAAAAAAGTCAGGCGATTTCCCTTGCCAACCCTAATTTGCATATAGGATTTGATCGGCCGAATCCTGGCCCAAACACTTAACAGAGTCCTGGTGCATCGCTAAAAATATACAGTACAAATAGAATATAAATGTTACAATATAAGGCTGATTAGTAATTAATACAGATAATTATTACATGACAGCACAGAAACCAGTGTAATTAGCATCAGAATTTAATAATCAGCCCTGTAGCATCAGCTTATATTACAGGCCAACCTAATTTTTTGCTTGATAATTAGTGACGAGCCCTAAGCTTAGCTTCTCAACGGCTGCTCAGAGCCTACTGAACATGTGAGTGACACAGACACTTTCCAAGCTGGTGACCCCCTGTGACAAGTTGAAAGTCCAGGATCATTGCTACTATTGACAAGCTGAAATAAGGTTGGTGCAAAATACTCAGTATATAAAATATGGCATTTTTAGCCATACTCTATTTTAGAGTTTATTTCTTTAAATTAGTCCGCAACCCGTAGTGCATATCTGGTGCATGGACAATTAGGGTCGCTGACACTCTTGGCCTTTAAAGAGAGCTGCTGAGCCTGCCTAGCAGTCAATATCTCAGAAACTGCTAAAAATTCCTGGAAATTGCAAAAGTGCCCAGAGAAGCTTCCTGTGTAAGTTTAAATCCATTCGTTTCAATTCCCTATAAGGAGTTTTCGGAGTTGTAATTCAGCATTCTAGAGGCAGGCAGGGTTGCCTATCAATGGAATGCATTACACGTGTGTACATGGAAGAGCTCACATCATTATATTTTAAGTGAATGCTAACTCTCCAGTTTGGTTTCGTTATTTTGGAAATTTCAATGCAAAAAGTAACCCTGCACAGTACAGTAACTGTACTTCTGCCTTCAGTCGTTTTGTCCTGTCTGCTTTCCAGACATTTCCACAGATTTGTTTTCCTGTCATGGGTTGATTCCAGTATTTAAGGAAAAGGGCTGGAAATGGAGGAAGAAGAGTGTTATGAAAAGTCAGTGTGCACTTCCACTTTAACAATAGTTTCCCAGAGTGGTGTGATGTTTCATCTAAAAGGAGTAGTGTAGAGAGTGCCATCAATGTGAAGCTGTCCCAGGACTTCAGGGCAAGCAGCTACATGCAGTCCCACCCAGTTTTTACATTCTTTACTAATTCTACTATCGCGTATCATTCCTTTAGAAAACCTGCCAAAATAAACAGAGTTTAGTTAAAATGGATCTCTCACTTTACATTCATTCCGGTGCAATGTTTTGCCGTTCATGCTGTCTGCCAGCACCCTTTCACTGAAACACACCTGATAATGTAATTGGTCACAGAGTGAGGCTTATTTTGACCTATATCACCATTATAACCATTCAGCAAATAGCTTTCAACAGCCTACTGCACAGTGTTCATGAATGAGCTCTACTGTTTGTATATATATTTAAACAACCAACTAAAATCTGTCCCACATTCTAATAAGGCCATTGCCTGGTCAAGGTGCACAAACTCCATCTAGGGCACAGCACACCACAAACACTGGTACAAATGCCCTTGTGAAAGTTATTCATTGATGTGTGGGTTCGAGACAGTGTCTACACATTGTTTACAGGTCCATCCCCACCCTTACTATTCCTATCACTTACTATTCCTACAATGACTTCCTCCAGCAGTTGCTATTCATAGACTTGCACCTGCTTCGTCTGCCCCATTAGTGACATTAGAGATGTCTTGCCGGATTTGGAAAAGGCAGGTTGACTTTTTGTTACTTGCACATTACTACTTCCCACCCTACAATTTTAATTCCTCAACCTCATCTCCTTCATTAAAAAAAAAAAACCCAACAACATAGGGAGCACAGGTACTTTTCCCTAACTGGTGGCTGCCATCTTTGGCCATGTGACCTCTAGTTTTAGGCTCGGTAGAAGTAATGCTGAGCAGGAAATCAGACTGGTTTTGGCTCCAAAGCAAACTGGAGGTGACGTAACCAAATACGGTGGCCACTAACCCCTGCTGTGACTCTGTAAGTAAAGGAAAAGATACTGGTGTACCTTTTTTTTTTTTTATTAAATGAAGTTTTTAATGGCCAAATATGGTGACCACTAACCTTCTGTGTATGTGTAACTCTGTAAGTAAAGGAAAAGATACTGGTGTACCCTTTTTTAAAAATTAAGTTCCACTGATGTGGTTGGGGAGGGATTTAGTTCTAAATGGCAGTACAAGGAATATAGAGTTTGCAGATGCGCTTAAAGAGTTATTTTTTTGTGGAGTTCCCCTTTAATACATTTAAAGTCACCTTGCCAAAGGCACCTCAGTTTGACAGTATTCAGAGAAGAATTTCCTTGAAACATTTTCAAAAATGAAAAATATGTATGTACCTAAGTAGTTAAGCAGTGTATCCCCGGTATGGTTGCATATTCCTTACCTGCGAGGGACACCTTACCTGTTGTAGGAATGCAGAGGCAGTTAAACAGGATCACTGTGTTATAAAAACACTAAGAAGGTCACTTTCCTTGTGTTGAGTGTCAAATAAGTGTGACACAGGTTTCCTACAGGCTTGAGGGTCAAACCATACCATCACATCAGAGGCGGATCTGTGCTGTACTTTCAAAATCACTCTTGTAATGTTGATCCTTTGTTTTAGAGGACAAGCATCAATCACCTACATCTACACTTATATTTATTTATAAAAAATAAGTAGGCCCTGAATTGAGTCTTGTCATTGGATTGCTACATGCCTTTTTAATTATAGGGCATTTAAATGAACAGTAACACCAAAAAAAGAAAGTGTTTTAAAGGAATGATAATATAATGTACTTTTGCCCTGCACTGGTAAAACTGTGTGTTTGCTTCAGAAACTCTACAATATTTACTGTATATAAGAAGCTACCATGTAGCGATGGGTGCAGCCATACAAGCACAGTATACACAGTAGATAACGGATAAGTTCTGAAGAATCCCATTGTATACTACAGATCGTATCTGTTATCTGCTCTGTAAACCTGAGCCTTTTCTCCTTTTTCAGCTTCGAATAGCTGCCCACTACACAGCAGCTTATTAACATAAACTAGTGCAGCGTTTCTGAAGTGAACACACCGGATTTACCAGTGCAGCATGACAGTATATCATATTTTCATTACATTAAAAGACTTTCATTTTTTGGTGTTACTATTCCTTTAAAGCAGTTGTTAATATGGATGTAACATAACATAGGACTTCCGTTTTATTTACCGGGTTTTGCAGCTCTATGAACCTATAAGCATTGTCCGTTATTCACTTAAAGGAGAAGAAAAGTAATTTTACCTTGGGGGTGCCAAAAGTTAGGCACCCCCAAGTTATTGTATTTACTTACCTGACACCCCGGGCCGGTGCACCATTCATCTTCTTTGCTTTTTAAGTTCGTCTTTTCGCTCCACTGCACAGCCGCAAGAAGAAAGAAGAAGCAGGAAGAAGATTGCTCCATGGTGGTCGCTGGAGGAACCCGGGCCATGCAGTTTTCTGCTGATAGCACAACGGCCTGGGGTGTCCGGTAAGTATATACAATTACTTGGGGTGCCTAACTGTTGGTCCCCAAGCACAAAAGGACGTTCCTTCTCCTTTAAAGGGGTTGTTCACCTTTAACTTTACTTTTATTGTGATGTAGAGAGTGAGACTATTTGCAATTGGTTTTCTTTTTTTATTATTTGTAGTTTACTTAACTTTTTATCCATCGGCTGCTACGATCCAAACAGACCCAGATTTGTGGCCCGGCCTAGGGCGGCAATAAGTGAGGGGCGGCATGCCGCCCAGCCGCGTTCTGTGGAGCACTGGGGACGTGTAGCTCCCCAGTGCTCCTGCGCTTGCTTGTGTGAGCTTGCGAGGTGGGGGCTGTGCCGACACTAGGACCACGCGGCTAGGGTTGCCACCTTTACTAAAAAATATTAACGGCCAGTGGGGGGCGGGCACCAAAAACGAGCGGAGCTACATGGTGTGCTGCAGAAGGGGCGGAGCAACATCGCAGAGATGTCCACATCGCTGGAAAAAAGGTACGTTCTGTGCGAATTGGGGGCAGGCCAGGGGCTTTTTTTTAAAGGGTATTAAAAATTACCGGCAACTGCATTGCTGGTAAATTTGTATTACGGGCCCCAGCCTTGGCAGGTGTTTTACCGGCTAGGCCAGTAAAATACCGGCCGGGTGGCAACTCTAACCGTGGCCCAGGGGCACTAGGACTGCGTGAAAAGGGGGCGCGCCCTAGGGAATCCGGCCCTGGGTCCAAATGGCCCTAGCAACCATACACTGATTTGAATAAGAGACTGGGATATGAATAAAAAGCTGAATAATAAAATGTAATAAGAAGCTTTTGCTTTTAGATGGGGTCACTGACCCCCATTTGAAAGCTCGAAAGAATCAGAAGGAAATTCAAAACTATAAAAAATAAAAAATTGTTGCTTAGAATTAGCCATTCTATAACATACTAAAAGTTAAAGGTGAATCACCTTTTTAACACATTTGGGTTTCTGAGTCAAACTAGTCAGGAGTCGAGCCTGACAAGTGACATTGTGATCATGCCCAGACTGAAGACAAATGCATTGTGGTGCTTGCAGGCATAGATAGGTAACCAAAGTTAATTGCTGGAAATAAGAGGGTAAGGGCACCTTCTTATACATACATGACTGTTCATTCATGTATTTCCCCTAAGGGAATAGTTGTTTAAGAGGCTACCTGCCCTCTGTATGATAAGGTGTTGCTTGTGCTACAGATAAATGGTACTAGAGCTTAAAGCTGTGAATGTTGCTGTACCAGCCAAGCAAGTACACAAGCTACAAAACAAACAGAAGCGAGCAAGGCTTGTCTATGGGCAGCACTAGCGTTAGGCACTTATGGCATTTAGGATTTGGATTGTTTATAAAAAGCATTTCTTTTAGAAATGTGTTTTACTAATGTGTTTGTACTGTTTCTAAGCCATTTGATTTTTAAACATATCGGGGGCAGATTTACTAAAAGGTGAGTGACTAATGATTTCAGGCACTTTACCGATTTACTAACAGGCTCAGGCGTAACTTCGCTAGCGAAAGAGATAGATGCTAGCGGTCATTTGCACTCAATCGCCCAGGTCTAGTAACCCATAGCAGCCAATCAGATTTTTGCATTGTATACTGCCCAGAAACCCATTGTTCCCTTTTCCCCAGCCAGAACACCCTGTATGCCTACTAAAGCCTGGGTTTAGAGGAAGAGGGCCATATCAGTAGGGGCGATCCTGGGCACTATGCCGCCTGATACGGCCTTCCTTTTGCCGCCCCCACCCCTCCCTATGGAGGGGTCGGGCGGTCCACTTTGCGCCGGAGGGGGTTGGGGTCGGTCCACATCGCGACAGATGGGGTGTCGGGGGCGGTCTACATCACACCAGAGGGGGTCGGGGTGGTCCACGTTGCTAGTGCGCTCTCAGCACTAGAAGAGCCGAATTTCTGGGTTGAAAAATGGAAATTTGGCTCTTAGTTACCTGGAACGCCATTATAGCCGCCACCTGGCAACCAGGGGGGGCACTGTGGCCTGAGGCGTGTGTCTCAACTTGCCTCATTGGTGGAGCGCCCCTGCATATCAGATTAATCCTGGAAGGTTCATGAAGCTTGTTCTGGAGCAAAGGGAGCAATGGGTTTCTGGGCAGTATGCAATGCAAAAATCTGATCTGGCTGCTATGGGTTACTAGACCTGGGGAAACTTTGCCCTTGTTATTACATTACCCCAATAGGGCTAACATAATAACAAGGGCACTGGCTGTGGTGGGAAGCAACACAACAACCCTAAGCCACAGAAAACATTGAAATAAACCAAATCATATTGCCTTTTGTTCCCTTTTCATTACACACATAATCCAATGTTAACTATAATAAAATCCTCCTGATCAGTTCTTCAAGGCCGTCTTGATGGTTTTAATGTATGAAACAATATTTGTGTAAACTTGTAATAGGCTAAACGCACTACGTCATGTTTCATAAACACAATGACACTACCCAAGAGAGAAAAGGAAAGCTTGTTTGTTATAGTCCTTCATGGCTACTTTCCATTGTACAAACTGTGCTGCTACTGCCACGTTGTCTTTAAAGAATCGACAGCTGTACTAGAGGTGCGACTGCTACGGCACGCGTGTGTGAGCCAATGCTACATGTTAACAATGAGCCAGAGAGAAAAAGGTAACAGCCCTGGATCAATTAACCGGCTTTAGTGTTTCTCAGTAGTATTGTATTTAAAGTATATTTTTTACATCAAAGGATTTTGGACTTATGCCTTTTTGGACTTTTAGAAGTTACACCAGCAGGAGCAATGGAGGTAGAATAAGATAAAAGAAGTACTCATCCTGTTTCACTGTTTAAACTCCCATCCACCCTAGTCTTCACTCTGAAAAACCAGATGCCACACTGTATTTTTGGATATCCAGTCCCTGGATTCTTTCCTGCCTTGACGGTTTGCTTTGTATATTGTATATTATAGAATAATGTTCCAAATTTGTCACATAGCAAATGTATAACTGAAATAAGTATAAACCAATATGTCCTTGCCTTGTTTTTAAAAATGTACCTGTATACAGGCCTGGACTGGGAGTCAAAATAGGCCCTGCCATTCCAAGTACTCAGAGGCCCAAACAGCCCCCAACCAGCCCACTCTATGGTAACTTTCTATGGAACCATACAGCAGCCCTTCTGGCATTTGCCAGAACCCATAGATTGCAAGTCCAGGCCTGCCTGTATAGCATTATCTCCTGCAATACAGGCTGAGCTTCTGAGTGGTCATTTGTGTCTGACCGGGGCAAGAAGCACAGTTATGGAACCTGTAATCCAGAATGCTTGTGACCTGGGTTTTCCGGATAATGGATATTTCTGTAATCTCGATCTTCATACCTTAAGCCTACAAGAAAATCATTTAAACATGAAATAAACCCAGTAGGCTGGTTTTGCTTCCAATAAGGATTAATTATATCTTAATTTTGGGTCAAGTACAAGCTACTGTTTTTTTATTACAGAGAAAAAGGAAATCATTTTGAAAATTTTGGATTTTTTTGGATAAAATGGAGTTTGTGGGAGATGGCCTTTCTGTAATTCAGAGCTTTCTGCATAACGGGTTTCTAGATCTACCTGTACAATAGGCCACAATTTTATACTCCACTGCAACACATAAATTATTTACAAAGCTTGATATAATTAATTCTACAGCTAGGTAGGTATAGGCAAATGCCTAGTGGGTAATCTGGCCCTGGTGGTGCATTTTAGTGTTGTTTTTCATCCACAGGACCAGTCCAGTGTAACCTTGCATTATATGCCCAAATGAATCATTAACTATACAAAAGAATGACATATTGTAATATTTATGTCAGGTCATTCAAGATAGGTGGCAGCGCAAGAGTTACTTTACTTCTTAATTTGCACATGGAATCCAGCAAAATATTTGAGAAAGTTCAAGGTTCCTGCACTACTGTGTAGTATGCCCATATGTGCTACATATTAACTACGGGTATTGCAGGTCATAATTATCACATATTGCAGTTCTAAAGAAAATAAGCTGTGCACAACTTTATAGGACACAAGGCATCATTTACAAAAAGCAGAGCAATGTACAAAGTTTTACACATTGCCTCAATTCTTTTACCCTAAGGAAGGGTTACCAAATCATTTGACAATTCAGGAACATGTCTTATAAATGCATGTTGCAGGGCTGCATTTTCAAGACATGTTCCTGAATGTTTATGTGCTCTGGTAACCCTACCCTAAGGCCCATCTCTTTGCACTCCTAAAATTGTAGTGCGAAGAATTGTGACTAACTCTAACTGGAGAGCAGCTGGGAGGGTGCCATAAGGAATAACAGGTGCAAGTGTTCTGTGCTCCAGAGCTTGTGCCTGGGAATGAGCCCCACAAAATCCCAAAAAGCCTTGCATAAGCAGTCAAACATAAAACAGCAATTGCTGCAGTGTGTCTATATACATTTTTGCTGCCAAAAAAGTTGGAACTAGTTATTTTGCAGGCTGGCAGAACCTGAGCCCAAATATGCAAAATCATCTGACTTACTTCTTTCCTGGTAGTTACATAGCAGTGCTATATATAGAGAGATGGCTTTTTCCTACCTGGAGGTAGTAGGGATGCATAAACAAATAGCACAGGAATGTTCAAACAAATTGTAAGTATAAAATGATTTAGTATATAAGCAGTGATGTCACTCTCTTTTCTTGTTCATTCTGTTGTTAAATGTGGTTAATAAAGGTGGTTGGAGGAGGAGATATCTACAGCAGGAGAAGGAAAGGCCATTCTCCCAGTCTCTAGATAGGGAGACATTGGCATTTATAAGGAGTGAGGTCTGGATCATGCAGATTGTAAAAGCAGTAAAATCAAAAAAGCACAAAAAATGTGGGAAAACTTAAAGTAATTTACGTAAATAACATTTACAGGAAATTAGGGCCAGGCCAAGTTAGACAGGCCCTCGAGACAACCTGTCCTCAATTGCTTCTGTCCCTGCCCCCTCCCATGCATGCGCACATGTGGACTGACAAGCGGGAGGTTGGGGTACCAGAGAGAGCAGAGATTTTCTAAAATTTAACTAGGAGAGCACAGGTAGACGAGGTACATGCCCCCCCCATGACTGTTCCCTAGGCACGTGCCTCTTCTGCTTGCTCCTAGCTGCACTAATGCAGGAAATAAAGTGTTTTTTAGTCAAATAGGCCAAAATTATAGAGTAAAATGCAGGAAAACCACACTTAAAATCCAGGAAATGCTCCCTTAGAATTAAATCTGAATAACATCAGCCTACTCACAATATGTCTTTCTGATTCTTAGAACAGCCTAATGGCATCAAGGTCAAAGAAACAATGGGGTCCTTTGTTAACACTAAGAGATTTTGATACATAGAGGAAGCCAAGAAACCATGCAGATAAATGGTTACTACACAGTTTTGTCTAAAATGATTGGTGTTACCCAGTGCACATTTCAGATGGTGTTTCATATTTACTTAGTAGAGCAAAAGCTATGTGAGAGTCCGTGTGCAATCTAGGCTGGTATAGCTAAATGTGATTTTAACAAAATAAGTAAAAATGAAAACACTACTTATATACAGTGTAGATGTACCCTATGTATGAGACCAGATCAGAATATCTGGATTAGTGGTTAGTCATATTTTGCACATTAATCCTATTCTATAAGCATGTGACCTGCATACACAGAGGTTATTTTGTGTTCTTAGAAGGGTAATACAATATATCCAATAATATAGATCTCAAGACTTTTCTGGTAAATTACTTAATTAAATCTGGCATTCTGCTCATATGAGTACAAAGTAGTCATATGGCATTATTTGTTCATATAAATAAGTGATGACCCCCACAGCAGTTTCAATACACAGAGAACGTATTGTATATAACAAGTTATCATATTGTATATTTTTGATCTGGCCATTTTGTATTATTGATATTTATCACGAGTTGCTCTTCAAGAGAAGAAGGAGAACAAGTCCCTCTAGTATTTAGAGACTTTGAGGCTTTAATGGATTATTATTAATCAAAATATATTAAGTATTTTTAATCATACTGAGATATCCTTTTAGTTTGTAAGCTCTTTAGGCAGGGTCTTCGTTACCTGTTACATTGGTTACTAGTGTACGTAAACTGTTCATTGTATACACTCATTTATTGTACAGCGCTGAGACATTTGCTGGCACATTACAAATATATACTAATAATAATAATAATACTTGTATCTTGAGGCGTTATTATAAGTTATGAAGATGTATTTGAAGATATATATATGGTAAGTCTGCAAGAAGTCCCAGTTCTGTACATGTAAGCTCGTTGTCGTGCAACTCTTTCCATGTTGCTAGCCAATAAATGACCTGTTTGCAGGTGTAGATTATACTAACATGATGATGTTATACAAAGAAGTCTATAGAGCAGTGATCCCCAACCAGTGGCTCGTGAGCAACATGTTTCTCTCCGACCTCTTGGATGTTGCTCCAGGTAACTTCAAAGTGACTTTGAAGCAGGTTCTTATTTTTGAATTCCTGGCTTGAAGGCAAGCTTTAGTGGCACTAAAACCAATTGCACTGCCAAACAGAGCCTCATGTGGGCTGCAAGTTCACATAGGGGCTACCAATTACCAATAACTTTCCATATTTTGCACCTGTAGGAGCTTCTTGCATGATTATGTTGCTCTCCAACCTTTTTTACAATTAAATGTGGCTCACAGGTAGAAAAGTTTAGGGACACCTGCTATAGAGCCTGCGGGAAGGCAGAAAGCCATATAAAGCAAGCACTTTGTTTGACTTTGCACCAACTGTTTGACCTAATCACCAAATCCATTAAATCCGCAAAAGACAGTTGAGACACAGAGGAGAGTCACTGGTGGTGATAAAAATACATGATCCTCAGGCAATAATAGTAAATCATCAGAGAGAAATTTAAAAAAAATGTAGTGTGATGGGGGCCAATGCACACATATGATATTGGGAAACAAACAGTTCAACAACAGAAGGCTGGATGATGCTGGATCCAGGTACTGGTAAAAATAAGATGGGCAGCTGGCAGTTATCATTGGTTTACTCCGTTTGGATCTATTGGTGCAATTTTTAGTAGTACAGGATATCCATGCCTCCCTTGTTATGCATGCCTAAGTCATAAAATATTAATTTAGAACATTCTTGCCATTTTCCATATTAGAAATGAGTCTCATCCTTGCCTTATTAACCCTAAAAGCCTTAAATAACATTTACTTTGTGTACTTTCAAACCTAAATTAGACAATGCTTTTGTGAGTCTATTAATTTGACCTGTGTGTTACAAATCCTTTTTTTAAAGCATATTTAACATTCATGATAAGCAGACCAAACATAAGTATTTACTTTTCATGTGTATGTTTATATTTGTTCAAAAATAATATGAGAATGCTATCACGAACTGTGGGCAGACACCTAAAGCAAGCCATTTTAATATCTTTGAGTGCCTATGTCTTAAGTTCGGCTCATTTGGCATGGCTAGCCAACAGGATTTTCAAACCTGTGCCATAGATATCAGTTGGGCTGTCCATTCTGAGGGCAATATACATAGTCTGGTGGTCATAGTCTGGTGGGACATAGGATGTCTTTGTACTGTATTCTGTCTCACCCCTCAGAACTTGTCTCAGGCGCTGTATGATTTATCTGTGGGAATTAGCCTAGGGCAACCTTCTGTAGTGTAACAGCAACAAGTGCCTGAAAATGCGTTGATCATTGTGTCCCTGGCCACAATCAATGGCATGTTATCTCTTCTTCTTTTTGAGTTGGGGTGGTTATAAATATTTTAGAAACCTGGTGGAACATGAAAATGGAATGGAAAGAATCTGACTTAACTATGAAGGTGTTGCTCATCTTCACTGTTGCATGCTTCTATTTAAACAATGGTTTTTGACATAATGGTAAATTCTTAGAATGGTACATTCTTAGGATAACACAAAAAATATCCCTGCTTCAAACAGTGTCTACATTCAGCTAAACACAGAGTTCATATATCAAATATCAACTGACAGAAGCAATGAAACATGTTGAATTGTATATATTCATACAAGATAAGCAAATAGTAAAAATCAAGTCCCTATCCCCCATTATCCCGAGGCACACAGCGTTAAACCCCTACAACCCATCCTCCCCTGACGCCTCCTGAGAGTCCTTTTTCTGGCACATACATTTGATATTGCCTCCAGCTGTGAAGTATTGCTGCCTGTACAATGCAGTTCAACATTTAAAAGGAATGGGTCTCATGCCCTTTATTATATATGTCAACAATTCAAAAACCTAGAGATGCATCTCTATTTACCTGTACAACAAACTCCCACTACCCAGTGAGTGGTTCTTCATACACTGATAGGAAAAAGTACCACTTAACAGCTTCTTGTCTGATAAGAAGCTGCAAAAACAAGTTTACACCACAAGAACAGAGAACCTTTTTTGCAGCGCTACAAAGTGGAAATATTAAAATACTGCAAATATATATATATATAAAAAAAAATATATATATATATATATATATATATATATATATATATATATATATTATAATATTAATTATATATTTAAAGTAACAAGATAATATTCCTTATTTAAGCAGCAGTTTATGAGAAAACTGTATCAATATGTAATGGGATGAACCAAAAAAATATCAATACTTCACAATGACTGCTTAAAAACTGCTTAAATTATCGTGTAAATAAAAATTTAATATAAGCTTCATCATACTAAAATAAGATGTTTTTTTTAAAAATATAATCAATTATAAATTCTGACCCATTTCTGCAATAATCAAGTTACTCTTCACTCTCCTCCTCTCAGCATCAGTCTCTCTTCAATGTCTCTTCATGTAGGAGATGGGAGTCTGATTATGAATGACAGTTAAGTCTAACACAGCCTTTGGGGGGGGGGGCTCAATTTGCCTAGAAGATGTATTAGAACTCATTCTTTTAAATCTTGTTTCCCCACATGCAGGATTTGTGCCAAAGTCAGCTTTTTAGTTACATTTAATTTGTACTGGAATCAGTTATTTGAGAGAGCTCTAATACATCTGCTAGGAAAGGGAGCCCCTCCCTAAAAATCTGCTAGGAAAGGGAGGCCCCACCCTAAAAGATAAATTGGATCTGACTGTCAATAAAAATATGACACCCAACTCCTGCAAAAAGACAGAGTGCAGAGAAACAGATGCGGTGAGAGGGAAATAGTGAAGATTACTTTTAGCAATGAATTTCAGTGCGATGAAACCTATACTACATTTTCATTTTTGTGATCGAGCCCCTATAATCTCTAGAAAGGCATCAGCTTTGTATTTTATTTTTCTCAGAGGTTTTACAGCTTTAGTATGTGCCTTGGAGCCGTGAGGTCACAGAGAAAATAGAATAATGTGGCACTCATATACTTAATACTTGGCAAACTTGCCCGAGCACATTTATCTATACCAACCTATCAGACATTAGGGCACAAATATGTAGACAAGTACAGTGCAATGCCGAGCACTGTGTTTTTTCCAAAATTCCAAGAATTTGGGGTGATGCTCTTGATGCATTTAGAGCTGTTCGTTACCGCCGTTAGTTAACTTTCAGAGCTCAGCAAAATTCTTCACGAAGAACACTATTATGTAGTTGCTCTATTGAGCAGAACATCTCTCATTATTATATATATGCAGCTCAGTTAAAAGATTGCACACATTGCACAGTTGTACAGTTGAACAATAACGCTGTCTGACACCAACCGCTCATGCAAAAACCCATCTGTTCTGTTCCCTCATCCCAATTATTAGCTTAAGCAGACTTGAGCCCATGTCCATATATGGTTATGTACAAGGCAAATCATCACTGTGCTTATCTTGTGCTTATCTTGTTTCACTATGTTCTGCTGTCCCCTAGCTATGTTCTTGGGGGGGGGAGGTGGAACTCAATTAAGAACTTCAATTAAACTGCCATTTAATTCATATTAGCCGTAAAAGCATTTTCTCTGTTCTTGTCTCATAAATATATTTATACCTTTTTCATGTAGATTAAAACATTATGATTTGCATACCAGACAGTTGCCTTCAGTTCAGCTGCATGCTCAAAACAAATGGAGCGACTAGCTTAGGCCTGGCTTACACAAGCATAGAGCTTGAAGCTAGAATGTTTGCTACGCATTAGCTATGGTTGCACCTAGAATTTTCTAACAGATATGGATTTGGGCTAAAGTAGGTTTTAGATATGCCTAAGTGCTTTTTCCACCCAGCTGTTTCAGTCACTATTACTGAGAAGAAAGATGGTTGCCCAGAAATGAACCAGGTCTCTGAGCCCTCTGTGTGTCTGCGGACAGTGAATAATCATAGAAGAAGAGCATGAGATGACAAGGAAAGCTTAATAAGTGTGGGGGGCAATCTGTTAAAGGAGAAGGAAAGGTTAAAACTAAGTAAGCCTTTTCAGAAAGGTCCATCTAAATATACCAGTAAACCCTCAAAGTAATGCTGCTCTGAGTCCTCTTTCAAAAGAAATATAGCATTTCTTTCCTTCTATTGTGTTCACATGGGTTTCTGTATCAGACTTCCTGCCTTCTGCTTAAACCTCTTTGCCCCAGGCGTGAGCATGCTCAGTTTGCTCCTCTTTTCCTCCCCCTCCCTTCTCTGCTGTAATCTGAGCCCAGAGCTATAAGTGAGCAGGGAGAGACTCAGGCAGGAAGTGATGTCACACCAAGTTAATACTGCAGCTTCTATCCTAAACAAACAGAGAGTTTCTAGAGCTTTTTACTCAGGTATGGTAAAACATTCTACAGAATAAATATAGCATTCTAGCTTGCACTATTGTGGCTAATCTATTGGCAATAAAATGCCACCGTAGCTTTCCTTCTCCTTTAAGCATTCCCAGCAGCCCCAGACTGGCAAATGCCAGAGATGTCATAGGCAACTATTATATATTGAGCTGGTGGGGGCTGTTAGGGTCTGTGTGTACTGGAAATGTTAGGGTCTATTTTGAATCCCAGTCAAGGAGTGATCTCCAGTGATTATAATTGCTAACCTTAGACTCCAGGCCAGTCTTACTCTTTACACCAGCCAAAATGCTATTCTAGGACTTCATGTCTGTTCTGCATTGTGAAGCAAATTGTCATCCCTTAAAAGGTAGTCACTGTTTAAATAACCATGCAGTCCTGCGTAGTAAGTGTGTGCCATTGTACATGGGCTGTTCTGATCGTTACTACTAGCCTCACCAGTCAAAATGTCCACTATTTGGTGAAGATCCCTTCTAATTGGCATCAATGGGCTTGTATTATGATTACACAGAGAAAAAATGAACCAAGCAGGCATGTCCCATTTGCCATAGCTGTAGGCTTAATAAATAGGCAAAATATAAAAGATCAATTTGAGTAAACATGATGCAGATGGATTGATACAGTTTCAATAGCCATTCTTGTTCATCTCAGCCAGGCTTTGTGGAAGTAAGCTTTTGTATAGCACTTCTATGTATAATATTGGGACAATGTTGATCTTTTATTTCTGGATAAGATTATCTCCTACTAATCATATGTCTTGAATCTCATTCTTTTCCTCCTAGCAAATATTGTTGTCCTCCATATGTTTTGGGCCTGAGGGGCAGTAACCAATGACAACCCATCAGACCTTTTCCTTTCATTATTCTACATGTTATTGGCTGATTAAACTCCACTGGGGAAGGAACTAATGAGAATGATGAACATTATGCAGAAAGTTCTGTGTAATATGTCAGATAAACAAAGGATAATAATAATAATACTTTGTTTTAATGTATTTTATGTATTACAAAGCACGTATGGGCGTCTGTTGGAAAGACAAAGGCATACTTATTTACTGCAACAGTGTTACACAGAGGGGCTATAAAACAGGGATGTAAAATCCTTATTGCTGCAGCTGTCTCCACCTAAAGAATTTGGAAGTTCAAGCAATAACAAATGGAAGGAAACTACAGTTACTGGAAGGATAAAGTTGCAGGCAAATGTTTTTTCATTTACATTGCTTCAGAAGCCAGACAATCACCATGCAGGATTGGATTTTCATCTAATAATTTCTATTCCCAACATATTCCATAAGAAAACAAATATGGGGGGAAAAAACTTCCCAAAAGGCATCCTGTTGTTTGTGTGAAGGGCAAATAACCTTAAAAAATCAAATTAAGTCAAAAATAAAGAAAGCTACCATCAGCCCCCAGAGGGGTCCTATCTGATATACAGTCCTATATGAATTATTAAAATCGAAACACAAATCACAGGATTAAAACGGAGACATTGCCCGACCCTCCTAGAATACCCAGAGGGGTACAGAGTTAAATTAGTTTAGTAATAGACACACTTCTATTTACAATATTCGAATAAACGCCTGTGTTACAATGATTGGTGACATGGGACTGTGATACCCTTCTTTAAAGGGCAAATGAACCCCAAAAGAAAACATAATTCTAACCAACTTTCCAGTATACAATTATGAAACATGTTTTAAAGCTATTTATAAAAACAATTGCTATTGAAAGCAGCATTTGCTTAACTCCCAGCCCAAAACTGGCATTACTTAGAGTTCTCAACTAGGGTTGCCATCTTTTCTGGAAAAACATACCGGCCTTTCTGTATTATTGCCATTTTTTTCAATAACATTGGCATTGAGCATCATTTTTACCGACCAGGCCAGTAGAATACCGGCCAGGTGGCAACCCTAGTCTCAACACTCTGACCCTACGTTTGCTGAGCACAGAGAGCCAGATCTGTCACTGATGTTGAGCAATGGCGGAATGATACTTCAGTAGGCTGGAGTACTATTTACATTTGTATTGCTGCATTTAGAAGTATGGAATTGTCCAGACTGTCTGTCTCTTTCTACAAGTTATGTTTGGTTGGGGAGGTTTAATCTGAAAGAAAAAATAGTTGGGAAGGGTCTCTTAGCTACAAAGAGGAAGTGAGGCCGCTCATGCAATATAGAAATAAATATATAACATGAAGGGGGTTATTTACTAAACTCGGAATTTTTTTTAAAGCCCGATGCTGCAAAAAGCCTAAATCTGCCATCTCAGACCTGCCGAGGTTGTGTATAAGTCAATGGCAGAGGTCCCTATCCTACTTTGTAGTTTTTGTGGTCTGCACTGGAATTAGCCCGAAAATCCGACAATTTCAGGCTTTACGGGTAAAATTCAGGCTTTTCAATAAAAAGGGGGATAAAAACCATACAATTTGGGTTTTCACTAGATTTTATCGAGTTTTCACATGAACTGATCAAGCTTAAATCAAGCTTTTTTAATAATGAATAATGTAAAGTTTGTTTGCTTGTGGTTTTTTTACTTAAAAAATGGGATAAATTCAGATTTTAGTAAATAATCCCCAAAAAGACTTGGACTGAAACCGGTTTGTACAGTGGTGGATTATGAAGAAATAGGTGCTGCACACATTTATTCAGCCAATACTGCCTCCCTTTGTCATGAAATTAAATAAAAGTTAGTATAACAATGATTTGTGTACCAAGCAAATGAATACATTTTATACTAATTCTCATGCAGTTTTTATTTGATTTTGTTTATTCTGTTATTTATCCTTACTGTATGTGGAAGGGAGGAATCCAAAATATATTATTGTGCTATCTGTTGAGTAAACTTTTTAGAATTTCTATCAGTACCTGAAGCTGCACAGGTGCTAACACGGGTATTCACGTTGAAGTCAGAATTCATATTCTGGGGGTCATTTATAAACATTGGGCAAATTTGCACAAGGGCAGTTATCCATGGCAACCAATCAGATTTTTACTTTCATTGTTTTCCCTGCAGCTGGCTGAAAAAAATCTATTCACTGATTGGTTGACATGGGTTACTGGCCAGGTGCAAATTTGCCCAGTGTTTATAAATGATCCCCTCTGTGTACTAAAGCTATACATGATGTTATCAAAATATCAAACCTTGCCAAACCTATCCAAAAGAATGCTGTGCAATTTTACCCAGATGCCAGAAATATATGTTCTTTTATCTTTAACCTCTCTGCTTCCAACTGTGGCCACCAAGCCTGGATTGGCAGTATAGAATCTTTCGCAAACGCCACAGGGGGTTAAATGCCATAGACCAGTTCTTTATTATGGGCCTGTGTAGAACTGTTTGGGCCTTGACATTACAGAAATGATAGGGCCTATTTTAAATCTTAGTCAAGTGCAACTGTTTAAATAATTCACGTAAAATAACAAAGAACCCAGAAACAGAATTTATTGCACTTGGCAGTCAGATACTTTACAACCAGTGCTGTAGATTCTATAATCCTTGGCACACAGTCAGTTAAGAGCTCTAATTCCCTTTGCACTCTAGTTGAGGTTTTTATTCCTCGCCCATGGTATTTTACTAGCCCTATTCATGTTTTCACTAGCAAAGCAATGCTGAAATAATATGTGTTTTCCAGAGTTCAAAAACCCTGTCAGCGTTCCTGTGTTTCTCAAAGGAAATTGGTCAAAATCCTTTTGCTTTGCAGAGCTGATCTGAGAATCACCGAATGGAATGCTTGCGTGCTACATAATTCTGGAATTCCATGCAAAATGTCATGTGTTTTTGATTCACAAAAGAAAAAAACCCAGAAAGAGATAGTTATATACGTATCATGCAGCACTTTATAGAAACTCCCTACACCAGTACATTTTTCTTTCTGATTTCCCACATGAATACACACACACAATTACACACACCCAAACTATTTAACAGTATGTTTTTGGACAGCTGTTTTGAACTTTTGCTCCCTGTCCCACGCTTTGCACCCTGGGAGCAGGTCTTTGTGATCAAGTTTGGAGCACAAATACCTGCACATTTCAGTAATGTTGTATTCATGAAGTTGGCCGTTGGCATCCCTCATTCTAACTTGCATGTAATTAAGACTTTGGGGCAAATTCACTAAGATTCGTAGTTGTGCCAGGTGTAACTTCGCCGCACTTCGCCAGGCGTAGTTTGCCAGCGCTCCGCAAATTCACTAAAATCCGAAGTTGCTCTCAGGGGTAGCGTAAGGTTGCGAAGTTGCGCTAGCGTTGATTCGCTAAGCGAAGCAAAGTTACACTAGCAATGGTTAATTTGCATACGGCGCCAAATTCAAATTTCAATGGAGGAATATGAAGCAGCACTACAAATGCCTGGGAAACCTTCAAAACATCAAATAAAATTTTTATTTTGCCCTACACATGTGCCCACTGTATAGTTAAGTTGCCATGAGTTAGGAAATGTAGGGGGGAAGGAGGGGAGCCCCAAAAATTTCAGCCTATCACCCATAATATAGAAAAAAAGCCAGCGTTTTTTGGGACTTAGAAAAAATTTGAACTTTTTTTGAAGCAATCCCTATCTACTCTATTGTGCTTCGCCTGGTCTGAGGTGGCGAAGGAAGTATAGCGTAAATGGTAGCGTTCAGTACAATGCGCGTGTTAGTGAATTTGCGTAGTTACGTCCGTTGTGCAAATTCGCCAGGCGTAAGGGTGCGAAGTAACACTAGCAAAGTTACGCCAGCGTTCATAGTGAATTTGCGAAGTAACGAAAATGCCCAACGTTAGCGAATTGACGCTAGCGTTAGGCGCTTCGACGCTTAGTGAATTTGCCCTTTTATGTCCAACAGTGTTGCGTTCTGAACCTGGCACCAGATTTTTAATGAAGTATAAGATATAAAGCCTGGGACTAGGATGGCAAAGATCTTGTGGTGTCATGTTGCCTACTAGCCACATTTGCAGGGGTGATTCAGGCCCCAAAGCCATGCCCACATCTCTAGTGCAGAGAGTGCAATTGTGCTATCTTGCACTAGAAGAGTCGGACTTCCGGTTCAAAACCCATAAATCCATCTCTTAAAGTACCAGGAATGCCTTTTTGCCACTCCTTGCCTCATGGCAGGAGCTTCAGGTTGTAATCCAGGACTGGACACAAGTGAATGAATGATTACTTGGGGTGACGTTTTTATCTGTTCAAATCAGCAGCTAACCCAGGCTAGTGATCCAAGACTGAAATAAGACTGCTGAATTGTCAGCCCCAAGGTGGGCAGTAGCCTCCTCTTCCTTTTGCATCCAGAAGCGCTGATGCGAACACAGCTGATTTCTGCACCAAATGAAGTCTTGTGCATTTCAGATAAAAATGTCACCCAAGTAATCATTCATTCACATATCACTTGCATCCAGGCCTATCACTATTGTCTATTGTGTATTTTTGCGACAAGTAGCTGCCACTAGTAGCTCTGTGTGTCTTCACCCTAATGCTGGCCATAGATGTAAAGATTTTTAAAATATCCACGATTATCTCGAAATGATAGTTTAAATGTACGATGTGTCAGCAAAACTGAAGAGTATCTGCTTGCTTGGCCCTGCAGACATAGATAGATTGCACTGGCACTGATAAAGATTTTTAAACCTGGCCGATCAATTTTCTGACAGATGTCGGCCGAAAAATCGCAAGATGTACCATCATTCGAATCCAATAATTTGACGGATTGGTCGAACTGCGCTGAAATCGGTCGTTCACCAAAGAAGAATCGTAGCGTCTATGGGGACCTTAAGGGTTAGTTCACACAGGGAGATTCGGGGAGACTTTGCCGCCTGGTGACTAATTGCCTCTTCTTCTGGGCGACAATTTCCCAGAACTGCCTTTGTGTGTCTTCCCATCCACTATAATGAAAAGTCGACTGAGTTAAAGCACGCGATGCGCTGCGTTTTCCGAAGCCGCCCGAAGTTGCCTCACAAGGAAACTTCAGGCAACTTCGGAAAACGCAGAGCCTCGTGTGCTTTAGCGCAGGCGGCTTTTCATTATAGCGGATGGGAAGACATGTGAAGGCAGTTCGGGGAGATAGTAGCCCAGAAGAAGAGGCATTTAGTCGCCAGGCGAAAAAATCTCCCTGAATCTCCTCGTGTGAACTGACCCTAAGGTTTGAGTAGATGCATTTCCAGGCTCATATGTAATAGTGCTTTGTCTCTCTTAAATGACATCCTGCCTTGGCAAAATACTTACTATCGAGAGGTCATATTGTAAACAAAGACAGAACTTCTTCTATCTTTATTATATCAAAATGCCCTGTATTCTGCAGCCCTAAGCTTTTGTCACCTAAGAACACCAAATGCTGTCAAGCTGTGTTTCCAACAATGTATATTCTGCATCTGTTTCCCTAAGGATATCCTAGTGCTGACCTTTGAGAAGACAAAGTTTTAATGCATGCTTGTGTCACTCGGCCAGCATATACTAAAATTGTGGAAACAGTGAAAATGGCAGAATTAGAGGAAGCCACGCATTTGGTTTATATTATGGCACTGCCTCCCATTAATCATTCATCATATTCTACTAGACAATGAGCTGCTGTCTCAGCGGCACAAGCTAAACAAGATCCAAACAATCACTTGCATGATAAAAACTGCTATATTATATGGTTCTTATGCCAATGTTGTTCCACAGACAAATATTTATAGCAGAAATTTTTAACTTTTTGCCTTGTCCCATTATTTGGATTAACATATATATTAAATAAAAAAGCACACAAAAATTATATCCCCACCAGCCTGTCGCCGGATACTTTGGTACCTGAGAGGCTGAAGTCCGATGACGTTTGGTACAATTCATTTGGTCAGTCTACCAGAAGTTCTGATGTGATTGTTTGCAAATTATGTTAGTAAATCAGCCCCATTAAACAATGTCTTTATTTTAAATATTTCCTTATTATTGTTTCATTTTGCCCCATGTAAACAAGGGAGTCAGTTCAGAATAACATAACTATAGTTTATTGAACATTTACAGAAACATAAAGTGACAGTATCATAAAGGCCAGTGTCATCTGCAAGAAAAAAAGAAAACCGCCAGTATCAATGTTTTTGTACAAAAAAAAAACCCATCCCATGTGTACAGTGATGGGACAAAAGGCAGCAGATCATGTTTTCTTGGCCAGTGTACTTATCCTGGTGGAGGTATGGCTACTGAAAAAAGGAGTATATTTAAGGTGCCATGTTTTGCCAGTTGCTACAACCTGATAAGTTGCCTCAAGATCAATAAACAATCACCTGAAAAAACGCAGATACATGAATAACAAATAGCTCACTATTGAACTAGTGATTCTAGAGAATAGTGAAAGAGATGAATTTAGGCGTATAATGTTGCCCTTTACTCAGAAATGCTTTCATTCATAATAAAGGAAACACGTTGTCATTATTTGCCTTGAAATTGTATTTCCTTAATGGGGAAGAAAACTTAACAGCAGGCAAAAGCATATTAGGCTGCTCTGGGTTCTGTAACTCAGCAAAAGGCAAAGTAACTTTGAAAGCACATGTATTTTTATTAAGGATGCACCGAATCCAGGATTCGGTTCGGGGTTTGGCCAGGATTCGGCCTTTTTAAGCAGGATTCATATGCAAATTAAGGATGGGGAGGGAAATCGCGTGACTTTTTGTCACAAAACAAGGAAGTAAAAAATGTTTTCCCCTTCCCGCCCCTAATTTGCATATGCAGGTGGGGTATTCTGCCAAATCTTTTGTGAAGGATTCGGGGGTTCGGCCGAATCCAAAATAGTGGATTCAGTGCATCCCTAATTTTTTTAATTTTTTAATTTTTTTTAAACATTTGTAACTGGTGTATTGGAGCTGCAGAGCCCTTTTTATGGAATCTGATATAGACTAATGAATGAGGTCCATTTACTAACAATGGGGCAAATTTGCACCAGTGAAGTGGCAGACACCAGTTAATAAGTAATTAAATTTCATTATACTCACCACATTGAGTGAGTCAGGCCTGACATTGGAGCAGCAGGGCAATTTATCAGAGGTGCTGACAATAGATAATTTGTTTAGTAATAATCATGAAGTGGTGGCCTAGACTGTTTTATCACATACAGTGCTCTGCATGGACCAGAGATGTATAAAAAGAACATTTTATAGTGAAAAAACACAAGAACAGTAGGGAAAAAGGAACCAGATGAGCTGGTTAAGTATAATAGAAAATGACCATATAGGTTTCTGTAAAGTGTAATTATCCTGTCACCTCAGTCAGCAGATTGTTATTTGTGCTTTTTTTCTCCCCTGTTATTAAGGCATTTTGGTTAAACCACAGTGTGCTCTAATGCAGCTGCTTGATGTTACTACTAATGTTCATTTGTTATTGTGGCCAGGAATGTCAGCAATGCAATCCCAACATTCCACCTCAGTTTTCACAGTGATACAGTTTTGTGCTTGGAATGTTCTGCTTAGCTATGCAGAGAATATAAATAACTAATAAAAAAACAAACAAATACAAAAAGTATTGTAGAAGTGATACCTATATTGGCTAACAATAAAAAAAACATTGCACGCTTTCAGAGCACCGAGGGCCCTTCATCAGGCAAAATACAAATGAAAGCTAGAAAGGCACAGCATATATTCTGTTAGATCAGTGAAAGGTATTCATGGGCAATAAATTAGGAAGTTACAGATAGATAGAGATCAAATGTAGAGATCTCAATATGCTGTGCCTTTCTAGCTTTCATTTGTATTTTTTTTTATTGTTAGCCAATATAGGTATGACTTCTACAATACTTTTTGTATTTGTTTGTTTTTTTCTTTGTTATTTTTCCTACTGGCTAACACAGTACCACCGTTTTTGTTTAGAGAATATAAAAAAAAAACCTACAGGTTTTAATCTTCTGACTATATTACCTTTTTTTCTGATTGTACTGACAATAAAAATGACATTCAGATTAATGTATTGTGACCTGTAAAGCAGAGAATCAGCATTGCTTTAACATATCCCTCATTGTTACAAAATAGATATTTATATAATAAACAGATTAGTACAGATTAACTAGTGTGTAAATTGAGATCTTGTCCATTATTGATTCCTTCTTTTTGTACTATAACTCTTTATTGTCTATACTCTGTATTTACTAGTGCTTGTAGTCTATGTAACTGTTTTCCCTTTGCCAGTGTATAAGTCTATAAGTCCTTGTACAAACAGAAAAGGCATTTCAGGGCAACGAAGACTTCTGCTGTTATTTTTACTATATAGGACATTGAGGGAATCTCTAGCCCTAGCTACACCTCGGCTACCGCATAACAAATTACAAGTAATATCACAGCTGTTTCAATATCAATAAAGAAGAACCGAAGCAGGGTTGTGTATTTTTTTTTCTCAGCAAACTAATAAGATAGTTCTGGGAGCAGTAAATTGGTCAGTCATGCTGGCCTGGGGGCAGGGTGATCCAGCTATAGGCTTACAAATCCGGTCAGGGGAATGTTCAGTCCTCAGGGTAACACAGGGCTGGGTTGGGATGGTTTTAGGGTAGGACTCCACGAGTGATTTTGTCGCGATCCGACACGCTGTGACAAAACGTATGCGACAAAAATAAGGCAAGAGATAGAATTGTTGCATGGTGTCCCAGCTTTGATCCGACGCATCACGACTGTCGGATGCAGCGCGCCCCGTCGGATCGTGTCGGATCAACGCTGTGACAATTCCCTTAATTTTTTCGCAGCGCGTCGGATCGCAACAAAATCGCTCGTGGAGTCCTACCCTGAAAGTAGGGGAAAAGAGCATTTCTGATGATCCCGTGCACCCTTGGGGAAAAATGCAAATAAAAGCACACAGGACATATATATATATCGATATTATGTGAGAATAGCTACACACACACAAAGTTGCAAAAACAAGAGTTTTAATTTATAATTTAGCTGCCCCGTAACTAAAGAGGAAGCAGAGTCTGTGGTCGCTGGGGAGCCTGGACATTGGGGTCTGCTGCACAAAAAATCCCCAGCCACATTTTAACTTTAAAATTTGCACACCACAACAGGCCAATTTTTACTTTGCACACTTCCTCCTGCATTGTGTACCACGGGGAATAATAAATGATCAGTTTAGTGTTGGCCAGTATGTCTTGCATTTTTGTACTGAGATAGAAAACAATACAACAGTTGCATAAATGTGATATCTTTCAAGGCTAACTAAACAGAAACATTACAAATTCTTTGGAATCCAAGACAAGGTCCATTATTCAGGTTGAATTTTATTAAATATAAATTTTGTTTTATATATATATATTTTTATTTTTTTTTTTTTATATATATATATATATATACCAAAATGCAATAAGGATCGCACTCTCAGGACTTAAAAAGAAGTTAGAAGTTATTGTAGAAGTTACAGACTGACGTTTCGGCCTGATCCCAGGCCTTTCTCAAAGAGAGAAAAGGCCTGGGACCAGGCCGAAACGTCAGTCGGTAACTTCTACAATAAATAATTTTTTCCTTTTAAGAAGTCCTGAGAGTGCGGACCTTATTGCATTTTGGTTTGGATAAATACCTGGGACACTGCACCCAGGCATGTAAACCTTTTTGTCGAGAGTGCTGGCAACATGGAGGTTTTATATTTATATATATATATATATATATATATATATATATATATATATATATATATATATATCCCACAGGGTTTTTTCGCCAGGAGTGTTTGTTTATACAGTACTCCTGACGAAGAGCCCTGTGGGCTAATAAAAAAAGTCTTGCTTTCTTTGAAAAGACCCTGTGAGTGCTGTAATCTTCTTGCATATTCTATACATTTTCTTGCGAGCACCCAGGCGAATACAGCGTTAACGGTGTGCACCATTACGCTGATGTATATATGCAGACGTTCCCTGTCAGGTCAGCCTAGCTGCTGATTGGTTCCTATCCTACAGTGCAGTGTGCTGCCAGCTCCCCTGCACAGTCTGGAAAAGGAGGCGCCAGGAAGTGGAACAGATGGGCAGAACTATGCATTTTTAAAAGAGTCATAAAAGCTGAGCGTCAAACAGTACCATAAATTTACATTTCCAGATCATCCTTTCGGATTTCAGATAGATACCTTCATGTGTAAAGATAATGATCTGGACCTCAGAAGCGCTTTCCAGTTAGCGTTTCAGTTTTCCCTTGGTTTATTGTGTATGTGTGGCACTAGCCATGAAATAACAGTGATAAATAATTCTGGTAAAAGGTTTAAGTAACGTAAAAACAATTTAAACAATGATAGACATATATGGCAAATATCAGTCCTGGATAGTGGTTGCATGAGTAGAGTATTCAAAAAAAAAACAAAAAAACAATGTCCCAATTAATCATAGTTTGTTGGTTCACATGGCCATACTTTATTACCCAGGTGCATGCTCCTTGTTATTAGCATTTATTTGCACGGTACATTTACTAAAGGGATTAGACATTGTTAATCCCCATCATGTGCTTCAAGACTGTTCAGTGGTGGAGCAGTGGCTGGGCACATTTTGAGCAATGCAGTGCTGTCTGCTTTTCTGCTTGATCAGGTATCCTTGATATTTCGACAGAGTGTAATAGAAAAGTTGTAATCTGCTTTTGTGATGGGAACTTCACTTCCTGTGTAATGATGTTGCGCTCCTCTCCATGACACAGCCTCTCTTTATTCTCTAGAAACAGAGTGTCTTCATGGGGGCCTTTATACACCCCGGCCAGATCTGCATGCTGAATGGCAGAAAATGGTTATTTAGTCATTGATAACAGAATTAACAGCTAAAGTTAATGATAACAGAAGTGTCTACCTATGATTAGGCATTATTTTGTGTGTATGTAGAGATAGTTTTTACAATAAAAACACTATTTTAGTATATGTTACTCATTTCAATAATTGAATGTAAAATATATATAAATTATGTCTCCCCTAATGTACACCTTTAGTAACACATTATACACATTAAAATATTCTGAATACGTGTGAGGAAAAAACATTATACATTATTATAATATATATGTAAATATAAATTGAGATTATAAAATATTGGGAATTATTTACACTGTTACAAAGCTAAAGTGCCAAGTGTTTATACAAAGAAGAAGAAGGTCTGTCATGTACAGGTATGGGACCTGAGGTTTCTGGATAACGGAATTTGGATCTTCATAACTTAAGGGGGCGATTCACTAACTTCGAGTGAAGGATTTGAAGTAAAAAAAACTTCGAATTTCGAAATGTTTTTTGGGCTACTTCGACCATCGAATGGGCTACTTCGACCTACGACTACGAATCGAAAGGATTCAAACTAAAAATCGTTCGATTATTTGACCATTCGATAGTCGAAGTACTGTCTCTTTAAGAAAAAACTTCAACCCCCTAGTTCACCATCTAAAAGCTACCAAACTCAATGTTAGCCTATGGGGAAGGTCCCCATAGGCTTTCCTAAGTTTTTTTGATTGAAGGATATTCCTTCGATCGTTGGATTTAAATCCTTCGAATCGTTCGATTCGAAGGATTTAATCGTTCGCTCGAAGGAATGATCCTTCGATCGTTCGATCAAACTATTTACGCTAAAATCCTTCGACTCCGATATTCGAAGTCGAAGGATTTTAATTCCCAGTCGAATATGGAGGGTTAATTAACTCTCGATATTCGACCCTTGGTGAATCGGCCCCTAAGTCTACTAGAAAATCATGTCAACATTAAATAAACCCAATAGTCTGGTTTCACTTCCAATAAACATTAATTATAACCATAGTTTGGATCAAGTACAAGATACTGTTTTATTATTACACATAAAAAGGAAATCATTATTACAAATTTGGATTATTTGTATAAAATGGAGTCTATGGGAAGTGGGCTCTCTGTAATTTTGAGCTTTCTGGATAATGTGTTTCCAGATAACGGGTCCCATACCTATAGTTTGATGGAAAATAAATAGATATCAGACTTCACATAGGAGTTCCATGACAAGTCTCCTAATCATATAAAGGCACAAGACTGCTGGTGAGTTCTGTTATAAAGGTCATGGAACTCCAGGGTGAGTTTTCCATTTCATAGTGGAAACATTAGTTGTTATAATACACAAGTTCCAGTGTGTGAGGTGACAGTACTAATCAGTATTAATATAATGGATAATGCACGCCCTACAATAATATGTAAAGATATTCATAGCTACATAGATGTAAAACTAGGCCAAGCCCAGGGCAAGATTTTCTGCTACCTACCTTTAATATTATTTTCCTGTTGACCATATCATGTTTCCACGCAATTACATAAGGCTTGGGTATTAATGGATGCCTTATGGAAAGCTCAGGGACATGTGTGTGAGCTAGTCTGCAAATGAAACATGGATCTAAATGTGAGATTTCACAGGTACTGACCTCATGCTCTTGCTGCTAGTTTTTCTCTATTTCCTAACTAACACTCCTGTCACACTTCTAGTTTAGTGATATAGCTGTGACACAGAATTATAAACCCACCCAGTCTAGTCCCTAGTCTTTACAAAGTAAGTTGTTATCAAGGTGTACTCAAAGGTGGCTGCTATAACTCATATGAAGTGCTTTGATTCATGCTGTAGTAAAAAAAATCTGTATAAATGAATGGACATTTTTATATAGGCCAAATTGGCAGCTTACATTGGCCCTTATATGGCCACCTTCCAACTTCCCAATCTTATTATCTGGCTAAAACAAAATATTAGTTCACTAAGGAGCCCTCTGTATAAACAAACCCTTCCCTTATCACCAGCTGCAGTCTTTGTTAGGCATTGGGATAAGAAACAGCTGCTCATTATACGGAGGATTGGTAGTTTGTATGTCATCTCTTTTCTTTTAAAGCTGTGATCTTAAAACACCATTATACCCAACTTAAAAACACCAAAATCAATATTTTGTCCAATACTTATGCGTACTATATAAAACCAAAACTTTATAAAACCAAATTAATATTTTAAAGGGGCTGTATATCCCTAGTTCAAAATTAGGGTATACTTTTTGCCTATTGTTTTAATTGTGAATTGTGTATGTTTTTTTTATTTCTTGACTAAACATGGCAACATCTGAAAAGCCCAACAGGATACAGCTGAGGGCAGAAGGGGTTTGTTTATACTGAGGCTTCTCAGTTGACTACTGATTTGTTTTGGCAGGGCACGTATGAATCAGGAAGTGGAATGTGATTTTACTTTCAGTTTCAGATTTTGCCCTGCTTAGAGAGATAAATATCTAAAACAATACACATTTTTTAATTAAAATAACAGTAATAATAAAAAAAAAATCAGTACATGCTGGAAACAGGATATATTGCACCTTTAACACCCCCTCAGCTCCAGACTGCCTATTAAGAGAATAAGTATGCTGAAATTATTCTTTTCCAAAATCAAATTCAAGTGTCTAGTTCAACTTAATGCGACAATGTATCTTTAAATATAGTTCCAGATTGCCCAACAGATTACAACACAGTTTTATGTGACAAATATTTTCTGTCTGTAGTGAATATAGCCCATAATCTAATGTGACACAATTCAATCATGGAACTGAGATGAGAGAACTAAATACTTACATGTTGTGTAAAAACACATTACAATATAAGTCATAAAATATATAGAAATGTCCATTTCACGTGTGCTTAAAAATGAAAGCTGAATGACAGATCACAGAGCCACTTCGCCATTTTGGAAGTGAAACATGATTCAAACAAATGCACTTACCCTTTTATATCCGTAACAGTTGCTACACAGGCCATAGCTCCAGGTATCTGGCAGGTGTCAGGCTGTTCTTTTAGATCACTGTTGGCAGAGCTGAGAGCTCCTTAGTCACTGCATTGCTGCCTGGTGTAGCTCTGCTCATGGCTGACATGGGCTCTTCAGTTAGTGAAATTAGTTGTCCCTGGAGGTACAGTTTTGTTTTTTGGGGACTCACCTCCTTGTAACTGAGCTACACTCTACCATTATATCCTGCACAACTGCCTTCTAGCACATTCCTCTTGCTTTATAGTCTATGGTTGATTATCTCTTCTTTCTCTGCAATTCAATACACTCACCTGTCCTCTTTCTCCTTTTCTGCATTGAATCCTCAAATGTCAGGTTTCTTACCTCCATTTACCCGTGTTCCTTTCTCTTTTACCTGTTCCCAGTGTCGGACTGGGATACCAAGGGCCCACCAGAAAACCTTAGGTTGAGGGCCCACTTTCCAAACTATTATACCTCCTCACTCAACCTCTTTATTCTCCTAGTCTCTTTTCTCTACATACTATACTCTATTCTTCCATTATCAAGCCTCTTTATTCCCATAAAGAAATAGAAAATGACCATGAAACAGGCCAAAGTTTAGAAGCACGAGGGCCCACTGACACCTTGGCCCACCGGGAGTTTTCCTGGTATCCCGGTGGGCCAGTCCGACACTGCCTGTTCCCCACCCCTTTATTTCCCCACTTAGTTATTCTTCCGTAGCCGGCTATTGACCACCAGCCCTGGAAGTTTCCTCTGGCAACTTCTCTACATAGTTACTGTTGCTATGATCCACCAGAGTGTTTATACTGTTACATTACACTGGCAAAGTAAGATCTAGACATAAACCCAGCACAATAAACAAGTATTTGTTTTTGTTTTCACTAATTCTCTTTGTTTTGTGCCACAATATTGTGCTTCAATATAAATGTTAACAGGTACTTAGATATTCCCCTTTTCAAGACAAGTGAAAACATACAAGGGCTGATAAAATGATGACTGGGTCTGGAGGGGCCAAGTCAGCACCTTCTATCCATGTATGGCGAGCTTAACACAAGCAAAAACTATTTCATTTGCCAAGCAGGCGGCTTATCATTTTCCCATAGTACAGGAAACAAAAGGAGGTTACATGCTAAAAGGAATGTTTCTGATTAATCATCTACCGGCCATAAGTCAGTTTAAAAAATGGGAATTTATATGCCAAATATGCAAATCATCATTGTTTTATACATCTATTTAACTTGACACATGGGGCCTTATTTAAGAGGTGCTGAATTGCATGAATGCAGTTACCAGTAGCAACCCACCAGTCATTTGGCCTTATTTAAGAGGTGCTGAATTGCATGAATGCAGTTACCAGTAGCAACCCACCAGTCATTCATTTTAAACAGTCTACTTGAAGTTGGAAAATGAAAGCAAACACCTGAAAATTAGCACCTATTTTTGTAAATCAGTCCCAATATATATTTTAGCAAATAAAAGCACTGATATTGTGGATGATGATGACCTTGAATGTATGGCACATGTGTGTGATTATTTGGCTTTTAAAAGCTGTTCATTTTGGACATGTTGATTGTCTATCGATATGGCCCTTATTCATATATCCTGGGATGAGTGTATTTTTATAAATAATTATTAAAAATGTTTTTATTTTTTAACTGACTATTGTAATGCTGACTTGCATTAAGTTATTGTATGGAGTGTAACACTTTATTCTGAAGGCTAGGGCCCTATGTCCTATCCTAACCCTATCCTGGGAATTTAGACAAATTCCCTGAGGATTAACTCATAACCTGCTTGGTGAAGGTCAATCCTGCCTGAGCTTGCTGGATATCCTGCACTATAACCAAGCAGTTCCTTATAACATTATATGACTTATAGTTGGAGCTATCTAGGGGGAGTCTCCCAGGCTTCCTGCAGCACTTACACCATAGGTATTAATTACTGGAAAAACTAGGTGTTCCTGCAGTACAGGACTTATAGCAGCCACTGTTATTCTCAGCAGCACCTCCTGGCCTTTCAGGGTACAGAATATTAAATATTATTTTAAAAAACAAAAGAAAAAGATTTAAAAATGTTTTTTGTTTGTAGTTTGCTTATTCAAGTTATTATTGTAAAGCACAGTGAAATATATTGGCACAAAACACAAGAAAGTGCTCCTTGCTGTAGCCTTGTTCGATTGCCCTTAATAGGTCAATGTCTTTTTTTACCCTTTTATGACCATCCCCATAAAAGTAGGTACATAGTTACATAGTAGTTATTGTTATATTGATGGGGAGCAAACAATATTATACTTTTGACAAAATCGTCCCAGATGAGACATTGAAATTGGTCAGTGGATGGTATGGTCAGATATTTATCAATACGGGATCGTTCACTGCGCATGCCTTTTGTGAAAGTAAACAAAGGGACAGACAGACAAAGATATGACCAAAGTCTCCTCATATATTGTTTACCGTGGATGGGTGAATAGTTTGTTCAAACAATCATAAGGACTATAAGATCATTTACAGTCTGCCCGTGTATGGCCACCTTAAATCTAATTTAGAATATATTGTTCTGATTCAATCTACAGTACTTATCTTTGGTCATCTAGGAAAGAATTGCCCATCAATATTAATATCAACAACAAAGGAAAACATGGTTGCTGCATCCTTCCATGGGATTCAACATCTCAAGTGACCTGTTTTTGAAAGCTTGAGATAACAAATCCCTGAAGTCTTATACAGTAATAAATTATGATTTTGTTTAAATCACATTGTCTTATCAAACTGATAGACTATGAATCCAGATCTTTGATAAATCTGTCCCTTATTAACTGAGTTTAATGTGCTTGAAGATCAAAAAACTAAGTAATCAACTTGCTGAGGTCCACAAACATTCCTGAGCCGGAGTCCAGTGATCTTACCAGTAAACAGCATGGTGGCACATCGGTTAACATTGTTGCCTTGCAGCACTGGAGATGTACATTTGATTCCAACCAGGGCAGGAGCTTGCCACAGTACTAGGCTAAATCTAAATATATCAGGAAAGTCAAGCTATTAACCCAATTTTCCCTTGAATGACTGGAGTTTTACTGTGAGAACAGTAAGATTTTGGCATTCTCTGCCAGAAGAAGATGTCCTGGCAGGTACATTAAATACCTTCAGTATGGGTTGGGCACATTCTTGGCAGAACATGATTTCCAGAGAATTGAGCCAATTACATGTAGAATAATGAAATCATAGACGAAAATGATACTGACATCAAATAATTGCCCAATTTATTTATAATACAATTTTATTTTTAATAATGTTTTGTTATTTTCAAAAAAGAAGTTCTGTCAATTACAGAGGGTCCTGGTCTCTACAGAATAAACTGATTGATGAATTCAATCTTAGAGGACGTAGCACTGTTGCATTTAAAATGTGTTTACTTCATCAGCACCAGCAGTGGGAAATATTCTACAAATTACTCCTTTTTACCCTCCATTGTCATTATTGTCATTATTATATTGTCATTGTTATATTCAATTGTCATTATTATATTCAAACATCTTAATCTACCTATTTCAGCTTTTATACAATAAGGAACTTTTTGCAACACCTTCTCCTCCAGTTACTCCAAATACATAGATGTGCGGTCACTTCACACCCTTTTCCCATATCCTCTCACCCCTGCTTTTACTGAGCCCAGGAGATATCTTTCCTGGTCTTTGCTCCATACTTTACTGCCTTCACACCTCACTACTTCATTTTATTTTTCTTTACTTCTGTATCATCAGTGTCCTTCTCAACATCAGAGCTATGATCTGTTTTGCTCAAATTGATTTAATCTTTTTACACTTATAGAATGTTGGCTTTCCCAGAACGATACTGCCATTCATGCTTCCCCCTCTTTCGTGGAAGCCTCTCTTTCTCTAATATGTCTCAGATCACTGGCAGTCTGGGAGACTCTCCTCTCTTCTCACTGTCAGTTCAAACATATTCCTATCCCTCTAACATTCTCGTTCAACTAGCATGCTGTTTAAATCTTTCAAACTCTTTCTGTGCATGTTTGTTTGGTTTGTTTGTGAGCACCGTGAGTCCTACGATCCCAGGGGGCAGCCCTTATATTTTAAAATGGCAATTTTCTATTTAGGATTACCCAATGGCACATACCACTAAAAAAGTATTTTATCATGAAAATAGTTTTTTTTACATGAAGCAAGGTTTTACATATGAGCTGTTTTATGCAGTATCTTTTTATAGACCTACATTGTTCCGGGGTATAGTTTTCCTTTAAATGGCTGTCACCCAATATTTACCGTTTTTCAATTGGGTATAACTATTTATATAAGAACATATGAATATAACATGTGTAGTTTTTCTTGCCTATCAAAGTCATTATTATATTACTCAGAATCATCCTTGCTAATGCCAAAACCCCTGTTAATCTAAGCACTGTGTGCAAATCCTACACAATACAATTTATGCCTTATCAAATGGTGAACATGGCCTGAAATCAAAGAGAGCTATGACCACAACTTCCCTAAATTTGTCTCCTGCAGACTGAGGCTTTAAAATCATTTCTCTTTTGTTTTACTGTTGACTTATTTTAAAGATAAAAATCAGAATGTATTTGAATGGAAATCTTACTCCACTTACTCCATTATGCAAAAAGCACAAGATAAAATGGTATGATACTGTATATGTCTATTAGAATTCCTCTTAACACACTCTCATGTTCATCTTTTTGTTGTCCATGTCCTATTATAATTGCCTTCTTCTATATGCTTTCCTTTGTCTTCTTCTTTCCTTGTTTTTATATAAAGTGCCTTATTCCTTTATTCTGTATGTTTTGATGGGCATTTAATTTTTGTCCTTAAGCTTCCCTTCTTCTTTATCCTGAACTCCATCACTATTCTTGAGGAGGCTCTATTAGCAAAGAATACTCTATTTAAAGGGGATCTAAACTCAACAAATGAATTAAAGTATTTTATTCAGCGTAAGGTGTGGAAAATGGCCAATGCACTTTTGAAGTCCCCCCCCACTGATCCACTTACTCCACTATGGCACAACCTCAATTACCCCTTGTTGGCAAAATTAGGTTCAATGAATCTTTGGTCGGACCTTGGGGTTAATACCTTAGGTGATATATGGCATGATGGCACATTAGTTTCTTTTGCTCGGTTGAAGGACCACTTTCAGATCCCACATAACCAATGGCTGACTTTTCATAGGCTCAGTCGTGCTCTCACGGTCACTCACAGGCGTCAAGATTTATCGCTGTCCACGCACCCCTTTCTAGTTTACATTAAAAGGGGACATACCAAGGGTTTGGTCACCATGTTATATGCTAAGTTGCTGCAAGAAGTGCATGGAAGTAACTTGGATGGGCTACGATCTAAATGGGAGGTGGATGTTGGCACATTCCTAGATGAGGAATGGCAAGAAGTGCAAGAATCCCCCCAGTTAGTATCCCCCAACCATAGACTACGCCTAATTCAACTATATATTCTTCACAGAGCTTACTACACCCCTGTCAGACTTCACTACATTAATGCTGGCACCCCAGATGTTTGCACTAGGTGTGCGCTGGACAGGGGAACTCTGGTGCACATGCTCTGGAGCTGTACCAAGCTTACTACATACTGGAGGGAAATACTAGATGCCTTAGATGGGGTGCTTCAGGTGACAGTAGCTAGAACTCCTAAAACTTGCATCTTGGCCGTAATTCAGGATCTAAAACTGACTCACTGTCAATCACTTTTTCTACTAGAGGCACTATTACTAGCCAAGAGACTAATCACCCAGAACTGGAGAGCTGTGTCCCCTCCTACCTTCTCTGCCTGGAAAGCAATAATGCAGGATACCTGTGCCACTGAATACCTAATGTTCTTAAAGAGGGGAGCCCCTACCAAATTCCATAAAATTTGGGGATCCTGGACTGACATTTACCCCCTACACCCAAGACAACCACTAGCAGTTTGATTGACTAGTGTTTAGGACAGGTAACTGGTATTTATATTCCATTTGTTTAACTGGTTGTGAATCCCTCATTGGAGGGAGTCTCGATTTTGTTGTGTACTGCAATACTCATGACAAAATGTATATTGCATGCTTTGCTTCTTTCACCCTGCTTGATCTAGACATGTAACATATGACACAATGTTTTTCCGTGATTTGTCATTACGTTGTAAACTGCTTACTTTTTCTTTCAATAAACTACCCGAAGTTAAAAAAAAAAAAAAGTATTTTATTCAGAGTGCCTTTCTCAGAAATTTATAAGAATTTTCTATTTTTAATCATTTCTGCAGTATATGTATTTCTGGACTGCTAATAACTTCTGGCTCAACTGAGAGTTAGCAACACAAGGGTTAACTAAATTCAGGAAGTGCATAGAAAGTGCAAGTACAATTAGTAACAATATGGGCCTTCAAAATGAACTGTTCAGCCAAACATGAGATAAGTAGTTTAAAAGTAGGGGCACGTGTCTTGCAATATTCAGTCAAATATATAAAAGCTTGTCACTTTGGCATTAGCTTGTATTTGCAAAGGTGATGTTATTATTTATGGTGCTGCATTTTACTAGTATGGCCACTGTCAGTAATCATGGGGTCTTATACTACTAAGTTAGCAGGGACTTCAACCAGGGGGCCTCGGTTATTACCCCACTGTCCACCTGGGCCCCCTGGGTGGTGGGCGCTGCCAAGAAGTAAAATGGAGTACAGCAGTAAAGAGTGACTGAAGTTTATCAGAGCACAAGTCACATGACTGGGGGCAGCTGGGAAACTGCCAATATGTCTAGCCCCATGTTATAATTAAAAATTAAATATAGACAAAAATCTGTTTGCTCATTTGAGAAACAGATTTCAGTGCAGAATTCTGCTACAGCAGCACTTTTAAGTGATGCGTTTTGAAAAACAAAAAAACATTTTTTCCCATGATAGTATCCCTTTAACCTGACTGTTCTGTTAATTCAGCTGCTTTTAACCTAAAGAAGCGCTCATCATCTGGCTGATTGCCTACATGAAAGAGGAGGGAAATTTAACAAACAGTCTCAAAAAGTCACTTCTGCACTGGAAGTAAGTGGAACGGGGTGGTGGGTGGGTCAATATTTGCTGTGAAAAGCAGCTGAAGAAATATCGCCGGGGGCACAGTGTGTTTGTACTTTAAGGGAGGGTCTGCGATTCCATGTACTGTGGAAATAATATGAAAGGTACACTATCTGCACATTATTATGGAACACCTCTCAGCTGTCCTTGAAATATGTTTCCTTTAGTTGTTCAGCACTTTAGAGTCACATGATATGAAGGATATTGTTCATCTGAATGCTACAGATTTAACTGAATAGGGATCTTGTAACATGTTCTGGTATTTTAACAAATCATGGATTTTGCATATCCCTTTGTAAACTTGCGTTATATGGATTTTTGTATTTTAAAAAAACCCAAGGCATATAGCATGGGCCATGATAATTAAAGCCAAATATTTGTCACTGGCATAATGAAACATTCTTGGCACATCTGATAATGAATAAACTATGCCCTACTTATCTACACCAACACAGTAATGCAACAGAGAATGATTCACCAAAATGACAATTTGCAGGGACATTGCCAATTCACCAAAAGGCAAAGAACACAATCCAACCTACGGGATGTGGTGTCCAGTAGATCAATAGCTGTGTGTAGAAAAGAATGTGCCTCCAATTTACCCATATTGCAGAAACTTGTTGCACAATATACTGTATATTATAGCAGTTCTGGTCAACCTGCAGTTTCCAAGCAGTTGTTGCCGTACTACTACCAGACATGGGGGCAGATTTGAGCATTTCAAAGTGAAGATACATTAGCGTTGATTTCTGCCTAGTGAAAAGTCGCTAGAGATCTTGCGCTCAGGTTAATTTGCATATGCCGGGAAAGTTGTATGAGCAAATACTTTACATTTACACTGTTCATTACACATGTCCAAGGAACCTTAATAAAGACAATAGAGTTGTTATAATGCCCTACTCATGAGCCCACTGTGAAGTTAATGTTCCATATGTTAGAAAATGTATGGCCAAAAACGGTTACAAAAAAAAGTTTTTTTGGACTTTTGCAGCCTTTCACTCTGAAAAAAGTAACAGTCACCAGTGTTTTTTGAACTTTGATGCATTTTCCACTCAGAATATGATATAAGATTGAGGAAGAGCTATGTACTCCATTGCACTTCACCTGGTCTGAGCTGGTGAAGGCAAGTCTGATGAACAAGTTAGCGTTTAATAAAATCCACATTTTAGTGAATTTGCGGAGTAACATCCATTCGCCAGAGCGAATTGTTGACTGGCGATAGAGTGTGAATAAGCGCTAGCCACTTCGCCCTTTAGTAAATCTACCCCATGGTGAGAGATGCATGACCGCTGTCAGTACCAGATTATGGCAAATGTGCACTGGGCTGCCTTGAACTATTGTCACGAAATCCAAATGTAAATCCCAGGTGCTGGGTGAGAATAGGGTATGGGGTGGGTGGGACTTAATTGTATGCATATTTAGTAATGTAACTGTCATGTTGTATTTTACATATCTGTAACTCTATGCAGCCTTCATATTTTCAGGTTGCTACGTATGTATTGTATTCAGCACAAGGACTTATTTATTTATGTATTTTACGTGACAAGTATCTTTTTTTTTTAAATATTTTGCTTTGAAATTTTCTCATCTTGTAGTATGTTGTGCCCAAAATTGTGTTTGGATAACCACTGTGAAATAACACTTTATTTGATTGAGGAGTCTGGAACACAATTTTAACTTTTTATAGTTCATAATAATGGCGTAAACTGTATGTTGTTGTTGTTGTGTCGCCATGCCTGCAGTTAGGGTTGCCACCTTTTTTGGGAAAAAAATAACGGCCTTCCTATTTAGAATTTTTTCCCTATTAATAACATTGGGGTCAAGTATAATTTTTAAAGGTCAGGATGGTAAAATACTGGCCAGGTGGCAACTAGGGTTGCCATGTGTTCTGGAAAAAAATACTGGCCTTCCTATATATTTATCTTTTTTCCCTATTAATAAAATTGGGATCAACCATTATTTTTACAGGTCAGGCTGGTAAAATACCGGCCAGGTGGCAACTCTACCTGCCGTGGTGAACACCATCTTTTCTGGAGATAATTCCTCCCCCATGATCTTAATTTTTGAGGGTATGTTTTGTGACATAAGCTATTGTGTTGTAGGGGCTGGCCTAATCAGTATGCCGTTGTTATTTTTAGGATATTGTATTTAAATAAGGGTCACAGAGGATTTCCTGACTGTCTTTATTAAAGCTAATTGGCTTTTAAGGATTTTACTGCTAAAAATAGTTTTTTGTTGCTAATTTTCTTAGAATATATACACTATATAGAGTAGAAGTTGAACCCCGTTTTGCATCACAATTTTCCCACCTCATTTTACACTGTTGTTTTGTGGTGCCACCTATATATTTCACATAATACATCTCCTAGATTTTACATTTTCCTGTATTTTACATCATTTTTTCTCTGGTCCCCTGAAAAACCTAAAATGGTGGTTCTAGTGTACGTGTGTGTGCAGTGCAGTAAATAGGGCATCAATTTTGGGAGCTGTGTATCAACTTGCACCGAATACAGCGGTTGCAGACTAGGAGATAACAATGGAAGGCTCAGGCTGCAACCAGCTCGACCAGAATAAGAGCGGTATCAGTTTGATTAAGTGGGCAGCGATCCAGCTCCCGCGCCCATTGTGTCGTAGCAGCGCCTCTCAGCCGTCATATACATCGCACCCGCCCTCTCATATTAACAACTCCAATTTGAATTTAGTCTCGGGGAAACAAAGTGGGCGCGTTCTGCGGTGTGATTGGCGAGGATTGCCACGTGACTTTTCTGGCGCCATATTGAGGCCAAGCCTCTGGGTAGTGTGTGAGGCTGTGAGTGGGGGAGGGTGCTGAGCTAGTGCATGTGCGGGGGATTCGGCGCAATTTTAGCCCTTGGTTTTTAACGCACCTATTTTAATTATTGCTTTGGTTTTATTGTAAAAACACTGGTATTTTAAGCAGCGGGGGTGCCCAGGAGTGAGAGTTCGCGGTAGAATTTAACCAGAGAACCGGTACCGTGAGAATCCGTCGTGCAATGGCCACCGCCACACCAAGCGGCCCCAGGAGCTCCGGCCGAAGAAGCAGCATGAGCACCCCGCTCAGTCCGACCCGGATCTCCCGGCTGCAGGAGAAAAGCGACCTGCAGGAGCTCAATGACCGCCTGGCCGTGTATATCGACAAGGTGCGGAGCCTGGAGAGCGAGAATAGTCTGCTGCATGTGCAGGTCACCGAGCGGGAGGAAGTGCGGAGCCGGGAAGTGAGCGGCATCAAGGAGCTGTACGAGACCGAGCTGGCCGATACCCGCAGGAGCCTGGACGACACTGCCCGGGAGAGGGCCAAGCTGCAGCTGGAGCTCAGTAAAATCTCCGTGGAGCACCAGGATCTCCAGGCCAGGTCAGTAGCGGGGCATGCTGGGTGATCGCACACACTTTACCCACCTGTGCTCTTCCAGCTGTACAACTACATTTCCCATCACCCCCCGTGCGCTCTTCCCTGATCTAGAGACAGCAGTGTGCAAGGCATGGCGTGTTCCATATGCGAGTGCAATCGGCACATTGCTGCTCTTATGTGTGTGTGTGTCCTCTCCAGGGTAGTCACTCAACGTCACATGTGCTGGTCCAAATCTTCTTCTGAAGCCTGTTCAGATAAGCCTGTATGTGCTATCATCTTGTCTGTAGGTGACTAACGTTAAAGGGGAAGTCCAAACAACTTCATAAAAGTGCTGCTCAGAGAATCATCTCTGCCCTGGTTGCTCTGACTTTGGAAACAATGTAGCAGAAAGCAGGCAAGGCTGGATACTGATACATTGTTTCAATTGAGAGCCAGCAATGCAGGAAAGGTTAGAAACATTAATTTGCAATTACACACTCTACAGGCACCTGTAAAACCAGTGGCATTTTATGTTCTGTATATCGGCATAGAATTGTATTATTTACACCCCCGCTAATGGCAGATCCTGTGCTAGTATCCAGGTTAATGTCTGTTGCTTCTCCTCTTTCATTCAAGACTAATGTGATTAACTGGAGACTGTGTATTCTCAGACTGGGGAACATAGATCTACATGTGCAAATCACGAGGGATTATAGGAAATTGTGCTTTTGGGATAAATCAGTGTGTTTGACATCTTCTTATTGTAGTAAACGCCCATTATTTTGTCTTTTGCTTACCAACACATTTTAGTTCCAAAGGGGGGTGGGGGCTTTACTTTGGAACGGGCTTCCATGAGCAGGTGTCTTTATGTTAATAACGAAGGAGGAGCTGCCATTTAGATCCTGTTGTCCAACTGCAGTCCCTTCTGATAGGTTATTGTACAGTAAATTATGCACATGGGAGGGGCAGGGAACAACCATCTTAATGTAATAATGGGGGAGATTTCCCATCTTCTCTCGCTCGGTTTATATTTTGTTCATGGTGTCATTTTAGTGCTATACTGTCAGTGGTTTGAATACGATTGCTATAATCGGCAGTGTTTTCATTCATTGCATGCCAGAAAACTGCTTCACCCTGCGACTCATCCTCACCCGTTTCACTTCCTTCCTGTGCTGTGATGCTGCTTGATTCCTTTTTGGCGCTAAATTCATGTATAGTCATCCACCAGTAATACAGATTGTATTTTAAATCATGATTTAGTTAAAGAAAACGACTCCCGACTTCTCCAAAATTCTTTTAATTGCTGGTGAGGATGTCATTACCCACTTATCTAACCCTCTACTGGCTACTTCATGTCTTCAAGTGGATTTCCCCCCCCCCCCATGTAATTAAAAAAAAGGGTAATTTTAAGCAACTTTCCGTTACACTTAACAAAAAAATGATCTTTTTGTTTAATTTGTAAATGTAATTGTAATTTAAAATATAGCAGAAGTCGGTTCGAATCCAGCTCTGCTAATTAGCTGCTTCCCTGCATTTCTTTCTTTTTTTTTTTTTTTCCTATAAATAACCGTTGGATCAAAGGCCAGGATTAATTTAGTGTTAGATACATTCCTATTCCCAACTGTTTCTCCCCCCCCCCCCCCGCCGCTAAAATATCCAACAGTGAAGAGGCAGATCTGTCACTGGCCTAGGGTGATTGAGTGATTTGATAGGCTGCAATGCTGTTTAGTTTTGTAGTACAGCCTATAGGAGGATCCCGCTGTCCAATGACTGACAGGTCTGACCATCTGTGGCCTACACACAGTTTAACTGCATTAAATGCCAAACCATAGGCTAATAACTGGTAGGGATGCACGGAATCCAGGATTCGGTTCGGGATTCGGCCAGGATTCGGCCTTTCAGCAGGATTTGGATTCGGCCGAACCGAATCCTAATTTGCATATGCAAATTAGGGGCAGGGAGGGAAATTGCGTGACTTTTTGTCAGAAAACAAGGAAGGAAAAAATGTTTTCCCCTTCCCACCCCTAATTTGCATATGCAAATCAGGGTTCGGTATTCGGCCGAATCCTTCGTGAAGGATTCGGGGGGTTCGGCCGAATCCAAAAAAGTGGATTCGGTGCATCCCTAATAACTGTGTAGCGTTGCAACTTTTTGTCAGTTATACCAACACTCCTGTTATTTATAAGTTAAGTGTAAGCATCCCTTTAAATGTGGTACCTGATTGATCAAAGCAAGGTGGGACTGTAGAATCAATTAGATAATGTCTAGCAGTGTCTTCCTTTTACGGAAATTTCTGCCTTTTTATCCAAATCCAGACTTTTAGAATTTTCCTTTTTCCCTGTAATAATAAAACATTACCTTGTACTTGATCCCAACTGAGATATAATAAATCCTTAATCCTATTAAGCCTATTTGGCTTATTTAATGTTTAAATAATTTCCTAGTAGACTTGAGATCCAAATTGTGGAAAGATCCGTTATTCTGAAAACCCCAGGTCCTGAGCATTCTGCATAGCATGTCTGTATATGGAATAAATAATACTGAAGCTGGCCATAGACATGCAGATTTACCTTCATATCGGACGAATGATCAATGCCATCTCCCAACCTGCCACTAATCATTCAGATCAAATAAAGGGGTAAAAAAATAGATCAGCCGATGTTCTGCGCCTGACGGCAATCGTGCGACGATTATGTCCGACAAAAGCTGGCGATTGTCTCCCATTGATATCGTCCGGCAATACATGCAGAGATAATATTGGTAGCTGACAGAAATGTTCTAACCTGTCCAACCACTACGCTCTCATATATAACCCTGGGTGAGCACCATGATCTTTACAAACATCTGGTAAATTCGGTTTTCTCTTGTTGGCCTGTAGCAGATGGCAACACTGTCTGTTGCCCCTCCATTCTGACCTGATGGTATATATCCAGTTCTGGTGATTATTGCTCACAACCATACTATCAATCATCAAACATATCATGATCCTGGCTACCAGTTTATTAAATTCAGTCAGACCAGTTCTAGTTAGAAAGGAACACTGGGTTCTGGCTGTGAGGAAAGACGTAAGTAACTCAAGTGTTGTTCCCAGAAAATAGAATTTGGCAGACGGCAAACAATTGGTTAGGGGAAGAAAAATACACGTGCCTACTTACAAATGCCAATAGGATTGGGTCCTTGAAGAAAAACGAGCAGTCCTACCAGCCTGATATTTGGTTTCTAGAATTATCTATGGGGGGATGGGAGATAAGTAAAGTTTCTTGGGGATTTTTATGAATATATGTGCAAACTTGAGTAAATCCTAGGAAAGACACTAAGGGGGGTTATTTACTAAAATCCGATTATCTCATTATTTAAATAAAAAAAAAAAAAACGACCAAACTCCCATATCCATTTCACCTTATTTATTATTAAAAAAGCTTGATTTATAGGTTCCAGTAAAAACCCAATAAAATAAAGCGAAAACCCGATTTAGTAAAACTTCCGAGTTTTTCTCCAAATCGTGAGATTACCGACCATATAAATCCTTAGTTTAGTAAATAACCCCCTAAGTTTAGAATCTGTTGACTCTGATGCATTCCCACCAAATGTGCAGTTCTGTGCCCTCCCCACAACATTATCGGCAACAGCCTTATCTCCTCAAAACTCTTTTTTCCATTTCATGGTAGTTTGCATTTTGCAAAATAGATATGTGAAATGGCTAAAACATTCTTTATTTTGATACTTAGTGTGTTATCAACGGTCATATTTGTCAGTTTTTTTTCTTTACCTCGAATAAACTCACAACTCGAATGTTTTCTTGTTTATGAAAACCCCTGAATGTTAAAAGCTTGATTGAATACAATGGGGGGGGGGGGGGGAATCCAAATTCCTCATTCCTCAAATTGATCCAGTGGTCGGCGAAAAGTGAGTAGCTCAAATTAATTGAGTTTTGGAGTGCAAACCATTGAAAAAAAACCTGGAAATCATGAAGGTGAAAAAAACATATATCTAATGGTTCATGGGGCTCTACCTCTTCTACATAACCTCTAAAGGTTTTAGCTGGAGCATTTTCCGATTCAAACATTTTGCAACTTCAAGCATAACAAATCTTGAAAAAAAAAATTTTAATCTCAAAATTTGTGTTTTTACTGAAACTACTAGGGATGCACCAAATCCACTATTTTGGATTTGGCCCAACCCCCGAATCCTTCGCGAAAGAGAAGAGGTGGGAAAACATTTTTACTTCCTTGATTTGTGACAAAAATTCAGATGCAGATGCAAATTAGGATTTGGCTTTGACGGCAGTAGGAATCTGCCGAATCCTGAACTGGATTCGGTGCATCCCTAGAAACTACCCTCGAAAATGTCCAATTTTTTTTGGGAAAAACACAACTTGTCCCTTGCTAAATAACCCCTCAGTGTGTGTTTTGCATACAGCTTTGAGTTTTCTATTCTGAATGGCAACCTACCCTTACCATTCCCAAATTTCTAAAATTAAGTTTGCGGGGATATCATTTAGCAATTAAAGACAAAAGATCAAAACTAACTCCGATTTTTATTGCTACATTTTATATGTTAAAGCCTGTAATGACATACTAGTTGGTTTTATGTTTTGTGGGCACCAAGGTAATTAGGTTGCCAAGGTTACAGTAAATAAAAAATAAAAACAGAGGCTGTAACCAATTTGCCTCAGAGGAACAAAGCGAGTAGGCGTTGCTAAAAAGCAAGGTATAAATTCATGGGGCGGTGAATAAAGCATGCCAGGCACAAATCTGCAGATGGCATGAACAAAATTGTACTTCTCTCGCGATTTAGTGCGTATGCAGGTCATGTGATTAGGGTTGCCACCTGGCTGGTATTTTGCTGGCCTGGCCTGTAAAAATTATGGCTGATCCCAATGTTAATAGGGAAAAAAGAAAAATATATATAGGAAGGCCGGTATTTTTTTCCAGAAAATGTGGCAACCCTACCTTTCTTGAAACCATTTTCTCCCAGAACTTGCACAGTGACTTTTTTTTTTTTATTTTGATAGGTTAAAAGATTTATATCTGCTACCCGTAAGATCTCTGCATGTATTGCCTATCTGACAATATCAATGGGAGATTGCACTAATATTTGTCGCACGTAACTTTCCTACAATCAATGTCTGTCAATTAATGGCCCAAGCATCGTGTGATTTGTTCTCATTACTACTTTATATTAATCTGAATGGTTAATTGCAGGTTGGAAGATTGGCATAGGCGATCGTTCGTCTGACATCTGCTATAAACTATGGCCAGTGTCATAAAGTAGTAGCCCACCTGCTGCCAGCAACAACTCCCGTCCTGTTTGAACAAATTGTAACGTAATCACTGGTGGGACAACTCCTGGTGTACTGGTTTGTGACAACTGCAGGGATATCTAGCTATATCTGGCTCCAGTCAAGGGTTCATGCAGTCCTTTTTCCATAACAGCTAGATGGCCACCTGTTCACATGGAAGTTAATGTTGTTTTGTAATTAACCAATACCATTTGTCAGATGTTCTGTTTCGTATGCAAAAAATGCGAAAATGCATGGTGTGTTGTCTAAATGCAACTGCCATGCCAATCATTACCCTCAACAGGGATAAGGTTGTATTTTTTTTGCATTTCTATACAGGGACTCATTCGCCCGAATTAGACCTGCACAAGGATTAACATACTCTTAGTGTTGCTACATCGTATCATAGATATGTGTACTGCATGCAGAGCCAAGCAACGTTACATTATTTGGGCACCTGTAGATACAGGTTGAAAGACAAATCAAGTTCGAATCTGTGCATTAAGATTTCTTTAAAAAAAAACAAAACTCCACTTTGCTTTAAAGAGGAACCAAAAATACTGCGTGTAAAAGATAGCCAAATGTTGATTTAAACGGTCTGCTGATAAAACTCAATTCATAACCTTCCCACTGTAAATCTGGCCATACATGTGCTGATATAAGCTGCTGACTATGACCATGCATACTGAGTTGCCAATTTATTGGCGCATGCATTGACATTCTAATGGCTGGCCAGATGTGTTAAAGGAACAGTAACGTCAAAAAATAAGTGTTTTAAAGTAATGAAAATATAATGCAGTGTTGCCCTGCATTGGTAAAAGTGCTGTGTTTGCTTCAGAAACACTACTATTGTTTATATAAATATGCTGCTGTGTAGCAATGGGGGCAGCCATTCAGAGGAGAAAAGGCTCAAGTTACACAGCAGATAGCAAATAAGCTCTGTCTGTCTAATGGTGTTATCTGTTATCCATTAGTTAACCTGTGCCATATAGCCGTTTTTCAATTCCCGCCATTGCTCCACAGCAGCTTGTTTATATGACTATAGTAGTGTTTCTGAAGCAAACAGATCAGTTTTACCAGTGCAGGGCAACAGTACATGATATTTTCATTACTTTAAAACACTTACATTTTTTGGTGTTACTGTTCCTTTAAGGGAGTTAGCACATTCTGGGAGATTTAGTCCCCTGGCAACTAATCGCACCTTCTGCGGGGCGACAATCTCCCTGAACTGCCTTCCGCCTGCTGTAATGAGAACGCCAATGCTCTTGCGCCGATTCTGTTTCTGGAGTTGCCCGAAGTTTTCTCGTGAAACGACTTTGGAAATCGAAGGGCCGCGAGTGCATTGGCGCTGGTGTTTTCTAATTATAGCATGCGGAAGGCAGTTCGGGAAGATTGTCGCCCGGCAGAAAATGCGATTAGTCGCCAGGCAAATCTCCCTGAATCTGACGGTTGCTAGCTCCCCAACAGGCAAGCTTAAAAAATCTTGTTGGACAAAACAAAAACTAATTTGATCTTGCAGTGTAATCGGATTATCCGTTTACACAAATCCTGCATCATGTGCATATGTTCAATAACACGGGTGAAGAAGTTGGATTGTTTATACAGTGCTCATTATCTCTTTATAAAGGGTAGTTAATGTAAAAAATTAGAACAATGTTTTAAATAAGAATAAATTAAATAAAAGAGGCAGAATGTTTTCAGCACCCAATCTATGATGTTGCGAATAAAATGAATCTAAGTAACTGTAACAATAGAGGGTGCCTCAGCTTCCTCTATGTAAACTCTGCATTAGGCAATCATTACTTTTCATCACACAGACATGTAAAGCATAAGGTGGGCAAAATTGCTGTATTTTTGTGTAATATAGCAATGTTAAATCAGCTATTCCCAAGTCTGTATAGAGAGAACTTGGCCACACCATTTTATATTTTTTTTTTTTACATGCATGGAGTCCTAGATGAAGACCTGGCCTACTATCTGTCTTAAATTCAGTCACATGAGGATAAGTGTTCTCCTGTTGCTATTATGATCCAGTTGGTCCCGACACTTAGCATTACAAGACTACTCCTTTTCTGCATCTCTTTAAATTGGTATAGGTTATATAAACTCACGTTCAGGAGCTACAGCTCTCTGGAATCTAAGTGGACATCTGGAGATCTGGTTTAGTGAGGAATGTAAAGAATCTTGTTAATTTTTTTTTTCTCCTAAGCATTAACATGCTGATCCTGAGTCTCTCCAGCATTTTGTGCCTGCATATTCCTCCTCAATAGTATCCAAGGATGCACTGAATCCACTATTTTAGTTTTGGCCGAACCCCCGAATCCTTTGTGAGAGATTGGGCTGAATACTGGACTGAATCCAAATCCAAATTTAGGGGTGGGAAGGGAAAACATTTTTTATTCCTTGTTTTGTGACAGTCACACGATTTCCCTCCCCTCCCCCTTCAGCCGGGCAGAAGGATTCGGCCGAATCCTGTTGAAAAAGGTTGAATCCTGGCCGAATCCCGAACTAAATCCTGGATTCACTGCATCCCTAATAGTAACGCAGACAAACTAATGTATAGTGGTTTGTTTTATGTCAATGGGTTTAGTAGGTATTTGCAAAAGGGAGCCAAGTACCTGCCAAAGTGGTATGATTTTGCAAACCTGAACCCGGTATGACCCAGTGGTTTCGGGTGCAGGCAAAGAAGAAGACGAATGCCAGCGTTGGGGCAGATTCTCAGCCTGCCTTTTCCACAGGCAGGGATTAGCCTTATTTGTATTAAACAATTGAAACACATACTTTGTTTTACATTAATTCAGTAATCTGATTGTAAGTGATCTAATGTAGCTCTTATTTTTTTTTTTTTAAGCAGACCATTGAAAGATCAGTTACTGTAAGTGTATCGTGTTTTAAATGCTATTTCCTTTGATTTCATTTGCTTTTCATGCAGTTTCTCAAAGAAAGAATCTGAATTGCAATCGGCGCAAGCTAGATTTAGAGAAACTGAAGCTCTTCTCAACTCAAAAAATGCTGCCCTTGCAAATGCACAGAGTGAAAATAAGTCACTGCAGGGAGAGGTGGAGGAATTGAACGGTGAAAATGGGCAGGTGGGTATTTTTTTTTTGTATTTCCACTCTATTTTTACTGTATGGCAGCCATATGTGGTTCTTGTCTTTTGATTGGCCCTCGCTAAAGGCAGATACAAAGGTCTATATGCTGCATGTCCACCTTTCTGTGGTTCGTCATTCCAGCAAGCAGCTTCAGCTACTTTTCACTTTCTCATTTTCCAATACGCCATAATAGTCTTAATTCTGGTGTTTCAACAGATTCAATTTTACAGCGTGCCCATTCCTGAACCTCCCAATAGCCATAGTATATAGATATCTGTAGGCAACTGGCTGCCACTTCAATAAATATTGTACAAATCTTCCTATGCCTGGGCATTATTTTAATCAAGAGGTTATTGCAATTAATGTGAGTTTCCATTGGAACTACAGGTATGAGATCTGTTCTCAGCTATCCTAGAAACTTTGCCATTGCAGTTTTCCTTGGTGTCCTATTGAAATGAAAGCATTAATTTCGGACTGTTTTGCAGTTCTCGCTGGTTCAGTACTAAGGCAGTACAATTTATTTTAAGACAACAAAGTGAAAACAATCCTATTTTTTTTTTCCTTTCACATCTTACAGATGGAAAGCACCAAACATTCTGCATAATAGATGCCATACCTGTATTGAATAATACCTTTCTTTTATGTTTGCCTTAAAACGGTTGACTTAAAAATCAGTTGACGATTAATGAGTGCTCACCTTTGAGTTACTTGTTCGTATAATGAAGAGCATAATATTTTCAATTGGTCTTCGATTTTCACATTGTGTTTAGCAACCCTCCAATTTGGAATTTCAGCAGTTATCTTGTTGCTATGGTTCATTTCCATAGCAACCAGACAGTGGTTTGAATGAGAGACTTGTATATTTATAGTGCACCTGAATAGAAAAATAAGTAATAAAGCATCAATCACAATATAGTTGCTTCAAAGAGCAGTTGTGTTTTTTTTTTTTGTCTTCTGGGGTCAGTGAGCCCCATTTTGAATGTTGGAAAGTTATAAGGCACATACTTCAAAAACGATAAAAAAAAGGCCAATTGAAAATCTGCTGAAGCATAATGAAGCAATTGAAAAGCATACTATAACTACCCCGTTTAATTGGCTCATTTACTAATCACACTGGATTCAGAGTGAGGTGCAAGGGTTTGTACTATTACCGGTAAGCATTTTGTGTGTAGATAGTTTGTATCGTAAAGAACAATTGTGACGACCGGCTTTCCTTGCTTATTTGTGTTTTAAAGGTGAAAATGCCTTGCTAATATGCTTCACTGGATATTTCACGCAAAGCCATTTATAGGGTCTGTATGGATTTCATTGATTTTAACCCTGAGACTTATCCTAAATCATAAATATATTCTCTTTACCCAAATAGCTTGAATCCGCTTTGGCTCTTGCAAAGAAACAGCTCGAAGAAGAAATCTTGATAAAGGTGGATCTTGAAAACCGGTGTCAGTCTCTAATTGAGGAACTAGATTTCCGTAAAAACATTTATGAAGAGGTGAGTGAAATGAATGTGCATTTACTTTACCAAACCCACTTGTCTACTGCAGTCCCCCTATTTTTATATGACCTGCTCAGACTGAATACTTTAAATCTGACCTAGTGGTTTTCAGTTTTTTTTTTTTTTTCATTGTCCTTTATTACAGGAAATAAAGGAGACTAGAAGCAGACATGAGACTCGCTTGGTGGAAGTTGATTCTGGTCGGCAAGTAGAGTATGAACATAAACTATTTCAAGCACTTACTGAGATGCGGGATCAACATGATTCTCAAATCACCCTGTACAAAGAAGAACTTGAGCAGACTTACCAATCTAAGGTGGGCCTTAACAGTCCTTACAGTAAATACATTTTGCACCTTAATATTTTGAAATGGGGTGGGGGGCCTTGCACCTACTGTCTGATATTGAGGTTATTCACAACCTTCGAGCTGTATATTGGGCTTGTAACATTCAGTATGTTGAAAGATGCAAATGATGGGGTCATTGCTGCATTTCCTTAGGAAATATCCACTTCCTGTGTAGTCGTGATTGGATGATTTGTTAAATGTCTTTGGTGCATTTCCTCATTTTTTATAAATTGTGCTGAAATCCTTTTGTACTTAAAAACCATCATTCTTTCAGCTGGAGAATGCAAGACTAGCCTCAGAAATGAACAGCTCCGCTGTGAGCACTACCCGAGAGGAGCTTACGGAAAGTCGTCTCAGAATCAACAGCCTCACCTCCCAGCTCTCTGAGCTCCAAAAAGAGGTAAATATAAGCCGGCACATATTAACTAAACTCTTGTGTATTGCAGCAGAACAAAAAATAATAAAATGCCTTTTAAAACATTCACATAATAGTTAATTTGAAATACTTCACATTGAATATTTTTAGTATTTTTTTCTCCTAAATGAGAGAGGGGTTTTTAGGATAAAAAGTGTTACCACTCCTGATGTTGTTTAATGACAAGTGACCTGGCTTATGCTGGAAGTGGTGGCAAAACCTCAATGCCAAAAATGTTTACTTGAGAAGACAGAGGGGCGTTTTGATTCTAAGACTTGGTTGCAGTCCCCTGGGAATAAGGTTGTTGAGTTTGTGTTTTAATATGAATCGGATAAACACACAAGATAATCTTTGGACAAATGTTGCATTATGAATTTACACAATTTCTGTTAAACGAACAATGTTGCTGGAACTTGTGCTCTATTGGAAACTTAAATATAAAGTAAAGAAATACACAAGTTACCTGCTGTGGATGTCTAGCCCAGTAAGCAGTTGACTGTATATTTTTTTAGAGTGTTCTGTGCAGTGTGTGTTTGATTAGGATGTGTACATTGTTGTGCTGTTTATTTTATTGATCAGTGATTGGTTGACCCAGTTTAATGTAAGTTAAATGCACAGCAGCACCTTAGCCCTTCTAGTGCTTGGAACATGCTCCATGCAGTGTTCTCAAGTGTCTTGGCTGAGCCTTGCTGTGGCTGTACGGAGATTCTGTCTTGCTTAGAGGCAATGTGGTGTCATTGGAATATAGTCCTGGTGTTTATTACACTTCATTTAACATTTTTATATGTACCTTTTTTTTTTCCTTCTGTTTTAATTAGTCTAGAGCATGGCATGATAGGATGCAAGAACTGGAGGATATGCTGGCTAAGGAAAAGGACAACAGCCGTAAAATGCTTGCAGAGAGGGAGCGAGAAATGGCAGATATAAGAGATCAAATGCAGCAACAGCTTAATGATTATGAGCAGCTTCTAGATGTTAAATTGGCATTGGACATGGAAATAAGTGCATACAGGAAACTTCTGGAAGGTGAAGAGGCGAGGTAAGAATTAAAGCCATAAAATATGATTAGAGTTATACTGAACGCTCAATTTCTTGGACTTTCTTGGGTTTTCTACTTAAACCGGTATAGGATCCATTATTCAGAAAGCTCCAAGTTACGGCAAGACCATCTCCCATAGACTCTTTTATCCAAATCACATTTTAAAAATTGGTTTCCTTTTTCTCTAATAAAACAGTACCTTGTACTTGATCCAGTGTAAGATATAATTAATCCTTATTGGAGGTAAAACCCAGCCTATTGGGTTTATTTAATGTTTACATAAGGCAGGGGTGCCCACAAGGTAGACCGGCATCTACCAGTAGACCTTTAGCTTGTGATCAGTTGATCTCAAGACACTGTCAACAAACTGTCTAAATCACCTTCCTATTTCATGTTTCTCTATTGGCATTAGAAACTCTAATGGACAGGCTGAGAAGGGACAGGTTGGCAAAACAGTCTAGGAACTTTAAGTAACCACTACTTGCAAAAGCAGAACGATCAGCAAAATGTGACCTATAGGTAACTTTTAATGCAGATTAATATTTTGAAAAGAGAATTATTAGTCAGTTTAATTTACCTTTTAGGATCTAGTTTCTCCCAAAAAAATAAAAATAAATTTCCAGCACTGCCTCTTTCCTGCCCTTTATGATGCCTAACAGAGTCAAAACGGCAGGCTCTTTCTCATTGGCATAATCTGGTGATGTCAGTGAGGGATAAGCAGAACTCTGCAATAGCAGCCCAAGTCTCTCCAAGTATCTCTGCTCCCAGCCTGAGAACTAAACCCTAAAAATTAATATGGCTAAGAATGCCATATTTTATATAATGAACTTATTGCACCAGCCTAATGTTTCAGCTTGTCAATAGCCGCAATGACCGAGGACTTCAAACTTGTCGCAGGGGGTCACCTTCTTGGAAAGTGTCTGCGACAATCACATGCTCAGTGGGCTCTGAGCAGCTGTTGAGAAGCTAAGCTTAGGGGTCGTCACTAATTATCCATCAGAAAATGAGGTTTGTCTGTAATATAAGGTGATGCTACTTGTAGTAATTATCTGTATTAATTACTAAACTGCCTTATATTGTGACATTTATATTCTGTGTGTACTGTATATTGTGAGTGGGTCTCTAAGATCAGTAAGTGACCAGCACATGTGCAGTGAATAAGCAGAAAAGACTGGGAGCTACTGGGGCATCTTTGGAGACACAGATATGTATTGCTAAAGGCCTGTGGTTGCCTTAGGCTGATATGGAAGCAAAAACATCATGTACAACATTTCTAACTACTTCTTTAGTTCTCCTTAAATCTGTAATGCAAGATTTCATAAAACAAAAGCTACTCATGTCTACCCTTCTAATCTAATCTGTGATGGTTCCACTGCTTTCCTTGATTCATTTGTCACAGAGATTCACTACTCAAGTTCTATGGTGTTCCATAATCAGTTAGGTCTGTTAGGTGTTATTAACAGCACTTGGAAATCTACTGTGTATACCAGTCTCCATTATACTATGATGTGACCTATTGCTGCCAGCAACAACTCCATTCAAGCTTTGAGCAAATTGTGATTCAGTAAGCTCTGTAGCATCTGCTCCTAACATACTATTGTAACAAGATAGCCCTCTACCTGACTGATGGCTGGGAGCACACAGACGAGAGTTGCACCCAGGCTGCTCCTGCACAGTTCTTCATGTTGCTCAGTTATGCGGGAGACAGACGCTCATTTCAGCCTGGACACTGAGAAGAAATCAGAGCTACAGAGAGCGAATCCGTTTTTTTTTCTTCCTGGGGGCACTAGATTTAAAGGAAGCAAGAATATGGTATTCTAACTAAAACTAAAAAAAAAAGCTTTTGAGCAGTGCAACAACATTTATTGCTGTATCAGACGAACTAAAACACTTGTACAAAAAAGAATGGAACTGCCACTTAATTTTGATGAGGGCTGCCTGTACTGCATGCTGGGAACTACTTGCTTTTAGGGTCTCTGTGCCACAAAGAGAATGTTTGATGTTATTTAATAGTCATTATACAAGAACTAATTCAATGGCAAAGGTGAACTTGTTTAGCAAACAGGTTGTGTGTCTTGTTATTTCAGGCTGAAGTTATCTCCCAGCCCTTCCTCACGAGTGACTGTCTCAAGGGCTTCTTCAAGTCGTGCTGTTCGTACAACTAAAGGCAAAAGAAAGAGAATTGATGTGGAAGAGTCGGAGGCCAGCAGTAGTGTCAGCATTGCTCATTCTGCCTCTGCCACTGGGGATGTGAGCATTGAAGAAGTTGATATGGAAGGCAAATATATCCGACTGAAAAACAATTCTGAGAAGGTAACTCTCAAGCAAATATGTAAATACACGTATAGCACAAGTCTGCATTCCGGTTGATAGTTTTCTGTTCATCTATAGTAAATCTCAATTGGATGGATTGTGTGTTGTTTTTTTGCACACTAGTACCCAATTACTTTCCCTTTATTCTCTTCCCATTGGCTGTCTCAGCAACCCCATCATTGTATTTAAACCCCCCTTTCCAGAGCCTACTGGGTATTTGCTGAAGTGTCTCCATGTTTTCACAGCACTCAGCCCTTTCTCCCCTGTTCTCCATGCTGCGGCAGAAGAATGTTATCTCTGTGTATGCTGCTGTCTGTTTCCACTTTAGCTAGCAGTTCTTGGTGCATGGAATGGTTGTCACAGTACTTCTGACTATAACTGGAAATGTTGACAGGGGAGTCAAATCTTTCTCCATCCCAATTTTTGCCACAATCCAGTACTTGTGACTATTTACAAGTGGCAGCAAAATGCATTGATAGTGTAGTTTGGAATGATAACTTTCCTTTTGCTACAGTGTCCGCTTACAGAAGCAAAAGCCGACACAGGGTTGTACAGTGTCCCTGATACTTTTGCTCACCAAGTGGGTGCTACACAGTTTAGTATACACTGCACTACTGGAAAGGAACTACTTGTTTTAGTTTTACTCACCTATATCTCCACTACTTCACAGGATCAGCCTTTGGGGGGTTGGGAACTCACCAGAACAATTGGAGAAGCGTCTGTGAATTTCAAGTTTACCTCAAGATACGTACTTAAAGCAGGACAGACTGTCACAGTAAGTCCATTACCTTTTTCATTTATTTCTTTCTGACAATGTTTTGAAATGATTTCTTAACCAGATTTACCAGATTTTCTGTATAAGGTGTCAGACGTTAAAGCTATTTCTCCAGGTCTGCTTGGGAGGACACAGGGACAGTGGGTATAACTGGCACCACTAGGAGGCAGGACACAATAAAAACATAGAAACTTGATCCCTCCTCCTCCTGCTATACCCCTCCTCTGTAGGCAGAGACACCTAGTTTTGTTGTGTCCTCAGGAGGTTAGGACCGTCTCCTGCATTCAGGAGTATTTTACTATTTATTTTGCTCTTTTACAATTACAATTCCTTCACATTATATGGAGCTGAACAGCTACACTGAGTAGTCTGATCCATTACTTCAGGATGTCACCGGGGTCTCTTGTGCTCTGCACTGACCATCCAGCATTGATTCCCCCACAGGGCTGAGATATAGCCAGTTCCATCCTGTGGCCGATTCCTCCTTATATGCCTCCAGGATCCCTACACTAGCACTCTAGGAACTCCTGCCATGGCTCATTTAAGGTAAGCATATATCCTTAATAGCAGCCTATTCACTCTCTGAGCAGCCTCCCCCTCTTCACAATCTATCTGCCGTTATAGCACAGCAGTATAGGTGACTTTGTTGGAACCTGCAGGTCACTAGTTCAGACCCAGGCAGTGTGTTAAACAGCCTCCACCAAACACACAGGCAATGGGAATGGCAATTGTTTCCTACTGTCCTCACTGTCAGCAGCGCAAGAGTTATTGTGGGCTTAGCACCAGTTGTGCACCACTATTTTACAAGCGACTTCACCGGGGCTGTCTTTTCGTTCTACCTGGGGAGGCAACGACGCTTACTGTACGCGCACCCAGTGCCTTAGGCGCCATTTTACCAAGGCGTGCATCAGCACCATCCGTCACTGCTAGGGGAGGGCCATTCTTCACGCTCTTCATTGTGCGCCCAGGCAAGAGCTTCCTCTTCTGGCGACGCTCCAGTCTCCATTACTAGCAGACTCGCCATGCTGGGCAGAGCTCTCCCCCAGCTTCTCTGCAGCACAGCCCCCACCCCTGTTTTTCTTAGAACATAACAGGGCAATACTTCTGACAGTGGGATTTTTAGCTAGTGCCACAGGGGGGAGGGAGAGAGATGTCTGAAGGTACAGGTGATAACCAGGCTAGCTACTTCTGCATCGGTTAAGTATTTAGCTTGTGCCGCAGTTACAGTAGTTGGGTTGGTTCATCAACCTGGACAAGTCCTCGTGAACCCCGAGCCAATCCATGGTCTTCCTCGGGATGCAGTTCAACACCCAGACACACACTGTCCCAGCGACAAGGTCCAGCATCTACGGACCCTCGTGCGGGCTCTCCTCTCGAAGTCCCACACTCCGAGATTCTACATATAGGTGTTGGGAGTCTTGGTTTCGACGATAGAAGCTGTTCACTTCACCCAGCATCACCTCAGGGAGCTTCAGTGGAATATTCTTGCGGCCTGGAGGCGCAAATCCCTCCCCCTGGAATTTCGTCAATCCCGCAATCCTGCAACGTGCGCTCCCTTTGAGCCCATGGATTCTACACCACTTCAGTGGCTCACATGGAAAACCGTTTTTCTTCTGGCTATTGGCTCAGCACGGAGAGTATCTGAGATCTCTGCACTCTCCTGTAGGTCTCCTCTGTTGGCCTTCCACAGCGATAGGGCAGTACTTCATACTTCTCCCTCTTTTCTTCCCAAGGTGGTTTCCACCTTAACCAGGAAATTACGATTCCTACCTTCTGCCCATCCCTTTCCAATGCGAAGGAATCGGCACTGGACACCCTCTACCCTGTTAGGGTCATTTAAGTTTTACCTGCACCGGGTCGAGGACATCCGTCATTCGGACTCTTTGTTCATCCTTCCCTCAGGCGCACACCAGCTACTTAGACTACCATATCCCGCTGGATAAAACAGGCCATATAGAGATCCTAGTCATCACAGGGTCAGGTTCCCCCAGACTCAATCAGGGCACATTCCACCAAAGGAGTGCGTCCTGGGCTTTTCGAAACCAAGCCTCAGCAGAACAATTGTGCAAGGCTGCAACGTGGACTTCAATCCATGCTTTTGGCACCTTTGCGGCATCTGACACCCGCTACAGCAGGAAGGTACTTCAGGCTGCAGTGGCTGGTTCCACATAGGCCTCTACTTCCCAACCTTGATTCAGGGGACTGCTTTGGTACATCTCCACTGTCCCTGTGTCCCCCAAGCAGACCTTGTGAAAAGGAGATTTTGTGTACTCACCGTTAAATCTTTCTCTTCAGTTGCTTGGGGGGCACAGGGCTTCCCTCTCTGGAGAGAGGCCTTCTCTTGGCTTCAGACTTGGTTGACTCAACCATCTGTTCTTCTTGTAATTAGTTATCAGCGGAGTGTCTCTGCCTACAGAGGAGGGGTATAGCAGGAGGAGGAGGAGGGATCAAGTTTCTTTTTTTTTTTTTTCTTTTCTTTTTAAAGGTGTCCTACCTTCTAGTGGTGCCAGCTATTTGTAAGGTGCCATACCAGTTCAAGGTAAACACCAGTGCGGGTCGAGAACCTGCACCTGCCCACTCCGATGTCACAGAAGGGGCGGGGCAGCCGCAAATCTATAAAACAGAAAGCGGTCAGTCTCATGGGCGGGGAGAGCAGACGGAAGGGCTCAACGCAAACCCAACCTCAAGATGGAGCAACGTTCTTTGATATGTGGTTCAGAAACTCTGAATAACAGAGTAGTGGGCAACAGCACTTTGGAAAGATGATTTCCTTGCACCCTCTTGTTTACCCTTATGTAACAATTTAAATGATTAAAGAGTTACTCATACTGTGACCAGCTACAAAACTCAACTGTGTTACCGAGCAAGTGCTTTAAACCCGGGGTCCCCAACCACCAGGCTGTGGCCCAGAACCGGGCCGTGGACAGTCTTAAACTGGGCCGCCGAGCCTAGCGACACCCCTCCCCATACAGTGGTCCCCAGGCCAAAAAAAGGTTGGGGACTGTTGCTTTAAAGGACAAGGAAAGTGTATTTCACTTTGGGTTGGCAATTTATTTTAGTAATCATGGATCCCTTTTGAAATATATAGGGGTTCTCTGTAGTAAGTAATGGTTTGACTGAATTGCTGTATATTCATCTAATAGCAATGCAGGCAAATCGATTGCCTCTTTATATATTACCAGTTTCTGATTTATTTCCTGTCCAACAGATCTGGGCGGCTGATGCTGGAGTTACAGCAAGTCCACCATCTGACCTAATCTGGAAGAACCAGAATTCATGGGGAACAGGAGAAGATGTGAAGGCCACACTGAAGAATTCTCAGGGAGAGGCAAGTACTGATTTTTTTAGAATTTCTCCTTTCTGTAGAAATCTAAAAGTAGCTAAAATAGTGATCATGGATCCCTGCGAGAGGTCCATACTTACAGCACTTGACGTGATTCACAAAAGAACTATACAGACAAATTGTGCTTTCAATCACCCTTTAGCCAGTCTGTGATTATAGTGACAGTGACAAACTAGCACATTCCAATCAGGTGTTGGGAAACTCCTTTCAGCTGATCTCAATGGCTGGGCAACTAAGCCTACTATATGTTTTCATATTAATCACCTTCTCACTTATCTGACCATACAAACTTGACTTTGCCTACCATGAACTCTGCCAAATTGTGCCGTTTTTACTGACTGCATTAATGGGCCTTAATGCCCTTAATCATCTCAGTCATAGAGGCTCCGGCAACCTCACATCTGCTGTACAACAAAAAAAGATTGGCACACAGGCATTCAAATTGCAGGGTATACCTGCTTGTTTATTGTGCGGAATGCAATTTGAATGCCTGTGTGCCGATCTTTTTTAGTTGTACAGCAGTGTGTCCCTCGCCCTATGGAGAGCTATATAAATAGACTGCTTTATAGTCTTCAGTTGGATTCTGTGTGGTGCACATTATTATCCACAGTGGGTTACTGTGAAGTTTGCTTTGACAATAGCATGTGTCATTCCTTAAGAAGCTCCATAGATATTGCAGAAATGATAACCCCACACGGCACTATCCTAATCCTGTGTTAATCTGAGTATTGTTTCCACTGTTCCCTCACTGCTCCATGGATTAGAATATTGCTGTACAATTAATGTGAATGTGTATTTATTTGTTAGGAAGTAGCACAGCGCACAACCGTGTATACTACCAATATACCTGAAGAGGAGTTGGAGGAGGAGGAAGAAGAGATATTTGAGGAGACTGCTAAAGAATCTCTCTACTCTCAGCAGGTAACGTGTCCATTCTCTGCTTTTTGGTCACTACACGACATTTCATAGACGGGGGCGGTTTAAATGCGCACATTGAAATGACTTTATTGAAAGGTGATGGTGTTTTAGTCAACATAAACTTCAGGATTAGTGATAAGTGAATCTGTCCCGTTTTGCTTTGCCGAAAAATTTGCGAAACTGCAACATTTCAAGAAACACATTGAAATCATTTTTTTTTTCTTATGGCGACGTTTTTTCATCCTACTGCATTAGTCAATGGGCGTTTTTTTCTAATGGCGACTTTTTTCTCTCCAAATGCATTAAAGTCAATGGGTGTTTTTTCGTTGCAAATCCATGGCTGCCAAATAAATTCGCTCATGACTATTCAGGATGCCGGTCATTGGTAGTGGAGAATGCATTGGTACAGCCTTGTACATCTCTGCCCTGTGTTTCTGGAGCTTTTTTTGTTCCGTGGTTTCAAGTATTTAGTTACCAGAATGTGTTTCAATATTAATATGTGAGTATGGGAACAAACCTGGAGACAGGTGCATAATGCTCAGTAAAATGATATATGATGGGAAAACCCTGTAAAAAAAAAAAAAAAAAAACAGTGCACAATAAATGACACCTTTATAAATGGGTCTCCTCTTTTACCCCGCTGGAACTGAAGTTTTTTTTTTTTTTATTGACTTCCGGTCTCTTTCCCTCCACAGAAGTCTGGAAATAAAAACTGTGCCATCATGTAATACCAGTGTTCTACATCATCACCTACAGATCTGAGCCTTCTGGAAGCACAGCCTATTTTTGTACCATATCCAATGTCAGCATTGACGGCCTTAATCTCTTTTCTACCAATGTTACGCAGGGGCATTTTGTACTGAATCTGATTTTGCAAAATGTGAATTGACCGTATTTTCTACACTGTGTCCGGACGGCAGGTCCTGGAGTGAAATCTCTGCGATTGCTTCTCCACTTGTCCCACTTCAGACACTGTACTCCGAGGTGCTTCACCTTCTCCATTTCCCTCGCTTCCATCTTTTGTACCGAGTTTTCTTTTGTAGCACACAATCAAGAATTTTAATTTTGAAGCTGTTTTAAGGTTGTTTTTTAATCTTGTGGGGGGAAAAAACACAACTGTTTTATCAGGACATTTTAGATAACTGTGTGGCGGGTGGGTAAGTAGTTTTTTTTTTTATGGGGGGGTGAAAAGCTATTGTTTACTTAAAACAAAATAAAAGGGGATTTAAATAAACTAACTGATCTTTTCTTAATTGAATGGGGCATTGTATTGAAACTGGATCTATTTCAAATCCACTCATCGTGTTGCTACTGTTTGAGGCTGTGAAAGCACAAGAAAAGGCTTCGCTGGGGGCAGTCGATGTTTGGAAACCCCAGTGAATTCAATTGCTACAGAAGATACTTTTTTTTTTTTTTCAGGCAATTTTAGTCGCCCAGTGACAAATCTCCCCAAACTGCCTCCCGTTGGCTATAATGTAAATCGCCGCTGGCAATCGGTGCTCTTCGTTTTTTCGAAGTTGCCTCACGAGGAAACTTCGGGCGACTTTAAAAAAAAAAAAAAAAAAAAAGCACTCAAGTGCCATCGCGCTGACGATTTAGATTCTAACCGGCGGGAGTTCGGGAAGATTAGTCGCCCCGAAGAAGTGATTTATCGCCTTGCGACTAAATCTCCCCGAATGTGAGCGTGTCTCTGCCCTAAGGCTACGGGTAAGGTTGCCACCTTTTCTAGAAAAAAAATACCTCCCTTTATTTATTTTTTTTTCCCATTCATAACATTGGGATCAGCCATCATTTCTACCAGCCAGGTAAAATACCGGTCAGGTGGCAACTCGAACTAGTGGAGATGATTGAACCTGGGATTGTGGCCCCCAGTCTCTCTGCAGAAACAGGTTATTTCATTATGTCAGACAGAGGATCTTGCCTGATGCAATAACTTTGTATTTGGCTGAAAAAATCGAGTGAAATGTTTTATTTTTGGATCTCCCAACCATATACTTGGGTAATCTTATGCCCTCAGTCAATGTCTGAACTATTCAGAAGAGCCTGCCATCCATATTTAGGGTGATTTCACTTCACATAGAGAGATGTGGGGAAATAAGATGCTTTAATGTGCAGGCCATGTGACTATTTCCACAAGTATTAAATTGTAAATGGCTTCAGTTCAGTAGTTTGAGGTAGAAAATGTTTATCCATTTTGGATTCGGCACAATGTTTGCTTTCCAAAAAATCTGGCTTTCTGGTGCCATCTCCTGTTAGGTGTTTATGGTGCATAATGACTGCAGGGATTGGTTTGCAGTGAACATTGATAAGCACTAGATTTGTTTTCTTTTATTTATAGGATTACCAAAGCATGTCCCCTTTAAACAGATCAGACCCTTTTTTGTTCATAGTTAGGGAGTCCTTTGTACCTAATGATATCTGGGAGATTACATCTAACTTGCATGCGTTGAGGCTTACAGAAAAAAAATTACTTTTTGGATTCTGTACTAAAAAAATTAAAAAAAAAAAACTTAGTGGAATTAAGGAGATGGGTCTTTTAAACCTGTGTTTTTAATATACAATAAAATATAATATTTATATTGGGGGGAAAAATGGCCTCTTACAAAAGGGGAATTAAACATTCAATCAGATTAAGAAAGTTTTTAGGTTCTCCTGGGGGGGGGAAGCTTCCTGGTAAAGATGCACCCCCCCCCCACAGGCATTGTTGGATTGAATTCCTTGCTGGGGGTGAGCTGACACTTTAGTTTTGGTGTTTCAGTACGACCCTGTTAGTCTGTAATCAAAGTACAAACAAAAAGCTTTTTTTTTTGTATAAATGTGAAGAAGCAGAGCCTGGTTTATAGGCTACAGGCAGCTCATTACTGGATGTGAATTAGCAGGTGAATATGATGATCTGTATGCGGCAGCTGCACCAGAGGAAGGAATGGAATTGTATAATAATCTGTTCTGCAACAGTTGCCTCTCACATCTGTTACACACAATAATTCTACATTGTGTGTGTCCTAAAAAAGCCTCTAATCTGACCACAAAATGAAACACTTGTTGATTTGTTGAAGAATAAACGGCAACTGGGTTTAACGTTGAGCAGAGTCAGGTGTCCGTGTAGCTTGGCCTGTGCAGTGTCTGGAATGTGAGCTACAGATACATCTTTCATAAACCTCTCCGACAACCAGTGTTTAACTCACTCCTAGACAGAAGCCTTTTATAATTTCTGTCCTGAGTAACTATGAAGCCTAATGTGCAGCGTGAGTATTAACTGCAGACAGACACCATAGCACTAAACTGGTTTTATTGCTAATCCCAGTGCTAAATGAACTGTATTGAGACACATCTCATCCTCCCCACAGTGCCTGTCATAATACAACTCTGACCCCTCCTTACCTGATCATAAACGGACATATATTTGCAATTATAGTCATAATTGGCGCTCAATTGTCCAGTCATATCCACGACTAAAATAAGCATCACCCCCCCCCCCACTCTAGTGGTGCAGCCACAGAACCACAGTAATAATGTGCAGTGGGGGAGGCATATTCATCAAGGGTCAATTTCAGGCAATTTTTTTTTTAAATCCCATAAATTCAAATTTGATCAATTGAAATTTATTAATAAAATCAAATTTTCTCAGCTCGGACAAATTGAATTGACCTGAAAACGCAAATCAAATTGGATTAGAATTAAAAAACCTTTGATTCAAATTTAAAAAACTCAAATGTCAGGAAGGCTGCAAACCATCAAATTGATCCTTTGACCTCTCCCACTGACTTGTACAGTAATTCGGCAGGTGTTAGGAGGCGAATAGTCGAATGAGAGTTCCTCAAGGGCCAGATGATGATAAATCTCAAAATTCGAATTACAGCTCAAATTGCGTTTGGATAATTCACAATTCAAATTTGAGAGTTATGACCACATTTACTAATCACTTTTTTTTTGTAATAAAATCTGAATTTTTTTTTAAAAAAAAAATCTTGTTTTTTTTGGAATTTATTAAACCCAGAGGATGGAAAAGTCTGAATCTGAAAATCCGGGATCTTAGACCTGTCGAGGTTGCATATACAGTAAGTCAATTGGAGAAGTTCAAATGGTTTTTTGATGTGCGCTGGGTTTTGTGCAATACCCCAGAGTTTTTGGGTGAAAAATCCGAAAAAAGTGTAAAAATTGGATGAAAAATCCGAAAGTGAAATCTGATTTATTTTTTTCCAGTAAAGCTAATTTTCAGGAAAATTTAATAATAAGTGCAAAAAAAACATTAGATTTGATCGGAGTTTGTATAAGAAAATATTGAGACAAATTAGGACTTTGATAAATCTGCCCCTTGGTGTAACCATAAAAAAAAAAACCCAAAACAAATAGTTAGTAGAAAGCATTTATGGAATATTTATTATTTAAATAATGTACACCTTTCTCTTTATAATCCATTATGTCCCCTTTATGTGCAAACCAGTTGTTAAAAAGAGGCCAGTAATGGAATTTCTGTTCGCAGTCTCTGCTGATGAAGACGAGTCCAACTCACTGATCTGCGGCGATTCAGCAGCCAATGGGGGGGCAGGATACGAAGTCTATTGGCTGCATAATGTACAAGGGTTAAAGCTGTCCATTCAAAAATAAGAGTCAGATGCGGCTGCATTAACATCGTATCAGAAACAATAAAGAGCTTGATAGAAAATGTTCCATATAAATAAATCCCATGTCTGTCTATAGTGCCGTGATGTAGTGAATGGGAAGGATTGTGCTAGATTCAGTTCAACAGGGTCTGCCGTGTCCCTCCCACCCACCAAAATCAAATCTAGAAAACAGGTTATAGAAAAAAGAAAAGCGTGTTATTATATGAGACGGTCGAAGGCTACTTGTTGGCAGTATTACTATAGAAGTGGATGCCAGACGCCATTGGCTAAATGAGAATGTTTGGCATGTTAGCAAAATACAGAGCCGGAGCAATCGTTTCATTTCAACGTTGTATTTCCCGGGATATGGAGAGGATAGGGTTAACAGTCTGCGAGTGAAGTCCGAGGGGGGGGTGCACCCCAGTTGTGTATCTGTCACACGATGGTTTCTTTCGAGTTCCTTTTAAACGAGTGCAGGCCCAACAGAGACTGCTGAGCTGAAGGTAAATTGGCTGATTTAGGGATCACCAGCAGAACCCTTTGATTGGTCCGACGCCATTCATTGTATAATCGACAGTGGTATCGAAAAGACACCTGAAACATCAAGCACAATAATGCGGTAAGAATAGAACCTGTACCATTACTTTATATTCTGGGTCTGATCACTATACTAATGCCCATGCACATTCCCTGCCCAGGGAGCTTACTATCTAATCCCTATCACCAGAGCCGCCCAAACACAGAGATTGTAAAGTGTAAAAATAAAAAGTGGGTAAATAGATAGGCTGTGCAATATAAAAAATACTTCTAATATAGTTAGTTAGCCAAAAATGTAATGTAGAAAGGCTGGAGTGACTGGATGTGTAACATAATAGCTATAACACTACTTCCTGCTTTTCAGCTCTATAACTCCGAGTTAGTCAGTGACTTGAAGGGGGGCCACATGGTACATTTCTGTTCAGTGAGTTTGTAATTGACCCTCAGCATTCAGCTCAGATTCAAAAGCAACAGATATGACCCATGTGGCCCCATCTCAAGTCTCTGATTGGTTACTGCCTGGTAACCAATCAGTGGAAAGCAAGAGAGCTGAAAAGTAGGAAGTAGTGTTCTGTTCTGTTAGACATCCAGTCACTCCAGCCTTTATACATTACATTTCTGCCTAACTAATTTCTGCCTAATCTGTTTACCCAGTTTTTATTTTTATACTGAACAATTCCTTTAACTTTGTGCCAAAAAGGCAAAGTTGGTGTTTGACTTTGTTTTGCATCTTTACATAAGTCAAATAAAAGCCACAGAATGTGCAGATGGTTGATGCTATATCCATGCAAATCCTCGTCAGCATCTGAAATGCTTCCAAATTCAGTACAAGTATAGGATCCGTTATCCAGAAAGCTCAGAATTACGGTAGGTCATCTCCCATAGACTCCATTTCATCCAAATAATACCAATTTATTTTCTTTTTTCTCTTTCCAGGTGAGACCTGTTATCCAGAATGCTTGGGACCTGGGGGTTTCTGGATAAGGGATCTTTCTGTACTTTGGATTTCCATACTTTAAAACTACTGAAAAATAATTTAAACATTTTAAAATGATCCCAGCAGGACTGTTTTGCCCCCAATAAGGTTTACTTATATCTTAGTTTGGATCAAGTACAAGTTATTGTTTTATTATTACAGAGAAACAAGGAAATATGCTTTCAAATTCTGGCTAATTTGATTAAAATGGAGTGTAGGGGAGATGACCTTCCCGTAATTGGATTGTTGGATTGGATGGTTTATGGAAAATGGATCCTGTAATAATAAAACAGTAGCTTGTACTTGATCCAAACTAAGATATAGTTGGAAGCAGAACCAGCCTATTGCGTTTATTTAATGTTTACATTATTTTATAGTAGACTCAAAGTACGAAGATCCAAATTACGGGAAGATCCATTATCCAGAAAACCGCAGGTCTCGAGGATTCTGGATAACAGGTCCCATTCCTGTAGCTATAATCACACATCAGGTATATTATTGCAGTGGCCGTATCAGCTGAGTGCAAGAAATACTTACGAGTGTCCAGAAGAGGTAAATAGTAAAGAGTGCAACTGTTAATGCAATAAGTCCAACTGCTTCTAGTCGGCTGCTGAAGTGCAGATGATCCACTGCTCCCCGAAGACACAACCAGCCAGAGATTGTAGCGAGTGGAGTTATGAAGAGGAAACACACCATGTCTCCAAACAGAGTCCTTTTCTCATGCTGGGGGCCGGGGTTCTGTAGCCACTACATATATACAAAGGCAACGGTTATTCAGAAGACATTGGCCTGCTCCTAGATTTGCCCACTATCCCCAAGTTATCATAAACCTCATTTACTTTTGCACTTCCCACCCAAGAGCCACAAAGCTGAATATGATTCTCTGTATGACAATCTGAGGTCTCAGGATATTATCATTATACCCATAGCACAAACTTGTATTCATCTTAATACACATATCCACCTGTTAGTGACTGAAACTGGCATGTGTTATCACTTGTAGCCACCAGGTGTCACTATTTCCCTAGACTTGCAGAGCCTTCCTGATGTGTAACATACTGTGTCTGTATATTGTGCAAAAGGCAAATGCAGTGGAGGGTCCAATTCCTGTTATATACACAGCAACACATTTGCTTAACAGTAAATGCCTAATATATATCTATATATATATATATATAGATAGATATATAGATAGATATATATAAAGATATATCGATATATATATCTATCTATCTATCTCTATATATCTCTATATCTCTATATCTATATATATATCTATATCTATATATATATCTATATCTATCTATATATCTATATCTATCTATATATCTATATCTATCTATATATCTATATCTATCTATATATATATATATATCTATATCTATCTATATCTATCTATCTATATCTATCTATATCTATCTATCTCTATCTATCTATATCTATCTATCTCTATCTATATCTATCTATCTATCTATCTATCTCTATATCTATATCTATCTATATCTATATCTATCTATATCTATCTATATCTATATCTATCTATATCTATCTATATCTATCTATATCTATATATATCTATCTATATCTATCTATATATATCTCTCTCTCTATATATCTCTCTCTCTCTCTCTCTCTCTCTCTCTCTCTCTCTCTCTCTCTCTCTCTCTCTCTCTCTCTCTCTATATATATATATATAAATAGCTCTCTCTATATCTCTCTCTCTCTATATATATATCTATCTATCTATATCTATATAACTCGCTCTCCCTCTATATATCTATATAGGTGTCTCTCTCTCTCTTTCTCGCTCTCTATATGTGTGGACTAAATTGTTTTTTTAACATAAGGTCTCTGGATTTTCATGGTATAATAAGCAACGTGTTGTATATCTTTTTCACTTTACAGAAATATATACGTAGTATCTATCTAAATATGAAGTGAATAATTCTCAACTCAGTAAGTAACATGATTTTATTGTGTCTTTATTGTTTCAATATAAAAGCAAAGTATCTTTTTTTGGAAACTGTTACACATTCTTTCTTTGAGGACCACAACGATCACTTATAATGGACACAACACTTGACAGCCAGTGATGAAAGGACACTTGTTACTAAAATGGAGAAAAAACACTTTTTTTTTTTTTTTTTTTTTTTTAAATTAATGGACTGTATATGAACCGATGATGTCATGTAGCGGCAAAATTCACTGGTGGGGGTGGTTATTTAAGTTGTAACACAAAAATTGCACAATATCCTTGAAAACGGTCCCCAAGTGGGAACGAAACGTCGGATAAGATGTAATCTCAATAAAGTACAAACATTCAACTTTAAAGAGTGTGCTTATACTTTATAAATATATATATATATATATATATATCACACGCTCTCTCTCTATAAATATATATATATATATCTCTCACATCTCTCTCTCTATATATATATATATATATATATATATATGATGCCAGTTATCTATTTATGATTACCCAATGGCATATACTACTAAAAAAAGTATTTTATTATGAAAATGGTTTATTTACATAAAGCAGGGTTTTACATATGAGCTGTTTTATGCAGTATCTTTTTATAGAGACCTACATTGTTTGGGGGGTATAGTTTTCCTTTAAGGAAATAGTGTGTGTGGCTCTGGGTAAATTATCTGTCTGTCTATAAAGCTTCTGGTCACATCTCTGCCTTCTGGTGCCATAAACTGCTTTAGGTCAGGTCAAACCTCTTTCAAGGTTTTAGTATGAAGCAGAGAAGGATATTCTAAGACCAATTGCAACGGGTTTTCAATATTTATATTTTGTGGTTTTTGAGTTATTTAGCTTTTTATTCAGCAGCTCTCCAGTTGGCAGTTTCAGCAGTCTGGTTGTTGGGTGCAGACCCTAGAAGCCATGAACTGATTTGAATATGGAATATGAACAGGAGAGGATGTAATAAAAGGCAGTAAGAACAATACACGTGTAGCCTTACAGAACATTTGTTTTTAGAGGGGGTCAGTGACCTCCATTTAAAAGCTGAAAAGAGTCAGAAGCAGAAGGCAAATAATTCAAAAACGTTAAAAAAGCAAAAAATGAAGCCAATGGAAAAGTTGCTTAGAATGAGCCATTCTGTAACATACTAAATGTTAACTGCCCCTTTAAGGGTACATGTACACACTAATTAAATGTTATGAGTAGAAATACGTAGGCATCTATAATAGATAAGTCTTTTAGTTCTGGTTCTAGCCACTAATAAAGCCCTGCCGGTTACGGTGAGTAGAGAAAATGCCAGACAAAATAATTGGAAGCCATTTAATTCAGCAATTAAAATGTTAAGGGAACAGTTGGGGGGGGAAAGGAAAATGAGGAATAACATTGGGAAGCATCAGTATAGATGAGATCTGGAGACAAAAACATGACTTTCAATATGATTCATGGACAGAAGCAGGGCATTCATTTTCATTTCTAATTATAACAGTAAAGAAGCTCATTAGCGCCATTACATCAAGCATGCCATTACCATTCCCCAAACTCGGGCTCTTTAATTAAGAGAATAGCAAAGAAATGAAGTGAGCGGATTCCTTACAGCCGGTCTGTTCCGAGGCATACGACAAATAAAGGAATAGCTTCATTGTAATGAGAAGTAGGGATTAGTGGCACAATAGTGTGTGTGATTGTGTGTGTGTCTCGGCTGGAAGGGGAAAGTTCTACTCAGTAAAGCTGATACTTGCATGCACCATACTTGTGTCATTCGCCAGCTGCTCCCCCTGTATAGTCCCCGGCACACCCCCCTCTATAGTCCCCGGCACACACCCCTGTATAGTCCCCGGCACACACCCCTGTATAGTCCCCGGCACTCCCCCCCTGTACAGTCCCCGGCACTCCCCCTGTATAGTCCCCGGCACTTCCCCCCTGTATAGTCCCCGGCACTTCCCCCTGTATAGTCCCCGGCACTTCCCCCTGTATAGTCCCCGGCACTTCCCCCTGTATAGTCCCCGGCACTTCCCCCTGTATAGTCCCCGGCACTTCCCCCTGTATAGTCCCCGGCACTTCCCCCCTGTATAGTCCCCAGCAATCCACCCTGTATATTCCCCCCTGCAGCTCTCTATGCAACTGTATAGCATTGTTAAGGGCCTTATTTATCAAAGAAAATTGGGTCTTCATTTATTATCTGTATAGATTATGGTAGGGGGACATTATTCCATAAACAGGTATGGGACCTGTTATCCAGAATGCTTGGGACCTGGGGGTTTCTGGATAAAGGATCTTGCTGTAATTTGGATATTCATACCTTAATTCTACTAATAAATTATTTAAACATAAATTCAAAGTAATAGGCTGGTTTTGTCTCCAATGAGAATTAATTATATCTTAGTTTGGATAAAGTACAAGGTACTGTTATTATTATGACAGAGAAATAGTTTTAAAAAAATAGGATTTTTTAGCTTATAATGGAGTCTATAAGAAGGGGGTCTTCCCATAATTCAGAGATTTCTGGATAATAGATCCCATACCTGTGCTGCAACTTTGTGCCATTATTATATGAGAGTGCAGCTGATGCCTGAGCTTTGCTAGTCGGGTCCCAGTGATATTTGCTTTGGTATAGAAGGAAAGCTACGGAGGGAGTTTATTGCCAATAAATTAGCCATAATAGTGCAAGCTATAACACTATATTTATTCTGCAAAATGCTTTACCATACCAGAGTAAACAGCTCTAGAAGCTTTCTCTGTTTGGAGGATAGCAGCTGCCATATTAGCTTGGTGTGACAGCTCTTCCTGTCTCTCCCTGCTCACTGATAGCTCTGGGCTCAGATTACAGCAGGGAGGGGAGGAGGGAGGGGGAGCGGTGCAAACTGAGCATGCTCAAGCCCTGCCCTGGAGGTTTATGCTGAAAACAGGAAGTCTGATACAGCAGCCCATGTGTACACAATAGAAGGAAAGAAATGCTGTGTTTATTTTGACAGAGGGCTCAAACCCTTTGAGGGTTTACAGGTGTATTTATATAGTCCTGTCTGATAAAGCTTACTTAATTTTAGCCTTTCCTTCTCCTTTAAACAGCATGCTGCCCTTACTTTAGGCCATATTAAGCAAAGCAGCTATATTAAAGATATAGTTCTTTTTTAATAAAAGGAAAAACATTAACAGTAATGTTCTACATACAGACGGACATATCCAGGAGACAGATAGCAATCCTTCAGGGAAAAATTCCACACCAAAGACATGGTGGCAGGATTTTTCCACTGAGACTCACTTATCTGTAGTGATTATAGGTGTGTGTGTGTAGGAAGAAGGAGTGATCCCTGAGGTAGAGGCAGCCTGACGCATATAAAGAAGGAATGTGTTTAGGGGCAGCTGAGCGAGAAATGAGAAGGGTGTGAAGAGGGAGCAGTGCTCAGGGGAGTGTGGGTGGATAAAAGACGGGTGAAAGTTCAGTGTTAGAGGCGAGAACAGGCACAGGGGGTCATGGATGAAAATGGAGAAAAACAGAGAAGAGCTTTGAAGGTGCAGATGAGATCATTGAAGTAGAGCCGAGACGCAAGGGAGGGAGAGATACAAAATAAAATTAGAAGGAACAGTTTAGAAGTGGAAAAGCTCAGGCTGTGCAGAACATTCACACTCAATATAATGCAGGCTATGCACTGAAACCATCATTGATAATGTGGGCAACATATTGAATTCTCTTCAAAAGGTATTGAACTAAATCTGATTTGTATATATAGAATTATAATACACAAAAGCCATGAATAAATTGTAAATTATATCCTTATAAAGGGTAAATACTGATGTCATCAGTTATAAATGGTGAGTAGTGATGTCATTTCTGTCACAAGACTCACAGAAACTTGTGTATTATAATAAATAAAGTCGCCCCTGTTGCAAAATATGAGGCTATTCGAAGTTACCTCGGAGTTCCTTCGGCCTCGTGTTTTTATATGGTCCATCCATGCCCTTTGAACACGAAATCCAGAGCTATTAACATAAATTTAAAGGGGTTGACTTCACATGGACTAAACACTAAGGGGCAAATTCACTAAAGGGCAAATTCGCCACACTTTTTGTCAGGTGGAAATTGCACTAATTCAATAAAATGTAGGGATGCACCGAATCCAGAATTCGGTTCGGCCTTTTTCAGCAGGATTCAGATTCGGCTGAATCCTTCTGCCCGGCCGAACCGAATCCGAATCCTAATTTACATATGCAAATTGGGGAGGGGGAGGGAAATTGTGTGACTTTTTGTCAGAAAACAAGGAACATTTTTCCCCTTCCCACCCCTAATTTACATATGCAAATTAGGGTTCGGATTCGGTTCGGTATTCGCCCGAATCCAAAATAGTGGATTCGGGGGTTCGGCCGAATCCAAAATAGTGGATTCGGTGCATCCCTAATAAAATGCGAGGTTTCGTTAGTGTTAATTTGTCAGCACAAGCATTTCATATCGATCTTTCACTAGCGTCCATTTCTGCCGAAACTTCGTTAGTACTCTTATGCTTTGGTCAATTTGAATAGGGCGGGTACATATAGGTCATATATATTTCTTTATTAGAGATGTTGGTGCAAATGCTTGAAGTGGCCACTTATTATTACAAATGTCCAAGGAAGCAAAACAAAGACAAAAGAGATACTGTAATGCCCTAGACATGAGCCCACCCTAAAACAAATGTGGCATACCCTTCAAATGGTTAACAAAATGTTTAATCTTTAACAGTAAGGACTTTTGAAGACAATCCTGCTTTAAAATATGAAAAAACACCAGCATTTTTTTTGGAACTTTTATGACTTTTCGACAAACAGGATATGATGTCACTGACACGAGAATGAGGAGGATGTAGTTTCATCTTATCAGTTCGGTCTAAGATGGTGAAGGAAACTCTGGCGAAAGCGGTAACGTAATGAAAAATTTGCAGAGTAACGATTGAGAGAAAATTCATCTGCCAATAGGGTGCGAAACTGCAATAGCGACAGTCTCTTCCGCTACCGAATTGTCCTCTAAGGGTAAGGACACACTGGACGATTTGTCGCCAACGTTTTAAAAAAGTAAATCGCGGCGACAAGACGATCGTGTTTTTTGAGCAGACGATTCACAGCGACTATTGGCACAGAGCGATTTGTATCCCATTATGGAAACGGTTTGTGCTTCCCGCTGTAACCTGGCGTCTTTGCGTTCTTGCGTCATTGAGTTCGCATTGTAATTTGAATACAATTGCTGCTACTTATCTGTATGTGTGTGCGTGTCTAGGAGATTTCAGTGCTTTTCTAAGTACATGCTATTTCTGATAAATCGATCGGAAAAGGGTCTCGGTGCGTTTTGGAGCTACAGGCGATTCACAAACGCACTGTGGGCACAGGAGCTGGCGTCTTTCATTTGGTTTTGTTCAGAGACAAAACGAGCGATATGTCGCTGCGATTTGCTTTTTAAAAACGTTGGTGACAAATCGTCCAGTGTGTCTCTACCCTAAGTATGTTAGAAAAGTGGCAATTTCGTGCGGATGGGATTTTTGGTGAATTTTTGTTAGTGACGGCCACTTGACCCTTTAGTAAATCTGCCCATAAGTATTCGGTGGAAAGTGGCCCTGTAATCTTTAGACAAGAGAAATACTGAAATTGCCCCATTGGACCCCCAGCAGCCACAGGGTCTGTTCCTCTAGATGTGTGCCCCTGGTTTATTCTCTTCACAACAGGAAGCAGCAATACAAATCTCAAGTTCACCCTACAACCCTGCTCCCGAATTCATGATGAGGGTTTATATTGCTTTAGGAAGCTTGGCCAGGCGCTGTATTTACTGATCATGTCTAACTATGTAATATACTCTATAACTATTGGAGCGGGTCGGAACCGGCACATAAATTTCCACTGGCAATGGGAGCCGCTGTAGATTTACAGTCACGCTCAGTGGTAATTAGGAATATTGGCAGCAGGTTTCACAATGAAATAATAATAAAACTGGGAGTAAGGGTATATATACCGAATGCCCCAGACACACACATTGCCGGGACATAGAGATTATATATGAACAGGTGTGGCAGGATTGTGTGACAGACCCACCTGTTGTTATATCCCTTGTCTCGTTCTATGAGCACAGTAACCCTGTCACAGTAACTAAGTCTAGTAACGGGTTATTATTCCAAATAAAAATGACAGGGTTGATTTAACACCGTCTGGGCTGATGTGGGTTGGGTGTGCTAAACCAACTTTATTAACTGTGTGATGCCTCTTTCCTAAGAATAAAAACTGGAGGAAATGCTTCATAGAGAAGAGTAAAGCATCCCCACCAGTGGTGTAATTAGATATTACTGGTCCCCACAGCAAATTCATTTTCAGGCCCCCACAATGTCTAGAGGTTGACTTGTTTTACCAATATTTATTGAAATTGTATATGATTTAGGGCCTCATGGGGCCCCTATACCTCCTGGGCCTCCCTGCAGCCACAGGGTCTACTTCCTCTGTACTTACTCCCCTGACCCCACCTGCGGGTTTCCAACCACTCACGACCACTGTCCCAGACAGTAAAAACAATGCTTGGTGGTTCACCCTTAAGTTAACTTGTAGTATGTTATAGAATGGCTAATTCGAAGCTTTTTTTTATTTGGTCTTCATTATTTATTTTTTATAGTTTTTGAATTATTTGCCTTCTTCTTTCCAGTTTTCAAATGGGGGCGCCATCTAAAAAACAAATGCTCTGCAAGGCTGCAAATGTATAGTTATTGTTAGTTTTTATTACTCATCTGTCTATTCAGCCCCTCTCCTTTTCACATCACAGTCTCTTATTCAAATCAAAGCGTGGTTGTTAGGGTAATTTGGACCCTGGCAACAGGATGGCTGAAACTGCAAACCGAAGAGCTGCTGAACAAAAAGCTAAATAACTCAAAAAACACAACTAATAAAAAATGAAAATTAATTGTAAATTGTCTCAGAAATCAGTATCAATATTATTCTAAAAGTTACTGTAAATGTGAACAACCCCCTTTAAGTGTATTACAATTGCAATGTGCCAGTGTCCTACAAGACTTTCTTATGTGTATGGCAGATGTCTGGGAGGGCATAACTAATAACAAGTCTAGCTATGAACTCCCTATAATGTCAGACTGGTCTGGCACCAAACGATCTTCCACTGGGCCCTAGTGGCCCCCAACCTAGGTCAATTCCCACCAGCCCTTTGTTATTTCCACTTCAGGCATCTGTAACATTTGGCACTGTCCCTATCTTATTGTTGTAAGAGTGGGCACTAAATTCAATGTTCCTTGTTGGGCCCCAGGGGGCCCTGCTGCTGTGTTCACAGTACAGGTATGGGATCTGTTATTCAGAAAGCTCCAAATTCTGGAGCAATCTCCCATAGACTCCATTTTATCCAAATAAAATGATTTCTCTGTAATATTAAAACCGTACCTCGTACTTGATCAGCGATCCCCATCTAAATACTGGAAAGAGGCAGAAGAGGAAGGCAAATAATTCAATAAAGTAAATAATGAAGACCAATGAACTAAACATTAGCTGAAAGATGAACTACCACTTTCTCCATGTGTAGAGGACACCATAAGCAACACTGACCCCGAGGAGCAGGGTGAGGCACATTCCTTTTTGTAAATGTTCTACTACACTATCCATGTAATATCCACTTATTTATCTGTTCAGTTTCAGTTCTGATCTGTCGCTCTCTATTAGCTCATATACTGAGTCATCACAGGGTGTACTAGGAACCAGTGAGTAAAACGTTTCCTTTCTTTCATCCCCACCCCCACAATTTTATTATATCTTTTTTGTTAGAAAAATGGGGTAAAAATGCTAGAAAAAAAATTTGTGTGTGTATATAATACTGGTTTATGTAATGACCCAGACAACAGACCCAGAGGTTGCCTAATACTGAACATTTTAGAAGCACTAATGACCCATTTCTCTTGAAACTGAAATGATGAAATTTAAAAAAATCCTCTTTGCTCACATTTCGTTCTGCACATAATATCCTATTGCTAAATTGATTTCTGTTTGTTGGAAGAACATCATGACAAGTACTGTGTGTGTGTGTATGTGCGTGTGTGTGCGCGTGTGTGTGTGTATATGTGTGTGTGTGTGTGTATGTGTGTGCGTGTGTGTGTATGTGCGTGTGTGTGTGTATGTGCGTGTGTGTGCGCGTGCGAGAGAACATTTAGGGGGTTGTTTACTAAAATCCACATTTATATTTTATTTTAAAACAAAACTAAACTCCCATGATTGATATTAGCTAATTTATTAATAAAAATAACTCGATTTAATCAGTCGTATGAAAACACGGATTGCTTGAATTGGGTTTTTATCCCCGATTTATTAAAATTTTTTAAAGTTTTTGCCTGAATTTTTGGGCTAAACCCAGAGCAGACCAGTTGAGATAGCCACCTCTCCCATTGACTTATACAGGACCCTGACAAAGTCTGACGTCTGTCAGATTCTAATAAATCTCAAAAAAAAGAGTTTTTTCTTTCTTCTAAAAATTAAAATTTTCTAGTGAAAAACACTCAACTTTTTTGAGATTTTAACATTCGGATTTTATTAAATAACCACCAAAAAGTGTCTGCACGCTGAGCTTCAGAAACTCCTGCATATCCTTGTGATTACCCACGAGGCTACTATTTCATTAATTACCAACTCCATTTTTAAGAAATCCCATGTTTTCAGGGATTTCTGTCCAGTGCAGGAGGATACAGAGAGCAGTGAGAGATTGTACTCTAGTGTATAATAACCCTTTAGTAAATAAGTATATTGCCATCCTGTAAATGAATATGTCTCTATTGACTCTATGAATATTTTATGGGTATATTTTTAAACACAGGCATGTAAGGTTAAATGCAGCCCATTAGCAGTGCTACAATGCGAGTCTAACTGGTTACAAGTAATGGTGGATCCAGCAGTGGAGGTACCGTAAGGAGGAGCTGCACTTCTGCATAGATAATGTGTGTTAAAGGGTAATTAAACACAGGATTAACTTTTTGCATGAGATGCACAATCAATAATGATACTATAACTCTCCTGTGGAGTTAGTAATTAGGGTTACTAATCAGCTCACATAAACGCACAGCCCCTACTGGTTCTACCTGCTCAGTGTTGATGGATTGCACAGAAAGTGGGAACTCTAATCTTAAGTGTGACTAATAATGCCATATCCAATACAAATATACACACCTGCTCTATGGCATATGGTCAAGCAAAGTTAGGCTACACTTATCTACAGGTAACATAGTAGCATAGTAAATTAGATTGAAACTTCCATCAAGTTCAACCTTTTTCTATTTTAACCTGCCTAACTGCTAGTTGATCCAGAGGAAGGCAAGAAAAACCCCATCCGAAGCCTCTCCAATTTGCCTCAGAGGGGAAAAATGTCTTCTTGATTTCAAAATCAGACTAGTTCCTGGATCAGCTTGTACTATGAGCTATCTTCCATAACCCTGTATTCCCTCACTTGCTAAAAAGTGCATCAGCCTGTACCACTGATTCAGGGAGACTGGTCATACACGGGCCAATAAAAGCTGCTGATGGACTAAATTGGCAGCTTGTTGGCCCCTGTTTGGTGCCTTCTGACAGGCATGCCCAACCATTATCTGGCTGAAAATCACCCAGCTGCCTGTATCACCTCAAGGTGGGCATATATTGAAATGATCTGCTCATTCCTTGGATCTTTCATGCATGGTGACATTATAGCTGGCCATACATACACTAATTTGGTGGAAGCTGTATGAATGTAAAAGTGGCCATGTACATGTATGGCAACTCGTATGGTATTCATCCTTTTTGCTTGCAGGCTGGTCAGTCCTCCTACAATACAGGTCGAACAATGTATGGCCTATTAAAACAATCGTACCTCTGGACCTTATAATCAGATTTATCAAAGGCTCCAGGCCTGAGATGGAAAAAAAACCTTTATAGCCAATGAGACAAGTTTCTGAAACAAAATTCTTTCAATGTGCGCAGGTGAGAATTCTCGACTGTAAATCGCAAGATAAAGTCTCCTATGGCAAAATAAATATGCTTGAGTATTTTCATGCTCAAGAACATTTTCGGACTAAATCCTCAAAACACACCTACACTTGAAGCTACCATCCCTATCAGCAGCAATGTAACCGTCAACATGCACTGGGAAATGCATGGTTTTATATGGATAATGGGTAAATGATTTAAACATGAAATAAACCCAATAGGCTGGTTTTGCTTCCAATAAGGATTAATTATATCTTAGTTTGGATCAAGTACAATGTACCATTTTATTATTACAGTGAAAAAGGAAATCATTTTTTACAAATTGGATTATATGGATAGGATGGAGTATATATGAGATGGCCTACTCATAATCCGGAGCTTTCTGGATCACAGGTTTCTGGATAACAGATTATATATATATATATATATATATATATATATATATATATATATATACACACACACACACACACAGTATATCTATACCTGTGTTGTAACATTACCGCCTGGTTCCTGAATATATATATATATATATATATATATATATATATATATATATATATATATATATATATACACACCTGTGCTGTATATACCTGTGCTGTCTGCTTCCTGAATATATATATATATATATATATATATATATATATATATATATATATATATATATATATATATATTTACCTGTGCTGTAACATTACCGTCTGCTTCCTAAGTGACCCCTGAGAATTCATATTCCAAGCATGTCGGCAGATGAGTACAAATTAATTATGGCTGTAGCGTTCCCTCAGTTATCATGGCAGGCATTAATGCAATGTGTTACTGCAGCCTCTCGTAACACTTCAAGGAATTTCCTTCACTCAGTACAGAGAAGAGAAACTGATCTTTCCGGCTTCTGCTAAACCTTTGCAAAGAGCTCTGGAAATTCATGGTACAGCAGCAGGAATAGTCCTCCAGTAAACTCTTGATTTGTGTTGCTTTTTCTGCTCCTAACTCAATTCACACGTGTATTTCCAGAACGTGGAAGTAGGAGCAACTGCTTTGGGCCCTTTACACAGACTAAGGGCCTCCCCTAAGTAAAGCCATAGATTGGATAGAGCTAATTTATAGAAATAATGGAGCCACATAAAGTCAACCTCAACCCAAGGCCACCACACCACTAAAGATGTCCCAGACTCCATCATGTTTGTATAGAACTGCCAGAGGAGTGTGATGCTGTTTAGCGTTACAGTTGCTTATGGATTGGCTTTAATCCATAACATCTATCATGTTTATGAGTTTAATTAGGCTTCTGTGATAAGTAGGATTTTTATATGAATCAAGCGCTTGTCTGTGAAACTCCGATCTGTTGCAATGTGGCTTTGTACTTCTCAGCAGCACATACCCAAGGGTATCGAGGCTCACACACTGAAATTCCATTGACTGGAATGTTCTCAAAATGAACAGTAAGACAATGGGAAACAGAATACAATTAACATCCTTCCTAACATTCTACAGAATATCATATTACAGGGACTGGCCAGGGTCACATTCCTTTTTCCTATAATCTAGAATCATATGTAGCAGATGCACTAGTGAATAGGCAGTGTGATTCATGTGATTGCATTGATTTCCTTACAGTATGATACATCTGCTGATCCACCCGTTGCCGTAAGTGAAAAATACAAAATCATGCAACATTCTGCCACAGTTTCTCTGCAAATTGCAAATCACTGTAATATCATTCTACATAGGGACAACAATACAGGTGAATGTTTAAAGAAGAACTAAAGGCCAAAATGATGAGCTGATACGGATTATCCATTTTCTTTAGTAATTATACTGGAATGTCTGGTTAATATTAGGGATGCACCGAATCCACTATTTTGGATTTGGCTGAACCCCCGAATCCTTCGCGAAAGGATATCGACCTAAATCCAAATTCTAATTTGCATATGCAAATTAGGGATGGGAAGGGGAAAACATGTTTTACTTCCTTGTTTTGTGACAAAAATTCACGCAATTATATGCAAATTAGGATTTGGATTTGGTTCGGCCTGGCAGAAAGATTTGGCCGAATCACGCTGAAAAAGGCAGAATCCTGGCAGAATCCTGGATTCGGTGCATCCCTAGTTAATATGCATTTAATTTAATGATTATCTGGCACATTTGGGGTTATTATGCTTTTTATCCATTTAATACAGCAATTATACTGGGGCTGTTATGTTTTTTTTCCATTTTATTTTGTGATTACACTGGCACATCTGTGGTTAATATGCCCTTTATTCATGTTTATTTAGTGATTAAACTGGCATATCTGAGGTTAATATGTCCTTTATAAACAAATGGTCCACTGGAAAGCAATTAGTTGAAACTACATTTTTCTTGTTTTATTTGAGATGCATAGTGCTATGCATCTCGAATAAAACAAAAAAAAAACTACTTTTAACTAATTGCTCTCCAGTGGACCATTTGTTTATATGCTACATTGAAAAAGCTACTGCACTGTTTGAGGAGCCAAACTTCTATACATTTTGCTGCTATCCAGTGACATTTTCTAAATAGATATTAATATGTCCTTTATTCATTTTTATTTAGTGATTATACTGGCATGTCTGGGGTTGTTATGCCCTTTTCCATTTTATTTATCGATAACACTGGCACATCTGTGGTTAATATGCCCTTTATTCATTTTTATTTAGTGATTATACTGGCATATCTGGGGTTTATATGATATGTGATTGGTTGCTATGGGTTACTAGACAAATGCAAACTTTGAGCTTCTAATTACATTCCTCTGCTTTTCTCTTATGATTATTATAGTAACTGATGGCATTAAGCAATAAAATGTGCACCTGAAAAGCTGCCTATAAAGTGCTGTTTGCATCTCAAAATGTGCCGCCATCTATCTACCCTATTGAGTTTAATAGCAATGTGCCCCAGAAAACAGAAACCTCACCCTTTCTTTCTGCTGCTTTCTGCTGTTAAAATCTGTCTGTTACTACTCTCTGCACTGGTGGTTCTGAATATTGAAACTAACAAGCAGAATTTAGCTGATTAACAGACCTGCAAAGACGCATGTGAGGCATTGAGAGACATGGAGTCTTGGCTGGAGGAGACCTGACTTCAAGAGTTAGAACCAATGCTGCAGAAAGGGATAGACAAATGCTACTCGCAATTACGGACAAGTTTGAAACGACTGCAGAATTTTTATTGAATGTATACTGGTATCTTGCTTCGAACCTTTATAAAAATGCTTCCACGTGGCGTTCATTCAGCAGCATTCAATACAATAGGAGCAGGGCAATACCAGGGCAGGCATTTGTCCCTCTAATATGCGTAATCAAGCCCAATACCCCCCTGAGAAAAATTCCTGCGGATTCTGCAATCAATTCCTAATAAATGATCTTCAGTGTAATGAAAAACACAGGGGAAGCAAATGAATGAGATGATTCCATACAGAGTTCCAGCCAATCAATGCAAATCTCGCTAGCAAGTAGACTCACTGCTATGGCTGAGCGAATTTCTTTGATTTTAATACCTCACATAACACTTACCAAAACAGGGCTCATTATATGGGTCTCCTGGTCTGTCTGCATATTTATCATTCTGTCCTATTAATAACACTGGCATCAAGCATCATTTGTACTGACCAGGTGGCAACCCTAGTCATATATGATGGCAAATGGAGTGTGTACAGTGCAATTTCAGGCTTGTCGTCATGTTTTATACCTACAATTTAACCTCATTAAGGGTAGGACAGAGCTGGAGGAACACTGAGAAAAAACCCAGTGGGCCCAGGTGACCCAGACCTGCCTGTAACTATGGATGCAGTCACGCAGCACCCTGACCTCCCCTTGGCCCTGATGGTGGCCGCAAGAAATCAAGGTACAAGCAAGGGGGGTTTTGTGGCTGGGCCAACGCTGACCCAACAGTTCCAGCGTAGTTGCAATCACAAGGGGGAAATACATTTAACACATTCAAGCAGCTGATGCATTTAAACAAGTTCACTTTCGCTTGCAATTGAACAAAAAAAATCTTCATTTTTGAGATATAGACCTTCCCGACTTCCCCTGTGTCAAAAGACACTTGTGGCCTTTGGAAAGTGGTGTTACAGTTTGTGGAACATCTGACATGTTATTCCATTGGTTTTCCTTTTATCATGTTGCGGTGACTGTAAACAGTTTAAATTCTGATTTACATCTGTAAAATTCCTTGGCTCGCTATAACAACAGCTTATTATAATCATAATATAGTGTGTGTAGAATTCTCTGAGGCCCCATCCATTCCTCTGGGTTACACATACAGCCTGTATCTGAGCACTGGAGAAGCTAAGCCTCTAATTGGAGCATTTTGCAATCTGGCGGCCTCAGTGTGCATCCTTAGCATTAAACCAGATGAGAAGCTCTCAACAAAACTCTCTAACCTTAATAATTTATTTTGCCTGTACCTGTTACATGGGATCCACCTGCTCAGCATTAATTCAAGTTCTTTATATACGTGCAATCATAACACCTAAGGTGATGGTTTGGCTTTCCAGCTCCCTGTTACTTCTGTTATATTCCCATTGCCATGAGATTAATCTATACCTGTTAGCACACTCCCCAGGGACGCTAGAAGCAAAGGAAAGTTATCCAGTATAATCACAATTCAATCACAACATAATTGTATGTTAATCTCAGCCATTCCAAGTTTCCATTAGGCAAACACAAACTTAAAATAATCTTAATAAGGGTGTGCTTTTAACTCAATAGCTAATAGTATTTTAACAAACAACGTCATTCCATAACCTGAGGTGGTACTTGTAAGATCACAGCCTCTAGCAGGCCTTAAAGGAAAACTATACCCCCTGAACAATGTAGGTCTCTATAAAAAGATATTGCAAAACAAAGCTCATATGTAAAACCCTGCTTTATGTAAATAAACCATTTTCATAATAATATACTTTTTCAGTAGTATGTACCATTGGGTAATCATAAATAAAAAATAATGGCCGCCCCTGGGATTGTAGGATTCACAGTGCACACAAACAAACCATACATGTTAGGTCACATGAGCCAATTAAAAGACAGAGTTCTGTATTTTGCTTCCACACTTCTTCCTGTTACAGTTGTAATATTTCTGGTCAGCTGATCTCTGAGGCAGCACAGAGACCATCACAAAATGGTGGTTCAAGGCAAGGCTACAAAATATCCAATCACAGCCCTTATTTGGCACCCCAAGGGACTTTTTCATGATTGTGTTGCTCCCCAACTCTTTTTACATTTGAGGCTGACGTGGCTCATGGGTAAAAAAGGTTGGGGACCCCTGGCTTAAGAGATGGGATAACCGGTAGCTCAATCTCATGTGAGCCTGCAGCTTTCTTTAGACAGAGGAGAAACTGCACACAGACACCATGCTTCTCTTGCTTCAAGAAGACATAACATTATTAACACTTCTACATTAAGTATAAGGTTGCAGTGTAGAGGGAACGATATGCAGTCCAAGGTACAGCAGCTGTTAATTGGTGTATAGAAGCAGTGGGATTCTGCAGCTGGGGGTGATATTGGAATAAGTTACTGGGTGGACACAATGGGGGTCCGGGCACACATTTTGTAGGCCCATGAGCCAACTAGTTGCACTTGTACCTCAACAGACTCAGTCAATATTTTTTAATAGTATTTGGATGCCTGCATTGTAGCCTCATTGGCCATAAGCCATCATGTATGTTGATACATACAGTATGTGAACAGACACCCAGACCTACAATTCTGAGGCTAAATATACATCAGGCTAAAAGGAATGAGACAGAGATTCCTAGACTGTAACATCTGCTGAGCCATGAATTCAGTGTTCTACAGAAAAGAAAGTAAAAGACTTTAAAGATAGTATATAGCTTCCCAGAGTGACAAAGCTTGCAACTATAGAAAGCTATTTATAAAGCAAATTTTCTGAAGCTTTACAAAAAAAAACGATATGACCATGCAATAGAAGGTGAAACTAACAAGTAGGATCTTAGTGTGATTTAGCCATACAGTAAACAAATAGTCAATTGGTTGTTTGAATTCCATCTGATGTTCCATGATAGTCAAAATAAGTGAAAACAATCTTAAATGAAGCCAAATATCCAACAAAACAGTATTCACCCCCAACAGGGAGGTCCTGCCCTTCCAAGAAATCATGGAAACCAGATCCGCCACCTTATCACCCATACATTTAAACAGAGTCACACACCCACACCACGGACAACATGTTGTTTATTCCCTATAATAACATTGGCATCAAGCATACTTTTTACCCTGGTCCAACCATATATAACAAAATGGCAGGTAGGATTGGAACGGGATAATTCCACCTCATTATGGCAGATAATAAGGGCCAAAAATAGCTAAATCTGTGTCATGGCGACAGGAGACAAGAGCTTACAGATTGATCTATAGATTGTACTACACCCCCTCACGACTCTACAAGCTATCGTGGGTGCACTTTCTCCCACCTTTGTGTCTCAGGTTTTGGAAGTGAAGTACCCTCTTGTACATGTGGCCGTGGTGTTGGAAAAGTAAGGTATTCAGGGAGTTCTGGGAAATGGTGGTGAACACCAGTAGTCTTCACCAGCAGTCTTCAAACATAGGATGACCCAGACCCCTGACCTGCCTTTTTGGTAAGCCTATCAATTCCCTCAGCTCTCCAAATGCCAACAGGCCAATGACCCATATACTCACAGCCACAAAAACTCCAAACTGGAAAATGAACACCCTCACTTCCCAACTTATGCTCGTCATAAAGGTGAAGTGTATAAGTTTGATGGAGGCCATCGGGGCACAATTACAGTGCAAAGGCTACAATCATGAGTAACTGTGGCTTCTCTGAAAGGAGTTGAGAGACAAAATCTATGAACACTGTAAATTACCTCACTTACCCAAACTGCCTCCCTCTTCCCTTTCCTTCCCTCTAGATCTCTTTCCTACCCAATAACCTTGTTGACCTTTCTACCTAAGGCCAGGGTTTCCCTCCGAACCACATACGAAAAGTCAAAGCAAAGTCTGGTAGCAGGTTAGGAGAATATACTGACCATAATTTTTAATGCAATATGGGAAAACAAGTTGGATGCACACCCTTGATGTAATACATACTGTAGATATGTTAGGGTTTAAGGAAAATGGTTTGTATTAATTTGCTAATTCAGTTTATGTGGTTGCCATCTTTTTTTCTTCACGAATACCGGCATTCGGCTCAGGGCCGGCCGTGATGTCACTTGGAGGCAAGCCTATGACGCATTTGGTAAGAAACGAGCAAGGTAAATGTGCAGGCTTGCAGTTATATGGGGTGATTGGCAGCAGAGAGGGGAAGGATTTATTGGGCATTATAAATGTACCGGCAAGTGTTTTGCGGATACTGGTGCTGGCCCTATCTGGTGGTCCAAGCCCAGGTGGCAACCGTACATGCTTTGCTATATATCTTCCTTTATGTATACCTCATTAAACTCTTCATAATAAAAAATTAAAGTCATAGTTCAGAGACCTGCAGCTGATATAGACAATAATGTTGCCCAATAACACCTGACATACATGTATGACAATTTTAACCATATTCTCAGGAATCAGAAGTTTACAGTTTTATTATTTGGCATCCTCAAGTTCACTTGTATACCAGAGTATAATGTCAATAACTAATGGTCATAAGAGAGAAATAAAGGTTCAAGGCAATTGTTAATTGAGGCCACTAAAGATTCCAAGTCCACAAATGATAACGGAATTAAATCTGTGTTATTTACTGTACTCCAAATTTTTCTCAGTTACTTTGAGTTCCAAACAGTTCAGATCAATGACATGTATTTATACCTATAGCATAATATTTATGGAAATGATATGAATTCACCCTAGCAGCAGCAGCATGTCATTGCCACTGCCATTTGGTTGAAAATAAATGATAGCTCAAGTAATAACAGTGAAGAGAAGCTACAGAGATGGGTTTCACAATGATATATTTGTTGGTACTAATGTGACTCTCGCATGACAGTAAATAATATGCTTTTAAAACAAAGGAAAATAGTTTATTGGCTTTTTGACATGATTTTCAGATTAGAATATATTGAAGTTATTTTCAACACTTTTCATATTTTTCTAAATCATTTGTCAAAGCGACTAAAGTGAAACGTCAAAACAGAATGTGGACTAAAAAGAAGTCGATTGGGCAGAGGAAGAGGCCTGGAACAGAAGGTTGGAATAACCTTGGAATAGAAGCTTCTATGAATAAAGGGGCCCAATTCCAATTTAGCACTATGAGAAAATCTGCAGCTAAACCCAATCTGCAAAATAAACTGATTTCATGTTCCAACACCTTTTCTACCAATTACTAAGTTATTAACCTGTCAATAGAAGTAAATATCAGAAGCACAAAGCTGTGACATTCTGTTTCTAATAGACACTCAGTAGATAGTTAAATGTAACTTTTAATATGATACAATTTAAAACCAAGAAGTTAAAAAATCAAAGAATTAGAAACTCAAATCAATACATGGGGTACGTGGGGACGCGACTGACACACTTCCGGCCATATTCGGGGTGGGGATTGTGCTCGACAACTGGATAGTTTCATTAAGATAAGCTGAGTGGTGTCAATATGAGCACAATGATTATATAAGAGCTTTGAAACATATACACTGGAGATAGGATTCATTCTCAAACACGTATAGAGCAGCAATGGAGTAGAATATGTTCATCTTGCTTTAAGTGACAAGGCATTTTCCTATGTAAACTGAAGACAGAGGATTAGGACAGCCTTGACTTTCCCTTCTTATATTAAATCATTTTGACCTCTACTATTGCAAATTTGGGGTTCACAGCTATTTAAATTAGTGGCTTAGTTTCTATATCTCATACTTACATCCTAATGATGTGACATTAGGGGTCATTTACAGCTTCTGAGCCAAAACTCAGGCCCAATGCACCTGTTTTTTTGCACTTGCACGCTGCCTTCTTCTCATATCAGAGCATGGAAGCCTTCCTTCTCCTGTCCTCATTTTGATAAGGATAAATTACCCCATGTGATGTTGGCCACAGATCATAAAAGCTTTTTAACCATGCAACAACATGGAAATGATTTTGGAGCATAAGGAGAGCTGTGATGCACCATGGGTAACAGTGACAATAAGGCAACTAACAGGACTTTGCAGACCCTGATTAATTATATCACACAAAAGTAGCAGCATTTTTATATCCAGCCCACAAATAAACAGGACTGTATGCTATGTGACTACATACCTAATAGTCATAGAAACTATTATCATGTCACAAAGATGGAAAAGACACATTGAGTCTTGCAATCCCTTTTTATCATAAAATAACATTTTCTAGATTGGTGAAACCTTCGGGAGAAAATACAAAGTAAAATGGCACTTAATGAAGCATGGAAAGCCCTCTAGTATCAGCTTACACAGAATGTGTATTGGCATACAGTTCATTTATCAGGTGAAAGTATTGCCAAACAAATTAGTGCTGCATAGTTATGTACTTAGTCCTACAAACCCCCAGCCAAATGTGTTGTGTGGGTGATATATATTGGATATATTTAAAGGCTACAAAGAAAGGGCAGATTGGATCTTGATGAGAGACCACACCTTGTTTGTAAAGGACTTTATCTGAGCCTATTAAATGCAGCAGATGTATGAGCTGTGTATCAGTACAAGTTGTACATGAGATATTGCTAGTGGAAGGTTGGATATTTCTTACTTGCTTTTTACATGCTTTTTTCACTAGACTGCAGCAATAGAGAAGTGTTTTGTTTTAGTCTCTGTTCTATTTTCTCTGTTCACCATGAGCACCACATATTCTCTTTCATCAGCTTTAGCTGCCATATAATGATATAAGATATAGTATGTTGTTGTGAAGAATACAGTCTGGCAGTAGTATAAAATATTTTGTTTGGTTGGCTTCAAGTCTACAATGGGTGTCACTTGTTCTTTGTGTCCGTTATGAGTCCATTATGGGCACCACTTATTCTTTTATTCTTTTGTGTATTCTTTTGTGGCTATGAGTATACTACACTTATACTGTCAGTATGAGTCTATGTACCATTTATTCTGTTGTGTGGGCTATCAGACGAATTCTCAGAATGACTTATTCTGTGGTGTTGTCTATTAGAGGAAGCACATATTCTTGTGTGCTGGTTATTGTTGGCTTATTTGTTGTGTCAACTATGAGTCCATTATTCTCTTGTGTTGGCTATAAGTCTGTTATGGGACTCGCTTATTCTGTGGTGTAACTATGAGTCCATTATAGGTACCACTTTTTCTTTTGTGGCAGCTATGAGTATACAACATGAATCACTTATTTTGTTGTGTTGGCTATGAGCCCCTTACATGTATAATTAATTATTTTGTGTCGGCTATGAGCCCATTACATGTACCATTTATCCTCTAGTGTGGTGTATAAGCCTATTATCAGAATTACTAATTCTATGGCATCGTCTAGGGGTCTGTTATAGGTACCACATATGCTTTTTTGCTGGCTATGAGCCTATTATGGGTTTCACTTATTTATTGTGTCAACTATGAGTCCATTATGGGTACAACTTATTCTCTAATGTCAGCTGAGTCTGGAATCACTTATTGTGGCAGGCCCGGACTGGCAATCTGTGAGTTCTGGCAAATGACAGAGGGGCTGCTATAAGATCCCATAGAAAGTCAGTATTTAGTGGGCTGATGGGGGACTGTTTGGGCCTCTATGTGGGCTGATTGGGCCTCTGTTTACCTGAAATGCCAGGGCCTATTTTAATTCTCAGTCCAGACCTGTTCTGTGGTGTTGACAGAGTCCATTATAGGTACCACTTATTCTTTTATTCCGGCTGTAAGTATATTATGGCAATTATTTACGCCGTTGTGTGGCTTATGGATCCATTATGGGAATCACTTATTCTGTTTTGTCTGCTATTATGGAAATCACTTATTCACTTACTTGCAAGTTACTACAACTTCAACATATAATTAAATGATGTTTTTGTGCACAAATACAAACATTGTTCTTGGGAGTAATATAATAATAATGATTCTGTTTGGAGCAAACTATGCTTTGAATCATTCTTCTTTAACAAAACAATATGGAATATATGCTTTGACTATTGGGAGGGTGGTATTATCACAACATTAGATGGATGAGACACTAACTTATAGTTGCAAGCAAGTGTCTGCATAGAGATATTTTTTTTTAAACACCGACAGATGACTAGTAACAACCAAATAATGTGTGTAAAATCCCAAAAGGGAGACAGAACTGGGGAAAGTGCCATGTAGAGAAGGCCATTTGTGTTCAGTGTAAATAGTCCTGAATAATAGTATTTGTTTTCCCTCATTAGCATATTGCTGATGCAGTAAATTTAAGTTGGAAAATGTATTTTTCCACTTGCATAAAAAAAAACAAATTCACCGGAGCACTGACTTCATGAGGCGCTTTCATTGGTTCATTTACTAACACTGCAAATCAGTCTTCAGCATTTATTTTTCTAGGAAGTCAAATCATACAGATGTTGCTTCTTTAAAATCGTTTAAGGACTTTATTCCTATAATGCACTGCATACAACAGTTCAAGAATATCTTTCTGTTATAAAGTAAGGCGTTGCAGAGAAAACTGCCATTTAATCAAAGCTAGAATGATCTTGGACAACAGTAATGTAGCCACTAGCCAGCAATTGATTGTCAGATGGGAAATCTATCACTTATAAGCGTATTGTTCTTGCTAGTGCAGTGTGACAGACTACTCTCCCAGGAGCAGCCGCCCAGGACAGAATAGAGTATTGCTGACAGACTTTGGTTACCCCCTTGTTTAACCCACAAGCTGTACACATAACAACATTAGCATCAAAGCTCTAACACTAAAACCTGAACCTAAAATCTAAAATAGAGGAATGACCGACCCCAGAAGGAGTATCATGCCAGACAAGTTTACCACTTTGCAAGTGACAGATGAATCATTTCTTAATATGCACATATTGTCTTTCCACATTAAGACTAAAGTTTTGCCATTTTTCTTCGGTTTGTGTGGAACACAGCAACAAAGGGCAGACGCTGTCTGTTTAGAAGTTGGCTGTCCTCCCAGTGACATCATGCATTAGCATTGTGTATGCCTCTTGTATAAGGATAAATTATATTTAATCCAGATGTCCCTCATAGGACATTCCTCTGATTAAATAAAATGGTGCAACCCTGCTATCAAAGCTGACTGAGGCTAATATGAGATAACAAGCAAAGCGCTGTTCAAACAAGGTCTGAGCACCTCACAAAATAAATATGAAGCTTTAAAGTAAAAGCACATCATAGAGTCCATCATAAACAAGCAACTGTTGCACTTGAAGCTTTTTTTTTGGGGGGGGGGTTACATCTGTCAAGTCCTCAAGTTCCCCTTTAATTTTCCTCATTATTTATGAACTATAGCCAAGGTTTTTAAAAGATTAGGACATCTGCCGTAAGTACACCTTCCAACTAGTCATTTTCCTGCATCTCTGCTGCTGCTACAGATATTGCCTAGATAGTATCCATAACGCTCTGTGCAGCAATTCACATAGATGACAGTGGATGAATTGGCTGAACAAGGTTGCAGGGGGCTGCATTTTTAACACAAAAATGGACAAAATGTGTAAATATTGAGGTTACAGAGATGATGAGAAATGAAACAGATGGATTAGTCACACTGTAAGAAAACAACATCCAGTTCTTCCCTCTCTTATGCAGAAAAGCTATGCATGTGCTGCCCGGCTATGGGGTGCAGATTTGGCAGAGGTTTGGCTGAATGCAGTTATTCAATAGCATTCTCCAGTTGGTGATACAATGTTTACATGCTGGGAAATGACTGATGTGCACCCAGAAATGATCACTACACCCAAAGAGCTTCTATTCTATTTGCTCCATGACACAGCACTTAAAGAAGCCAGCAGGGTGCCTGTGGGGCATAATGCTGTCCACGTATTTCCTAGCTGTAGTGAGCCTCATTGGATAATGTGGAATTCTGATCACTTCTCCATTTCATAGATACTCACTACTACAATGTGCTATGGCACCACATGATTATATTCATTTGCTATGACACAACATGCTCCATTTTCTTGTGCTTGGCCTATGTCCAAAAGTCAATAGAATAAAGGCTGCGTTTTAAACGTACTAAAACCCACTTAGTTGAAGAACTTTACTGTCCTGCAGAGAACCTAACAGAAAACTGTGGGATGAACTGGGAAAGCCAATTGCTAGAAAGAGAAATATCCCAACAGCTAGTGGAAAGTCTTCTCAGAAGGCTGTTATAGCAGCAAAGCAAGGACCAGCCAAATAATAATTCCCTTGGTTTTTGGAAAGAGATGTTGGACCGGCAGGTGTGTGATCATGTTGGCCAATATAGTAAATATTATATAAATCTTAACATGTTAATAGAAACTATTGTTTCTGTTCTGAATGTCACTTTTCAGCACCTATTTACTGATGTGCAATATTAAAAAAAAAAATCAAGTAAATGCATCAAGTGCTATCACACCGTAGGTGATATATAAGCTTTCAATTGCTAATCAATATTAGGGTTGATGCAGCCTGTAGCATATTCAGGAAAGAGAATTCAATGGACTCCTTTAGCTGAGACAGTGTTAATTTCCAAGCAGTGAAGCTGAGATTGAATTATCTTTTATAACAGGCAAGGCACATGCATAATCAGGACAAGCAGGATAAAAAAACTATTATAATGATGTGATTTAGTCTGTCTCAACTTTAATCTAGCAAATTCTTCTGCATCTGAAGAAGCGTTGCAGAGTATACATTCTAATTTCGCCCGCTTGTCTGCAGCTCTTACAGGAGAAGGGGAAAAAATGCCTGAAGATTTCCATCAGCCGCAAGGCTTATAGAGAGCAAAACCGATTTCTCTCTGGGCACCAGAGCAGAAGAACTGATATACAGTAATGGTTTCATATGACATGTACAAAAATCCACATGAATATAGTGTGCCTTTGAAAAGGAACAGATGCTGCATGTCGGTAATGCAGAACCATTGCCCTTTCTTCCGTTGTTTCCAAAGTAAAATATTTGGCATCATAAAAATGATTTGAATGAATGCAGGCAATCATTGGAACTGTTTTCAGCATGCAATGAAAATAAATAGTTTTTCCTATTAGCACCAGCAAAAAAAGACATAAAAGTGTAAGCAATTATCCTGCAGACAGCTCTATTAACTTTTCCCCTTGAATTAAATGCAAATTGCACTATGGCAGGTCTTTTAGATAGAAAGAATCCCCCCCCCCTTTTACATAGAGAATATTAAAGGTGGTTTTAATGTAGACCCTGAACAGGTTGTGATCAGTGGTGTAACTAGTTTGCGCCAAGCCCCCTGCAAAAAAATCTTAAGAGGGGCCCAGCGCACTCTGATCCCCATCCTCCCTCCCACTTCCAGCCCACATCCCACCTCTACCCTGACCCATGCCCCGCCTCTGCCACACCCATTCCCCACCTGACTTTGCCCACTCCCGCCTGACTGGCTTTCCCCTTCCTCACCGGTAAGAGAGAGTGTCTGTGGAGGACGGTTTTTTCTATAAAGGAGGCAGACCACTGACTGTGATGGCAGATACAGTAAACAGTTTCAGGTATAGTTTGGATCCAAAACAGAAAATTGAGGGACTGTCTGATATTAAACCATAAAGGCTCATTTTCTTTTTTCCTTAGGTAGCACTGTCAAAACACAAAGGGGCTCAGGAACTCACCCTTTATTGCTCATCAAGCCCCAGACTGAAAATCTTGTGCAAAAGGACAAACCACTGTGCAAGGAGGCACTGACCGGGTTCTAAGTATAGGGCGCCATTGCAGCCTGCGTCTTCTGCTGCTCACAATTACGTGCAAGTTATGGGTGCATACATGCCACCCCACTTCCACTATATGCCAATACAGAACTGAAGTTGCAGGACAGGTATATGGGTGCCTACATACCACCTCCCTCCCACCCTTCACAAATGGAGAACTGAAGTTACAGGACAGGTATATGGTGCCTACATGCCACCCATCGCCAATACTGAACTGAAGTTACAGGACAGGTATATGGTGCCTACATGCCACCCCTCCTCCCACTCATTACCAATACAGAACTGATGATTGCAATCAGCACCATGTTTGTGAGGGTAGCAATTCAGAAAGACATTGTAAAGTACACTGCAAAAATAATTAATGATTGTGGCCTTTGCACATTACCTTCTTTTGTGTAAATGACTCCTGTTGTGTGGGGCATTGATACAATGTCAAGAAGTATTATTTATTATACCTTGCAATGGATAAGCACTTCAGTTGTGGCATGTGTATGGCCAACAAAAAATAAGATTAAACAATATGACAAAGAACTACAAACCAAATAACAATAACGTTTATGTGGGATCCTGCATTATGCAGAATGTACACATAAACATAAATAGTCTGTGCAGAAGCTGTACTCCCCCATCATACTCCATGTCCTGAACCCCCATACACACACACAGTATGGTTTCCAGGGGAGTTAGAAACACAAGCTGGAGAGCTTGATCCCAGAAATTCAACAGTTAACACGTAGTAGTTAATGCCATCCAAGCTCCATTTTAAAGAAAAATATTCTGCATGAGGCTGTGTTTAAAGGGTAAAAGGCTAATAGGATTATAAAGTTTTTATGATAGATTCCATTTAATTGTCAAACAGTAAAGATATATTTTTTTACAAGAGTAATACAATGCCATTTTTCCCTTTAAATATTTTATCACATCTGTGCATATTTATAAAGTCACTAATTTTACGCATTTATTTGAAAGAAAGTATTTCAGTGCATCAGTATTAACACACTGAAGCCATGTTTAATAGGCTGATAACCATGCCCCTCCATGACTAAAGGTGGATTAGATACACCCTCCCACTGATCAGCCCACGGGCCAAACAGATTCCTCTAATATCCACATTATATTATTTTATATATCACTGGCATGTGATTTACATTAGTCTCAGTGCAGGTTACAGTATAAAGTCCACATAGCAATAGTACACACAGTAGTCAGTTTCATTGAGAGCCAGTTGTCATATTTATTAAATTCACCTGTTTTTGAGTGTGGGAGGCATCTAAACAACCTGGAAAAAAACCCACACAGAAAAACATACAAACAATTTAATACAGGTATGGGATCCATTATCCGGAAACCTGTTATCCAGAAAGCTCTGAATTACAGGAAGGCCACCCCCATAGAGTCCATTTTAAGAAAAGAATTCTCATTTTTTTAAAAAATTCCTTTTTTCTCTGTAATAATGAAACAGTACCTTGTACTTGATCCCAACTAAGCTATAATAAATCCTTAATGGAAGCAAAACAATCCTGTTGTATTTAATTAACATTTAAACAATTTTTTTGGTGCACAAAGTATGCAGATCCAAATTATGGAAAGATCACAGGTCCCAAGTATTCTGGATAACAGGTCCCATACTTGTAAATGTGGTCACCGTCTCCCTCTGGTCCATTACTTAGTTACAATAAATCAGCAGAGGTAAGGTTAAATTACCTTGGTGAGATTGTGATTTTGCCAACAACCTTTCAAGGCGAACCAGCCTTAAATTTTGGGTCTTTCAACATATTCCTTAGATAACTTAAATTAAAGGAGAAATAATGGCTAGAAAGGACAGGGCCGGATTTCTATTTCGGATACCCCTAGGCTGCCCGCAGTCTTCTCCCCCACCCCCCGCCTACTCCAGGCACACATGCATAAGTGAAGTCACTGCCTTTCTATCCCACATACCCTACTTATGCACCCATAAATTTGCGTTCATTTTGCTGCTCTTCCGCCTCTTTCATTCTCCATCTCTTCCATTAATCCCAACTCATGCTCGTGTCTCTCCCACGTCCTATTCATTCCGACACTAATCACTCATTTCTCCCATTTAACCCACTCACGCCTCACTCATTGTCCTCTTCCTTCCGCGAGCCATTTATGTTGCCTCATTGCCACATTCTGCACTACTCTCCTCTCTTTTTGAGTGTCAGTGACCCTGCACATGCTCAGTAGGCTCTGGGCAACTGCTGAAAAGCTAAGCATAGTGGGTCCCTGGAATTTTTCAAGCAGAAAATGCCATTTGTCTGTCATAGAAGCCAAGGGCTTAATTTCATATTCAAATTGCATTGATTTTAGAGCTGCCATGAAATGTGAAGCTGAAAAAATTACTTACTTTTAAATTGTAACTTTTATATGACATATAGATATATATATATAGTCAAATACAAGAGGTCCTCTGCACTCAACCCATTATCAATATATTTAAGACAGCGACATTTTGTGCATACTGGGATCACCTGACTATAGCTGGGAAGGGTGGGAGCTACAACATGTGGGAGCTACAACATGGAGCTGGTCACTGCTCCTGTATAACTATAACAAACAAGGGAAAGTTGCGCTCACCACTATTTTTTAAAACCATTAGGCGGTTTTAAAAAATGGTTTTAAAAAATAGTGGTGAGAGCAACTTTCCCTTGTTTGTTATATATATATATATATATATATATATATATATATATATATATATATATATATATATATATATATATTTGGTATATTGTCCCTTGGCTTAAATGACAGCCGAGAACATGTGGTGTGAATCAGCAGAAAAGAAGATGGGGAGCTACTGGGGGGCATCTTCAGACACACAGCTCATCACTGCTAAAGGGTGAAAATTTTGGGGCAGATTTATTAAGGATTGAATAGTAAATTAGAATTTGAGTTTTTGAAATATTTTTTGGTGTCAAAATTCACACATTCTAATCTCAATAGTTTTAAATTGTAATAATTTTAATAATCCCAATTTAAATGTAAATTTGAAGGCGAGATTTTTCACACCTCGACCATGGAAACAGTTCTCATTCGAATATTCAACACCTAAAACCTGCTGAGTTTATTTACAAGTCAATGGACGAGGTCCGTTGAACCATTTGAATATGTTAATTGCCTTCCTGACATTTGAGGGTTTTTTTCAGAGGGAAAACTCGATTCAAATTCGAGTAAAAAAAAAATTTCACTTAAATTCAAGATTCAGCCTTTGATAAATCTGCCCATTAATGTACAGCATTTCTAGTCTATTTCATTTTTAAACTTTAGTTCTCCTGGGATTGAGGAGATCTTCATGCATTGCTAGACAACAATTTTTCTGGAGGTTCAAAAGTACTGTAGAAATGTAGAGCGATACTTCTGTCTCAATAGATATATTCTAGATCTTTTGCACAAGGGGTTAAACTGGATAGGAACAGAAGTGAGTGGGTGCATTTAATTGGCTGATACTTTGGGAAATCCCGTTTCACTGTAATGGCAAGTAATCTGTAGCTCTTCTCTAATTTGAGCAGTGTAACATTTTCCATGCATTGTCCTGGTGATAAAACCACATGGTAATCTCTTACAACATTTTTATTTACTCAGTGATCCATCAGAATGCATTCTACAGGCACACACCCTACAAATTATTCTAATTATTTTTATTTTGCATCTGTACAGCACTTTGAGCACTTTCACTTGAAAATTATATCAATAAGATTATCATTATTGCTGAAAATTAGTTCCAGGAGATGAGCAGCTGCTGTGTATCTCCATTTTTTCTTTTTACAGGAAATGATGTGCTCTTAATATATTTATTATATTTAAAGATGAATCAGTATCACCGGCTTGTAAATGGATTGCCTAATAAGTATATTCTAATATCAAAAGATAGAGGAATGATGGACAGTGCCGCTGCTAGGCATTTACTGACCTCTACTAAGGGCCGAGGTTTGCGCTCCACAGAAAACCTGAAGTGACAAAGTTCACAGTAGCTGGTGTTAGAGGAGGAAAGCCAATGCTCCAGGCAGCTTCGGTGTATGGTTCCTAGCGTTCCAGTGCATTCACATGGAGAAAGGAGGTCCTCTTGGGTACTTCCTTCATGGCAAATCCTGCACATTGGACGGTCATTGAAGCTGCTGTGAAAGAAGCAAATTAGTTATTGAAAATGATCCTTTTGAGGCAACTCTACAAAGATAGCTGTGGAGAGAGAAATTAAGGCTGAAAATTAGATTTGTTCTGCCAATGAAAAGAATGAAATGGCACCTAAAGGAGCACAAAAAAAAATGCTGTTCTATTTCTGACTTGCCAGTTCTAAATAATTCAGTCACCATTCCAGGTGATCCCCTGAGCACTCAAGACACAAACCAGGTGCCGGTGTCACGTAGGCCTCTTTTTTTTTCCAGTGGGCCAGACATTGCCTGACAGTCACAGGAACCATCAATAAAGCTTATATATATTGAGAGGATAAGGATGGGACAAAAGGACACACAACAGACTGCTCTAATTAAGTGTGATTTCACTTTTGCAAACAAAATAAAATAGCTTTAGAACAGACAAATAACCCAAGACCCAGTTCTCTTTGGGTGATGGTTTAAAATAATTTTTACAAAATCTCTCATGCCTTAAAGAAGAAGTCCCTAGATCTCACACAAAAATATTAACATAGATATATGAAGTACCATATTTCTTATCAAGCTTGATAAAGATGGGCCAGTTGGTTGAACCACTAGTGAGGTTGGATACACAGACTAGCAGCCAAATGGCTCTTCAAGAAGTGATTGGCAGTGGCCCAGAAGTCCATTCTGCTAGTGAGCATTGCCCTTGTGCCTCCAGATTTAAGCGGAGACACAGACACGTGGGTAAGCTGCAAAAAAGATTAGGCAAAGCACATTTTTGAAGCAACAAAATGCAAAGAGTAAGGTTCCAACACAACACAAGGCAGCAAGGAAAAAAACACAAAACCCAAAAAAACACACTTTTGTAAAGGCAAAAAACTAAAATCCCATTTTTACTTTCTTTAATGAAAAGGAAACCAATCTCCAATATACTTTAATTAAAAAATGTGTACTGTTTTTATAAGAAACCTGACAGTATGCAGTGAAATTCTCCCCTCATTCACTTGCTCTGACTGCTGCAGATAGGAAACTACAGACAGTCCCTAACTGGAGCAGCTTTGTTTGTTTCCCTGTAGAACAGTCGGCAACCATGTAGAGATTCAAATCTGCAGCAGTCAGAGCAAGTAAATGAAGGGGGAATTTAACTGCATACAGTGCATGTCAAGTTTCTTATGAAAACGTTACAGATTTTTTCAGTTGAAATATATTGGGGATAGATTTCTTTTTCAGTTAGTAATGTAAAAATGGGATTTTATTTTTGCCTTTACATTCTCTTTAATGTTTCCAACTTCAGCTGCAGGGACAAAGATTGTGGAGCCAGATTTAAACAGATAAACTGGGATTCTATTTGGAGGATTTTTTGCTGCAGCCACTGGTTCTGAAGAGTTTGTATTAAAGAACACTAAAACTATAAAATCCACATTAGATTACATGACAACACAGGACCCAGTGCAGTCTGCATATTCTGATTATTAATCACTCTTGCTGTATCTGCTTCTATGGCAGATATTATTTGACTTGTGCTGTTTTGATATCCCTAAGCATCAGCCCAGACCACACTGAGCATGTGCATGCTCTTGGTCTTGCAAAGATGTTTTAAGTATAAGTAAACCTTTAAAATAAGTGAATATAAAACTGACGAGGTTGCTATTTTAAGCAATTTTGCAATTTACATTCATTATTTATTTTCTTTCTATTCCAAGATATTATTGGATACATGTGCTGTTAATATTAATGAATTTTGTCCCAACATCGCCACCTGCTGTCAGTTTCTGATCAGTCTGACCACCAAGTAGTCAAGGAAGTTGTCAGGAGAAAGAAAGAGGCTGCTTCTGCTTAGGAAAATAATTAGATACATTTCTCAAATCTTTCCTAAGCAGAACAGAGCAGCCTCTTTCTTTCTACTACTGCAAATTTACAATGATCAATATGCAGCATTGTTACTCCATACTATCAGGACTCCAGCTCTTCTACAATAATGTACCTGCCATCTCTAAATCATCCCCAGTGGCAAGCTTCTTATATGATGAATTCAGGGTTCCATCAAATGTATAACTCAACATAATCCAACACATACCGCCTTTTCATTTTATAAATTCTTCTTCCCTTTCACTGTATATTCTACTTGCCAGTACTTGCTTTTAGTACACATACCTCACAAAATGTTCCAGATTAGCCACAATAAGAGGCTCCAATACCTATTATCAAGCTACAGCAGTAGAGAAGGCTTTTAGACATAGCGCTAGGTTCAATAATAGGATAAGAAATATGTCGGAATTCCCAATTCAGAAAAATACTAGCACCTATATGTACAATGTGTACGCGGGAGAAGGTGCGGCATGCTCTGGTCAAAGGCAGTCCTGCGGAGTACACCTGACTTGAGCAGTGTACAAGGCTCCCTTTATGAGTTGTGCTTCTCATGAGCCTTCTCAAAGGCCTACGTTGATGCCAATATGTGTCTTCCTGGCTGATCACCTGATCTATAGCTAGGTATTATTTAAAATGAGCTATATCAGGTTGGGCCCAAAACCATGTGTGGCCCAGACCATGCAGCTTGCTCTCCCTAATCTTACAGGGTCAGATTGGGCCGGTGGGACACTGGGAAAAAACCAAGTGGCCCCAAGCTATGGGAGATGGCCTTTCGGTAATTCGGAGTTTACTGGATAACGGGTCCCATACCTGTAATATGTAAGACTCAAGTTCCTGCAAACAAACTCAATTTTAAGAAGCTATGTCGATATTATGTAGAACAAGTGATTAGAGACAAGTGCATTTCCATTGTACTACTGGCTCTTTCATGCTATGGACCCTTTAAACTGCACTGACTCTGAGAATTAGAATTTATTTTTAAAATACAGCAGCAAGATCAAAGCTTCTTCTAAAATCTCATGCCAACAGTTTAAAGGGAGATTTTCTGTTGTCTGAGAGAACATGCAGGTCTTTAAGCTCCAACTCTGCACACATGTAACAAAGCATTACAGGCTTAACCAGCGTCTATGTGTGCCACTGTGCAGGGAGATTTTTAGCTTAATAAAAAGAAAAGGCTGTCTCATTTTAAATAGTATCTCTTCGTATAGCCATGAAAATATGATTAACTGCAGTGCATTGCTAACTGAGAGTTTAGTAAGACTCTTTAAATATGATCAAACTACAGTTTGCATTAAGCTGGCCATAGATGCAAAGATCCGATCGTACGAATCACCGTACGATCGGACTTTCCCATCTCCCGACCTGCCACTAACCATTCAGATCAAAGTCTTACCAGTCAGATCAAATAAAGTAGTAAAAGAACAGATCAGCCAATGTTCTGCCCCTGACAGCAATCGTACGATATCTATGTCCAACCAAAGCTAGTGATAGTCTCCCACTGAAAATCGTACGATCGGCAATACACGCAGAGATATCATCGGCAGCCGACAGAAATTTTTTAACCTGTCCAATCGACCAAACAACCGATCTCCGCCGGACGAAATATGTCGGGACTCTCCACACACGTTCCGAAAATCGTACGAATCCACGATTCGTACGATCAGATCTTTGCGTCTATGGCCGGCTTTAGGCTTGTGCATGTTATAAGATGATGTACCATTTGTACTGTGTCTAATGCTGCTGGGTCAGTTGGTGTCTGTTCCTATGCTATTCCAGCACACAACATGTATTAGATGTTGAACAGGGATGTTGAGTCGCTTTGTATATTTATGGGTGAGCACTGAGGCTTGTCTGATACTAAAGATTATTGCTTCTCTAAGTTCTCAGGAAAAAAGAAGACTAAGGGAGTTATTTATCAAAGGTCGAGTTTGAGAGCATTTTTAATACCTTGGATGAAGAAAAGCCACTGCAAGTGTTGTAATTAATCATGTCCTGTGAAAAAGGTAAGGCTGGAAATGAAAACTCTGTCCAGGGCAAAAAAAAAAACAATTTGAAGTCTTTCTCCAATTTGCCTCAGAGGGGGAATAAATCCTTCCTAAAAAGCCATCCAACCCCTTCTTAAAGCTATCTAATGTATCAGCCTGTACAGGAATCGAATTCCACATCTTCACAGCTTTCACTGTAAAAAAACCCCTTCCGAATATTTAGATGGAACTTCCATTCTTATAATCGGAATGGGTGACATTGTGTCAGCTGGAAAGACCTACTGGTAAATAAAAGCATTCGAGAGATTATTGTATGATCCCCTCATATATTTATGGATAATTACCATATCACCCCTTAAGCGCCTCTTCTCCAGCGTGATCATCCTCAACTTGGCCAGTCTTTCCTCATAGCTGAAATTCTCCATACATTTTACCAGCTTAGTTGCCCTTCTCTGTACCCTCTCTAATTCAGTATTGTCCTGTTTGAGCACTGGAGACAAAAACTGTACGGCATATTCTAGTAGTGAGCTAAATATCTACTTTATTTTGTGTTCGCAAACAGTGGTTGAGGCCCTTTGCAGGTTTACGACTTGAAATTACATTGGGTGTCTTTGGTTCTTTTTATGAGATATGAATTACCAATTCTGCCATTTGAGTGAATCCCCACAGCAAAGATAAACGTTATGCACAAAGCATTCAGACACCCAAAAACCCTGTAAACACACGTTGCACACAACAGTTACATTTAATCAAGAGTCGCCTCTTACAGGTAAGGAGAAATTCCTACACTTCTTCTGACAGGGGTAGAAAAACTGCTGTGAACCAGTTTGTCAAATTCCTGGTACTAATGAAAAAAAAACTGCACCACTTCAGGTTTGCTAAGTAATGTAATCTGATCTAATAATGTTTATGTGGGACATATGGGAAAATTGTCTGATACTGCTCAATACATTGGCACACTAAAAATACATATAATAATATTACCAATATTTTCAGCATTAGACACTTATTTATTACCAAGATTATCAGGCAGATGATGAGCTTTAAAAGGATACTATACCTTCATTGTTATGTTTTATGTGTATTTACCAAAGTGAAATATTAAAGGGAAACTGTCATGGGAAACATGTTTTTTTCAAAATGTATCAGTTAGGCCAGGACTGATTTCAGCCTGAGCCTCTAGCAGAATCCCTTTCTTATTCTCTTCAGTGTTTGCGTCCGGAAGCCTTGTTTCGGCTCCGGCTGGAACACACTCATGGATTTCGGCGAAGAAACAAGAGAATCTGCATTTTTAGCAGAAATTCATCAAATCTGTTCACACCAGAACCGACACATGGCTTCCGAACTCAAAGAGAGAAGGCGATTCTGCTAGGGGCTGAAATCCTCCTGGAAATTACAACAGGCTGATTTCAGCTCCGTCTGGCCCTAGCCGGATGCATGTTGAGAAAAAACATGTTTTCTTGTGACAGTATCCCTTTAATAATTCCTAGCCTTAATAGTGCTGCTCCAGCAGACTTCTGCACTGTAATCTGTTTTTCAAGAGAACAATTAGAGTCCTGCAGCGGGTCGGGTACCCGCGGTATACCCGCAAAAACCTGTGGATCTCTCAATCGCGGGTCTTCTCAATAGCGAGTTTTACTCCATTTTTTCTGATCACGACAACTTCTAATGGTGTCACTTCCAGTTTACAATAACAGCACTTCCTGTTTCTTGATAGCCAGCAGGTCCCGGATCGGGTTGCGGATAAGGTACTTGCAGGTGGGTCTGGTGGCAGGTCCAAGCAGGTAAGTATGCGGGTTGCGGGTCGGGTTTAACAAATTGGTTCCGCGCAGGACTCTAATCAGAGTAGCAGCCCATTAGCAGAACAAAGGGAACATAATTAGTAAGCATCTCCCTGACACAAGATAACAGCTCCCTGGTAGATATAAGAACAGCACTCAATAGTAAAAATTCATGTCCAACTGGGACTGCTTCAGTTACATTTCTTTATATGGTAGAGTTAATTATATGCAGTGTAAACACTGTAATATAGAAAAAAAACTACACTGTAAAATCATGACAGAATCGCTTTAAGGTGAAGTATATAATTGTATTTTCTTCAAGTTTAGTAAATGCATTGCAAATTGAGATTTAGCCTGGCAAACCCAAAGATAAGGGCCAAAGTTCTGTCAGACACTGCTCTGGTTCATTTGGGCACTTATATAATATTGAAATGGGCTGGAAATAAGCAACAAACAATGCTGCTACGTCAGATTAACCAGAGTTGAAGTACAATTGTTCCACAAACCATTAAGTCGTAGTCATTTTATATATTAATATATAAGGTTTGAAAAGCCCAGCAGACCCCTTTTAGACCATGCTGAGATATTCAAATCCATTATGTTGTTAAATAGACATAATTAGTTTAGCAACTGAAAAAAATCTTTGAAAAAAACAGTTTTGGTCTTGTCACTAATTATACACCATCAGCAAAATATGCCTGTTTAATGATAAAATTTTAATTAAGTTTCCATACAATTAAATCCACAACAGGCTACAAGGCTACTTACTTTCTTTCAGCAAATTATGGCTAATTATGCAAGTGTTTACAACTCTATCTCACCATTATATACATTTTTATTTTTCTGTCCATTTCTCAACTTTCCCTGAATTACATTACACATACTGTATACACTCTATGAAGATTCAAGTCTGTTGGAAAATATTTAAAGTGGACCTGTCACCCAGACACAAAAAGCTGTATAATAAAAGTCCTTTTCAAATTAAACATGAAATCCAAGTTCTATTTTTTAGTAAAGCATTCATAGCTGTTGTAAGTTCATTTAAACATCTCAGCTGTCAATCAAATATTGTCTGCTCCTCTATTCCCTGGGCATAGAGGCGGGGCAGGCAATTACTTTCACTTTCCATTCAGCACTTAATAAAAATCGCTGCTCTCCCCACATTCCCCCCGTTCTCTTTACTGTTTAATTGTGTAACCAGTGCACGGGGATGGACATCTGGTCCCCCATTCTGGTGCACAAACAAGATTGTGAGATGATACAAGGCTCGTCTTAATAACAGTGTCCACAAAAAGGCTCCTGCCTGCTTGCTGTAATTATGAATTCTCAGACTGGAGGAAACAAGATTCAAATAATTTATATAGTGTAATTAAAGTTCATTTTGCTTGACTGATGTGATAAAATAGGATTATGAATAATTTTTTTAAGGGAAAATATACCGCCCTTTTTGACATGAGCTCATTTAGCTGGTTTTATGTAGAAAAGGTAAACCCTCTGGGCCAGATTCAATTCAGTAAGAAAAAGTTATCCCCTGGTTTATCACATGAAAACTCATGGACGATATTCAATTCGAGGAGAATTGTTTTTTCCAAATTCAATTTCAGCTTTTTCCCATAGACTTAAATAATGTTTTCAGGTGATAAACAGTGAGATAAGCTTTTCTGAATTGAATTGCATCTCAAATTGAATCTTGCCCATAATGTTTTCAGACCTCAATCACTGAATTGAATATATATATATATACTCCCAAAAAGAAATATAATTATATGTTTAGCATCTCAGACTCACAGTGTAAATGCAACCCACCCATACTTTGTTCCATTGTAAAATGATAGATTCTGGGACCTGAGATTCCTCTGCTTAGTAGTTCATGCACAGATTCTTTGGAAAGTGGAGAAACTTTAAGCCCTAAGAGTTGGGGGGGGGGGAGTTTAAAACCAATGATAGTACCTGCAGTTGCCAGCGGGGAAGCGGACCTGGCTCAGCCTGTGGAGGCCAGCCTTTTTTTTCCCAGTGTCCCGCCGGCCCAGTCCAAGCCTGGGAAAAGCTCAACAGGACTAGGGCCCCTCTGGGTTTTTCCCAGTACCAGTCTGACCCTGCAAAAGCACCCCTACATGCAGTTTATGAAACTGCATATGTAGAAACATAAAGATCTCTTTGTATTACTGGTAAAACTATGGTTGAAATAAGAAAATCATCTGTTTTTGGTCATTTTTTTCTGTTTTCCCTATTCATAAAATTTTTATTTGACAGAAAATGTTTACTTTTCTAAGCAATATCAGGTTCTGCTAATGTGTTGCCATCTGTTCTGTTCTCCGCTGGTTCATAGCCAAATACCTTGCAATGTACTAAGCATCCTAAATTATTACTATCATCATATAATTATAATGAGCAGTTTTCTCTAATGCTATTCACTTTTCCTTAATCTATAGTTTTGATACTAATGCGATTTTTGTTCTGCCAACTCTTGTGATAACTTGTTTTTCTGCTTAAGGGTAGTTATTGTCTGAAGATAGGGAACAAGATATCCTAATATAGAGGAGTTTATGGATGTGTTGCAGTGCAAATTGGTAAGACTATTGTATTAAGCTGCCAATTTATACATCTGCTTGTTTGGCCAGATCTGTGCCAATGTTTGACAACCATGTGCAGGGCAAAACTGGACAAATATAAGGCCCCCAGGCCATTCAGTGGGCCTTCAGAGACACGTTGAACAAGGACCACACTCATCCGATGGGATTCTCAATCCCTAGCTTTCCAGGTATCTATCAGTCATGCTGCCAGTCCTGAGTGTCCCCTACACAGGCTGATAAGCTGCCGACTTTGTCTGAAGGGGCCAAGTCAGCAGCTACTATGTATATACCTAGTGTTAGTTTTGGATATATAAACTATACAATTATTTAACCAGTATATACAAAGTTTAAATTATTGTTTGAGCTGCTGTATTCTGTGGGCCCAGGTGCACACGCCCCAGCAAAACACCAGAAAACTTCAAAAGAGGCTGGCACAAGCCTGGACCCATGAAGTAGTAAAGCTAGAGTCAGATTTGTAAAAGGGATTAAAAAGGCTTACATTTTATTTTCCATAATTAAGAACCAAGGCCTGACGCATTTCGTGTCTACCAAGGACACTAAGTGTAACCCTTTTACAAATCTGACTCCAGCTTTACTACTTCATGGGTCCAGGCTTGTGCCAGCCTCTTGTGAAGTTTTCTTAGTTTTGGATAGTTGGCATAACAAAATAGAGAAAAGCAGATGCAAGGGAAAGGGCATAAGTGCTTATTTAGGTTAACTGCATAACCTGCAGTACTGCCAATAGCCACACTTATGAATCTTTTATATAAGAGAGAGTTAAATAAATTAGTAATTTATGTACGTATTATATAAATATATGTATGACCAATGAAGTAAAATTAGGAATCAATTGCTGTCACATATTAATTATTCTTAATGAATTCACGAATAATATAACTGTAAGTATCATTCTTCCCCAGTGCAATTACGAATTTTCACTGTTCATGTTAAAAAACTGACTTTACACGTCTCCCACTATACAGCGTCTGGCTTTGTTTTACATAACTTCACTCTCCAGATGGCGGTAAAATTTGGAGGCAATTTTTGTCTTTATTTGGCTACTATTCTGGCAATAATCTTTAGTAATCTTGCAAGACAACTCATATAGCATGAATGCGATAAAAGGTGATAATATATATCAATGAGAGAAGTGCCCACACCTACTCTTGTGGGTTTTTTTCTGGTGCAGGTCATTATTGCTGTCTATTGCGCCTTAGTAAAAACGCACCTGACTCCATTCATAAGGAATCCTGAAATTCTTGCAAAAGGAGTGACTCTTTTAATTAATGATTTGTATATGATTACTCCCAGTAAGGGGAAATATATGCATTTTATTTCAAATTGCAGACCACATCTGGCAAATTAAAATATCCCACATCTATCAACATTGCCCCTGAGCTCGATTTTAACAATTTGCTTTACTAATAATTTATACAGTTTTACATATTCCCCAGGGGATTATAAATGACTCTTGATTAAAATAGAGCTGAACCCTTCCCAGACTTTCATGGTACCATGTACGAAATCAGTTTCCCCTTCAATTGCAATTTCTACTCCCTTCCTTTATATCTATTTTCTTTTCCAAGAAGGGGCTAGCCATGCATGCAAAGCTATATCCCAGTTATGATTTTCATTATCTCCTGGCTCAGTGATACCCAATTCAACTTCATCTAATAACGTCAGTAATGGCACCTAAACCCTTAATCTAAAGTACTGTTGCCTAATATGATGACTGATGCTGTTAAAAAGAGTAAAAAGCTTGGATTCATTAATAATACATTAATATAAGCCACAACTGTGACTATAAGTAATAGCCTAAAATGTATAATTAAATTGTTTGTTAAGATTCTCACGTATGATTAAATTATGTGATGCATTCTCACTATTTGTTTGCTACGGCCGTTTTTATAAATATTAAGGGGGTTATTTATCAAAATCCAAATTTATCTCATTATTTTACTGAAATATACACTGACCAAATCCGCACTGGTTTATTAATACATTCTACAGAAAATTTCCTGTGCGGGATTTTCCGCCCGATATATTAGGATATCTTTGGGACTTCTCCCATTGACTTATATACAACCTCGGCAGGTCTGAGATACCGGATTTTTGGATTCTGACTTTTTCCATCCTAGGGGTAATCCTGAAAAATTCTAGTTTTTTTATCACAAAAAATTCAGATTTTATAGTAAAAAAAACTTGAATTGAAAAACAAACAGTCCATTTTTGTATCTTTCAAAATCATTCAATATCAGCAAGTTGGTTTGTAAAATATCCAGAAAAAGGCTGTATTCTGTAAATACTTACCGTATATACTCGCGTATAAGCCGAGTTTTTCAGCACCCAAAATGTGCTGAAAAACTCGACCTCGGCTTATACGCGGGTCATACCGTAGCAACAGTCCTGCGCTATGGGATCACACAGACAGTCCTGCGCTATGGGATCACACAGACCTGCTCCGATCACACAGACCTGCTCCGATCACACAGACCTGCTCCGGGCGGCGATCACACAGACAGTCCTGCGCTATGGGAGAGGGAGGTGTGTTGGGGCCGCGGAAGGAGTGTACGGTACCATTTTTCTGCTTTCCTAGGTGCAGCACCTCATTGACACATTCACATCTTGAAATCTGACATGGGGCCCCTAGGCTTATACACGAGTCAATACATTTTTCCAGTTTTCTTAGGTAAATTAGGTACCTCGGCTTATACACGGGTCGGCTTATACACGAGTATATACGGTACTTTAATACTTGTCTGGAAACCAAATATCCAGAAAGCTATGAATTAAGGGAAGGCCATTTCCCACAGAGTCCATTTAAATCTAAAAGGAAATTTAAAAAAATGATTTCCTTTGAAAAAAAAATGTCCTGTTCCCTCTGCAATAATAAAACTATACTGTGCACTTGATCCTAATGAAGCTGCATGAATCCATATTGGTGGCATGTATCGGATCTATTATTCAGAATATTTGGGACCTCAGGTTTTCTGGATAAGGGATCTTTCAGTAATTTAGAGCTCCATACCTTAAAGAGATACTGCCATCAAAAAATAACCTTTTTATTATCTATCATAACATTATCTTTGAATGCTATTTATGATGTTGCCATTAAAGTGCCATAACTTTTTATGTAGCTTAATAATTTGTAGCTTAAAATTTTTAGGGGGTTATTTACTAAACTCCGAATGCAAAAATCACAAACATTTTGTGATTTTTTTTTTTTATTAAATCAGACTTTTAAAAAAAAAAAATCACAAATTTTGCAGAATTTATTAAACTCAGAGGATGAAAAAGTCTGAATCTGAAAATCTGGCATCTCAGACCTGTCAAGGTTGCATATAAGTCAATGGGAGAAGTCCCAATGATTTTTTGATTTGGTCGGAGTTATTTCAGAAAATATTGAGATAAATTCGGACTTTGATAAATAACCCCTTTAGTGTCGGTTTCACTTTAAGTCTGCAAAAATTAATTCAAACATTAAACAACCCTAGTAGGATTGTTTTGTCACCAATATGGATTAATGAAGATAAATTAGGATTAAGTATAAGGTGCACGTAATCAGACACCCACCCTCCCAGGGGTGCTTCGCCAATGAGGCGAGTTGAGGCTGTCGCCTCAGGCGGCAGCTCCCCACTAGGTACCAGGGGCAGCAAAAATGCTGCTCCTTGTACTTTAAGAGTGAATTTCCGGGGGAGGGGGGGCAGCAGCAACTGCTGCTGCCTCAGGCGGCGGAGGGGCCAGGATCGCCCCTGCACCCTCCCACCCAAATATTTAAAAAAGAAAAGTGGCTGGGGAGGGGGCATTTCTATTCTATAGTCAAGGACGCCGTCCCCACAGTCCAGGTCTCCCTGTCCCCAGTGTGGGGCCTACAATTGCACACTGGGCAAGAAAAATAAGTGGATATAATGATGTTTAAAGGTTATGCCTTAAAACGACTATATGGATATTTTGGTGCAGGGAAACCCATATATTTTTGCAAAGCACATATTATACTTTATAGTGCATTCTATAACAATTCAAAACGAGTAAAAATATATTCTTAATCCAATTTTTATGACATTTCTGAAAATCACCTGAAAGCTTGCACTTTATATATTATTTACATATTTTGGAAAGTACACCTACTGGCAAATACAAAATGGACAAAATATGTATTTCTACACGTAACAGCAAAACTAAGCTAAATATATACCTGTTTTCATTAAGGGGCAGATTTATTAAGGAATCGAAAATTCAAATTTTTTTATGGTCAAAACTGTCAAATGAACTAGGGAGTTAATTTCTATTGCTACCTAAAATCTGCTGAATTGCTGTTTAAGTCAATAGGAGAGGTCCAGGGATCAATTTGGAGATGTTTGCAGATAATACATTTCGATTGGTCGAATTTCGAATTTATGGGAGTTTAAAGGGAGTTTTAAAAAGCTCACATGAATTCGGAATTTGACCTTTGATAAATGTGCCTCCCCATGTCCAAAAGTTGCCACAAAGCTTGGAATTTACAGCATCTTATTTTCCGTGTGACTTTATGCTAGAGTTAATATTTACTCCACACCTTACATTAATTACCATTGTATAATATACAATGATATCGTAACAAACTGTAATTGGAATATCTGCCGAGTGTTATTAAATTGGGAATTTATTTTAGCAGTATAGATGAAAATCTATTTCTGACAGAAATATTCACAGTCTCTGTTGGGAAAAAACTGCATTTCAAGGACACTAAAGAAAGTTACAGTAACCTTAAATTAAAACTCTTCACATCCATTGGTTTGTCATATTAAAATTACTACAGCAAACAACTGCAAGAGAAACCAACCTGGAAGATTCTGAATTCAGCTCATGTCCGAACTGTATATCAGGGGTCATCCTACTGACTATTTTAATATTTGTACAAAAGGTAACAGTCTGCATTGCTGTTCGACTGGGGAATACATTGTACAAATCCCAGCAAAACACAGAAACTGCTGGTGATTAGATTCTTTCCTTGTAAAAAAAACTAGTAAAACATTTTAAAGGTTGCTGTTATGGAGTTGCAGAAAATACAGAAATGGAAATTATAATATAATTAATAAAAATGCACAGGATTTAGAATTTATTTCCATTAAAATGTCAAGGAGTATAAGAAATAAAACTAGCATTCTATATAACTACAATTGAATGTTCTACAGAGAACAAAAGAAGATATTAGGCCAGCATTACTTCCATTACTACCATTTTTGTGGCCACACCCCCTAATTACCATGTTCATTTCACAGAATTTTGTAGGTTATGAACATATTTGTGTTTTTTTAGCTATTACAATTTTGCTAATAAAGGTGAATTGCCCTTTAAACTGGGAGTCTCACCTTTCCCAGGGGACCGGTTATCTTATATTGTTACAATTACTTATCTATAAATTGGTACAAAAGTATCTTATCTGCAGCTGTGGCTGTTCTGGGCTCTCTGCCAAAAACCAACTAAGTTATAAACTTTGTCTCTTTTTCTGGCTGTTTAGTGCAGAGAAAATGGGTACTTTCCAGTACAAATGAGGGACTGAGGGTTGAGCTGTCAAAAGAGGGACTAAAAACGGACAGTCGGGAGGTATGTATGTATGTATGTATATATATAGATATATATATATATATATATATAGATATATATAGAGAGAGATATAGATATAGATATATATATATATATATATATATATATATATATATATATAGAAAAAACAAAAAGGTCTCTCGCACACCTTAAGAAATTGTCAAAAACCAGGTGCTGCTGTTGTGTCCATTATTCAGAAATCCATTTGTAATTAGCAGCGCACACTGGGATTTTTAAAAGGAATAATTTATTTATCAAATATAAAAATAATTCACATATATTGACGTTTCGTCCGGGTCGATATATATATATATATATATATATATATATATATATATATATATATATATATATAGAAAGGTGGGTACAAAACACTAAATCCAAAAGGAAGAATGTGAGGATCTCCAATAATCAAGAGCTAAATATTATTTAGCACTTACTCATAGGCAGAGTAATATATTTATAATATTTAGCTCTTGATTATTGGAGATCACATTCTTCCTTTTGGATTTAGTGTTTTGGATTTTGCACCTTGGGACTGAGGTGAACTGTGAGTGAATCTCCTTGCTATTTACTTAACCATGACATTTTTTTGGTATTTAGAGTGGTACCACTTACATTATATATCTTTTCTTGTGGCAGCACACACTCCCATTTTTCTCAAAGGTGGGTACAAGCTGCACACCTTAAAGTACACAAAAAGAACTGGGTGCTCTGGTTAAAGTATAGATAGAGGTTGCACGTGGTACCGGCACTCACAGGGTTTGCATGAAAAATCAGAGAATAAGGTTTATTGAATCAGATGTTTCGGTTCCCCACAGGAACCTTTCTACATATATAAAAAATACAAGAGTCATGAATATCCCGTAAACGTATATATACTTCTAAACGCTGCTCAGTGATGTCATCAGTTAGAATAAGTGCCTAGTGATGTAATTCCTCTCACATAAATCACTGAAATGCATATTTTAATAAATGTAATAATGTTGTAAAATATGGGGATATTAGAAATCACCTCAAAGTTACATGAACTGTTTTTATATAGTCGCATAACTCCTTGGTGACTTCTAGTAGCTTTATAAATAACATTCCCAGTGGTCTCATCTGCAGTGTTTTGCCTCTAGCTCTGTGCTCTCTTCCGAGACAAATAGTAGGGGTTACACTCGGAGAGAGGTCTTATCTGCTTCAGTATTTGCTTCTATTTGGTGCCAAAGGCCAATGTTTGAATTATTGCACACTGCTACAGTACTATCAAAGGGACAGAGCTGGCTCTCTTCAAAACCCTACTGGGTTTTCTAAGCTTTTTTGCTTTAGGGCTGTCTTATTTTGCTTATTTGTCTCACTTGACCACTAGGGTTGCCACTTGGCCGGTAAAAATTATGGTTGATCCCAATGTTATTAATAGGGAAAAAAGTTAAATATATAGGAAGCCGGTATTTTTTTCCAGAAAAGGTGGCAACCCTACTGACCGCTAATCAGACTTCTGCTGCTCTTTGGAGCCAAGTGGTGATTGACAGATGCATTACTGACAAATTATTTTTGACTTGTAAACCTTCTCCCTCTGTTTATATTTACGCTCCAACAAGATCACTGAATCTTTATAGATATTTGCTGTATTTCATCAGATATTCTTGTGTGTCAGTCAGAGAGAATGAAATCTGAGAAGCGTGTGAAAGAAATGACTAAACCAAAGGATGCTTCTAATCTAAGATGACTGTCTAACTGAGGATATTTCTGGGATTTTTAACTCACACTGCCATATGTTTTTCACTATAAACAATTTCATGAAATTCCAAACAGCCTCACAACATTTTGTCCTCTTTCACTTTTCTCGGCTATCCTGGGTTAAACTATGGACAGTCTATCTGGCTCAAGTAGTTTGGAATCTGCAAGGAGGCAAAATTTGCTACTAGTGATAAAAATCTGGCAAATTATGATGGGGCTGACCAGTACCATATAAAGGTACTTTCAGGCAACTGCTGTGGCTTATCTGAACTCACAGGTAGCAACTAGGAGAACTGAATATTCTGACATGGGGGAAAGACACTGTGGACTTTGGCCTCTATTATGTCTCCTCTTTTTTAAATGATTATGAAAATCTAGAAATAGAAACTAAAGAAACAGAGGATGAAATTAATTCTCATCATATGGAATTGACCATGGAAGAGTTTGAACATCTTCCTTCCCGTTCCATATCTGAACTGGTAATATAGATTTATTTTTCTGATCCTGAAAAAATTGATACTGAAATGGGCCACTGTTCCTCCATACCGAGGGCCCAAACCAGAGCTGTTTAGTAGGGTTGGCAATGCTGCGTGGTTTTGGGATCATTATGTTTAGTACATTTTCAAAATCCTTCAGTTAGAGGATGTTGCTGGCTGACTTAGACAGAGGTTGTTTTGCTTGCTGCATCATGTGTTGGTGGAATTCTATTCTATTATTTTGTATATCAATTAGGTTAATTGATTGTATCCCTCATGCACTAGGATTGCAGGATTTATTATATAAATGGCCTTCTGATTTACCATACATGCCCAAATGCTCAGGCAGTATGTTTGATAAAGGTCAAACTACCCAATTAAATGTAGATATGTATGGCATGCTTAGCAGTCTCATACAGACCGTATAACAGAAGTCACGCATTTTATAAATATGAACAAATATGTATGTAGAAAGGACAAATTAATCCGACCATCACTGTTGTGAGAAATCAGGGCCTGTCTAACCTCTGGAGTTCCTACATGGAACCATAGAATTGTCTAATTTTAGACGTTAAATGAAGTCATTAAAACCTGCTTGCGCCTGCTTTAAAACACTATGTACGGACTCGGCCTATAAAATAGGAAGATCCAAACACAAACATCTAACTCAGTATCTGGAGGAATGCTAATTATACCTGTTTTTGGCCATAGTTTCCCTTTATTATGGCTGTGAAACTGCACTGGCAGAATGAGAGTACATCCTGTTGTGCTTTATAAATTGCAGGATAAACGAAGAGACACTTTAAGGATAACACTTTAACATTCACGACTCACGAACCCGCAGTCAGCAGAAATCACGTGCAAATTGTTTTTGTGGAATACACGTGTAACTTTAAGTAGATTACACATTGTGCTTCTGATTTAATTGAGGTATAATATATTATACATTTATATGTGTACAATATACTATTTAATCTCAAGGGAAAAAGCCCTTTTCAGTTTACTCCCTCCTACTCCTACTGAAGCTTTTGCCCACTTACCATTATTTATTTTATGTTAATACATACATTTTATTGAATATAATTGGATTTCAAGTTTAATGGGGATGGCACACGAATATTTTGTCGTCAGTGCTGGAAGAGATTAAGCGTCTGAATTGGTGTCAGTGTAAATACCCACAGTAAAACATTTAAATCGCAAAACCTTCAGACATTGCCTTCTTTTGCATTTTTTAGTGGCTATGCAATATTTTTACACACACATATTATATTCACACTACCACCAATAGAAAGGTATTTTCTGATGTTTTTCTGGAGGAGATTAAGTATGGATGACAAAACATACAATGCGCCATTACCCTTAGAGTGCCCGGTGCACAGCATATAGTGCGGCCCAACTCTTTGCAATACATTTTAGGAGTACAAAGAGTCACACCTTTGGGTACAACCCGCTGGTTAGGGTGCAAAAGTGGAAAGGACAGAGAGCTTTGTGCCCATTTTTACTGTCCATTGAAAACATTTATTTTCTTATACCATTTTTAATCTTTCACCCAGATAATTAAGTTGACCTCTAAAGCTATATAAAAAATATTGTTTTATTATTACAGAGAAAAAGGAAATAATTCAAAAAAAAAAATTGGATTATTTGGATAAAATGGAGTCTATGGGAGGTGGCCTTTCCGTAGTTAGGAGCTTTCTAGACAACAGCTTTCAGGATAACGGATCCCATACCTGCATATGTATATTCAAACAGTGAAACCAATATTTGTGGTTTATATCGTATATCATGCTGGTGATAAATATCACCAGATGAGACTGTTTTTAGGGTTGCCACCTTTATTAAAAAATTTTACCGGCCAGTGGGGGACGGGCACCAAAAGGGGGCGGTCCGTGATGCTAAAATGGGCGGAGCTACGCTGCGTGCTACAAAAGGGGCGGAGCAACATTGCACAGTGCTAGAAAAAAGGTAAGTTCTTTTCGAATTGGGGGCAGGCCAGGGGCTTTTTTTTAAAGGGTATTACAAATTACCGGCAATTGTATTGCCGATAAATTTGTAATACCGGCCTTGGCAGGTGTTTTACCGGCTAGGCCGGTAAAATACCGGCCGGGTGGCAACTCTAACTGTTATACACATATAACTTAAGGCTGTGTGTGTTGCTTGCCTTCTTTTACTGGGCTAAAATGAATATGGTCTGATAAGAGATATCACTTACATTGTACTTATTTGCACATTTGTATTGGAGAAGGGTAAGAACAATTAAAGGGAGTCTACACCCCACATTTTAGTGCTGAACTGCGTTTAGTACATGTTGTAAAGGTCCACTTCTGAGTTAATATGTTTACTAAGACGATAACACATGTTAAAGTCAAACAAAGAATACAGTGGTCATTTAGCAGAGCAGAGGCCATTAAAAATCTTTTGGAGGTGACTGGCCTCCAACTGGACAGCACAATGTAGAGAATAATAACACAATAGGGGGGCTATGGGGGTAATCAAGATTGTATCAAGCCAGCCTGACAGACATGAAGTGCAGGTATGACTAAAGCTAGCCACATACAATTCAGCATCTCTTGACTATATGGGCATTATACTCACTGGCTTATGTGTCTAGACCCAAAACAACAGCTTCCCCAATCAGCATTTGATTAAGGATCTTTCAGATATCAATCATGCTCTGTCCAGAGCTAAGGACACCATCAGGTCACAGATTCAGGTGGAAATTGTAGTTTATAAATTGCTGCTGAACAACCAAATGTACCGTATGTGGCTGTAAACATTTACACTCTACACAACATGATATGCCTTTATCCCCCCTAAAGGGGGCCCTTGGCTAGGAGCCTCTCTGTCCAACCCTTGGCGAGTGAGGATCAAACCAGTCTTACACACAAAGGTTTCAATAGTATAACATGTATGAAGTGATTATTATGAACAGAGAACATTCCTTCCTTGCATATTTTCATTGTTAAACATGAAGGGGAGCTGCCATATTTCCCACTAGTATTGTATGCAAACTGCAACATGAAATGCTCCTTCTTTATTGGATAAATGATGGAAAATGCCTGACCCAAGGAAGGTAGTGCCCCATGTCTCAATCTACTGTATGTGCAAAAACGAAGAGAAGGAAAGTTCTGTGCTCAAAATAATAAATAAACCAAAATGCAAAGTAAACCCATATTATGGAAAGAGCATATAACCTCTTTAATTTCGATAAAAAGACCAAACATCTTGGAAACATTCATAGAGTTTTCCTCTAAGTACAGGAGCTCAGAAAATGACAAATATAATGAGATTGTGTTACCTCTGGGTTGTGAGGGTCCGGACTACAGTTGACAGCAGCTGACCGTCTTTTGCTGAAACTTGCATGACATACTGTGGCTGCCCATTCACAAGACTGCTACAGTCTTCCACTGTCTTTCCAGAAGGGGCCGAGCTTGTGCAGTCTGGCAAGACCTCAGGCAGGTGACTGCAGCGGCTGGTTGTCATAGTGACAGACAGCAATTACAGTGCTAATGGCTTCCGCATATGTACTGGATTTCCATCTGCAAGACACCAGAATGCAGTTTAAAGTGGGACCTGGATTGTTCGCAGTTTAGCACATGGAAACATTTCCCTGCACCGTGCATTTCACGGTTACTGAGTTTACAAAGTTGAGGCTGTAATTTCTTAGTTTACTTGGAATGGAATCAGGAATCAATAGGAAACTCTGGAGACATAACACTACTACACTCCAAGAACTTGGCACATGGAGGAACAGCACAAGATACAGGCATATGAAAAAGTTTGGAAACCCCTCTCAGCCTGCATAATAATTTACTCCACTTCAACAAAAAAAGATAACAGTGGTATGTCTTTCATTTCTCATCTGAGTACTGGGTTTTCTTCTGAACAAAGATTTTGAGTGAGGCAGTATTCAGTTGTATGAAATTAAATCACATGTGAAAAACTGGCTGTGCAAAAATGTGGGTACCCTTGTAATTTTTCTAATTTGAATGCATGAAACAGCTCAATACTGATTATTGGCAACACCAAATTGATTGGATCAGCTCATTAAAGGAGAATTCAACCCTGTAGAAAAAACCCTGTACCCCCCACCCCACCTAGACCATCCTCCCCCCAGCCTAACTGCACCCAGGGGAAATGCTCCATACTTTATACTTACCCCTTTGTCGCAGATTCTGGCATCAGACTTCATGGCAGCCATCTTCTGTGTCTTTTCCGTCCAATTCAGTGCATGCGCAGTTGCCAAAACCGGCAAACTGCTCCAACTGGGCATGCGCCGACATACCAGTCTCCCATTCAGCTTACCGAGGGCCCGGAAGCTCAATGATGTGAAGTCCGATGCCAAAATCTGCGATGAGGGGTAAGTATAAAGTCTGAAGCATTTCCCCGGGGGACAGCTAGGCTGGGGGGAGGGGGGAGGAGGGAGGGTGGTCTATGTGGGGTGGAGGGGTACAGGTTTTTTTTCTACAGGGTTGAATTCTCCTTTAAGCCTTACACTTCATAGGCAGGTATGTCTATTCATGAGAAAAGGTAAAATATTTAAGGTGACCAATTGCAAGTTGTGCTTCTGTTTGACTCTCCTCTGAAGAGTGACAGCATGGAATCCTCAAAGCAACTCTCAAAAGAGATGAAAACAAATATTGTTCAGTGTCATGGTTTAGGGGAAGGCTACAAAAAGCTATCTCAGAGGTTTAAACTGTCAGTTTCAACTGAAAAGAATGTAATCCGGAAATGGAAGGCCACAGGCACAGTTGCTGTAAAATCCAGATCTGGCAGGCGAAAAAAAATACAGGAGGGGTATATGCGATTATGAGAATGGTTACAGAAAACCCAAAGATCACCTCCAAAGACCTGCAAGAACATCTTGCTGCAGATGGTGTATCTGTACATCAGTCTACAATTCAGAGCAATTTGCACAAAGAACATCTGTATGGCAGGGTGATGAGAAAGAAGCCCTTTCTGAACTCACGCCACAAACAGAGTCGCTTGTATGCAAAAGCTCATTTTTATCAGCCACAGTCATTTTGGAACAAAATGCTTTGGACTGATTATTTGGCTATTTGGTCATAACAAAAAGAACTTTGCATGGAGGAAGAAGAACACTGACTGCATTCCAAGAAAAACTATGTCGCCAAAAGCGATGTCGCCAAATGAGCGGATCTCTCTCCGATATGCCCACCCTGAGGTGGGCAATATCGGGCTGATCCGATCGTGGGCCCTAGGGCCCAATGATCGGATCCTAACGAATGGGGGTCGGATAGCGGGACCACATCAACGAACAGATGCGGCTGCGATCCGACGGGATTTTTTGTCCCATCCGAGATCTGGCCGAATTTCTGTCTGCATCTTTTATCGGCCCGTGTATGGCCACCTTTACTGTCAAATTTGGTGGAGGTTCCATCATACTGTGGGGCTGTGTGGCTAGTTCAGGGACTGGGGCCCTTGTTAAAGTCGAGGGTCAGATTAATTCAACCCAATATCAACAAATTCTTCAGGATAATGTTCACGCATCAGTCACAAAGTTGAAGTTACACAGGGGTTGGATATTCCAACAATCACCCTAAACACACTTCAAAATCTACAAAGGTGTTTATGCAGAGGGAGAAGTACAATATTCTGGAATGCCTGTCACAGTCTCCAGACTAATGGAAAATCTATGGGGGTGATTTGAAGCAGGCTGTCCATGCTCGGCAGCCATCAAATTTAACTGAACTGGAGAGATTTTTTATAGGAGGTGTCTATAAGCTGTTACATTTGCAAAACTAAGAATTTACATAATATCTCGGTCTAATTTTGCTATGATGCATATTGCATATTTTCTGTTAATCCAATAAACTTTATGTCACTGCTGAAATACTACTGTTTCCATGAGGCATGTTATATATTAAAAGGAAGTTGCTATTTTCAAAGCTCAGCCAATGATAAACAAAACTCCAAAGAATTAAGAGGGGTTCCCAAACTTTTTCATATGACTGTATATTCCCAAAGCAATCCTGGCTATCTCCTATACTAATTCCATGCATTCTTTATCCCAATTCATTTTAGTAATCCTTATCTGTCAGAGACATAGGGAATTTATTGCTGCAGTGTTTAAAATCAGGGTGGCAGTAGCCTGACAGAGTACCAGAGGATCTCCTGTGGGCACCAGCCAAGGACAATTTCCATCAAACTAGGTCTATGAGATTACATTTAACATTGTCTAATTATCTAATTAATGGAGCAAAAGTCCAAGTCTTGGAAGATCTGACGGGCCCTAGTCCCACCACAACACTGGTTAATATATCACTTAAAACAAAAAGGATTAAAAGGAATAGAGCAATTGAATTTAGTGATCCCTGCCCCAAAGAGGGATAGCAATGGACACAAATGTTAGCCTGAAATAGCTTGTTCTGCCGCTGGTTCCAGCAAAAATAATGTGAGTTATTTCCACGTCTGCCTCGGGTGATCCGCTTCATGCTGCTGTATTGTGTGAATTATCCGGAGTATTTCCTAGTACAGCTCGGACCTCATTTCTATGCAAGTCACAAACAGGTAAGTGAAAATACTTCTTATGGATGGAGAAAATCGCTTTTCAACACACCAGCGACTGTGAGGCAGACCATCACAGTAATGAAATTAATGTAAAACTTCTTTCTTTCTTTCTCACCTGTCAGCCGGTGTTTCTATTCTACTGGCCCTTGTTAGCAGTGCAGCGCAGGACACTCTACATTACATGAATGAAAAGAATGCCTGGCATCAATTCCAACATGCAGCTTGCTAGAACAATAGTATATCCCAACTGCTTCCCTCCAGCTGTTGCTAAATCTTTATTTTCTAAGTCCCAGATTTTGATCTTTCCTTGGGAATGCCATGCTTTTTAAAAAGGACCAGATGCACTGAAAATCTAAAAAATCTTATTGCTAGAAATCTGTCCTCAGTGGCTGCTCTCACTCATAATATTATCTCTCCTAACACTCCCAAACTCTGATGGGACAGTCTCACTCAACATAATATATCTCCTAATGCTCCCAAGCTCTGATGGGACAGTCTCACTTTACATAATATCATATCTCCTAATGCTCTCAAGCTCTGATGGGACAGTGTCACTCAACATAAAATCATATCTCCAAACGCTCCCAAACTCTGATGGGACAGTTCTCTCACTCATAATATCATCTCTCCTGACACTCCCAAACTCTGATGGGACAGTCTCACTCAACATAATATCATATCTCCTAATGCTCCCAAACTGTGGTGAGCCAGTCCTCTCACTCAACATTACATTATACTGTGTCCTAATGCTCCCAAACTCTGGTGGGACCGGGGGTACTTACTAATTATTAATTATACATTTTAAATTAATTACTAATAATTTTTCTAAGTTTTTGCCCGAAAACCCTAACTTTTTTGAACATCTGCCATTGACTTCTACATGACTGCGACAGGTTTTTAGCAGCTTTGTGGTATTCAAGCTTTTTTCTCCCTCTAAAAAATTTCCTCAACCTGAAAAAATCAAGGCTTCATAAATAGGCCCCTAAATCTCCTAATGCTCTCAAACTTTGGTGGGACAGTCCTGAACTGTATACTCCAAAAAGGAAAGGAGTTTACCAGGAGGCAAGCCAAGTTTCAGAAGGAACTGGGGGCATGTTTGAGCATAGGTGGATAGAGACATGGCCTACATTCTGGTTGGTATGAAATATATCCAGAACCATTAAGCTTTCATAATAATGTGACTACAGAAAACATAGTAGCTCCAATGAATTTATGGAGATCTTAAATCTCATTGAATAATAATAATCTCTTCAAAGTTCCTACAGATTATAACAAATACCCCTGCTAAACTGCAATTTAAGAACATTTGAAGGGCCACAAGATGGTATACGTTTGCCTCAGGCCCTACCTTATCTAAAGACAGCCCTGTTCTTGTGTTGTTCTGATTGGGTCTCCTAGATATAGTGTGGCCCCTGGGCAGGAACATGTGAAGGCTTGTGAATAAGATGGCTGTACACCTGTTTCTGAGAGAAACTTTGGATAAAATATTACTGCTCAGTTTAAACCCAATTAAACATTTTTGCATTTTGATAAAATATTGCTATAATCTGTGTTGTTCTCTAATAATGTTCATCGGCTGTAAGATTTATTTGAGTTCTCATTCTAAATCAAGCACATCTAAAGCTTTTTATTCTCCAGAGGAGCCCTGGGAAAGCAGGCACAATGGTACACTTTCCCACATACTTTTCCATCGAACCTCTGCTACCTGATTCAGGAGTCCATTTCTCCCACAACTAAATGACTCTGGAAAAATATAGATAAAATATTGAGGCTGTTATCTGTCTGAAGTTGCTACAAGCTGGGGCTAATAGAATATGAATGGTGGTAAAAAAAAAAGAAAGAAAGAAATAATGCGGGAGAAGAAGGTGCTGAGCGAAATAAATGGAACTACAGCCTATTAATAATATATAGAGACAAAACAGAATTCCCACTATGAGGAAGAAGTCACATTGCACCAAAGCAATCAATCATTGCAGCAATGAGAATAAACGGCTACTTGGCTTCGTCAGTCTGTCCCTTTTAGATGTTCGTTACCTCGTAATCATTAATACAACTCCTTGCTGACTCAGAAGGGAATTATTATATTAGGGCCCGGTTACTAGAGTAATCCCCTGGATGATCCAACATCTGTTTCTGTAAGTCAGTATTATGTTTTATGTTAAGTCTAATAGTGTCATTAGTGTTGGCACAGCCAGGCTAATACAAAGACAGTAATGGTGCTGCCAAATGTAAAGAACAAGGCAAGAGCTCCCAAATGGATACAGAACATGTGTTTTATAATAGAAATTCTGGACTAGAAGCTAAACCGGTGCATTTTTTTCTAAACAGGAGCACAGTAGTGGGCCAGGGAAAAAGTCAGAGCCTAAGTGCCTAACATACTGACACCCCAAGTGTATTAGCCAATCTCTTAATGAACAGATCATTTAGGGGGGCCAAACATTACATATTTAACCAAGGTTTTTAAGGGCATGTCAGATAATGAAACAAAATATATCCCGTATTTCAGAAAAATATTTGGTGACCATAAACATTGTTTATGCCTGGCTGATAAAAAAAGATGCTTGATGTTAATGTTATTGATGCCAATCCTAGTTCTCATAAAGAATGCAACCAGTGCTCAAAATGCTCTAAGTGCCATAAAATGAGTTAAATGTGTATTTGTGACATGATAAGTAAAGCAACTGTTACTGAAATGAAATTAGCATGTGCCATATATTATTAGTCACGTGCAAAGCTCAGGATAAACAGGATCTGCATGACTATAAAAAAATATGCAGAGCTCAACATTTCAGTAGCAGTTCCTTTCTCAGCAAAACCTAGAACACTGAAAGCAGGTGTGACTTGTAACTGCCCACAAACACTCATTTAAGAATGAGACGTAGATTTGTATGAATGAGGGCGTGCTGAGCCTACACACACAACTGAATTAAAACCCTAAAAGAGCTTGCTCACTCCCACTCTGAGGCACTGGACCCACAGAAGTCCTGGGAGTCATACAGCAACTTGTAGATATAGTAGCTATGGCTTGGAGTGAGGACTGCGCCTGTGTGTTTGTAGGCTTTAGCTATAGTACCGGTAAGTGCATTTCTGAGACAACATAGGTGACCACAGACATAGGATTATGAGAACACAGTTGTATTGTACCGGTCTCTATACATATATTTTGAAAGTGCAGTTGTGGAAAGAGACTTTTATTGGAATCAGACGCTTTCACAATTTAGCCACACCCACAGGCAGGACTAGTCTAGTTCTACTTGCTCTCAGGAAACCCTGCAATTAGATGTTTATCTTGCCCAGCACAGGGGTTACATTCTGATGAAATAATTGTGTAAGAAAGAACATCAGAAACATGTATTTGTGCTCCTTAAAAGGGACCTGGGCCACTTACGTAATACAATTTACAAACCAGCCCATGTTGTAATTGAAAAAAATATATTAAGACGTTTTCCTTTGTACAGAGATGAGGAAGGCTTGCTGTATTGATCATGCTAACTGAGCTACTGCATCAGCTGTCATTCCACAAAAGCTTTGGCTCCCCCGGCTCCTACCCTAGTATAGCAAAATGGGGGTCCAATCTATTTATAATCAAATCTACAGAGCTATAAAATGCATCCCTGTGACAATAGCATAACATGTTTCTATAGATTATAGCATTACCTATGGCACATGTAATGACTTCAACGTTGTGCTACAAATTTTAGATTTTTCACTGCCAAAAACATGGTGTCGGAACACCTAAAATTGCACCATTGGTATTTGTCGGACAATCCGGTGCTGGTGTAAATCAGATAAACTAGTGCTTTTGATATAGGACACAATAACCCAGGTTATGCTGAAGAGGTTTCCAAAGAATGTCTGCACACCTGCAATACAGAAGGACTGCATCCATAGTTACCAGCAGCAGAGGACAGGTAGGAGTCCTGTCAGGGGTCCCAAGGCAGTAGGGGTCTGATGTTACGGTGGTTATTGCATATATCAGGGATGTTGACTTCAGGTGCTTTTAGCTGAAAATAAAGCTAATCAAAATACCAGTATTTTACCACTTGTGTAGGAGTATTTCCCTAAATGAACTGTAAATGTGCCACAGCCGAGGCTCTAGCAACAATTAAGGAACAATTCCCTCTATAATGAATTAGAGAAAAAATATTTAAATACAATAATTGTCACATAGAAATTTGTGTCAGTTTCCACTAATAATATGATTATTTCCACTAAAACAAACGACTCTATTGTTAGGAATAATGAGAAGAGCATCTTATGCAAGAAATATAGGAGCAACCTGATTATCTGTGGGTTGAGTATAAATGAATTAGTGCCAACATAAAATATAGTAATGAGCATGATACATCTCCTTTCTCCTACTGTGGCCAGAGGCTTAGATAAAATATTTGTTTGTTATGGACTCTGACAGCGCACTCACTAGCAATAACAACTTGGTCTGTGGGTACACTGATAGGGTCACTATGGCAACCATGTCTATTGACAGCAGATCTGCCATAATGGGGGTTCTTGAGCCAGGGGCCCCACAGCAGAGCCAGCCCTAAGATGGAAAAGTATGATTAGTGGGTTGTATAATGGGGAGGGGTTTGTGGGGGGAGTAGGCATGGTTAGAGTGGATTGTGGGTGGGTTTTGGGCATACTTGAGGAGTGGCCTCGTAGATTGGTCATGTATGTGAGGGGCATTAATTTTTCATTGAGGCCGTATTTTATTTGGGCTCACCACCAGGGGTCCAGATGACCATCGGGGAGGGACCTTGTAACTTAGTAGTATGGTGCTCTATGATTATTAATGGCATCCCTGAATAACAGGCAAGTAGGGGACGTTTTGACTATGGCTAGAAGTCACATGAGAATCATGTGCCATAGCACTAAAAGGAGGACTTAATCCTAAAAATAATACGGCTGGAAAAACCATATTTGATGTACTGAACTTATTAAACCAGTCTAAAGGTTCAGCATCACTATAGTTGTAATAAATCTGGGCCTTTAAAGTTGTCACAGGCGTTTCCCATCTTGATTTTTTTTTAGGAGTGTCTGTGACATGCACATGCTCAGTGTGCTTTGAACAGCTATTTAGACTTTAATCTTAAGGGTCATCACAATTTATCAAGCAGAAAATTAGGTTTGTCTGTCACATTAACCGATTCTACAGGGCAGATTATTGCATTTGGATGCTAATTGTGCTGATTTACTAATCAGCCTTATATTGGGACATTGATATTATATATATTCGGTATATTGTGAGTAGGTCCCTAAGCTCAGCAAGTGACGGCAGCACAGAGCATGTGCAGTGAATCAGAAGAAAAGAAGATGGGGAGCTACTGGGGTATCTTTGGAGACACATCTTTACTGCTAAACAGCTGTGGTTGCCTTGGGCTGGTACAGAATCACAAATCATAATGTACAACATGTCTGCCCTACTTCTTTAGCTAAGCGTTACTTCTCCTTTAAGAGTGGTAGTAAAGCCATTAGTTAATGTATAGAACATGTGCGTTCAAGCAAAGAAACTATCTTGCATTATGCCACAGTAGTGAACAGGGCATTAGTCTGATGCATCCAATAGGTTGGCATCAAGACAGAAGTCATCTCAGCAGAGCTTATTTTTATAATAAAGGTATTGAATAAAACAGCATTGCAATGCATACAGATACTTAATTCCCATGATACACAGAGGTTTAAAAAAATTGTGTTTTAAAAGTTTAGACATGACGGTGACTAGCCATAAGGAGACAGACAAAAATCTCCTAAAAGTCATAAACCGATCACCGCTTTTCATACCACCTTTTATTAGAGAAATTCTTCTCCTTCCAAACTTCTGGAAACAGATGCGTAACTATAGAGGAAGCAGACCCCACAGCCTGGGAAATAGGGGGGCCCGGACTGTGGGGTCTGCTTCCTCTATAGCTAATAACTCCCGACCCTCCTCCACAGCCCTCTCTTACAGACAAGGAAGTGGAGCACAAGTCAGGACTTGGTGGAGTCGGATGGGAGTGGGTGGGGTCAGTGGGAGTGGTCATGGTCAGGGCAGGAGGATGGGGATCTGAATAATATACTAGTTACGCCACTGTCTGAAAATATCCTGCGACAAATCATTTTACAATTAAACAATTTTAATTTTAACAATTGGAAAACTGTGAAATAATATAAAAACACATTATAATAATAATAAAACAATATACAATATTAACAATGTTGAGCTCTCCTTTTAGGTTATACTCGCCTGCCTGTATTTATCATCCGGTTTAGTGTGAATATTGTGTATTAAGAGAATGATAAAGAGAAGGACGAGGCCATTTAACAAGCAGGCGCTGATACATATAATAAAGGCAGAAAGCGGTACACTGTGTTTTTCTGGTTTTGGGAAAGCTTTAATTTTAAGTGCTGCACAGCAAGAAAATACACCATTTGTTCCAATTTTTACGCAGCTACTTAGAAACGCTTCAACATTTCAGGTGAACTCAGTTGCGCAGGAAGGTATAGGAGGACATTTTGCATTGTTAAAAAGCCACATTAGGAAAGGCAATTGGTAATTGATATTCACGCAGCACAATGTGTTTACAAGTAGGAAAATCCTAAAGGCGGGCTCAGGTATATAAAGCAGAGCGTTTTATGGTTTCAGCTCAGGAGGCAATATCACGCTGGCTAATTCAATTACAATATAACAGTTTTAGGTCTAACCAGAAGACTTTTCATTTTGCTGATCTGTAAATACCCACAGCTATTTTGATTTATGAGACATAAAACGGCAGTGGAAGCGCTACCAACTGTACAGAGCTGAAGTATATAAAAAAACAAGAGCCTTTCAATCGCCTATTTCCGACATTCCGCGATTCCCATAATTTAACCCCAAACCTTAATGCGTCTATAAATAAATTGTAGAAACATGTCCGTTTTAAAAATTCAATTATTAAAATCACCTGCAAAGGAATAGATAAAGGCCCTGCAGTTGGTAGTCAGATCTAATTTAAGAGGCTGCAATTGTGACCACACAGTGAATTACCTTGCCCAGTGGGGCACATATTGTTACTTTTAAACACAAACAAACCCACAATTTAATACTTAACAAATTAATGGAATATTTTGTTTACTGTATGTGCTTAATACCTTAATTCTCAAGACCTATAAATGAACAATTTTCAGTTTCCTATCATAACTTTCCTTGGGGGGTGGATCTGAGTTATTTTTGTTCACAAATATTTACCCTCCCTCTCGGTTTAATTGCTGAACACATGCAAACAATAGGTTTGTTTTGTAGTTCATATGGAGATGCTTTGAGTGTCACAGCAGGACTTCATTATCTGTAAGGATAAACATATGTAACCTATTATTTATCATTATTCAGTCCCAGCTGTTTAAGGATTATGGTGGATGCTTTGTTGCCCGAGCATTAGTATTTTAGCTGGTGAGTGAGCATAACAATCTCTTCCAATTCACTGTAATGATAATTGCCTGGAGCTGTCTGGTTCAAGCAATCTTCTTCCTTGACCTGCAAGTTTCCTACACAGTTCTAGGTGACTACATTACAATAAATTGTATTTAAGGTAAACTACTAAACCCTTGAGCAACAAAACATCCAAATTCACTGTGTATATGTCATTGCCTTATAGCCCTGTTTCTTAATTTCGGGTCCCCAGATATTCTTATACAATTCCCACCATTATTTAAAATACAATCAAGGGTTTAAGCATGCTGGGAATTGTAGTCAACCATATCTGACAAAGGAACTGGGCCTAAGGGTAAGGTCACACTGAGATTCGGGGAGATTTAGTCGCCCAGTGACTATCTCCCCGAACTTCTTTCCCCTGTCTTCTGCCTGCTACAATAAAAAAATGTCTGTGGCATGGCACTCGCGGCGCTTCGTTTTCCGAAGTCGCCTCACGAGGAAACTTTGGGCGACTTCAGAAAACAAAGCGCTGCAACAGCCATGTCACAGGCGTTTTTCCATTGTAGCAGGCGGAAGACAGGAGGAAGCAGTTCGGGGAGATTAGTCGCCTCCAAAGAAGAGGCGATTAGTCAACGGCGACTAAATCTCCCAGAATCTCAGAGTGTGACCTTACCCTAAAAGGGATTGTCAAAATCAAAGCTTTTTAATGTCCGAGAACGATGCTTTCTGTCTGAAAATTCTGTACCTAAAATTTTAGGGGGATAATCATAAAGAAGTGTAAAATAATTTATACAAAAAGAATAAAAATAATTGTAAAATAAATGGCACAGCTCCCTGCAATCCTTACAACCCAACTCTGCTTTGTAGAAATGGTACAAAGTCAGGCAGCAGAGGAATATGGGAGTATTTGGAATAAAGGCAGCCACACAGACACAACAAAATTAATTACACAGATTTATAACTATGTAGTGTACTGTGCTATTAGAGTGACGACGATTGGTGTAATGATTTATATAGCTTTTATACAGTTGCCCAGTAAAGTAGGATATTACATGGAAGTCATGCCACTTTATTGTACCTGCTATTTGTTTACAAGTTGGATCTTGTAAGGATTCTACATACAATTATATAAAAGTAGAAGTCACAAAAGAAAGGTCACTAAAACCATGATTTGGTCAAGACTAGGTCACTTGCAATGCATATACCTACAGATTTATACAATGGAGGCATACCTGCCAACATTTAGGAAACAGAAAGAGGGACAAAAATATCTGGCACGCGTAGCACGGCAAACATTTTTGGCCACGCCTACTGTTGTGGCCACACCCCCTAATTACCATGTTCATTTTACATAACTCTGACGTTTTTATATGTTATTACAGTTTTGCAAATGAAGGTGAATTGCCTTTAAGCTGTGAGTCTTCATTCTTATCTTATCAAACTGTTACAAAAGTATGTTAAGTATCTATTCTGGGCTGTCTGCCAAGACCCAATTAAGTTAGAAACTTTGTATCTGTTTCTGGCTGTTCAGTGCAGCAGATCAAAGAGAAATTCAGGACTTATCAGTACAAATCCATGACAGCGGGTTGAGCTGTCAAAAGCAGGACTGCCTTGCTCAAAACAGGACAGTTGGGAAGTATACTGGAATTCTTGTTATGTGACACTTAGCCTAAATTATACTCCCACATTTGCTTGCAAGGCACCCATATAAGGCTATAATACTATGAAGTGAATGTTGGCATTGACCGCTTTTCAAGTAAGAAGTCACCAAGTACACATAATTTTTCATTTTAAAACTGCGGGCATGGCCATTGGTATAAAAAAAACTATATAAACACACCCCACCCTCCAATTTCAATGTAATAGGAGGTAATCAACGTTTAAATCAGGTCTAGAAAGGGCAAGGCACACATAGTGGATTGTCCGCTTTATTGAGATGGAGGAAAGCGGATCCACTCCACATACCGTTTGTGAATTTTTGGCCAAGCAAAACAGGTCAGATTTGCCCATCACTATTCGCTATGTGTGTCCTTCCACTAAACCACAGCAACCAATCAGGGCAATTGTTATTGGCTAGCTGTTTAAAAAAATTTATAGTGCAAGGACCACACTACTGGCTAAAAGAGCTATAAATTCGCTATAATATGCATTTGTTTAGATCTGCAGCCATTGATTTCTCCAAAGCCCTAAGTATAGAAATAGCTTAAAACAGAATTTATTGCTCTCCTCCTAAGACCAAGACTGCATTGCAGTGCGCAATAGGTGTCACGAGTGTGCTTTCTTCCACGGAAGCAGTCTTTTGCTCCGTAACCAGTGCAGCTATGCCCGCCCTCTTTAGAAGAGTAGCCAATCGGAACAGTTAATGGCGGTAGCTATGGATACGCTTGCCCCTTTCTCTCATCCATAGGCATTAATCGCCTCTGAAATAGTTGTTATTCACGAACAAATAGACGGGAATGGCGTGCATAGTGACGAAATCTGGTTTAAGATGGAAGGCGCAATCGGTTACAGAAGGGGAAAATACAGGGCGGAATTATTCCAATTAAAAAAGGTATTTTCACATTCAAAGTTAGGGATCTGGATGAGCAGGAGGTGACTATTTAAACAATGCAGGAAGTAAAAAATGGCTTTCCTTGTCCTTTAATAGCAAATGTCTTTTTTTTTTATTGAATTCCGAGACCTGGTACAAACATTGTGACTTTTGTTACATGTTCCTCATTTGTTTTCCCCTGGCCCTGTACAATCAGAGGCTAGAACAAACTTTGCTTTGGTATAAAACACACAAGGTTGGAATCATATGTAATAAATTGTGTACAAAGGACTAATAAACCTGCCTCTCAGTGTGTCTGTAACGCATTTTGCTCCTCAACAGATGGGAGGTTCTGGCTGAAGACCTAAATTAAAATGGAAAAATAAATTATATATATATATTATTGGAAACCTCCTAGAGGAGTTCCATAAAAGTAGAATTCCATGTATTTATTTTTCGATTGAGCGAAAGTGCTGAGGATGTTTGAATTTGTTTATTTATGCTGCAATGTGTATCATGAGTCATGGATACAGATCAAAACAATTGCTAACAAACTAAACAGGCGGCCAAAGCCTGCATAGTGTCTAAATAAAGCTCCAGAGTGCTCCAAATCCAGGGCCTCAGTGAAAACTTCTGTGACAGCCAAGTGCTAAGGATGTAAATAGCTGAAGCACAATGTTTACCTGGATACTTGGCACATGTATACATGGAATGACTGAATTACGGCAGAGAGCTGGATCCGCATGAGCTTCTTTATAGCCCACAGCATCTAAAAGTTATCGTTGCTATATATTTCATAGATTTTGAAGTAAATAGAGATGTTCTGGTAAAGTTCATAGCCATTTCAGGTTCTGCCTGAGCTGCTCCATTCTCTGCTCTTTAGGTCTGGGAATTCCCTATAGGAATTAGGATAAACTAAGACGTCCATGCACCCTCAAAAATCCACAGAGTTGGAATCAAGCAAGTCAAGAACTAGTAAAGCTATTTGGAGGTGTATGTAGAAGAATACAGTAGAACCCCTTTATGTTTTTAATGGTACCAAAACAAATTGAGTAAAATCAGGGAAATGTATTATGTGTTATATTTTGGTGCGACCACAAAAATAACTATGTAACATATGGTAAAACTTAAAATCATGCGATGTAAAACTGAGGTTTTACTGTATATATATATATATATATATATATATATATATATATATATATATATATATAGTGATTTAAAGGCACAACACTTACCTTTACATAGTGTAACATACAGTAAATATGAATGGTAAATGCATGCCCATACAAATAGTATTTTTTTTTAAACTTTTACTGCTACATAAGACATGATGGCAGTAACACAAATCAATTAGTGAAAAAGAATTTATTGTTTAAAAGCCAAGTTGTTTCATTCAGGCTCCAGAGTAATCTTTTATCCTGCTGATTTCTAGACAGAGGCTAGACATCAGCTGATACGGCAGCAGATATGATAGAATTGTACCTGCCTGCCGTGCCCATGATGACAGACTTGCACCCACTATTCTCTTGTTATTTCTTGCTCTACCAAGCAATATAAGCCCTCCAAGTTTATGGCCATTAGCCTGCACTTGGGATCCCTAGAATTGAAATAATTAATACAACATGACACTTGAACAATGGTTTATGTTAGATTTAAAGAAGGAGAAAGCCAAATGCACTGCTCCATTATGGCATTATGGGGGTTGTTCACTTTCCAATCACTGTTTTTCAGTTCAGTTGATTTCAGATTGTTCACCAGAATAAAGACTTCATCCCTATGGACTTGTTGTGATGGGCCAAATGATCGGATCAGCCTGATATCAGCCCAATATCGCACACATGCCAGCTTAAGGGATGTTTGACCATCTACACTGTTTAAACTTGATACATTATTTAATACATTCTTTTTATCAACTACAGAGAAATGGCATCCACTAAAGCTCGGGAGCATGCTCAGTTGGAACTGAGGCTACTGCTTGTTCAGCATGTATCAATTCATTTAATTTAGTAACAGTTTGGAAAGTCTTTGTGAACTTGTACTGGAAAACAACAAAAGGGGGATTTACATTTTTAAGCCTGGTTAAAAATGAAAAATAGAAAGAAAACGAAAAAAATAATTCTAGACTATGAAAATGATACTTTTTTTGTCAAGGTGGGCTGCAAAAGTGGCTTAATTTTGTTCTTGCAAAATAAGCATACTTTATATACTTTATATGCCTTTTAACATTTGAAATAATTGTATAAATAGTATTAATTACTGTTGTGCCCTTGTACTATTAATGCATACACAAATAGCTCCACAGAGATAAAATATGCACACACATAATGCCAGCACTTTCCAAAGACTCCGAATGAGATGCAAAGGAAGGAAATCTGGCAACTAATGCCACTACAGTACAAAACAGTTCAGGAGAGAGTATATTATTCCCAAATATATCACTCCCAAAATCCCAGTGCTCAGTACCATCCTCTCATATAAAACAGATTTGCTTTATAAATAGCAAATATTTGCATGCTGCCATCCAAACATACAATGCAATTCAGCCTTAAAAGGAAACCTGTAAAGCTTCACAGTTCATATGATACAGATGGCAGGGAACAATCCATCACTTTATATAAACCACAGTACCAGATGTAAAGTGTTTATTTCTGAAATAACAACAGGAGTTCTGAATTGCATTGTAATAAAGGAAAAAGCAGAGTTCCAGAAAGAAACCATCTCTGACTTCATAGGAAAGGCACTCTGCTTGGTAAAGTAATGTGGCTGCAATTTACGGAGTAATTCCCCAGCTGCTGCTACAACAATACTCCCAGCATCCTCCCAAGCAGTGGAATAACTGGGACAAATACATTTTATTAGGGTAAGGGGAGAAAATAAGGGCGTTTGATCATTAAAGGGTAGTTCACCTTTAAATGATGTAGAGAGTGATTTTCTGAGACAGTTTTTGAGTTATTTAGCTTTCTATTCAGCAGCTCTCCAGTTTGCAGTTTCAGCTCTCTGGTTGCTAGGGTCCAAATTACCATAGCAACTATAAGACTGGAATATGAATAGGAGAGGGGCTGAATAGAAAGATGAATAATAAAAAGTAGCAATAACAACACATTTGTATAACGTATATACATATTGCATTGCCAGTATTTTTACCTAATAGTGTATGTAAATTACAATGGTCACTGAGGGAAAGGTATAGTTCCAGCAATGTACTGGTATCTGATTGAGTGGCTTACACCCATTTCTTTTACCGATCATGTCAATGTATTCAGAACCTCCCCTTGATAAAAGACCGATGGCGGTCTGAAACGTTGCCAGATATATTGGGGTCAGGAACCCATGTCTCAATAAAGGCATTTTAAAGTAAAGCGATCCATGGCTGGTGCTGTCGTTTTCTACAAATTCAGAACCTCCCCTGCACTGACTTTTAGAGGAAGTTTAATTCTATTGAACTAAAGATACAAGGACCTTTTTCTCAAGGACTTGGTTTCTCCAGGAAACAGATCTTTGGATCTGGAAACAGGGTGGACATAGACTCAAAGATCCGCTCGTTTGGCGATACCGCCAAACAAACGGATCTTTCCCCGATATGCCACTAACGGCATGGCTATATCGGGGGTAATCTGAACGTTCGGCCGTACGAACGATCACATTATGATACGCCAAGGGGCTCCGACGGGTCGGTCAGGTAAAAATCAAACCTTCCCGATCGATATTGTGGCCAGATTTCGATCAGGAAGACTGTCGGAAGCCCCATACAAGGGCAGATAAGCTGTCAATTTGGTCTAAACGACCGATATCGGCAGCTGTATCTGCCCGTGTATGGCCACCTTTAGGGACCATATTTCTTTAAATGTCTGGGTAGTATTATGTCCTAATAAAATGGGTTTCTCCAACCTCATGATATTCCACATCTCTGTTATCCGGTCTAAGGGGTTCTTTAATTACCACTATTTAGGTTCTAGGGTGCCCCATAGTTTTAGCAACTTGATTTATAGTTCTAGAGCTGCAAGGGATAGGAGATGTACTTATATTACTCATTACTGTTATGTGATGGTGGTCAATTTTGGTCAGTTGACTGTTTGCTATCACTAAATAGTGTATTCAATTCTGTCTCTAACTATGCACCTATTAATGAAGTGCACCCACACAGAAATGAGCATACTTTATATAAACTTGCTGCACAGGGATGCAGTTAGGGAAAAAATGCCCAGGGCAATATACAAAGGCTTGTCCAGTAGAAAGCTGCCACTCTGTTGCAGATACAGATATTGAATATCCCCAACATAAATAACCTGCTCGAAATACAAACTTCCTTTCCCATTTAATATCTACAGTAAGGCTCCAAATGGTATGAATTCCAACTCCCCCACTCCTAACTCTCCATCTCTGACTGCTGAGGACAGGCAGTTACTAGACAACAGTAGCACACATCCACTTCACACATCCATTTTCAGAATGAAATCAAGGTCTGGGGCCTGACTGGACTGCAATGTTGTGCTCTATGGGCCAAACAAGTCAAATGCCCAAATGACAAGCCTTATCTGTGTAATAATTCAGTTTAATGAATCCTGTTATGTTTATTGGAAAACTCAGTGCCTCTGTACTTATACTGTATAAACAACTTGCATACAGACAAGCCAGTTATTGAGGAAAAATCAATAGATCAAGTCATACTGTCAGATATATCATTTATGAAGGAATAGTGTATCTTTAAGAATGCCTACCCTTGTTTACTGCAGTGTGACCGTGCAATTCTAGCAGAGATAATAAGTATCACATAGCCCTGCAAAACCACTCGAGCAGCTCCATGTATAAACATTGGCTTAACCTACAGAGCCCTGGTCGGATACGCTGATACTGTCACATTGAATTACATGCCTTTAAGAGGTTTAGGGAAGACACATTTCATTTCCCAATGTCACAACAGTGTACAAAACCAGAAGCTTATTTTCAAGCCATCCGAATACAAATATGTAATAGAGAAGTGCTCAAAAAATATTTGCAGCTTAACACTTATAGTCGAGAGGTTTACATAACAGTGCTACTGCTTTTAAGAAAGCTCCTAGTGAGTCGAGGGGAGATGTCATTTTATTTGCTACCAATTCATTAACACAGACAAAAGCAAAAGTTTGCTCTAGGTCCATTATCATAGATGTCAACTAACTCCATGTTATCTGGGGGATGATGATGATCCAGTCCTCAATTTTATTTTAAACCTAATTCCTCTTTACACCGAATGGAACAAGGTCACCCTAATGACATGGAGTTAATTGACATTTCTGTAATAACCTTAAGCAACCAATCAGCAAGTAGAACTGTAATGCAGCTTGAAAGCAAAGATCTGATTGGTTGGGGTGAGTTACTAGACCTGGAGCAAACGTTGTATTCATTAATAATTGCTCCAATAGTGATGTTACCAATCCATGAATTACATGAAATTGCCTGCATTCTGAGCGCATATCCGCATTATGATGGGAAGATAACTGGTGTTTCATTTGGTTTCTGTGCTGCCCTAGGATTCAAAGTTTTTTGAGCTAAAATCATACATTTTCAATATTTATTAAGCAAAAAAAAGAAAAAAAAGAAAAGGAAACATGAAAAAAATCACATGTAAACTTTTGGCATCTAAAAGCCTGAGGTCTTGTAGAAGTCAATGGGAACTGTCCTAGCCAAAATAATAATCTAGTTTGAGTTTTTTTTTTTGAACTTGCAAACAATATTATTGGAGTTTTTTATATTTAGATTTTTAACATTCATGTTATTTTAAATTGTGAGTTTAGTTGACGTAGAAAAAAACCTCTAAAACACAAATACGAATTCCATAAATAGACCTCCTGTCTGACCACCCTCCAACTCGTGATCAGTATATGCTCAGTACAGTCTGCACCAGGAAAATAGAGGGGTATTCCCGGCCGGATTAAGTAATGCCTAGGTAAAGGCCCTCAGTTGCCTATATAGAATATACAGCCCTGATTAACAATGCAGCAGTATTCAAAGGGATCATGGGAATTTGAGCTACACCAGTTACACAGCTGCAAGTTGGGTTAATATTAAAATCAAGATAGTTGGTGAGACTTCAGTGGAACTATGCCATAAACCTCGGTCATGTGATAAGAACAGATGGGCTGCTTGATACATCCCCTACATATATTGCCTTATTAAGTGGAAAAAACTAATTGTCTGGCTGGATTTTTTTCCATCTTGCCATTTAGCATTCAAAAGGATGGTGTAAGAGAAATTACAATGTGCTTAAATGTTAAATACATGCATACTTAGTATGCAAACTTCTAATTAGCTGCGTGGAGTCTACAATACTTTTTTTCCTAGAAACTGTGTTTACTCCCAGAGAAAGGAACAGGTTTAACTGGGATTAGAACCAGTTTACTAAAACTGAAAACGAATCACACTGGTCTGAACGGAAATGGGCTGATCATCGATATTTCATTCTGTTATTAATAAATGTTTTTAATATCCTGCCAACGAAGTGTACATTAGTTGTGTTAGGCTAATGTAAAATACTTTTCTGCAAAAAAACTATAATATGTGACTTTATAGGTTTAATCAGATTAGGAACACTTGCTTTAGACATCAACCAATGTGAGCACATGTAATGCAGGCAAGGGGGCTGGCAAGGTAGATATGCAAGAACAGTGATTTGATTTGGCATCAGCAGTGATATGCTGCAATCCCAAATGTCATCCCCTCTCTTTAAAACTGATTTTGTAAATAGCACACCATTAATTGCTCCATATAGCACTTTTAGTAGATTCTTATAAAGTATTCAATACATTCATGTTTTAAGTATTGTTTTGTGAACTGTATTGACAGGCATCAGGTCCAGTATATTAGAAAAAAACCCTCACTTTAAGGGGGTCATTTATCAAAGGTTCAAGTTTATGAGGTTTTTTTTTTTTTCTCAAATAAACTCGATTGTTTGCTTATTTATGAAAAAAGCTGTATGTAAAAAAACTCAATTGAATGCAATCCGGGGAAAAGCTTGAATTCACAAATTGATCAATGTATCGGTGAAAAAAGGACGAATAGCTTGATTTGACTGACCTGAAAATGGTTCAAGGGGCCTCTGTCATTGACTCTCACATGAACTCGACAGGTTTTTGTGGCTGGAGTATTTGCGGATTCCAGTTTTTTGCAGCTCCGGGGAATAATAAATCTTGGAAAATTCAAGGTTTTTTTTTTATCCCCGAAAATTTGAGTTTTTAAGGAAACTACCCTTGAAAAACTCAAATATTTCAGGGATAACACAACTCTACTTTTAATAAATAACTCCATGGAGTATCTGAACCTTTATTGTTTACAGGTATGGTCAGTCTATTCACAATCAGAAAGTTAATAACTAGAGAGATATAACTAGAAATCATTGGATCTCAAAGAAATAATGTAGCTTCATAGTGCTGTACACTTCTCCCCCCAAATGACAGAGGGGGGAAGTAGCTGCTTTGTATAGCTTACTGAAATTGGATAAGCACTATGGCCTTTATACTATTGGGCATCAAGCGGCCTGCCCTTACTCATGCTGGCATGTTGGTACAGGTACAGGATCTGTTATCCAGAAACCCATTATCAAGAAAGCTCCAAATTACAGGACGGCCATCTCTCCAACTTGGCATTGACTGGCTGATCCCATGCCTGTCAGTACATATGCAAAACATGGAAGCTGGGAGTGGATTGGATTTTTCTCCACTGGTATATTTATGCCAACAGAGCAAATACTAAGTGTGACAATGGCCTAAAGCAAGCAACACTAGCACAGCCTGGAATTTGGGGTTATACATTCATTATTTTCATTCTGTAGCACTGATTGACAAAATCTGCCAGCATTGTTAGCGCTGTCTCTCGCAGAGGCCCATGCAATACCACCCACTTTGTGTTTAAGGAAAGAGCATTACTTGATTGGCTGTGTCGCCTTTAGCCTATTGGCACTTTTACTTGCTCTCTTTCTTTGCCAATTATGCTGTTGTTAAAATGTCAGCTTTAATATATTCTTCCTATTTGCAGCAGGCAATTAAATGCAGATGAACAACACAGCGAATCTGACTGGTGCGGCTATAATTTACAAATGTTATGCCAACAAAGGGGTCGCACTCTCTAACTGCCGAGAATATATTGGTGTGTGTATAATTGTTATTAATCTTTCAGGAGGAATTTTAAATTCACTAAAATATATATAGCATTAATAATGAAGGACAAGTGTTCATAATCCCTTTATGCTAAATTAAGCGCGACATGCTGTTAAACAGAAGGGTCCAAAACTCACTGCAGTGCAATGGTTCTTAAATCTGGCAGCATTAATCCTGTATTTCTGCTGTGTACATGCCATTCCTATTTCACAATGCAATGAAACACATCTAAAGGGGGATGTATCCCCAAAAACATAAATTTTGTTACCTAATGAAATACATTTTAAGCCTAAACAACTGTACATTACACATTTAGGGGCAGATTTATTAAAGGTTGAGTTGTTTTTTTCACACAAAAAATGTGAGTTTTCCAGGGTTTTTTTTTTTTTAAAGGAAAACTATACCCCCAAAATGAATACTTAAGCAACAGATAGTTTATATCAAATTGAATGACATATTAAAGAATCTTACCAAACTGGAATATATATTTACATAAATATTGCCCTTTTACATCTCTTGCCTTGAACCACCATTTCGTGACTCTATCTGTGCTGCCTCAGAGATCACCTGACCAGAAATACTACAACACTAACTGTAACAGGAAGAAGTGAGGAAGCAAAAGGCAGAACTCTGTCTGTTAATTGGCTCATGTGACCTTACATGTGGTTTGTATGTATGCACAGTGAATCTTACGATCTCAGGGGGCGGCCCTTATTTTTTAAAATGGCAATTTTCTATTTATGATTACCCAATGGCACATACTACTAAAAAAGTATATTATTATGATAATGGTTCATTTACATGAAGCAGGGTTTTACACATGAGCTGTTTTACTCAGTATCTTTTAATAGAGACCTACATTGTTTGGGGGGTATAGTTTTCCTTTAAGTTAAAAATCGATTTTCTTGTTAAAAAAAAAGCTAGAATTTTTCAAGATTTATTATACCCTGACCCTGGAAATAGCTAGAATCTAAAAATACACCATCTAAAAACCTGTCGATGTCGTGTAGGAGTCCATGGCAGAGATCCCTTGAACCATTTGAAGATGTAAATAGTCTGCATGATGTTCAAGTTTATGTTTTCACTCAAAAACTCGATCAATTTGAGCGATTCAAGTTTTTTCCCCGCCGAAAACTCAATCAATTAAAATTTTCGGGTTGTTAACCCCAAATTCACTGATGTGAGTTTTTTCCAGTTGAGTTTTTTTTTTAATTAAAAACCATTCCAGTTGTGAATTCATTCAAGGTGTAAAAAAGCTCCCATAGTTCTAAAATTAGACTTTTGATAAATAACCCCCTTAACAATTTTCAGTGGTTTAGGGCTCTTACACATGGGCTGTTTTTCCTGCGCTCCCCTGCATTGCGCTTTCTTCCGTTCAGCCGCAGGGGAGTGCAGGAGTAGACGCACTCTATTATTGTGAAGGGGGCTGTACTCACACAGACGCATGTAATCGCCAAACGCAGGTGGGACACAGCATGTTGCATTTTACCTGCGTTCGGCGCATACATGTATCTGTGTGAGTACAGCCCCCTTCACAATAATAGAGTGCGTCTACTCTTGCGCTCCCCTGCGGCTGAATGGAAGAAAGCACAATAAAATTAAATAAAACTGCAAAAATAACAATTTTAAGTGGTTTACAGTTAAATATAATTGCAACTGAAAACAGCATTCTTTCTACACTGCTGCCTCTGTCTGTTGAAACAATATAGCAGCAGTAGTAGTCTTGTATTCGTTTTTGTAGGTTTTCTGGCTTCTGCTACATTGTTTCAAAGGTCAGGAACACCAGGGCACAAAACGGGACAGATACTTCTCTCAATAGTAGGCTTGGGCGAATTTGACCTGTTTCGCTCGGCCAAAAATTCGCCACCAGCAAAATGTCGCCGACACCCATTAAAGTCTATGGGCGTCAAAATTTTTTTGATGCACGTCTTTTTTGACACACAACACCATACAAGTCTATGGGCGTCATTTCCACGGTGAAACAAGGCAAAAATATTCGCCCATCCCTACTCAATAGCAGTCATATTCATAACTACCTTTAAAACCACTAAAACTGTGTAGTCACTGTATTATGGAAAGTTACTTGGAATTACAATATTTTTTGGGTGTGCATCCTCTTTAAAGTTTGCTAAAACAGACAGAGAACCTTAAATGCTTATAATGTCATATTACTCACTATAGCTGTTTCTCAATATGAAATGTAGGCTCTTGCACTTTCAGTTGGCCTGGATGAAGCAACTTCCTTTGCACGTCTTGCTTCCTGTTATAAAGGCTGCAACATACGCATTTTCAGTTCAAAACAGGAAATGTGGAAAGTGAGGAAATCACTTCTCTGCCGACAGAAAAACTGGCACCTGCAATTCCCCTTGTTACAGGTTCTAACAAAGCCTGAAAATATTCAAATATGGATACTTAGCTGATCATATTGTGCTTGTTTTCCAAGTGATAAAAGTGATATAATGCATACAATAATGGTAACATGCGCTAAAACTAAACTTTCAGGCCTATAGTTCGGTCCTATAGTTCTTCCCTACATTTTTGAAACGGAGTGAGAGTATTGAGTGAGTGGTGAGCATTGGCTGATCCCCAGCATTTCACTAATGCAGATTTCACACCCTCCAATGTGAAGGTTTAAAATGAAACCCAATGCGGGCAAAGTAGCATAGAATATGAGGTCCATGCAGAAATTGTCATAATTTATTAATATACTAATCAACCATTTACAGCAGGGATGTACCAAAAGGGCAACATCTAGGGGGTCATTTACTAAACTCCGGTCTGGGTTTTTGAGACAAAACTCTAAATTTTTCGCAATTTATTAAAGCCAGATGCAGCAAAAAGCCAAGTCAATGACAGAGGTATCTATCCTATTTTGAAGTTTCTGTGGTCTGCGCTGGAATTAGTCCGACCATTTGGCACTTTTCGGGCAAAAAATACAAAAAATGTGGGCTTTTCGGGAAAAAGTCAGAAAAAAATTATTATGATTCAGAGTTTTGGTTGATTTTATCAAGTTTTTGCCAAAACCGATAAAATCAAGCTTTTTTAATAATAAATAAGGTAAAATATTAGAGTTTGGTTGTGTGTTTTTTTTATTTAAAAAATTAGATAACTTCGGATTTCAGTAAATAACCCTCCTAGTGAAAGGCTGATGTAGGATACTGGGAGATGTAGTTTATTATCTAGGGGGGTGGGGTGGCAGGCTGTGCAGTCTGTATGTACAGGTATATATGTATACTGATGTGGGATATATTATTGTAAAACTGTTTTGCTCCTGATGTATTGCTCAGTTGTGTTATAACCAATTTTGCCCGCTGATTGGCACACAAATAAAGCAGCAGTGACAGGCAGACAAGTGAACAGCTGCGCTCTGATCTCTCCCTCTGCCAGTCTCTGACCAAGTGGGCTCGCTGATGCTGAAAGAAATGGAAGGCTATAATGGCTGGGTGCAGGGGAATAAGCGATAAGAAAATCTTCAGGACACAAAACCAGCATTGCATGTTGGAGAAAGAGTCACTCTGTGACAAAACTAGGAAAAATTCCAACAAACTGGGTGTTTGCTATGCACTCAGTCATCACAACAAAGATGAAATATGTATAAACGGAACCTAGCCAGAACAAGAGGAAGTCTGAAAATCTAAACCTGGAAATTATTAGAAGGGGGTCTCATTATTGTCATTTCCTTCTTCACAGACATCAACAATTAGAAAACAATTACTCTGTACTTCTAACTGACTTATGGCGGATCCCGCTGTTTCCAAAGGGGTCATACTCGACCTACCACATTTCTTGCTTCCCAAACAGAGTCCTCTCAAATAATGTCGACCAACTGATGACTGCTGTGAGCTCACCATTATTATGTTAAACAATCTATAATTAAGAACCTGCACTAAAAGATACAGTATAATAGTAGCACCAATCGATTCAGCCAGTGGTATGTCCCTACGTTCTAGAAACGGCACAATTCTTTTTAGTGACATCTGTCATTCTAAGCCACTTGGGAAACTTTCAGAATATATTTGGGTGGCAACAGTTTACTGTCGATATCACAGTGAATAGAAAAATCAAGCTGAAAAACAGAATTGGCCTGCTCATCATGCCTCAAAATTCAGGTGTAGAGGACAATTCGCTAGTGAAAGAGACCGTGCTAGCGCATGGTCACACCTTATTGCCAGGCGACTTTCCACTCTGGCAAACAGTCGTTACGCTACAAATTCAGTGCAAATTTCCTTTGCCACCTTAGACCAGGCAAACTGATAAAACAAAGCTACATCTTCCTCAATCTTATGCCTGTATGCCAGAAATTCATAAAAGTTATAAAAAACGCTGGCGACTTTTACTTTTTTAAAGCGGGATTGCCTTTAAAAGTCCTTTAAAAGTCTTTAAAAGTCCTGACTATTGAAGATTTTTGTGTTAACATTTCCTCACATTTAAGGGGCATGCCACATCTGTTTTAGGGTGGGCTCATGTCTAGGGCATTTATGGATCTTTAATGTATTTATTATGGTTCCTTGGACATTTCGCTATGAAATATTTGAACTGCTGAAGTATTGCTAATGCTTTGAACTGCTGGAATTCGCCAGCATTTTGCTGCCGAGACACAAATTTGCAATTTAGTGAATTAGCGTAGTGGTAACGAATTTGGTCCTGGCGATGGCAATGGCAAAAATTACCCCATGGTGTTTTCCAATACTTCCCCTGAACTGCTTGAGATTGTAAGTGACCAGTTAACGTCCCATGTCACAAACAAATTTTGCACATAGATTCCTACAGGAAGCCTCAGATTGGAAAATTTGCACAGTTTAAACCTTCCTGCATATTTAACCGAAGAACATTTTCAGACTACCCTGTGATACAAATGGATCAAGATAGGACCATCTGGACAAAGAATCTGGACTGTCAGTTCTTCACTTCAGTGCATGGATATGATAGGAATATGCCAAGACTAAGAAAGTGAGACAGCCAAGTCTATTTCCCCTCATATGCATTTGTTCTTTTGAATGTAGGGATCAGTGTTAATTGGCCCTGAGTGGGATTCTCCAAACCATTAGCTTGTGCATGGCTGCCCTAAAGCAATATTCAAATAATTCTACCTTGAGAGAACCTTCCTAGGTCCCTTTAGGGATATACATATTTGAGAATAATAATTCATTATGAAGATATCTCCACTATTCCTGTGAGTGCCTGTTAAAAGAGAACCCATTGTAACAGTGCTCTGCCAGGAGGGCAGCATGAGTCAATACCCCAATATTTACAGTGTTTGACAAACAACAGAATATAAACACAGATGCAAGAACAGTCATTTCTGTCCTCCTTAGTAATAACATGCCATAACCATAATGTATCTCATGATGAATATCACTGTATCTCGGAGACATTGCTTCTGTTTTTCCCAGTAAGATCTAACACGGTGTAGGAAGCATTAGCAGCATTACACTGTATATGAGAATATGATTTTAGAGTACATTAGCCAGAGACTTTGGGAAAAAACCTACGACCCTGCGCCTCAATGGCCAGGTCTGGAGGGAAACCATATGGGACAATATCTAAGAAACCAAAAATTCCCAACAGAACTGTCCAACTGTATAAGGCCTATGCTAAATCTATTCTTTCCAAAAACTGTTGTTATTATATCATGCTTAAGTGAGAACTAAAGGTTATAACAGAAGCACCAAGCTTCTTCAAGGTCATATTGGAAAATATTTTCGTAACTGAATGTTAGACGGGGGGGGGTGTGATGGTTAAAAACTGTCATTCTGTCTTTAATCCAAGTAATAAGGCCATGACGCAGTTTGTGTCCTAGGTCATAAACAAATAAAGGTAAAAATAATTTACTCCTAAATTAGCAGGCTTATCTGTCTCATGGGAGCTTAAAGCTTCCTGGCATGGGTAACTAGACTAAAAGCAGTGAAAAAAAATAACGTATAAAATAAAACCTTAGGTTATTTGTCTTTTTGTTGATTCCACCGATTCTGCATAGTAATTGTTGTTTTTATGCTTCAATGCATGGTTCAATCCTCGGTAAGCCTTGGGGCAAGACTTCAGGCTCCAGTCAACTGCTCCAATGAACGACTATTGCAATAATACATCACTTAAAATTTCCACTGAATTCTCTGCATAAAATGTAAAGTCACTCCCCTGTGGTTTACTTGGTATCACTTGATACTGCGCTGCCAGGAACAACACATACAAACTGTAAAACCTGTAAGTTAGGCAGATAAAGGAAAGTATCTTGTACCTTCACTAACTATTACTGCACATATTTAAGTCAGCTGAATGTCTACAGCCCTACTGAGTGTGCCAAAGTGAAAGTGAAGCACAATCAGATGCAGTTGTTGCATACATTGACACCATTCGTTTAAGGTATTTGTATCCAAAGGCACTTGTCGAAAGACTCTATAGTTACACTTGGTTCCCCTTTTCTGCATATCATGCAAGTGCACCTATTGATGTAGGGGAGCCCCGGAATTACCACCGCTTTCAAACTGCCAGTAATTCCAAGGTTCCCACTGCGGACTGCATGAATAGGTGCAGCAGACTACCACAAGAAACACATGAAACAGACACAGTCATTTTTATGCCAAGCCCTGTAATGGATATAATCCCATTGCTTGATTACGTCTGATTTGTCAAATCACTGACGTAAAAAAAAAACCCTCCCGACAGCTGCAATTATCCTGGAATTACTGGGGAAAAACACCCCATTCTGGGTAAAGAACAAGGTACATTGTGTAAAAATTGTACTCTGCACACTGCACTTGTGTTCATAAATGAGCCCTGTAATGTTCAGGGCCTGTAGTGATGGGACGTGCTTTTTTACAGGATTGTGGGCCTTGAAACAGATGACAAAAGTGTATAAATGAGAATTGGGGGAAGTCGGTTACAGCAGAGAAATGAAATGAAGAATGAATTGCTTGCAGGCATATGCACCTGTGCTTTAGCTTATAAAGCAACATGCAGTACAGCCCTGATAATCATCCATAATCCCACTCCTGCAGTAGATTTTCATTAGAAAACATAAACATGCTTCTTTTCACAAAACAAAATGAAATAAATTGCTGTAACACCAATCAAACCCCAGCAGAGAGAGCAAAAACCCTCATTTCATTTATCAGCAAGTTCACACACAGTGAGAGAATGGTAGAAAAGCCAACCTATCATTCCATTAGTCTAGATCACAACTGAATTTATAGGAAGAGCAGTTATGTGTAATGAGCTTTAGCCTCTAAATATAAAGCTTTGTGGCTGTACGGCAACACACTCTTTCTTTATGGGCTTTAAAGCACAACTACAGCATAACAATGAAATGCTGCACATAAGGTTTTGGGCTTATATAAACCAGCCCAAAGCAACCACAGCCCTTTAGCAAGGACGATCTTTGCCCCAGTAGTTCCCCATCTTTTTTGCTGATCCACGGCCCGAGCTCTGTGCTGCTGTCAGTTACCTGAAATTAAGGCCCAACACACAATATACTGTAGAATATAAATCACGATATAAAGCTTAGTTCTTAATTCAGATTACCATTACATAGCAGCTTGGAAACACCCCCAATGTGCACAACCCACTTACAGATGTATATTTAATGTTGCCTAACTTTTGGTGAGCTCTGCCCCCTTTTTTAATCCTGAAAAGTGGGACTATCCCAGGAAAATGGCAAGTATTTTGATGACTGATACACTCTCCTTATTTTGTATTAGTCCAGAACTGTCTGAATAAAACCAAACCAACTTATATTTTATATAATAATATTATTGCCGCATACCTTCCAACATTTATAAAATAGAAAGAGGGACAAAAAGACTAGCCGTGCAGAGCTTGGTGAAATTTTTTGACCATGTCCATTTTGTAGCCACACCCCCTAATTACCATGTTCATTTCACAAAATTTGTCAGGTTATGAAAGTTTGAACACATTTCTGTGTTTTTTATGTTATTACAGTTTTGCTAATGAAGGTGAAGGTTAATAAAGGTGAATCGGCCATAAAGCTGTGTCACAGTTTCTCCAAGAGACCTGCTTATTTTAAATTGTTACAATTATTTCTTTGATATCTTAAATTGTAACAAATGTATCTAAGTGCACCTGCCACATATTCTGCTCTCTCTGCCAAAAGCCAATTAAGTTTTAGAAACTTTGTATCTTCGTATGGCTGTTCAGTGCAGAAGTTAGTGATTCTGTGTCAGCACACATCTCCTCCACTGTTTCTGGTGCACGTTCAATGGTGGCCACCCCACACCGTAGAAGATTCAATGTAGACAAGAACAGCACCTTCTTAATGCAATAAAGGCCTTTATTTAGACATGGCACAGACCAATAGTAGCTACTATTGGTCTGTTCAGTGCGGAAGATCAAAGAGAAAGTTGGGACATTTTAGTAACAATCCAGGACTGCGGGCTGAGCTGTCAAAATCGGGACTGTCCCACAAAGAACAGGACAGTTGGGAGGTACTGTATGTAACAGAAAGTGACCTATCAAAGAACTGTATTCAATTGGCACATGCACATCAGTAAATATTGACCTTTTATCTTGAGCCACCATATTGAGATGTTCTCTTTGCTCAGACCTTCCAGAAAAAAATTATGATTATTATTATTAGAGTTATTTATTGGTGTAACCCAGCATGTATGAGTTGTGTGTGAGCAGTGTCTTATATAAGTCTGAGGGATGGATTTAATACAGTGGTAGTGGTTTGGGGTTATCTAAATATCCAGAATATATTTTCATGAGAAGGCTTTGTTTAAATCAAAGTGTTTCACATCAGGGCTGTTATATGCAATATATTTTTTATAGAGACTGACAAGTGTGGCAAACAAAGACCAAGTTTTCACCTTTCCTAGAAATACATGCAAGTAGGGCTGCCATTTAGGAGAATTGGGACGGGCAGCAATGCAAGAAAGCCAAAGCTTCAGACTTCACTGTGATTTTCTTTAGATGATACTGCACAGTCAATCCTTTGCCAAAGAGTTATTTTGCAGACTAGAAGCTGGGAATATAAATTCATGCAGAGTGCACAAATGATCAGAACAGCAGGAAGTATTCAGGAGCTGCGGCTCCTCTTTGCTTTCTAATTTGCCAATGCACCATGAACTGACATTGTGTACTGGCAGGTGACATTTTAAGCTGACCAATTCTGGAACCCACCAATATCTATTGTAAATGGTTATCAGCTGGGCAATAACACCAATAACCCCAATAATCTTTGGATACATTATTATGCCCAACCTATGTGTATGGTCTTCTAAATTCTCCTTTTTGCTCATTTACTTCACCAACCAATGATACTGAGACAAGAATCTCTTTAATGTCACTGAAGATATATTAAGAAAGCAAAAATCAAATAGCTTTTTATAGATTTATCTGGGGTTACCCAGAGGTAATTTATTGAAGCGGAGTGCAATGCAACGTTTCGGGGTAACCCGGTTACCCCGAAACGTTGCATTGCACTCCGCTTCAATAAATTATTGAAATTTTCACGCAGACCTGAGTGCCGTGAGGTTTTTCTACACTGTGAGAAGCAGAAGCCATTCAAATCAACGAAGATGGGGAGCGTATCTGCTTCTCTCAACCTGCAAAAATACGCAAGCTGAGAGTATTGGAGCCTTGAGCCTGTGTGTCCATAGCCTAAACCCAATGTATTCTACAGAATTTATCTGCAGCCTCATTGGTCAATTAAGACCAGCTAACCATGGTCGATCTCTGGTTATATAAACCATTTGCTGTCACAATGGATATTTCCATAGAAGGGGTGCACTTTAGTTAAAGGAGAAGGAAAGTTGTTTACCACTTGGGGGTGCCAAATATTAGGCACCCCTAAGTGAATGTATTTACTTACCTAAAACATCGGGCCAGCGCTCCTATCAGCAGAAAACTGCTCCGACCCGGGATTATTCCAGCAAGCAACACGGATCGCTCCTCTTCCACCATCTTCTTGCAGCTGCGCATCCACATTAGAGTGAAAAGCCGAACTTTAACTTAAAAGTTGGCTTTTCATTCTACTGCGCATGCGTCTGCCTCGGGAATAACCCCGGGACGATGCGGTTTTCTGCTGATAGGAGTACTGGCCCGGGGTTTCAGGTGGTAAGTGACTTTCCTTCTCCTATAATAGGAGTTTTCTTGTCCTGTAAAAGACTCCAAACCTACGTAGTTCCCCAGTTTCAGGGGGTTCTCTATTATGAGTGCATATCGCTGTTCAGTTTTTCAGTAAAAGGCCTTAATTATGCCATATTTATGTATTTGTATATAAAACCAAATCTCATTACCATTTCCAGAGTGATTATTTTATGCACTTTGCCTCTCTATTTACATTGCTGGTAAATAATCCGGCATCTTAACCTAACGCTATGAAGATGTGGCTGCGTGCCTGTACTGTAACTGTAGAGACAGAGTAAACCAACAGAACGCAAGCTGGCTTCTGTTCATCTTGGATTCTTTTTTTGGCTTTGGAATGGAAGTTATTTCTTATTGGGAGCAGCCAAAGGGCTGTGATCAGATGGACCACAACACAGAACACATGGAAAACTAAACAGATATCACCGGCCAGAGCAAGTTATTAGCAATAGCAGAACCGCTTCATCTGCAAAGATATTTTTATATAGAGAGAAAAACATTTGCTTTTTATGTAGAAACGCAGGCGACAGAGACACTTAATTACTTTTCCCTCCTGTCTGTGTTCATTAGAAGTCTATTATTAATTCCCCAGGGAATGTTAATCGCTCTTCATCAGGTACCATTACAAGTCATTTCTCCACATTACGCTGAGATCTGATCAAATCAAGCTGCCTCTTTTTTTGTTTCCATTAACTTGCCTAACAATATTGTGGAAATGGATGAAATGACATTTGCATAATAACACATCCGGCGTGTTAAAACTGAAAATAAAAACTTCCGCACTTATTGTGCCTACAGCTGGTCATACACAAGCTGACATTAGCATAAGGGTCCAGATGAATATGGCTGATATATGGGACTAAAATGTTGGCCTTTCTGACTGATATCTGGTCAGGGATCACCAACCGAGTTCAAATTTGTGTGTATGGTCAACTTTGTAAGCACTGCACACCATTTTTAGATGGCCCAGGCATCCTGGAAGAAAGCATAAGTAGAACAAAACTGACTGGGACTCAGGGCAACAGGGCAATGCCAGGTGACTTAATAACTCTGTGCCCCCGAGTGATATAGGCCTTTAGACTACAGTTGTGTTCTCAGAGCTTTCCATAATGTTCAAATGCCCACCTGCAATTGCTTCCTATTCAAATGATTTGGAAACACTATAGCTATGGCAGCCGCTGACGCCGTCACATGGTGATTAGGTTGCCAAAATGCTGCCTGTTTCAAAAGCCTAAGGCACATATAGTTGTTTTAAACCAAAGATGCAGTATTCTTAAGGGAATGTGACAGGTAGATTTTAGGAGTTTTTGTGACTTTTTGTAGATGCAAAGGTTCAGACAAAAGACCTGAAACTATTCCCTCTTTACTTCTACAGTACCTCACTCCCCATTCACTTCTCATGCAACCATTTGCCTAAAAAACACTTGCAGTTGCTGTAGGGGTGAATGGGAGGTATTTGGGTGTCTTGGTCCCGGCGTCTATGAGACTAAGGGGCAGATTTATCATAGTGGGAAATTAGAGCTGACCACAGATAGACTCCCCCACTTCATTCCTATGGGATTTTTAGAAATATAGTTATCAATGCGTGAAAGTTAGAGTTCACCATTTGATAAATACGCTTCTAAAAGTCTTCCCCTAAGGGCAGAGCTGCAATTCGGGGAGACAAAAAATGCTGCAATTCAGGGAGACAAAAAATCCGCTCTTCTTCGGGGCCGCTAATATCCCCGAATTGCCTCCCCTGCTTTCCCGGTGGCTAGAATGAAAATCAGCAATGGGATGGCACTCAAAGTGCTTTGTTTTCCGAAGTCGCCTCACGAGGAAACTTTGGCGAATTCGGAAAATGAAGCGCTCCAAGTGCCATCCCGCTGGCGATTTTCATTCTAGCTGCCGGGAAGGCAGTTCGGGGAGATTAGTCGCCCTGAAGAGGAGATTTGTCGCCAGGCCACTAAGCTCCCCGAATCGCAGCACGTGCCTCTGCCCTAAATGTTATATGCACCATCCTTGAATGCCGCAACCATTAGACTGGTGGAATTTTAAATCTGTGTATATTAGATCCAGTGGCATTCCCTTTAGCACATATTTGAGGAGCCACGCATCAAAAGTACCTAAGGAGACCTGATAATAAAACAAACTGGTTTTGAAACAAAAATGGCTATGCCTATGTTTAATCATTTTCATCACTACTACTAAGAAATGCAAAGCCTATTCATCAAGGGCCAGTTATAAGATAGTAAAGAGAGGGTATTTACCTTGCATGCAGTGGCATAACTACCAGGGGCCCACCAGAGCTACATAAGTTTTTTCGCTGGAGGCAGGGCGAGAATTCTGCAGCACGCTATTCATAGGGGAGAGCAGCAGGAGGTCCAGGTGCATACATCAGAACTGTCCATCCTACAGCCCTCCAGTTGTTGTTATTGTAGTTTAATAACAACTTACTGGCCCCAGGTTTAACTGATGCATGACTTGTATAAATTGTATCCTTTTCAGAAGGGACCAGGCCTTCCTGTACTGCTAGCTTTTGAGACTCACTCGGCTGCCAATAAGAAGCATCGGCCTTTTGATTTCTGCTACAAGAAGCAGCGGTCAAAAAATGACCCCCATATGAAATAAAAGGCACAAAGTTTGCCCAGGTACAATAACCCCTAGCAACCAATAAAATGCTTTCTTTTAAACAGGTGGCCAGTAAATGCTACCTGCTGATTGGTAGATATTGAGAACTAGACATGCAGCAAATTTTGCACCTTTTAGTACATAAGCCCCACAGTGTGCCGTAGCCCTAAAGACCTTCACTCTTTTCCATATTCTCAATTATCATGGACTAGGTATGGTCTTTGAGTTTTTTTGCAGATACGCACATTTCTGTCTAGTTTCACTCCCACAGACCTCAATATATTGCCTCTGAATAATGGAATTTGGAAGATAGTGTTTGATGGCAACGGATGCTTCCTAAATAAGATTACTTTTATAGCTCTTTGTAATATTAGTTCAGCAGACACGCAAGTTCATGCCAGAAATACATCAGCACGTTTGGAAAAACTGTAAGCAAGATCATTCAGTGCAGTGGCCTGCGTTTAAGAATGGGTCTATTTTCAGCCTGTAACTGGGAGCACACAAAGCACCGTGCTTAATTTACTGTGTAAACAGCAACAGCAGTTAGAATTAGCACTGGACTTCGACCCAGACATGTGTGGAAAGACCCAAGCACAGCTAAACTACACTAATGCTGAGGATTCATATTTTGTGATTAAGATTCGGGCTGAGGTAACAGGTGTCTTCTGTGTTTCTGTGGTTGTTACAACTATATTCATGAAAAAAATTCCTCTGTAGATATTCGCCCTCAAACATCTCTACTGATTTTTTTTTTTGCAAGTCAACATTTTGGGGATGGGCTATACCAAATATTTTTTCTACAGGAAAACTGCTGCTTTTTAGTTATTCAAAGTATCTTTGTTTTCCAGTACAAATCACCTCTACCTAAGGGATTAGACTGAAGTAGTCCTCAAAGCTTGCATTTTGTCTACCTGGTTATGGTGGCCCCAGACACTGATATCTGCTTGTTTGCTGTGGTTATCACACATGTGAATCTCTGCCAATTTGTCGCCCCCCCCCCCCCCCGGTACACCAGTTAGCAAAAAAAAATTGCCTGGGGTAATTCTGATGGAGTTCCATGTAGCGATTGTCTTCTTTAGATTCTTCTTTCTTCTGTTGCACTGGGCTGCAACCTGAGTAAAAAAGCTGACCTTTTTAGTTAACATAAGGCTTTTCTCTACTGCACACCTACCATGAATAAGAAAGCATCAACCGGAAGATTGCGCCATGGTGCTCCTTCAGAAGTTCCCCGGGCCAGTGGAGTTTTCGGCTAACATCAGCCTGGGATATCATGTACGTGCTTATACTCAGTGGGGGTGCCTAATATCTGATACCCCCCAGTGAGTTAATATTTCCTTCATTTAGTTTTAGCAAGTACAAAACTGTACCCATTAAAATGTTATTCAGCTAGCATCCGTGCCCTGTGCAACAGCTCTTTGCTAACATCTGCCTTGAGCATTCCGTAAGAATAAGGCACCTGCTTTGACTTAAGCCCACAATAATAGATAGTGGGATAATTGGGAGTTTGCAGGTAGATTAACATGACCCACCCTTAAGCCACCCCTTGTGGGTGCACCAAAATGCATGCTATACGCTACCATGCGCAAATCATCCCATGTCCTGCAACGGGCTCACACACTTCAGCAAGACTGAGGTAGGTGAAATTACATTGGACCGCATGAAAAGAATAGTGCATTATGGGTTAAAATACAGAGAACTGCACTTGTTTTATGCACTTTGTACATCTTAGCAAATAAGCCTCTCTGTCTACCCTTAAACCTGCTCATGTTGGGGGACCAGGGAAGAATCTGATGCCAGATGATCACCTGGTTGCTTGCTCCTGGACCAACCAAATTTTAAGAATTCGGTTTACAGCCCAAGAAAAAGTACAGTCATTCGAAATGGAGAATATACTGTGGCCAGCATTCATATTTAACATGTTTCCCCTCCACTCACACTAGTGAGCAACAGCCTTGCCCTTTCATTTAACAAGAATAATGCAGAATGAATGCAGTGAAGGAAGAGACCAAGTTAAACCAAACCACATAATACATAAGGAGCTAGTTCCCTATTCATGTATGTGACCTATTTAGGACACACTGAAATAACAGCAATGTCCTTCCCAAAAATCAGTGTCCTGAACTTGGAAATACTGCTCTAGGATGGCTACTCGTCTCTTGCAGATACTTCTTTAGGCCCTTTCCCCTGACAGAAAGCAGAATAAAAGCTACAGGCAGACAGTTACATACAAACTCCTACACCTAATTACAATTAATTCAGATCTTAGAAATGCTATCTCACTAAGCAAGACATTCACTAAGAGAAAACATTCTATTTTGCAGCTCCATGACACAGCGGCTGCCTTTTCTGTTGGAATGTAGAGAAATTTGTCACAGCAAGCAGACTGGGAAGCTGTCAGTAGTGTGATGCCTGTATAATGGGGGGAATTTTGTTGAATCTTTTTTAGTGACAGGTGTATTCTTGTTAGTGTCAGCCTCGTTCTAGGGTGATTTGCCAGGCAAATCAATCACTCACTGCTGCTGCTTGTTTCAGTTTGAAAGGCCTGCACTTTTAATTATAGTCATTATTAAGTGTTACAGCAAAAGAGGACCATGAGTACAAAGGCAAGTGAGGGTGCACTAACAAAACCGCATCATTTAGGGCTTTCCTTTATAGGAAATAATCCTGCAAGTCAGCCACTGTTCCCTCTAAACTGTGCGCACAAATGTTTAGTCTAGCGCACACGAAAAAGTTTGGTGTACACAAATAAGTGTGAATTTGTGCCTATTCTGACCCACCCATTTCTCTGTGAACATAGTTTTTAAAAGAGTGCAAAAATGATAGTTGTGAAAAATATAGAGGGGACGATGTAGCCAGCTGGTCCATAATGCTGAAGTGCTGCAGAGAAGAAGTGATGCATTTGAAGCTGATATGTGTGGCTTACTGCATGAGATAGGGTTGATCACAATATAGGAGGCTCTTCTGAATTTAACTTCAGTTTGGAAGCAGTCGAATTTGACATTAAACTATGGGGTCTATTTACGAACATTCGGATTTCCTTTTTATTCACAAATCGTATTTTTTTCTCTAACAGTTTTTTTTTTAAAAAAAAAAAATAAAAGAAAATCTCTAAAACTCTAAGGGGGAAATGTAATAAAATGTGCAAAGATAAACTTGCGAATAAAAATCCGCATGTTGCAGTGTAATATTCTTCATTAGGCTTTTATTACATTGTGAATCTTAATTGCTTATTGCAAACCTTTAATACCTGCTTGCAGGTGGTGTAAACTTTTGGAGCAAATATAACTTTTTTATCAAGAAGTTTTATTACATACAATGCACACCGGCGCAAACTATAAAATTCACAATGACTATCCTACTGTCACGTGAATGGCAAAATATTTGCAAAGGCAAAATTGTTCGCTTTGCAAACAAATTGGAAATTATTTTTGCATTAGCTACCAATATTACATACCCCCCCTAAAATTTGTGGTAAAAACCACAAAAAACTCGAATACAAAACTTCTCCAAGAAAGCAGTCAAGGTCCTCAAGAAGTTAATTGGAGCTGCGCTGATCCTATATGACTTTTTTTTAGCCATTCCGACTTTAGGGCAAATTTACAAGGGCGAAGTGGCTAACGCTGACGAAAATTCGCCAACATGATGTCATTTCGGCGATTTACTAAAAGGCACTGGCATAATTACGGTAGCGAAGGAGATAGACTCTGGCGCAACTTCGCACTCTAACGCCAAGCGAATTTTCAAACTGGCAAAAGAGCGTTACTACGCAAATTCACTAAGTTTTTGATTTTACTGAACGTTACCTCTATCGCCAGACTTGCCTTCGCCACCTCAGACCAGGCGAAGTGCAATAGAGTAGATCGGACTTGGTCCAAAAAAAGTTAACATTTTTTCTAAGTCCCAAAAAACGCTGGCGTCTTTTACTTTTTACAGGGTGATAGGCTGAGAAAGATCGTAAATTTTTTTTTTGTGTAACCTCCTTTCCCCCTACATTTCCTTACATAGTATGGCACTGGGGGTCAAAATAGGCCGTGCCATTCCAAGTACACAGAGGCCCAAACAGCCTCCTACCAGCCCACTATATGGTAACTTTCTATGGAACCATACAGCAGCCCCTCTGGCATTTGCCAGAACCCACAGATTGCCAGTCTGGGCCTGTATGACACATAAACTAAATTGTGGGCTCATGTGTAGGGCATTATAACAACTCTATTTTATTTTATTAAGGTTCCCTGGGCTTGTGTAGTGTAATGTTTTTGCTGCAACATATACGTCCATTGAAATGTAACTTCTTGCCGTATGCAAATTATCTAACGCTAGCGCAACTTCGCTATGCCTGGTGTAGTAACGCCTGCGCAACTTTGCCAGTGTTCGGTGCCGGCGACAAAACTTCGCAACTTAGTGAATTAGCGTTGTCTGTGTGAAGTTGCGCCTGGCAAAGTGTGACGAAGTGTGGTGAAGCCGTCGCTGGCGAATTTTCGCCCGTTAGTGAATTTTCCCCTTTGAGGTTTACAGATTTATTTCCCCTAGTAATTATTCTAAAAACTCAATTTTTTTGAGTTTTAAGAGAAATTCATATCTTTTTCTGCACTTTTTCCCCATTCATACTTTTAATATTTTGATTTTTTAATAACTTTTATAGAGAAATAAGAGTTGTGGTTTCAAGAAGCTCTAATATGACTAAAATTCAACCTTTAATAATTGGGCCTCTACGGAGCTGATTCACTAAGCGCCAAATTTGTGCTAGCGTCCGCTTCGCTCACATGGCAACCTTTCGCCAGGCGTAAATTTGCCAGGACAACGCTAATTCACTAAAATCCAAAGTTGCTTCCAGGGCGTCGAATGCTGGAGAACTTGCGCTATCGTTACTGCGGCAAGCGAAGTTACACTAGCGTTTGCTAATTTGCATACGGCGGGAAGCTGAAGTTCGATTGACGTATATGTTACAGCCAATACGTTACTCTACACAAGCCCGGGAAACCTTAATAAAATAAAATAGTGTTGTTCTATTGCCCTACACATGAGCCCAGAGTATAGTTTATATGCCATATGGTTGGTTTGGAAATGTAGGGGGGAAGCCAGAAAAAAAATCTATGATCTTTTGCAGCCGATCACCCTAAAAAATGAAAAATCGCTACTGTTTTTTGGCACTCAGAAAAATATGCAACAATGTTATGAGGAAGTCCTATCTACTCTATTGCACTTCGCCTGGTCTGAGGTGGCGAAGGCAAGTCTGGCGCAAGAGGTAACATTCAGTAAAATCCGCATCTTAGTGAATTTGCGTAGTTATGTCCCTTCGCCAGAGAGCAACTTCACCAGGCGTAAGGGAGCGAATTACCGCTAGAGTCTATCTCCTTCACCACCGAAGTTACGCCTGCGCCAGTTAGTAAATCTGCGAAGTAGCGAAACTTTTCCCTTTAGTAAATCTGCCCCTAAGACTGCTCTCTTTCTCTCTACAGACACCCCTGCAATAATAGCGTTGTCTCATTGTACCACAGGGATACAGTTACCTCTTGATTTTTATATAATTACTTATACACAGTTAATAGTGTGACTACCACATTTTATGTGCTACCCTGCCCCTCCATGCATATAAGAATTTTCCAATTGTGAAAAAGTGATTTTGCAATATATCTGGGAACAGTTACCAGTCTCTGCTAAAACTGGAAACAACGGGTGTCATGCCACAGCCACATTATATGGTCACTGGCTGAACAATATGGTGACTGGCAAAAACAGCTAAAATTGGACAATATGTTAACTATACAGTAGCAGATCTAAAAATGAGTCTGACTTTACAACTTGGCGCACACATATCATCAATGTGCAACATACGGCCCTCCAAATTAAACACCCATCATCCTACAACAACAGCAGAACACTTGGGGCAGATTTATGAATGTTTGAAGTGAAAATTTGAATTTCAAATTAAAATGTTCAACTTTTTTTAAGTGGAATTTGACTAGGGAATAGTTAAAATTCAATTACAGTTTTTAAAAAAATGTAAATTCGAATTTTAAGAATTACAATTCGACTATTCACCACCTTAAACCTGCCGAATTGCTGTTTTAGCCCATGGGGCACGTCCTGGGATCAATTTGGAGTTGCAGCCTTCCTAAAAATCTATTTTTTTCTGAGAAAAAACTCAAATCAAATTCGATTCGAGTTTGCGGATCGATCCCATTCACCTGAGTTTGAAAAATTCAAATTTTTTCATAAATTTATATTGAGAGTCTTTCAATTCCTGTTGTGGGTATTTTTGCCCGATCATCCTTCCAAAACAATTCTGAGCTCTACTTGGGCATTCTTCTATGATTAAGATCTACCCATAGATTTTCTATGATGTTTAGGTCAGGGGACTACGAGGGCCCTTTCAAAACCTTCAGCTAGCTTTTCTGCAAGTACCTTATGGTGGTCTTATCGTGTATGGCCACCTTAAGTGTTTCACAATCTTTTTATAGCATACCCCTGGTTTGTAGGCACCAATTAGCTTCATTTTCAGGCCTCATTGAGTTGCTTAGAGAAGACCATGGTTGTCAAAGATTTTAGAAAGCTCTGCAGTTGTCAACAGGTAAGAACTCTAAGGGGGTTATTTATCAAGGTCCGAATTTATCTCAATATCGGCTGCTACAAACTCCGATCTAACCCGCTCGGGTTTTTAACGCTTATTTATTATTACATTTTCCCAAAAATTTGCTTTGCGGGAAAAGCTCAGATTTTCACGATTTTTTCGTGAATTTTCCCCAAAATCTCCAAATTTTTCGGAGTTTTCGCCACAAAGCTCTGAAAACATTGTGAAATTGCCCGAAACCCCTGACACAACCAAAAATCAATGGGACTTTTCCCATTGACTTTTATGCAACCTCGACAGGTTTGAGATGCTGTGTTTTTATATTCAGGCTTTTTATCCCTCTGGGTTTAATAGATTTTTTTTTTTAAAAGTCAGATTTAATAAAGAAAAGAATCACAAATTTTTCGGATTTCGTGGAATTTCGGGTATTCGGAGCTTAGTTAATAACCCCCTTAATTGGTTATTAATGCCTAATGAGGCCTAATGTCCAAACCATTGAACTTTGTTTAGTGAAATAAAATCTGTTTGTAAACATGTTATTTCTAACACACTGATTGTGGCAGTATAGTGCCTTACTCTTGCTATTATGATACGTATAAAGTTAGATTCCAGGTGACCCCCACCTTTTGTTTAGCTGTGCTGTTCCTACACATTGTATCCATAATTCCAACCATAGTCATTGATCTAAATAATAGGTGTGTGGGCTGTAATGATATTCTTTAACCGTCAGTCACTTGCTATCTGCCATCTGGGAAGCCAAAAATTTCATCTGAAGCATTTAGTTGAACAACAATTTAAATTTGTTGCTTTCAATGAGAAATGTCTAGCCTGTGGCCCACATTTATTGTTGAACTATAGCTTTCAGGAACTCACTGATGGCCCATTTGAGTTGGGTGTTTTGTACGAACAATACCTGAAGGTCAACTGGTTGGATTCATTTATATTATATATTACTATATTAACATTAGTACCCTTAACAAACATTTATAAAAGCACCATCATATTCCTCAGTTCTGTACAACAGAAGGGTATATACAGGAAACAGACTATATACAATAACTGAGAGAAGTAGGTAAAGTAGGTAAAGAGAACCCTGCTCATCAGAGCTTATATCCCCCCCCCCCATGTCGATTACCATGAGCACATTTTGATGAAACTTCCTGAATATGATACAATTTGTCACATCCTGACCCTCTGCATAACATCAAGCTCTATAACATTCTGCAGTGCAGATTTTTTTTAAATAAAGACTTTGCTTCTATGGCTTACATGGCCATTTAAGGAAGAGATTTTACAGTCTAGCTTTTCCAGAGTCCAACCTGTCACATTTTAGGCTTGGAAAATAAGACTGACTTTTTTTCCCTTACTCAAACATACATTTTCTTTAGCAAAGGAATCTCAAATTCTCATTCTGGCACATTTTAAGCACCTTCATTTGCAATGTTATAAATAACCATTTAAGGACAACTAAATTCTAAATATAAATTATGCATTCCATTTAGTGACATGAAATCAAACAAGTAAACTTAACTTTCACTGCTTTTTTGACTTTATAAAATACTTAAAAAAAATGCTACCATTGATTTTCTAACCAACCAACTCTGGTATCCCTTCCAAAAAATGCATTCTGGGATTCAGAAAATGTTCTGTGGTTTCTAATTAGATGCTCTTCTAAAAAATTTTTCTTGAAAATTTTCATTTTTAATACTAAAATCAAAACACCCAAATTGTATCAGAAGTGAAATAAAGATTAACGGGGCAGATTATAAAAACTCTCCCACGTTCTATCCATTCATATGGGATTTCTAGAACCGTATCTATCAAATAGTGAGTTCTAACTTTCACCCATTGATAAATACAAAGTTGCAAAGTTAAGTCCAGGGCGCCGAATGCTGGCAAATTTTTGCTAGCATTACTTCGGCATTCAAAGCAAAGATGCGATAGCGTTCAATTCTGCCTAGTGCAACTTCGTTAGAGGTCTTCGCTCAGGCTATTTTGCATACGGCGGGAAATTTAAAGTTGAATGGACATATATATTGCAGCAAATACATTACATAAGTCCAGGGAACCTTAATTAAGACAATAGAGTTGTTATAATGCCTTACACATGAGCCCACTGGATAGTTAATGTTCCATATGTATGGGGGAACCCGGTTACCCAAAAAAATTTTTAAGGACTTTTGCAGGCTATCACTCCGAAAAAGGAAAAGACGCCAGCGTATTTAGGACTTAGAAGCTTTTTCCACTAAAAAATATGATGAAGGTAACAGGAGATTGAGGAAGATCTATGCACTCCAGTGCACTTCGCCTGATCTGAGCTGGCAAAATCCAGTCTGGCGAAAGAGGTAACGTTCAGTAAAATCAGCATCTTAGTGATTTTGCGTTGTTAGGTCTATTCGCCACAGCGAAAATACACCTGGAGATAGAGTGTGAATCACCACTAGCAAGTCCCTGAAAACGACTTTGCCCTTTAGTAAATGTCCCCATGTATGTTGCATAGCTCAGGAAATATATTTCTACAGCTTACAGTTAAATGGATAATTTCTTATAGAGCACAACATAATATATTTCTAAAATTATTTAAAAATCTGTAAGTAAGCATTATGGTCTGATTTCTCTTTAAAAATTCCCTTCAGTTTTATTTAAGACAGCTAGGTTCACCCTAGGCTACCTCCCAGCAAGACAGCAATTCCCTGCTTTGGTGAAATGCTCTACTATGATACTAATTTGCCATCTGCTATAGTGCTCAATTCAATGCAAAGCCTTCTATATTTGACTGTGGGATGCCAGTCCATCTTCAGATTTTAGTAATGCAGACTGAACAAACTATTATCTGCTTTTCATCCCTTTTAGGCTGTAGGGCGCACTGTGGGAACGCCTGTATATCGAAGTCTGCATACTTGAAGGTTGATTTAACATACATTTTGCAGCACTGTACCCAATCATAAGTAGAATCCCACTGTTTCCAGACACAGTAACTTTGATAACAACCAACTTTAACAAGGGAAACTGATAAAGTATGTCAAAGATGAGGCGGTAGAGATATCAAAGTTGCTAGACACACAGCATTATTTAACAGCAAGGTTATTATAGGGTGGTTCTTGTAACCTTAAAGCATAGGTTCCAGGTTAGGATCACAGTTAAGGCTGTACTATGTAGCGCTTTTTGTTTGTTTTTTTTTTTTGTTTTAGTCACTGCCTTAATTATACATTTACAGCCCAGACACTGTGGGATATTGGAAAAGTAGTTCTTGTTAGTATTCTGTATGGGCCATATGATGACAATACAGTAAATTAAGTTGTATCTTTGCATTTTTTTCATGGCACTGGTTTCTAGTGACGGCGAATCTGACCTGTTTGGCTTCACCGAAAATTTTCGAAATGGCAAAGAATTTGCCAAATGCATTGAAGTCAATGTGTGAAAATTTTTTTTTTGAAAAGTGACATTTTTTTCCACTCATTGGTGTTTTGTTCCGAGGCAAAAAGTTTTTGCTCATCACAACAGTGGCTTCCATAAGTATTGATAAATAGCCATCAGCTATCTTTTTCCCCCATTAGGCTGCAACAATTTACACATGAACAAAAAATACAAAAGCAATTTATTTCTAGCATGAAGAGTAAAGAAGACAGCTATATGATCTGGATAAAGTGTGTGTTCCAGCTAGAGAGGCCGTGCTGCATGCCTAATTGTACATACAGAGAACAACCTCGTAAAAAAAAAAGCCTACGATAAATTCTATAGCAAAACAAGAACATCCTTTCATACTCATCCAAATGGAAAGTGCAACTAGGAAAATCAATTGCAGATCTACCCTGGGTTAATGGACTACATGGCTTTATTTTTAGAGAAGCCAGACCACATTGTTTCTAAGTACCAGTGTAATGAGTTTATGCGGTGACCAAATTGCATACAATGCAACACTCTTGACATAAGACATGACAATAAAAAGGAAAGTCTCCCTATTTCATTAACCCGTGAAGTCGTTTTTGAAACCTACTGATGTAGAAAAGTAGAAATAATTACATTTTTGGCATCAAACAGACATTTAAAAAAGTAGACTGTATGCAATGTAGTTAAAACGTTTAGCTTCAATCTATTAACAGTTCCAGTTGGGCAGTCTAATTTAACATTTCACCCACTTCTTTGGAAGGAGAAAGCAGAACAATAAGAATTCTTAAAAGGGCAGTCTTCCAACAAGTCATGTAAAATTCAAAAGTAGTTAATTTAGGTACACATATAGGTACTTATGTATTTCACCTTAAGATTGTTTGTTGAACATGAAACACGTAAGGCTACCTTTACGTGTACCTAAATAAGCTACTTTTGGATTTTTGGATGACTGCTCTTTGAATGCCTGTTCTACACTAACACGGTTTGATCCGCTTCACAGCTGGGCCTCTTCCAGTACTTGGTAAGTTATGTGAATTTGTTTTGGGACCTTTTTCAACTCTTCAATAAGAATTCTTAATCCACTGCAAAATAAATAGCACTACAGGACAATTTGTTGCATTACAGCAAATTCAGCCCAATAATGGAGTTGACTAATAGTTTGCAAAAACAATGTAATTTTGCAGCTAGATTGCTGGAGGATTCCTTTACCACCATTCAGGAACACCCCAGTTCCAAAACCAATGTAAAACCATAAAGACAACATTTTCCCTAATCTAGGAAAAGCCTCAGTTCACTTAGAGTTTCTGTGGTTATGGTAGGGACATTAAAGTGAGCACAGTATGCTAAGCAAGTAGTAAATAACTCGGAAAGCTGCAGATCCAAAAGCATCATTCCACTGCATCTCACTTTAGGTAGAACCTGCTTTATCTGATTTACACTCAGCCAACTGTAAATGTGATCAATTCCAAGTCACATTTGTTTCAGATAGCATAGGAATCTTGAGTGCAGCGGGCCAATACTGTCAGGGAGAGAATGATTCATGAATGCCACATAGCAAGTCCCTAGCAAGCCGAGGTAATAAAAAACAAAAGCTATTGAAAGGTAAGATAGAGGGGAAAACACATCTGAAAGATAAATGGAAACCTAACAGGTACTAGGACGTCTTACAAATGTTCAACAAAACAGAGGAAGTCAATTGAATGAATTTGGGTTTCATGGAAATGTGAGGAAGTGTCTTTTAGAGATTAATATGCAATGTTTTTACCTTCGGCATATTTGATATAGGTTTTTTGAACCCTCAAATGTAATCTGCGATGCTGCCACTGGAAGAAAGATGGTTTGTTTTAAAGTCTAGGGAATGTACGATTTAAAATGCCACCTTCAAGCAGGTCTGTAAAAATACTCTATGTGCAATTTAAATTCTAGGGGTCCAAAACCATTGTATTATATGTCCCTGTTGCAGTTTAGTGCAGTTATAGTACCCTGTTGGAAGAGGTATGTCTACACCTGCTTGTATCTGCACACCATTACAACCATGTCCCTTCAACATATATGCACAACTGCACTGGCATGGTGTTGTGAACTATATGCTAAAATTGTTTTACCAGGTTTATAAATCATTTCTTTATATTTACTAATGAAAGGATCCAGGATCTAAATGTTACATTCAAACCCTTCCCCCAACTCAAAATACAAATACACAAGAAGCTTTAGGGTAGACATTCCTAATGGATCACTATTTTTTTAGGATCTTTTGAAAGTTAAGCTAAACTATGAGTAAGACTAAATATACCCTTTTTCAGATGGAAGAAGCTCAATCCTAAGGGAACTAAGGGATAAACTGCATTTACTTATAGCATAACTGCTATATGTGACTGTGGTTGGCTATTTAACTGGGTAGAAAACGTCATCAGCTGAAGAACACAACATATGAGGTCTGCTGCTAGGGTTGAAATCTTTCTAGGATATATTAACAGAGCTCCTAAGCTCTATCATTTATCTTCCCTATTAATAACATTGACATTGAGTTTACCAGCCACATCAACATAAAATATCAACAAGGTGCCAATCTTATCTGCGCCAAACTGTATTTCACTGGGTTCCAGAATTATCCCAAGGACCTAATTATGGAGCCCAATTCATCTCATCACATATGGAAAAAGATTTTTTGATAGTCCCTATGTGGACTGGCAGCCTATAAGAGGCTCTATTTGGAAGCCAAGCCAAGAATTCAAAAAACAGCACCTGCTTTGAGGCCACTGGGAGCAACATCCAAGGGGTTGCTCATGGGTGACAGGTTGGGGATCACTGCTTTAGATTTCTGGCCAGATGACAGTGGGAGGAACAAAGGACAGTGGCAGTAAAAAGAAGTGCCAGTGATATGAAATTTAGAAAGAGCTTTGGAACTCAGTAACCAAATCAGTCATTGTATATTGGCATTTACCTGTCCAAAGACAAATAAATACGGATGGCACTGGGAACTGGGAAACACAGCAACACAATTCCTTCTTTTTTTATTTTGTTTAATAGCGAATTCTACCTATAACCATAATGTCAGAAATGTAATAAAATCCTTATGAAATCACATAATAGTGCAGTTATAAAACAGATTTTATGACATTCTTGGAAATATTGCAAATCAGTTTACATAAATTGCATTTTGATAAAGAGGTTATCTATCTATTCTATAAAAAAAGAAATGTTTTATCCAGATTGTAAGTCGACTAGACTTTAGCTTTGACACTTTATAAAAGAACAAAATATCACTAAACAAAATATCACTAAAGTTTGTTCAACAGCTCAGACCTGCTGAAATCCCATTATTTCCTGTGGGAAGATGAATAACAACTTCTGGGAAAAATGAGAAGACGTGTATATTTCGGTCAATGGTTCTGTTGAATTCCTACAAATGCTACTGAAAATTGGGATTTCAGTTACAATTTGGCTAAATTTCCATCACTGCTTTAACAGCTACTTCCCTGCAATGGAAACCTTTTGAAGATTATACATAGGGAAACCAAAAAAAGTAATCAAATTGGTAAAGATTACTGCTACAACCCATTATGATGTATATTCACAAGCAGTATAGTGATATATTTGAGAAAATACCATACCATAATCAGTATGATGGGATCAGACAGTTAGGGGCAGATTTACATAGGGTCGAATATCGAGGGTTAAATCCTTCGGATATCGAAGTTGAAGGATTTAGCGCTATTCCTACGATCAAACGATTTTAATCCATCGATCGAAGGATATTCCTTTCGATCAGAAAATTGTTAGGAAGCCTATGGGGACCTTCCCCATAGGCTAACATTGGCCTTGGTAGCTTTTAGGTCGGAATTAGGGGGTTGAAGTATTTTTAAAAGAGACAGTACTTCGAATATAGAATGGTCGAATAGTCAAAAATTTTTAGTTAGAATCGTTCGATTCGAAGTCGTGGTCGAAGGTCGAAGTAGCCATATTCGACCATTCGAAATTCAAAGTATTTTTTCTTCTATTCCTTCACTCGAGCTAAGTAAATGGGCCCCTTACAGTATATATATTAAAGTATACTCTCTATCATTACAACTGGGGACTTTCTTAGTCAACCAAATCTTGAAAATATTTAAGGACATTATGCCATAAACATAATAATTCACAATTTGCTTGAACAAATGAATACATCATATTGTTCTTATGAAATATTTCACTATGAACAAAGGTTAAACATTATTGTTCTCACCATTAAAGAGTTTATTTGCCACAGACAGGAAAACATATGATTGGTGGAGGAAAGACCGAGAAGTTTGGGGTTGGGGATGGAGTATAGTCACACTCAAGAGCATTAACAAGGCCCTCCCTTTGCTTCTATAACGCTCTCTACTCTTCTGAAAATGCTGGAATATTATTGCAGATAAAAAAGATGTTAAGCTGTATTGAGATGAGAGATCTGTAAAGGTCAGTCTAGTACAGTCAACAAACCAACTTTAAACAGACCTCCATTGTGCATGTGGGTATTTTTGTGCTGTAACAAAGTAAGACCCTGCTCCAGAATAAGTAGGAATCACATTATTGATTTCATGGAAACCATAGACTGTAACATTACAGATATTGGCAGATAGCATAGCATCCACCAAACCTAGACTCATTAGACCGCCAGATGGCTGTGTGCGGAATGCTACACTCGTGGCAGCAATGGGTATGTATTAAATATCCATTTTCAGTAATCCGAAGGGCAGTCTTATAACTTGTGGCCACACAGTGTATCAATATATCTTTCTGTACATGCTGTAAAACTGCACATGCATTTGCAGAATTTATCTAGCTAAAGTGCTGACAACGCCTGCCTGTAAAAAAAAAAAAAAACCATATAGACAGCATTTTAGTTCATAACATCTCTTGCTACAGCAAATGTGTAATAGCTTAAATGTAATAGAAACATTATATCAATATAATTATTTACTGGGTACCAGTAAATAATGATTTCATTTAATTAAGGGGAAAAAAATCTATACAGGTCTTGAACTGACTCGGGCCACAGAAAACCTCTGGAGGGCCACATTTCAATATGGGATTCTAAATGGACAGTCATGATGTACAAGACCAGAGATATCCGTAGAGACTATGTACTAAGCAATGCACAAATATGGAACTGCTATGAAATGAGAATTTGCTAAATAATGCCTCAGCTATTACTGTGAGATAGCTGCTGGTAAAGAGTATGCTTTTTAATACGGACTAAGAAGATTCTCCTGATATATAACTACGATGCCTCTTCTTAAAACAGTAGAGACTAACAAGATTACAGCTCACATCAACCATTTTATTATGTTAAGTACCATTCAAAATGAAAGGCCATCTGTCTTAGGCAATAAATAGCAGGAGTCTGCATTTTTTACCTGCCTGCAACATTATTTATGGAACAAGGAACTTGCCACCCCAGGGGATAAAAACCTCATCTGGAATAACGAGTATCTCATCAGTTTGGGTGCCTAGTTAGGAACTCAGAAAGGCAGCAAGACTTTCTGCCCTCACTTGCTAAATGCACAGAGTAAATATAGAACGGCTTGAACTTCTTTTTGCTGAGGAGTTTAAAAATGCTGATTACAGTAGCATGTGAATTCAGCTGGTTTAAAGTGAAACAAATAAAAAGGATTTACATGCATGGCACAGTTTATTCTCCAAAGAAGGTTTCTTTCTCTCCATTTATACTTTTATTTATAGACAGGAGCTGCCAGATTGATACAAGCACAAAACAGGCTTGACCTTATCAGACCTTAAAGGAAGTGTTAAGCATAAAAAAATGCCAAAAATGTAATCTAAAAAAAGCTGGAGTGACGATGTCTAACATAATAGCCAGAGCATTACTTCCTGCTTTGCAGTGACCAATCAGTGACTTGAGGGGGCACATGGGGCATTTGATTTTGAATCTGAGCTGCTTGCAAAGCATCAATTGCAAACTCACTGAACAGTTATGTCCCATGTGGGCTCCCTTAAAGTCACTAACTAAGCTCTCTAAGTTTGAGAGTTGAAAAGCAGGAAGTAGTGTCCTGGCTATTATGTCAGACATCCGCTCACTTCAGCTATTATAGATTACACTTTTGGCTAACCAACTATATTAGAAAGTTACTTTACTGAGTAAATGAGAACTACTGAAATAAAATAAAAAATCCAGGGTGACTTAGCCACAGACCAGAGGAGGGCATAATGGGCTATACCTACCATATATAACCTTTTCCCATCTCTTATAAATAGAATAAAAGAAAACATAAGAATTATTTTTATGGTCATAAAGATCACTGTTTTGTGGTGCAATTGGGCAAAATGTTCCCAAGACAGAGGGTCAAAACCAGGGAATTGAGGGACAACTATCAACAATGTGATTGCTTTGAACCCAAAAATTCTCAGACACAGAATTTTCCTTGTTTTACTCAGCGAAACTAACTGTATAATATTTTATGCATTTGAAGTTCATAAGTGTGCAGCAAATTGGCTTTGGGGTAGTTGTCTGTATGTTATGTATCACTCTGTATGCAGAGGACACTACTGGGAAAAGCCCCTTTAGCTAGCGAGTTTATTGATTTAGATCAGACTCCAACAGGTAGTATGATACATTTTATTGGACTTTCATTTGCTATAAAGCAACATAAAAGTCTTCAGGCTCATTTCATATTGCTGTGGATCTTTTTGAAATGAACACATACAGCCTCATACTATATAGGAGTGTGCCTCCCATAGTCTACTCTGGATTTCCACTCGACTGCCAATGATTTCAGTAAATATTTGTATTCACAGCTTTCATTTATTTATCGCTGAGGATTAAACAACTGCATTTAAAAGGAAAATACCTTAAATTTCAAATAGAAATGTTATTAAAACTGGAAGGAAAATGCAATCTACCCTAGTCCGTTCAGAGTGAGAATAAAGTAAGCACTGGGCAATCATTTATTTGGGTGCAGTGTGTGTGATGTCACTGCACTGCAGTTTCCACTAATATTTTTTGCAGCAGGTTACTTAACGTGGCACCCATTTGAGAACTGTATTATATGTTTCCTTCTGCATGAACCTCACAACAGGGACCTTGTCATTCCAATCTGCCTTGAAGCAGCTGATAATTGTGTTCTATACGTAAATCAGCTGCAGGAAACCATAAAAACTTTACTATTTATTCTAGAGGTTCAGAAAGCATATTAAACCAAGCAAGGGATCATCCCAAGAACTTAGCAGGCGAATCTGCTGTTCTATAAATTTTGTGGGTGGCGCTAGTATGCATGTAAATTTTTATAGTGCTAATTGTTTCAGCAGCCCTGTAAGCATTAATAGCACATTAATAGCACAATATAATAATATAATATCAATAAATCAGAAAACACAATTACATTTAACATTACTAACAACTGAATTTTTTTCACGAATCTCTAAAAATTTGAGGGTTTTTTTTGTAAAAACCACAACAATTTATAAGAGGTATTCATTTTTTTGGATCGTTCAGCATTATATTCCATTCATACTTTTTTTATTCAGATCTTTTAATAAATGTCAATGACAAAAGTGAGTACAGTTGGCATTTTAAAAACTGCTTAAACCACTAAATTCCAACTGTTGATAAATAGGCCTCTAAGTATTAAGATACAATAGAAAGGAGATCCCTGCCCCACAAAGCTTACAATCTAAGTGAAAGGCATTAATGGTAGTACAGTATTTGCATAAAGGATATCCAACCTATGTCACTGAGTGGCTTTGGAGAAAAAGCTTTTTAAGGTTTATAGAGCTGCTACACACAGGTCTGAACAACTGAATGTGTACCCATAAGCTCAAAATTACACTGACTAAATCATTCTATTATTACACTCAACATCTGAATAGAACATAGCTTCCAATTCTCTTTAGCCATACAAGAATAATAGAATTTATTTATAACTGTCAGGGGTGCTGTTCCACAGACATCAGTTCTCACTGAAACATATATCACTGATTCATAGAAATGCAAATATGCAGAGAAGGAACTTTCTGATCTCTTAACCATCTATCTTACAGATCTACAGCCTCATATTTTACACCGAAGATAAAACCTATTAATACATGGGCTATATGAAAATCATGAGTTAGAAAAACAGGAAAAAAAAATTATAATCATAAAAACTGGAGACTTTGTGTCTTAAACCCTATGCCTTTGTTTATAGCATGGTTGTTTGCTTAGGAACCCCAAGGGATATAGAAAGCATTTCCTGGTCGTGTGTCTCTATGTAATTCTCAATCTTTTGCATTCCTGAACGTAGCAGGTGAAAGCAGAGAAATCAATACCTTGTTTCTGCTCTTAATGACTTGCAAACAGATGGCAGCAGCCAGGCTGAAAACACCAACATGAAGGACAAATGAGGTGTGGTCTCTGCCTTCTAGAAATCTTACTTGACAGGTGCAATCGATAGCAAGCAATGGAGCAGTTCTTAAAGCAATGACAAAACTACTTTCCTGGTCAGGAAATAAATGAAAATTGTTGCCTGAATAGGTGTTCCTCAGCTTCTTTTTTGGCTACAAATCTCAACATCCCCACACAACCTTCAACAGGGATTTCTGAAGTGGACGTGCAGACACAGCTGGAAGACCACAAGTTGGAGATCCTTTTTAGCAACTGATCATAAACAAGTACATGACAGGTTGAACGCTTTTTACGGAACCTTGTCTATGTTTAAGTGCACACTGACTAAATGTATTAGGTGGTGGAGTTTTACTTAAGATTCCAGGTTTCTGTCCCCTCACCCAGATACATTTCTGCCTAGTGTTTCTTTTACTTGCCTTCTGTGTACATAAAAAAATCTCACTGTGCTAGGCTCAGGATATTTATGCCTAGGATACAACCCAATTGTTCCCATTTACAGTAGATGGACAATGTTGATTACTGGGCCCAAAATAGGCTTCTGCTTTGGGCGAGTTGGGGGCACGCCTGGTGGCAACTGGGTGTGGCTGGCACATATCAGGGGGTGTGGGCAACACAGTCACAATTTTTAATCTGGGAATGTTGGGAGGTATGTGGTTCTTCGAGCTTGGTCTTGGAGTGACTATTTTATTTTTTTAATTTGTTAAAATTCTAGTTTAATGGAGAACTAAACCATAAAAATGAATATGGCTAAACATGCCATAGTTTATATGCTGAACTTCTTGCACAGGCCTAAAGTTTTAGCAGCAATGAACCAGGATTTCAAACTTGTCACAGGGGGTCACCATCTTGGAAAGTGTCTGTGACACTCACATGCTCAGTGGGCTCTGATCAGCTGTTGAGAAGTTAAGTTTAAGGGTTGTTGCAAATTATCAAGCAGAAAATGAGGTTCACATGTAAAATAAGCCTATGCTACAGGGCTGATTATTAAATTCTGATGCTAGTTGCACTGGTTTCTGTGCTGCCATGTAGTTGTACCTTTATGTTACTAATCAGCCTTATATTGTGACATTTATATACCAAGCGTACTGTATATTTTGAGTCTGTCCCTAAGGTCAGTGACAGCATAACAGAGCATGTGTACTGAATCAGCAGAAAAGAAGACGGAGTGCTACTGGGGCATCTTTGGAGGCACAGATCTTTACTGCTAAAGGAATGTAGTTGGCTTGGGCTAGTACAGAAGCCCAAATCATAATGTATAACATTTCTAGCCTACTTCTTTAGCTAAGCTTTAGTTCTCCTTTAACACTATCCCTATCCATTCATCAGTCTTTTTATATTCCAGCCCACTTTCCTTTATTTTGTACCAGAAGATCTGCTTACCCATTGAAATTATGAGAGTGGCTGGTATAACTCTTTATGCAGCTTGTGGCCAGAAAATATGTGGTGGAAATAGTGGAAACGGTCCTGGCCCCCATATAAATAATTGCTGTGCAGTAGGTTGAATACCTGCAGGTAACCTTAGTGCAAAGTGGGTATTGGGTGGGTTATCACATGCGGGTGTGGGGTTTACAGGTCAGGTCTAGTACAATTTTATTCCACTGTCTCCCTTTCTTCCTGTTGTCTATCGGATATCCGATGACAACAGAGTGGTATAGTTGTTTGGGTTGCTAGTGAAGCTGTTGTGGTTCAAGTCAGAAGCGGTGTAAGTGGATAACGCTACAGTAGGTACGTGTGTGGGTAGCAGGCAGGTCCGGACTGAGAATTAAAATAGGCCCTGGCATTTCAGGTACACAGAGGCCTAATCAGCCCACATAGAGGCCCAAACAGCCACAACCAGCCCACTAAATAGTGACTTTCTATAGGACATTATAGCAGCCCCTCTGGCATTTGCCAGAACCCACAGATTGCCAGTCCGGGCCTGGTAGCAGGTCTAGTCAATAACCACAGAGCAGGACTTGTAAGTAGGAAAAGTGAGGGGACAGAATGTATAGATGGCATTTGGCCAACCTGTAGCTTTGCCGAGTTATGACAGCCAAAGGCATCTTCCTGAAATGGCAGACCCAAAATGTGTTTTTTTTTTTATAAAAAGCAACACTATGCCACTAATAAAAATGGCACATGCCTGTGACTTATGAACTATTCACTAAAAATATACACAAGTTGTATTTTATTATCTTTTCCCAGAGTACTACAAGAAATGTATTGTATCTCACAAAGCAAGTTTATGTCCTGTGAATTACAGGGGGAAAACAAAGAAGTACATAATCCCATACAGAGACATGCATGTTGTGAGCATATAAATAGGACTGCAGCCTACAGAGCTATAAAAATTGCTTCCAATTCTTCCCTTGCGTGTTTACAAATATAGCGGATATAAGAGGCTCCCCCCGGGAATATGGACATGCACAAGCAAGTGGAAACTTGCAATACCAGGGAATCTCACGGAAAGCTGTGCTTCTCCACACGGAGTTCTGGGTGGAGCCATGTAGATGAGCCATTCTCACTCGCTTCTCTATTCAGTTCTCAGGCTGGAGTATGGACGCACACCAGTTTGGAAAGACCAGAGCAGTAATATAGCAGTAGGCTGTGTATTTAGAAAAGCAGCACATTTACTGATATTATCGGTACGGATTCCAGATATAGAGAGGGATGCTGAATGTGCTGTGAAATCAGAAGGATGGTTGGAAGCAAAGTGAAAAAGTCATTATTCGTTTCTTTAACTCCTGACATGCAACAGGGTTTCTAAAAGTTTATAGGCCATGACTCATCTCCCAGAGAATATCCACATCTCCCACATAATCCCATCAGAACAACGCTGATCAGATATGCATGGCTTTGGGTTTCTCATTCATATGCCAGTGAAAGAGAATGAAATATTTTCAACCACCCATTTACTGTATTATAAATATAAGAAAAACATTTAGTAATTTTAAATATACCTGTAATGTTGTTTGGACCCTGATAACTTCTGTCATGTGGGGGGGGGGGGTCAGAGGAAGGATGCTATAATAGATTTCCTATCTCTCATACAGTAAAGGGCATATTTATCAAAATTTTAATTTTTAGAAAAAGAAAATGCAGTCAAGAGTTTTTTTCAGATTGTGTTTTCCATATCTCCATACATGTGTTTTTCCTGTGCTTGGGATATAAAAAAAAAAAAAAAATGTAAAGAAACTTTCCATTGACTTCTATAGCAACTCGCCAAGTTTTTTTGGTATTTTTATTGTGAATCCTAACTTGATACATCTTTAAAATTCACGCTTTTACGTGGCAATTTTTCTAGAAAAAGGCATTGATGGCAATTTTTTTTGCCATGATTTTCTCGAATTGCAGCAAAAAAGCACCCTCAATTTTTAATACATCAGCATCTATACATTTATTTTATGATTATTTTATACATTTAGATGCTAAATGGCACCACTGCAGCAACCAGTCCGGGCTAGGCTTTTATTATCCAGATTTTTACTATGTGAGGTAACAGGTTGGTCCTTCCAGTTATTAAATACTTGTAGGCAGGCCTCCAGAAAAAAAATACATTTGCAGGGATGAGGGTTGACCTAATTTGCTCACTAATGCAGGAATCTTTGAGTGCTCTATACAAAATAGCCTGTAACTTATCATCCATGTTTAAAACAAAGGCAAAGTGATGATGGCTGGTTCTATATTATGGGAGTTCAACCGCAGATGTAGAATTGCTTTTCCTTTTAACCTGTTTATGAAACACATGCTATGTTTTTAAAGTTCATTACAAGTATTTTACTGTACATCTATACTTTTAAGTGGGAATTGTCTTGTTTTGATATTACTGATAGGGTTGCCAGCTTTTGGGGGCCATGTGATCTGGACTGGGGGGGGGCATGCCGGTGACGTCACAAGGCAGACCGGTGACATCACGTGCAGACCTCTGACATCAGAAGAAGGTCCGCTATAATGTGGCAGCACTATGACGTAGCGTGGCCACGTTTCCTAAATTAGGAGAACAGGACTGTACAGCCCTTCTGAAAAATGGGCTGTCTGGGTCAAAACATAAATATGGCCAAAAGTATCCAGACTCTCCTTATAGAATGACATGATCTAATTTTAGACCCACGGGGGTCTAACCTAACCAACGCTTAAGAAAACTCTGTTGAGTTTTAATTACCTTTAGAAAAAACGTTAGTCAATATTAGTCATGAACAAGGGTTTTTATGGGTCGAGAAGTTGCACACAAGCGCAAAGTTATCATATACAATGTCGAACATCGGCTCGAATGGTAAAAGGCTGCTGCCATTGGAAATGTGCCAGTCTGATGGACAAGCCTGGGCTTGGCAGATGCCTGGAGAAAGATACCAAACTTAAAACAAAATGCTGATTGTGATGCTTGGTGGAGGAGAAATAATGCTCATCAGCTATTTTTCGTGGTTTGGGCAGGAGCTCATAAACGGTTTAGAAATAATGCCAGGGATAGTTGTGCCCACCAATCATTTTTAAACCATTAAGCAGGGTGCAATGAGGCTGTGACCACAAAATTCATACAGACAAATACAAGAGTCCTCAACCCATTTTCAATATATTAATTGAGACATTTTGTGCCTTAAGATACTAAAAATGCCCTCGCCTTTAAACAAAGCAGGGATTCTTTGCCCATATATTGCAATATATTCAAGCTGGTCATCTACATCAGTTATCCCTGGTCTGGCCAGTCCTACACTCAAATTTCATCTGATTTATTAAGAATTTTACTGATTCATTATACATTTTACACAGGGACTAAGTTTACCTACAATTTACTTGCTGCTTTCAAAGTTAAAACTGAACTAATGCCTCCAAGCACAAAGTGGTGTGCATAAAGAATGAGTGAGTGGAGATGGAGTGGAAGAAGCTGACTGGCATGCAAAGAGCCCTGATCTCAATCTCATTTCTGTAGGATGAGCTGGAATGTTGTTCCCAAGCCCCTAGTAGCTAAATGGAAACAAATCCCAACAACAATATCTAGAGGAAAGCCTTCCCAGAAGAGTAAAAGCAAAGGGAGGCTAACTTCATATATACAGGTATAGAATAAGATGTTGAATCTGTAGATGTTAAGATACTTTTAGGGTAAATTTTGTCTTTTTGTTATTATTTTATTTACACGTGCATCATGATGGCAACCCTCTAAATAAGGACTCTGTAAGCCATGAACTATAGAACTTAAAGAAACCCCTTTAAATGATAAAATTACTCATGCATGCCTGTGTGATTCTTTAAAAGATATCTGCATTCTATAATTTGGAAAGCACATTCATGCACCCCACAATGTTCCCTCGACCGTGCACACACTTGGCTGTACATTGCCCACCCAGTCTATATGTGTTCACAAGTGCATGATGCAGAGGGAATACCAGCACCCCTCTCATCTCATAAAACTTTCAGTTGACTTTGGCCTCACCTCCTCCATGCAGCGATTGCTTTTAGGCATCGGTTTCTTGCAGTTATACAATCCAGATTTACTGCCCATATATGCAGACACAGTTGTGGTCACGCTTGCTTGCCAATTCATCCTGCTGTAACTATTGCCTGTCACAGGGTAATGCAAGTCACATCCATCATCTTTGTGAGTTATGAATCCACATGGCAGGTAAGCACATAGACAACATGTTTTATTTGCTAGAACAACTCCAGACCTTGTGACCTGCAACTCTGCGCATTCTGGGAGAGATATTTCAATAAGGGCAAGCAGGCTACACATCTCTAATTTATCCATAGCAGTAATTGCCACTAGAAACACATTAGCTAGCAATGATTTCTTGAGTTAACAGACCAAGTAATAATGACGCTTGTCCTTAGAAAAATGCAGTGACACAGCCCCAATAAAAGTTATTGTGTGGCTGGGTGTTCTCTAATTATATCATTTCACTGTCTGTAAATACATCTATATGTTATAATTACTGTGATTGGCTCTCTTGATAACAGGGTAAGGACATGACAAATAGCAGAAGCTGGTGAACTGGTATTGTGATACATTCCACAGGCAAGCAATTATGTACACCTCCTGCATTAAAGTGTTGTAATATACACAGTTAGAGTATATGTCACCTATTTTTAGACACACAATGGTTTCCCATGCAGAGCAGCTATTAGTGGAACTACAACTGCTGAGCTGGCAGGGGATGCTGGGACTTTATGTTTCATTATTGGAGCACCAAGGGCTGCCTTGTTAAAGTACAGCACTTCAGTGTATTAATACAAAGAATATAGACTATACACTGGTGTGCTCAAATCCTACAGCCAAAGTAAACTTTTAAATATAGGAATATTTATTTATTTATTTACCCTTGTCTCGGGTGGGTCCCGGTGCAGAGGCCAGGACCTTTCGCTTAATTCACAGTATTTAATATGCATTAAATGGTAGACAGGTCACTCACCGATCCAGACCCCTGGCACGGGTTCAACGCCCCGAACCCGCAGCTTTGAGAGACTCTCACTGCCAATATGGAACCCTTTCAGCATGTACTCTACAAATCAGCAGGCAGTGAAGTTAAAAAGCAATTACTGCTGCCTGCTGAGTGCACGCCGAAATGGTTCCATATTGGCTATTAATACAGAAAATCCAAAAAATTACCAAAGATTTATTAGGTTATGTATTAAAAGGCACTAAGATAGCCCAGGCGCAGTACTCCAATCAGCAAGTGACATTTACTGGTCACCTGTTTAAAAGTAAACATTTTATTGGTTTCTATGGTTACTGCTCCTGGGCACACTTAATGCCTTTTATACTTATGGGGGTTAGTACCTTTGATACAGCAGGCTCAGCTTGACTGCACAGATGTTAGTTAGGACTGGAAAATATAGAACCATCCACCTCAGTGGTCTCAGATCTCTCCTTCGGGCATACCAGCAGTGACAGCTTTTACATAATCCACAAACAACTATGCAGTTGCTTACAACCGGTGTATATCCTAAAGACTACTACTCTATGTAAGTAGGTAAGTAGTAAGGGAACAGTGCAACATAATAGCAAAAGCTGTGCATTACCCATGGTGGTCTAACCCAATAAACACGTGGAAACACTCAGGTGTAATATAGGTGTGTAGAACAGGGTTGCCGTAATAAGTGTCATTTATCATCAAATTGAATCTAACTGGAGGATTGGTTATTCCTCAGTGAATTGTTTCTCAAAATTGGAATGGCTATTGATCTGTGTGAATCACTGGTTCATAAGAAGCATTACACTTATTTCTAATTGTGGTTCCACACGACAAGTTTGGAAGGCAGATCGCTGGGTAACAGGAGCAAGAGGCATGGGTCGTCTCTAAGAGCTAGGCTATATTTTCCACCTAATTACCCTTCTGACAGAAAGTAGCATTTGTCAGTAATAGGATAGAGGGTGGCCTCTGGTGCTCCCATTTTATCTCCCAGGAATCGGCTAAGGGGGCATTGGACTGGTTTACACATAATAATAGCTATGTACATTACGTTGCCGGTGTTGTTGTTGTTAAAGCAGTTCTAGTGCCCTGCAGATGGTGTACCTGCAATAGGGCTCAGCTACGATTAGTCGCCTTAAATGCTAATGCATTCCTCCGGCTGCCTCGCACGGCTGCACTGTCCACTCTGGTTTCTGATCAAACTTTTTTTTTTGCTTATGATTACGGTTCTAAAGAACTGTGTCAAAGATTAACCCAAATATGCTAAGAATTGTTCCACCCCGCTGCCAAACATCAGGTCACATCAGCAGGGCAGTGGGCTGTGAAATGGTCTTTCATGGCAGCTTCCAGTCTTATTCTAATCTTCATAATCTCAGATTACTTTACATTTGCATATAGGCAGCATACTCTCTATGTACACACACACACACACAATATGTCTGCTTGTACTTTGTACTCCAGTACTTATATATAAATTAAACACATATACAGACCAAGATAATGATGATGACAGATAAACGACATATAGATATTATATACTTAAATATATGAACTTGATAGCTACCTATCTTATTTCCAAACCACAAGAATTATCACAAATCTACATATTGAAGCAGCACAATGACATTACAATCCAATGCGGCGCCCCTGAGTCCCAGCTCTGACACACACAGGTCATCGTCATGTGCAGGCTTTAATTCTATTTAATGTTATTGAATCCCAGAAGCAAGACCCCAGCATTCCTCTGTGCTGCCCCCCATCTGATGCAAATACAAAGGGCATGGCACACAATAGATGAGGTTCAAAGTCACTGCACTTGAGACTCTTTCATTCATCCCCTGGACACTGGGCTCAAAGAACAGCTGGCAGCAGGGCTGTAATAAAGTGCAGCAGGGCTGTAATAAAGTGCGGCAGGGCTGTAATAAAGTGCAGCAGGCAGCATTTGGGCTGGGAGATCATAAAGTTTAAGGGCAAGTCAGACCAGACAATAACAATAAAGATCATCCCCCCTCCTGCTTCCAATTAGGGGAGAAGTTCAAGATACCATTCCCCAGTCAGCAGTGGCAGACCCCACAGAAGCACAACAATGACAAGCCAGGGGTTACAGGATAAAATGACAAGCAGGGGGTTACAGGATAAAATGACAAGCCGGGGGTTACAGGATAAAATGACAAGCCGGGGGTTACAGGATAAAATGATAAGCCGGGGGTGAAGCAGTGCCAGAGACTTTACTATAGAACTCTTCATATACTGTCATATATATGTTATACACTGGGTTTTAATGCTAGTAAGTAGCTGCCAGTACTCTCGGGATATATAGAATATATAGATATGATTTTCTCACCTTGGTGAATCAACAAGCCATGTAGGAAGAAGCGGTGATGTGAGTATGAGCGCTCCCAGCTCCCCGTGCTGCTATAATACAGGTCACAGATACTATACAGAGCAGCTCACAGGCAGCCGCACTCACTTCCCCGAGCTCACAGCTGCCCGAGCCGCCAATTCATTGAGCTGCCGGAGAAGAGGCAGGGACTGAGCTATGATTGACAGCTCCCTCAGCGAGTCCCCGCGCCGGCTGCAGCCAGACAATAACAAAAGCAGCCAATAAGGCAAGAGGGAGAGGGCGGGCGGCCATCAGGGACTCATTCAAGACTGCAAAGCGGTGGGAACGTCTTGTTAGTTTTGGAGGTGTTAAAGCTGCAGGAGTGGGGGAATGCGGACCCCTGCTGGACGCTAACGTGCTAGTGTCGGGGTGACCTCTAGCAGCGGCGTCACTGGACTGGCTTGTTACCACAGCTTTGTCTGTAACTGTAAAGCGTCTTGTGTTTGGCAAATGATGCCCACAGGTGTCTAGTCTTGCGAATGTTGTGATTGTAATAAAACTCTGTGTCTGTAGGACCGACCGTTTGTCAGTGTCTGTGTTTATATGACTCTATGTCACTGAGGCGACTCTTCCTACCAGAGAAACCTTAATTAGGACCCATACATATGTTTCTATTAACCTTACCCGCCTGCTACCGGTATCTTCAATTACATGTACATTAATTACATGGGTGTAACAACAGAGGAAGCAGATTGCGGCTGCAGGGAGGGATAGGGGCCCCATGACGCCCTAATCATACTCAATGTCAATAAATTATAGTGAAACAGGTAAATGAAGACGTTACGGGGCTTGGAAAATAATTTACTATGGGTCCCAGTAATATCTAGTTATGCCAAGCCTTAATTATACAACCAGCTTCAAAATTAAAGCCAGGCGAATTTTCTCTCAGGCGAACAATCGTTACTCCACAAATTCACTAAAGTGTGAATTTTTACCTCTTTCGCCAGAGTTTCCTTCGCCCAGCTCAGACCTGGCGAACTGATAAGATGAAACTACATCCTCCTCAATCTTATGTCAGTGACGTCATATCCTGTATTCCAAAAGGTTATTAAAATTATAAAAAAAACGCTGGTGTTTTTTCATATTTTAAAGCAGGATTGTCTCTAAAAGTTGTAACTATTAAACATTTTTGTTCTAACCTTTTTTTTTAACCATTTAAGGGGTATGCCACATTTGTTTTAGGATGGGCTCATATCTAGGGTATTAGAGGATCTCTTTTGTCTTTATTTTGTTTCCTTGGGCATTTGTAATAATAAGTGGCCACTTTAAGCATTTACACCAACATATATTTGACATGTATCTACCCATTCTATTCAAATTGACCGAAGTTTCGCTAGGCAGAAACAAACATTAGCAAAAGATCACCAGGAAATGCTTGCGCTGACAAATTTATGCTAGCGAAACTTTGCCAGTGTTTTGGCTGGCGAGACACAACTTCGCATTTTAGTGAATATGTGTAATGGTAGAGAATTTGCATCTGGTGAAGTGGTGTGAAGTGTGGCAAAGCCTTCTCAGGTGAAAATTCACTCTTTAGTGAATTTGCCCCTTTGACTCTTTACATCATACCAAAGGTTAATTTAAGGCTGAAAAATCCCTTTAATAACATTGACATTGTGTATCATATTTACCAGTAAGGCCAGTAAAATATTAGCTAGATGTAGTGTTGCCACCCGGCCAGTATTTTACCGGCCTAGCCGGTAAAACACCAGCCAAGGCCGGGGCCGGCATTACAAATTTACCGGCAATGTAGCTGCGGGTAAATTTGTAATACCCCTAAAAAAGCCCTTGGCCTGCCCCCAGCCTGCTCAAAACGAACCTTTTTTTCCTGGGATTCTTGCCAAACTAGCGCATTGGCTCCGCCCCTTTGACATCACGCCTGCCCAGCCAATAGTGCATCAAGGCACTGTCCCCTTTATCGTCACAACCCCCCCTTTTAACCCCACCCCTCCACCTGCTATTAAAGATTTTTTTAGAAGGTGGCAACCCTAGCTAGATGGCAACCTTAGTTGTACAGAATAGCTGTTCTCCTCAAGGGCCACCAAAAATAAAGTTAAAAATGTAATATTTAGTATAGATTAATTAAAAAAGGAACAGTATCTCCATTGGACCCACACATTTTGTGCCCCCAGGGCACTTCCTGGCAGTCATGGGCTGTCTTTACCTGCCAGGAAGTAGGTGTTTATAGGAGACATGACCAATGAGAAACAAGATAGAAAACATTTAAATTCAAGGCAAAAAATGGGGGAATGTCTTTTAAAGTGACATACTCTCAAAATCCTTAAAGTGATACAATCTCAAAAGCTTATATATACATACTGTATAGATTCAAAGCACTCAGTATTTACATACATCATATATACAACATAAAGAGAGAATGATAAAAGAGGGTATTAATTGAACAGATACTTCAAATTTTAATTATTTAGATTTGTGCCCTTGTCATCTGTGACATTAAAAGGGGTCAAAAAGTTCTGAAAAGCATAATGAGTAAAAAAAAAAAAAAACAAGTTGTTAATTGGCACTCTCAAAGCTGATTTAAAAAAAGTCTTCAGTTGGTAGTTTAATCGATGGGTGTCAAGCAACTGCACAAGTCAAATCTCCACCATCTATAGTGTAAAGCCTCAGATGGAGTGGTGTAAAGCTTACCAACGCTGGATTTTTGAGTGCATTTGTGCTTTACCATCTGACATTGTGCTGTATAAGTCTGGACTTGGCAAATGCCAGTAAAGTGCTACCAGCTTGAATGCTAAATGAAAACTATAAATTCTGGTGAAGGCGGAATGCACAGTGTTGACTGAGAGGAGGGGGGAATATGGTAGGGACCATGTTTAGAGCAAAATCAATTCTGTGCTTTTTTAAAGGAAATGTCAACCCAAAAAATTATTTTGTTGCCTATTAGAACAAAACATAATTCTAAGTAACCTTGCAATATACATTTGTTACAACTTTTCTATGGTTATTAAGTTATTTGTATATGTATTACTACTGAAAGCAGTGTTTGTGTGTTTCTATTCTCTGTCCTGGTGGCTCAGATTGTTGATACAATGTAATACAAATCAGCTGATAAAAAGTAACGACCAGGAGTTAAGCAAATGCTGCTTTCAAAACCAAGTGTTTTTGCAAAATGTATATCGGAAAGCTGCTTAGAATTATGTTTTATTTTATTAGGCAAATGGTTATTTTGACTTGCCTTTTTATTTGTGACAGGCTGAGCACATGAATGCCCTAGGCACAAAGCCAGCTCTGAAGAGAACTGATTTTGCTGAGATTGGAATGGTAGAAGCACTTTTTTTTATTGATTGAGTTTCTTGGATTGGCACATGTTTTGATCCTTTTGGCTATAAGTTTAACCCTTTAAATGCCACAGATCGTAGAATCTACGTTCTGTGGCAAAGGTACTTGAAATGCCACAGAACGTAGATTCTACGTTCTGCAGCACTTCCGGGTTCAGAAGCGGAGGAGCGGCTGTTAGAGCCGCTCGCTCCGTTCCTGCTCGATCCCCTGCCCCTAGGCAACGAGCAGAGCAGGGGATCGAGTGGCCCCTGGGGCGCGATCGCCCAGGGGCCCAAAAACAGCAGCAGGCACGTGTTACTTACGTGTCCTGCTGCTGCAGCCTGCACCGGATCGACGATCTCCGCCCCCACAGCACACAGACAGGAACCACGACGCAGATGTCTTCCAGGGAGTCTTCCTGATCGCCTGCAACAGTCTCCAGCGATTTTTTCAGGTTAGTGCAACAATTACACACACAAACACACCAACACACACTTATTACAGTAATACACACTTAGATTCACACTTACACACACTTACACATACTTTTTGGGGATTGGGGGGGTCACTTACACTCACTGCACTTACACACATGTGCACACGCACACACGCGCACATAACATGTAATTTACCATTTGTACACACGCACACGCACATACATGGCATTGTGGCTTTTTTTTTTTTTTTCTTATCGCATCGTCTCTTTTTTTGGCTGAAAAAAATGTTTTATTGCCATTACGAATAGCGTATTCGCTAACCGTACTGTGCAATATCTTTTTTATGTTATTTCGGTGATTATATTGCAATTTTGGGTATTTTGGTGCATTTTTAGCCATTTTATTGAATTTTTAGCCATTTTATTGCATTTTCAGCTCTGCGTATGTTGTGTTCACTTGTTTCTAGCCGTATAACCTGTTTGGCCCAGCTAAAATATTGAAACTGTGATTCTGACGGCCGATAACACTAGTCTGGAAAAAAAACATTGATTTTTGTGGTTTTATTGGATTTTTTTGCATTTCACTCTTTACTGCCTTATTTTGTTTTGCCTTGTAAATTTTATCTACTTTATATCCATTTGGGGGTCTCTGTGCGCCACATAGTTTGGTATATCTATGCATATTGGGCATCAAAGTGTTCAGTAGACCCCTGGCGTTCATATTTAGGATGTTTTATGCTGATACGTTACGAAATGTGGGGCATATAATGGGGTAAAATTCAAGCTTTGTGACGATTTTCAGAAATTTGATAAAAACCGTTATGTTCAGCATTGCTTTGCAGTTTGGCAGTTTGCAGTAGAAACACTTATTTACCCATATTGGATTCGTCAGAATGTGTACTTTCTGAAAATATATGGTTTTCTGGGGTCTCTGTACTGTTAGGGGGGTCTAATGTCACATAATACACACACCAGGTGCTCATATTGCAGCAGCCAGCGCGTCAGCCGTGAAAATGTATATACACTATTGTCATTTGGGGGTCTCTGTGCGCCACATAGTTTGGTATATCTATGCATATTGGGCATCAAAGTGTTCAGTAGACCCCATGCGTTCATATTTAGGATGTTTTATGCTGATACGTTACGAAATGTGGGGCATATAATGGGGTAAAATTCAAGCTTTGTGACGATTTTCAGAAATTTGATAAAAACCGTTATGTTCAGCATTGCTTTGCAGTTTGGCAGTTTGCAGTAGAAACACTTATTTACCCATATTGGATTCGTCAGAATGTGTACTTTCTGAAAATATATGGTTTTCTGGGGTCTCTGTACTGTTAGGGGGGTCTAATGTCGCATAATACACACACCAGGTGCTCATATTGCAGCAGCCAGCGCGTCAGCCATGAAAATGTATATACACTATTGTCATTTGGGGGTCTCTGTGCGCCACATAGTTTGGTATATCTATGCATATTGGGCATCAAAGTGTTCAGTAGACCCCTGGCGTTCATATTTAGGATGTTTTATGCTGATACGTTACGAAATGTGGGGCATATAATGGGGTAAAATTCAAGCTTTGTGACGATTTTCAGAAATTTGATAAAAACCGTTATGTTCAGCATTGCTTTGCAGTTTGGCAGTTTGCAGTAGAAACACTTATTTACCCATATTGGATTCGTCAGAATGTGTACTTTCTGAAAATATATGGTTTTCTGGGGTCTCTGTACTGTTAGGGGGGTCTAATGTCGCATAATACACACACCAGGTGCTCATATTGCAGCAGCCAGCGCGTCAGCCGTGAAAATGTATATACACTATTGTCATTTGGGGGTCTCTGTGCGCCACATAGTTTGGTATATCTATGCATATTGGGCATCAAAGTGTTCAGTAGACCCCTGGCGTTCATATTTAGGATGTTTTATGCTGATACGTTACGAAATGTGGGGCATATAATGGGGTAAAATTCAAGCTTTGTGACGATTTTCAGAAATTTGATAAAAACCGTTATGTTCAGCATTGCTTTGCAGTTTGGCAGTTTGCAGTAGAAACACTTATTTACCCATATTGGATTCTTCAGAATGTGTACTTTCTGAAAATATATGGTTTTCTGGGGTCTCTGTACTGTTAGGGGGGTCTAATGTCGCATAATACACACACCAGGTGCTCATATTGCAGCAGCCAGCGCGTCAGCCATGAAAATGTATATACACTATTGTCATTTGGGGGTCTCTGTGCGCCACATAGTTTGGTATATCTATGCATATTGGGCATCAAAGTGTTCAGTAGACCCCTGGCATTCATATTTAGGATGTTTTATGCTGATACGTTACGAAATGTGGGGCATATAATGGGGTAAAATTCAAGCTTTGTGACGATTTTCAGAAATTTGATAAAAACCGTTATGTTCAGCATTGCTTTGCAGTTTGGCAGTTTGCAGTAGAAACACTTATTTACCCATATTGGATTCGTCAGAATGTGTACTTTCTGAAAATATATGGTTTTCTGGGGTCTCTGTACTGTTAGGGGGGTCTAATGTCGCATAATACACACACCAGGTGCTCATATTGCAGCAGCCAGCGCGTCAGCCGTGAAAATGTATATACACTATTGTCATTTGGGGGTCTCTGTGCGCCACATAGTTTGGTATATCTATGCATATTGGGCATCAAAGTGTTCAGTAGACCCCTGGCGTTCATATTTAGGATGTTTTATGCTGATACGTTACGAAATGTGGGGCATATAATGGGGTAAAATTCAAGCTTTGTGACGATTTTCAGAAATTTGATAAAAACCGTTATGTTCAGCATTGCTTTGCAGTTTGGCAGTTTGCAGTAGAAACACTTATTTACCCATATTGGATTCGTCAGAATGTGTACTTTCTGAAAATATATGGTTTTCTGGGGTCTCTGTACTGTTAGGGGGGTCTAATGTCGCATAATACACACACCAGGTGCTCATATTGCAGCAGCCAGCGCGTCAGCCGTGAAAATGTATATACACTATTGTCATTTGGGGGTCTCTGTGCGCCACATAGTTTGGTATATCTATGCATATTGGGCATCAAAGTGTTCAGTAGACCCCTGGCGTTCATATTTAGGATGTTTTATGCTGATACGTTACGAAATGTGGGGCATATAATGGGGTAAAATTCAAGCTTTGTGACGATTTTCAGAAATTTGATAAAAACCGTTATGTTCAGCATTGCTTTGCAGTTTGGCAGTTTGCAGTAGAAACACTTATTTACCCATATTGGATTCTTCAGAATGTGTACTTTCTGAAAATATATGGTTTTCTGGGGTCTCTGTACTGTTAGGGGGGTCTAATGTCGCATAATACACACACCAGGTGCTCATATTGCAGCAGCCAGCGCGTCAGCCATGAAAATGTATATACACTATTGTCATTTGGGGGTCTCTGTGCGCCACATAGTTTGGTATATCTATGCATATTGGGCATCAAAGTGTTCAGTAGACCCCTGGCATTCATATTTAGGATGTTTTATGCTGATACGTTACGAAATGTGGGGCATATAATGGGGTAAAATTCAAGCTTTGTGACGATTTTCAGAAATTTGATAAAAACCGTTATGTTCAGCATTGCTTTGCAGTTTGGCAGTTTGCAGTAGAAACACTTATTTACCCATATTGGATTCGTCAGAATGTGTACTTTCTGAAAATATATGGTTTTCTGGGGTCTCTGTACTGTTAGGGGGGTCTAATGTCGCATAATACACACACCAGGTGCTCATATTGCAGCAGCCAGCGCGTCAGCCGTGAAAATGTATATACACTATTGTCATTTGGGGGTCTCTGTGCGCCACATAGTTTGGTATATCTATGCATATTGGGCATCAAAGTGTTCAGTAGACCCTTGGCGTTCATATTTAGGATGTTTTATGCTGATACATTACGAAATGTGGGGCATATAATGGGGTAAAATTCAAGCTTTGTGACGATTTTCAGAAATTTGATAAAAACCGTTATGTTCAGCATTGCTTTGCAGTTTGGCAGTTTGCAGTAGAAACACTTATTTACCCATATTGGATTCGTCAGAATGTGTACTTTCTGAAAATATATGGTTTTCTGGGGTCTCTGTACTGTTAGGGGGGTCTAATGTCGCATAATACACACTCCAGGTGCTCATATTGCAGCAGCCAGAGCGTCAGCCGTGAAAATGTATATACACTATTGTCATTTGGGGGTCTCTGTGCGCCACATAGTTTGGTATATCTATGCATATTGGGCATCAAAGTGTTCAGTAGACCCCTGGCGTTCATATTTAGGATGTTTTATGCTGATACGTTACGAAATGTGGGGCATATAATGGGGTAAAATTCAAGCTTTGTGACGATTTTCAGAAATTTGATAAAAACCGTTATGTTCAGCATTGCTTTGCTGTTTGGCAGTTTGCAGTAGAAACACTTATTTACCCATATTGGATTCGTCAGAATGTGTACTTTCTGAAAATATATGGTTTTCTGGGGTCTCTGTACTGTTAGGGGGGTCTAATGTCGCATAATACACACACCAGGTGCTCATATTGCAGCAGCCAGCGCGTCAGCCATGAAAATGTATATACACTATTGTCATTTGGGGGTCTCTGTGCGCCACATAGTTTGGTATATCTATGCATACTGGGCATCAAAGTGTTCAGTAGACCCCTGGCGTTCATATTTAGGATGTTTTATGCTGATACGTTACAAAATGTGTGGCATATAATGGGGTAGAATTCAAGCTTTGTGACGATTTTCAGAAGTTTGATAAAAACCGTTATGTTCAGCATTGCTTTGCAGTTTGGGAGTTTGCAGTAGAAACACTTATTTACCCATATTGGATTCGTCAGAATGTGTACTTTCTGAAAATATATGGTTTTCTGGGGTCTCTGTACTGTTAGGGGGGTCTAATGTCGCATAATACACACTCCAGGTGCTCATATTGCAGCAGTCAGAGCGTCAGCCGTGAAAATGTCTATACATATTGTCATTTGGGGGTCTCTGTGCGCCACATAGTTTGGTATATCTATGCACATTGGGCATCAAACTGTTTAGTAGACCCATATGTTTATATTTAGGATGCTTTATGCTGGTAATGATACATGGACAATACGATGCTGGAAAGTTGAAGCTTTGAGGCAATTTCCAGATATTTCACCAAAACCGCCAAATTTGGGAAAGCCTTGCGACTCAGTAGTTTGGAGCAATAAGGCATGGGTACCCATTTTAGATTCGGTAGAATGTGTACTTTCCAAAAATGTATGGGTTTGGGGGGTAAACATATATTTCTGTGTTTTTACCCCACAAAAATGCAGTCAATGTGTTGATTTTTCATTAGATGAAGTTACCCACGGGACTGTTTGTATGCGCTAACTTCATTTTGGGGCCTCTAAATGCCAGATACTTTGGTAAACCTATGAACAATGGCCACCAAACTGTTCGAAGTAACCCTGGCAATCATATTTAGGGTGCTTTTTCTTAGTACGTAATGACACATGGGTGATATGGTGCTGGGAAGTTGAAGCTTTGAGGCAATTTTCAGATATTTCACCAAAACCGACAACTTTGGGAAAGCCTTGCGACTCAGTAGTTTGGAGCAATAAGGCATGGGTACCCATTTTAGATTCGGTGGAATGTGTACTTTCCAAAAATGTATGGGTTTGGGGGGTAAACATATATTTCTGTGTTTTTACCCCACAAAAATGCAGTCAATGTGTTGATTTTTCATTAGCTGAAGTTACCCACGGGACTGTTTGTATGCGCTAACTTCATTTTGGGGCCTCTAAATGCCAGATACTTTGGTAAACCTATGAACAATGGCCACCAAACTGTTCGGAGTAACCCTGGCAATCATATTTAGGGTGCTTTTTCTTAGTAAGTAATGACACATGGGTGATATGGTGCTGGGAAGTTGAAGCTTTGAGGCAATTTTCAGATATTTCACCAAAACCGACAACTTTGGGAAAGCCTTGCGACTCAGTAGTTTGGAGCAATAAGGCATGGGTACCCATTTTAGATTCGGTAGAATGTGTACTTTCCAAAAATGTATGGGTTTGGGGGGTAAACATATATTTCTGTGTTTTTACCCCACAAAAATGCAGTCAATTTGTTGATTTTTCATTAGCTGAAGTTACCCACGGGACTGTTTGTATGCGCTAACTTCATTTTGGGGCCTCTAAATGCCAGATACTTTGGTAAACCTATGAACAATGGCCACCAAACTGTTCGGAGGAACCCTGGCAATCATATTTAGGGTGCTTTTTCTTAGTACGTAATGACACATGGGTGATATGGTGCTGGGAAGTTGAAGCTTTGAGGCAATTTTCAGATATTTCACCAAAACCGACAACTTTGGGAAAGCCTTGCGACTCAGTAGTTTGGAGCAGAAAGGCATGGGTACCCATTTTAGATTCAGTAGAATGTGTACTTTCCAAAAATATATGGGTTTGGGGGGTAAACATATATTTCTGTGTTTTTACCCCACAAAAATGCAGTCAATGTGTTGATTTTTCATTAGCTGAAGTTACCCACGGGACTGTTTGTATGCGCTAACTTCATTTTGGGGCCTCTAAATGCCAGTTACTTAGGTAAACCTATGAACAATGGCCACCAAACTGTTCGGAGGAACCCTGGCAATCATATTTAGGGTGCTTTTTCTTAGTATGTAATGACACATGGGTGATATGTTGCTGGGATGTTGAAGCTTTGAGGCAATTTTCAGATATTTCACCAAAACCGACAACTTTGGGAAAGCCTTGCGACTCAGTAGTTTGGAGCAATAAGGCATGGGTACCCATTTTAGATTCGGTAGAATGTGTACTTTCCAAAAATGTATGGGTTTGGGGGGTAAACATATATTTCTGTGTTTTTACCCCACAAAAATGCAGTCAATGTGTTGATTTTTCATTAGCTGAAGTTACCCACGGGACTGTTTGTATGCGCTAACTTCATTTTGTGGCCTCTAAATGCCAGATACTTTGGTAAACCTATGAACAATGGCCACCAAACTGTTCGGAGGAACCCTGGCAATCATATTTAGGGTGCTTTTTCTTAGTACGTAATGACACATGGGTGATATGGTGCTGGGAAGTTGAAGCTTTGAGGCAATTTTCAGATATTTCACCAAAACCGACAACTTTGGGAAAGCCTTGCGACTCAGTAGTTTGGAGCAGAAAGGCATGGGTACCCATTTTAGATTCAGTAGAATGTGTACTTTCCAAAAATGTATGGGTTTGGGGGGTAAACATATATTTCTGTGTTTTTACCCCACAAAAATGCAGTCAATGTGTTGATTTTTCATTAGATGAAGTTACCCACAGGACTATTTGTATGAGCTAACTTCATTTTGAGGCCTCTAAATGCCAGATACTTTGATAAACCTATGAACAATGGCCACCAAACTGTTTGGAGGAACCCTGGCAATCATATTTAGGGTGCTTTTTCTTGGTGCGTAACGATACATGGGTGATATGGTGCTGGGAAGTTGAAGCTTTGAGGCAATTTTCAGATATTTCACCAAAACCGACAAATTTGGGAAAGCCTTGCGACTCAGTAGTTTGGAGCAATAAGGCATGGGTACCCATTTTAGATTCGGTAGAATGTGTACTTTCCAAAAATGTATGGGTTTGGGGGGTAAACATATATTTCTGTGTTTTTACCCCACAAAAATGCAGTCAATGTGTTGATTTTTCATTAGCTGAAGTTACCCACGGGACTGTTTGTATGCGCTAACTTCATTTTGGGGCCTCTAAATGCCAGATACTTTGGTAAACCTATGAACAATGGCCACCAAACTGTTCGGAGGAACCCTGGCAATCATATTTAGGGTGCTTTTTCTTAGTACGTAATGACACATGGGTGATATGGTGCTGGGAAGTTGAAGCTTTGAGGCAATTTTCAGATATTTCACCAAAACCGACAACTTTGGGAAAGCCTTGCGACTCAGTAGTTTGGAGCAATAAGGCATGGGTACCCATTTTAGATTCGGTAGAATGTGTACTTTCCAAAAATGTATGGGTTTGGGGGGTAAACATATATTTCTGTGTTTTTACCCCACAAAAATGCAGTCAATGTGTTGATTTTTCATTAGCTGAAGTTACCCACGGGACTGTTTGTATGCGCTAACTTCATTTTGGGGCCTCTAAATGCCAGATACTTTGGTAAACCTATGAACAATGGCCACCAAACTGTTCGGAGTAACCCTGGCAATCATATTTAGGGTGCTTTTTCTTAGTACGTAATGACACATGGGTGATATGGTGCTGGGAAGTTGAAGCTTTGAGGCAATTTTCAGATATTTCACCAAAACCGACAACTTTGGGAAAGCCTTGCGACTCAGTAGTTTGGAGCAATAAGGCATGGGTACCCATTTTAGATTCGGTAGAATGTGTACTTTCCAAAAATGTATGGGTTTGGGGGGTAAACATATATTTCTGTGTTTTTACCCCACAAAAATGCAGTCAATGTGTTGATTTTTCATTAGCTGAAGTTACCCACGGGACTGTTTGTATGCGCTAACTTCATTTTGGGGCCTCTAAATGCCAGATACTTTGGTAAACCTATGAACAATGGCCACCAAACTGTTCGGAGTAACCCTGGCAATCATATTTAGGGTGCTTTTTCTTAGTACGTAATGACACATGGGTGATATGGTGCTGGGAAGTTGAAGCTTTGAGGCAATTTTCAGATATTTCACCAAAACCGACAACTTTGGGAAAGCCTTGCGACTCAGTAGTTTGGAGCAATAAGGCATGGGTACCCATTTTAGATTCGGTAGAATGTGTACTTTCCAAAAATGTATGGGTTTGGGGGGTAAACATATATTTCTGTGTTTTTACCCCACAAAAATGCAGTCAATTTGTTGATTTTTCATTAGCTGAAGTTACCCACGGGACTGTTTGTATGCGCTAACTTCATTTTGGGGCCTCTAAATGCCAGATACTTTGGTAAACCTATGAACAATGGCCACCAAACTGTTCGGAGGAACCCTGGCAATCATATTTAGGGTGCTTTTTCTTAGTACGTAATGACACATGGGTGATATGGTGCTGGGAAGTTGAAGCTTTGAGGCAATTTTCAGATATTTCACCAAAACCGACAACTTTGGGAAAGCCTTGCGACTCAGTAGTTTGGAGCAGAAAGGCATGGGTACCCATTTTAGATTCAGTAGAATGTGTACTTTCCAAAAATGTATGGGTTTGGGGGGTAAACATATATTTCTGTGTTTTTACCCCACAAAAATGCAGTCAATGTGTTGATTTCTCAGTAGCTGAAGTAAAGTCCTGAACAATTTGGATGTGCTAACTACATATTGGTGTCTCTAAATGCCAGATACTTTGGTAAACCTATGCATAATGGGTATCAAATTGTTCAGTGGACCCCTGGCAATCATATTTCAGGTGCTTTTTCTTGGTACCTAATATAGTTTGGGATATGCGGAGCAGCAAAATAAAACCTTTGAAATGATTTTTCAGAATTTTGAATTTTTTGTTGAAAAACCGCTATGTTCAGACAAGCTTTTATGTTTGGTAGTTGGGAGTAGAGAGACATAGTTACCCATTTTGTAATCGGCAGAATGTGTACTTTTCAAAAATGTATGGTTTTCTGGGGTAAACCTACGGTTTCAGGATTTTTTGCCTTGGAATCTAAAGCATGCCGTTTTCTGCCTTGGTGCTTTCAAAATTTGGTAATATACTGCCGGGAGTTTTTGCTGTACAGAAATCCTAAATCTCCCTAAAACTATACATATCTGGTATTGGCACGTTCAAGAGACATAAGGCTTTCCAAATCAGTTGGATTTTCATCCGTAAAATGAAATATTTTTCTGGTATAAATTGATATACGATGAAAAATGGTAATTTTTCATTTTTTTTTGGTATTTAGCACTATAAATTTTTTTGCACAGGTGTAAATACATGAAAACTCAGGCAGATTTAGAAAGCTCAGTTTCTACCGAAAAAAACAATGTATAGTTTTCTTAGGTAAACTATAGGTTTCCCCTCAGAAAATGCCCCTAAAGTGAGAGAGCACAAAATGTTTCAAAAACGGCTGGCATTTCGCGTAACCAAAATGTGAAATTCTGCTGGCACTTAAAAGGTTAAATCAGGGGGAGTGGACACTAAAGTCATGAGCTATTATCGTTTTTAAAACTCAGACCAGAATCCCGACCTGGAACCGACATATTTACCTGCTTATATGTGGAACCCAACACACGTACCCACAACATGACCCACTACTCACTGACTACCATTCAACCAAAGGTGACATCTCCAGAAGTGGGCAGGGCAAAAACAGATAAAAGAAAGTTTTAATGGAGGAGTGAAAATTGATTTATATGAGACCCGTGGACCCATGATCTGCACCCATACCTGCAATAGCACATCTGCTTTTTTGTAGGTAACCCGCAGGTAGCTGACCTACAGCCAGCAAAGCTAAATGTATGGTTAAAACGCCCATCTGCCATCTTATGTGTTGTCTAATTTTTTCTACCACTAATTGCACCCATATTGACAAACCATTGGCAAACGTGCAGTTAAGCCTATTTTCAGTAAAAATTTAGATGTCATTTCCCTTATATAATACAAAGTTTCAGGAATTTTAAAGAGGTGGTTCAACTTTAAGTTAACTTTCAGTATGTTATAGAATGGCTAAATCTAAGCAACTTTTCAACTGCCCTTCATTTTTTATATTTTTTTAATTATTTGCCTTCTTTTTCTGATCTGTGCCAGCATTTAAATTGGTGTCACTGACCCCATAAAAAAACAATGCTCTCTAAGGTTACAAATGTATTCTTATTGCTACTTTTTATTACTCAGTCTTCTCTTCAGGCCTCTCCTGTTCACATTTCAATCTCTTATTTAAATCAATTCATGGTTGCTAGGGTAATTTGGATCTTAGCGGGCCACCAGTTAGACAGCACTGTCTTGGGTAGAGATGTCGCGAACTGTTCGCCGGCGAACTTGTTCGCGCGAACATCGGGTGTTCGCGCTCGCCGGAAGTTCGCGAACGTCGCGCGACGTTCGCCATTTTGGGTTCGCCATTGTTGGCGCTTTTTTTTGCCCTCTCACCCCAGACCAGCAGGTACATGGCAGCCAATCAGGAAGCTCTCCCTTGGACCACTCCCCTTCCCTATAAAAACCGAAGCCCTGCAGCTTTTTTTCACTCTGCCTGTGTGTGCTGAAGAGATAGTGTAGGGAGAGAGCTGCTGCCTGTTAGTGATTTCAGGGACAGTTGAAAGTTTGCTGGCTAGTAATCGTTTTGATACTGCTCTGTTATTGGAGGGACAGAAGTCTGCAGGGGTTTGAGGGACATTTAAGCTTAGGTAGCTTTGCTGGCTAGTAATCTACCTTCTACTGCAGTGCTCTGTATGTAGCTGCAGTGGGCAGCTGTCCTGCTTCTGATCTCATCTGCTGACTGCTGCAATAGCAATAGTCCTTGTAAGGACTGCTTTTATTTATTTTTTTGTTGTTTTACTACTACTACTACTACTACTACTACTACTACTACTACTACTACTATAAGAGCCCAGTGCTATTAGTCTAGCAGTGTTGGGGAGTGGGACTGGTGTGCTAATCTGCTGCTCCTAGTAGTTCAGCAGCACCAACTTTAATTTTTTTTTTTTAATATTCATTCTTTTTTTATTTAACTTTTTTTTTATTTTACTACCGCTGTAGTAGTGTATAAGTTGACCTTTTAGGCATTATTTGCCCTGTAGGCATTTTTTGCCCAGTGTGTTATTCAACCAACTGCTATCTAGCTGTGTGCCCGTGTTCACATTCTGTCTAAATATCCATAATATTACCGTCTCCAGAAAAAACACCGGAGTGACTTTTTTCAAGCAGCCATAATAAATTTTACGTAATCCGTATCCATCGCTGTAGTAGTGTATAAGTTGACCTTTTAGGCATTATTTGCCCTGTAGGCATTTTTTGCCCAGTGTGTTATTCAACCAACTGCTATCTAGCTGTGTGCCCGTGTTCACATTCTGTCTAAATATCCATAATATTACCGTCTCCAGAAAAAACACCGGAGTGACTTTTTTCAAGCAGCCATAATAAATTTTACGTAATCCGTATCCATCGCTGTAGTAGTGTATAAGTTGACCTTTTAGGCATTATTTGCCCTGTAGGCATTTTTTGCCCAGTGTGTTATTCAACCAACTGCTATCTAGCTGTGTGCCCGTGTTCACATTCTGTCTAAATATCCATAATATTACCGTCTCCAGAAAAAACACCGGAGTGACTTTTTTCAAGCAGCCATAATAAATTTTACGTAATCCGTATCCATCGCTGTAGTAGTGTATAAGTTGACCTTTTAGGCATTATTTGCCCTGTAGGCATTTTTTGCCCAGTGTGTTATTCAACCAACTGCTATCTAGCTGTGTGCCCGTGTTCACATTCTGTCTAAATATCCATAATATTACCGTCTCCAGAAAAAACACCGGAGTGACTTTTTTCAAGCAGCCATAATAAATTTTACGTAATCCGTATCCATCGCTGTAGTAGTGTATAAGTTGACCTTTTAGGCATTATTTGCCCTGTAGGCATTTTTTGCCCAGTGTGTTATTCAACCAACTGCTATCTAGCTGTGTGCCCGTGTTCACATTCTGTCTAAATATCCATAATATTACCGTCTCCAGAAAAAACACCGGAGTGACTTTTTTCAAGCAGCCATAATAAATTTTACGTAATCCGTATCCCTCGCTGTAGTAGTGTATAAGTTGACCTTGTAGGCATTATTTGCCCTGTAGGCATTTTTTGCCCAGTGTGTTATTCAACCAACTGCTATCTAGCTGTGTGCCCGTGTTCACATTCTGTCTAAATATCCATAATATTACCGTCTCCAGAAAAAACACCGGAGTGACTTTTTTTCAAGCAGCATTCTTATATTTTACGTAATCCGTATCCACCGCTGTGTATACGTTGACCTTGTAGGCATTATTTGCCCTGTAGGCATTTTTTGCCCAGTGTGTTATTCAACCAACTGCTATCTAGCTGTGTGCCCGTGTTCACATTCTGTCTAAATATCCATAATATTACCGTCTCCAGAAAAAACACCGGAGTGACTTTTTTTCAAGCAGCATTCTTATATTTTACGTAATCCGTATCCACCGCTGTGTATACGTTGACCTTGTAGGCATTATTTGCCCTGTAGGCATTTTTTGCCCAGTGTGTTATTCAACCAACTGCTATCTAGCTGTGTGCCCGTGTTCACATTCTGTCTAAATATCCATAATATTACCGTCTCCAGAAAAAACACCGGAGTGACTTTTTTTCAAGCAGCATTCTTATATTTTACGTAATCCGTATCCACCGCTGTGTATACGTTGACCTTGTAGGCATTATTTGCCCTGTAGGCATTTTTTGCCCAGTGTGTTATTCAACCAACTGCTATCTAGCTGTGTGACCGTGTTCACATTCTGTCTAAATATCCATAATATTACCGTCTCCAGAAAAAACACCGGAGTGACTTTTTTTCAAGCAGCATTCTTATATTTTACGTAATCCGTATCCACCGCTGTGTATACGTTGACCTTGTAGGCATTATTTGCCCTGTAGGCATTTTTTGCCCAGTGTGTTATTCAACCAACTGCTATCTAGCTGTGTGACCGTGTTCACATTCTGTCTAAATATCCATAATATTACCGTCTCCAGAAAAAACACCGGAGTGACTTTTTTTCAAGCAGCATTCTTATATTTTACGTAATCCGTATCCACCGCTGTGTATACGTTGACCTTGTAGGCATTATTTGCACAGTGTTTTCTTCAAACCGCCATCTAGCTGTGTGAGCTTGTTCACATTTTGTCTAAATATTGATAATATTATCGTCTCTAGAAAAACCACTTGAGTTACTTTTTTTCAAGCAGCATTCATATATTTTACGTAATCCGTATCCACCGCTGTAGTAGTGTATACGTTGATCTTGTAGGCATTATTTGCACACTGTTTTCTTCAAACTGCCATCTAGCTGTGTGTATTATCGTTTCCAGAAAAACCAACTGAGTTTTTGTTGTTGTTGTTTTTTTAAAAATAATGCCAGGCAAAGGCAGGCCGCCACGCAGAGGCCGTGCTAGGGGCCGTGCTGCTATGCAATCCTGTGGCCCTAGCAAATTGCCCAGTTTTAAAAAGCCAATGACCCTGAACTCCCAAAATGCTGAAGAGGTAGTTGACTGGCTTACACAGCACACCCCATCCTCTACCGTTTCTAACTTTACCACAACATCCTCCTCATCCTCCACTGCTATGGCCACCCCACGTAACACTTCCTCCACCACCGGTGCCCCATCTTCACTGGAGTCAGAGGAGTTATTTTCCCATGAGTTTCTTGAACTGAGTAATGCGCAACCATTATTGGCAGAAGAAGATGAAGGAGATGAGGACGTTACACCAGATTTAATTCTGGCAGAGAACACGACAGAGATGGACATAATGATGAGTGATGAGGAGGAGGAGGAGGTCCCCGCTGCTGCTTCCTTCTGTGATGTGTCAGAAGAAATTGATGCATCTGAGGAGAATGATGATGAGGAGATTGATGTTTTGTGGGTGCCTAGTAGAAGAGAGCAAGAGGAGGGTAGTTCAGATGGAGAGACGGAGAGTCAGAGAGGCAGTAGGAGAATAAGACTTAGAAGAAGCAGGGAGGCCAGCCCGCAGGGATCAGTAGGGCAACAACATGTATCGGCACCTGTGTTCAGCCGGCCAACGCACCCGCCATTGCCGCCAATGCCGCCAACTTCTACTGTTACCGCCAGATCGCACACTTCCAAAAAGTCAGCAGTGTGGGATTTTTTTAATGTGTGTGCCTCTGACAAAAGCATTGTAATTTGCAATGAGTGCAGTCAGAAACTGAGCCTTGGTAAGCCCAACAGCCACATAGGTACAACTTCTATGCGAAGGCACATGAGCGGCAAGCACAAAGCACTTTGGGAGCAACACCTCAAAGGCAACAGGCAAACTAAAAGTCACACTCCTTCTGGTCCAGCATCTTACTGCTCTACCTCTGCTCTCCTTGACCCATCTGAACCACCCTCCACTCCGCCTTCCACCTTGACCACCTGTTCCCATTCCCAGTCATCTGCCACCAGCCAAGTTTCTGTGAAGGCCATGTTTGAGCGTAAGAAGCCAATGTCTGACTGTCACCCCCTTGCCCGGCGTCTGACAGCTGGCTTGTCTGCACTCTTAGCCCGCCAGCTTTTACCATACCAGCTGGTGGACTCTGAGGCCTTCCGCAAATTTGTAGCAATTGGGACACCGCAGTGGAAGGTACCCAGCCGCAATTTTTTTTCTAAAAAGGGAATACCACACCTGTACCAACATGTGCAGAGCCAAGTTACCGCATCTCTGTCACTTAGTGTTGGGCCAAAGGTCCATATGACTACTGACGCATGGTCCTCCAAGCATGGTCAGGGCAGGTATGTCACCTACACTGCCCACTGGGTGAACTTGGTAATGGCTGGGAATGGGAAGCAGGGAATGGGTAGCTCAACAACAACAACAACAGTGGAGTTGGTGTCACCGCCACGGATTGCACGCGGTTCTGCCACCACCTCTACTCCTCCATCGCTCTCTACCTCGTCTTCTTCCTCTTCTTCTTCTTACTCTGCTGCTGGGTCCTCCTTCTCCTCCTCCACACCTGTGCACCCCCAGCTCCCCCTAGGCTATTCGACGTGCCAGGTACGCCGTTGTCACGCTGTCTTGGGGATGACGTGCCTGGAAAGCAAAAACCATACCGGATCTGTACTCCTGTCATCTCTGCAGTCACAGGCCGATCGGTGGCTGACCCCACACCAACTGCAGATCGGAAAAGTGGTGTGTGACAATGGAAGCAATCTGTTGGCAGCGTTGAGACTGGGAAATTTAACACATGTGCCCTGCATGGCACATGTGTTAAATTTAATAGTCCAACGTTTTGTCTCCAAGTACCCAGGATTCCAGGACGTTCTCACCCAGTCCAGAAAGGTGTCGGCCCATTTCAGACGTTCCTACACAGCCATGGCACGCCTTGCTGACATTCAGCAGCGCTACAACATGCCAGTCAGGCGTTTGATTTCTGACAGCCAGACTCGCTGGAATTCAACGCTCCTTATGTTGGAACGTCTGCTGCAACAACAAAGGGCCGTCAACGAGTACCTTTTTGAACTGGGTGGTAGGACTGGATCTGCAGAGCTGGGGATTTTTTTCCCCCGTTACTGGGTGCTTATGCGCGATGCCTGCAGGCTCATGCGACCTTTTGAAGAGGTGACAAATATGGTCAGTCGCACCGAAGGCACCATCAGCGACCTAATACCCTTCGCTTTCTTCCTGGAGCGTGCCGTGCGACGAGTGACAGATGAGGCTGTAGACCAGCGTGACGAGGAGCTGGAAGCGCACGATTTATGGTCGCAATCACCAGAACGAACCCAGGCACCTGCTGCAACGCAGGGAGAGGTGCCAGAAGTGGAGTCAGAGGAGGAAGGTGGCTTTGTGGAGGAGGAGGAGGAGGACCAACAGGAGCAGGCTTCCCAGGGGGCTAGTGGTGACCTTTTGGGGACCCCTGGTCTTGTACGTGGCTGGGGGGAGGAGACCGTGGATGATGCAGTCCTTGATAATGAGGAAGCGGAGATGGATAGCTCTGCATCCAACCTTGTGAGAATGGGGTCTTTCATGCTGGCATGCCTGTTGAAGGACCCCCGTATCAAGAGGCTTAAGGAGAAGGACCTGTACTGGGTCGCAACGCTACTAGACCCTCGGTACAAGCATAAAGTGTCAGAAATGTTACCAACATACCACAAGTCCGAAAAGATGCGGCATTTACAAACCAGCCTGCAAAACATGTTGTACAATGCTTTTAAGGGTGATGTCACTTCAGGAACTCATCAACATTCCAGGGGCAGAGGTGCCAGTAATCCTGCCACGAGCACACCTGCAAGGACAAAGCCCTTTGGCCGGTCTGTAACGTCAGACATGCAAATGTTTTTCTGTCCAAGGCAGCGCCACAACCCTTCGGGATCCACCCTCAAAGAACGCCTCGACCGGCAGGTAGCGGACTACCTGGCATTAACTGCAGATATCGACACTCTGAGGAGCGATGAACCCCTGGACTACTGGGTGCGCAGGCTTGATCTGTGGCCAGAGCTGTCACAATTTGCCATGAACCTCTTGTCTTGCCCAGCCTCAAGTGTGCTCTCAGAAAGGACCTTCAGTGCAGCAGGAGGGATTGTAACTGAGAAGAGAACTCGCCTAGGTCACAAAAGTGTCGATTACCTGACCTTTATTAAAATGAATGAGGGGTGGATCTCGGAGGGTTACTGCACGCCGGAAGACTTGTTCTGACTTCTATGCAGCTGTCCTTCTCTTCAAGCCTCATGACTCCACACACAGCTGTCCTTTAGCGTCCTCCTCCCTCCGCCACCGTTACAAACTAGGGTGCAAACCCTACTGGTTTAATTTTTTCTGGCCTCTGTGCTTCAGTGGCTGCAACCAAAAAAACTGGGCAAACAATGTCTACAAGGTCAACGTATGGCGAAAAATGACTATTTTCAGCATTTATATGGCATATTTTTTCTGGCAACTGTGCTTCAGTGGCTGCGTCCAAAAAAATGCATATTTTCTGCATTTATATGGCATAATTTTTCTGGCCTCTGTGCTTCAGTGGCTGCAACCAAAAAAATGCATATTTTCTGCATTTATATGGCATAATTTTTCTGGCCTCTGTGCTTCAGTGGCTGCAACCAAAAAAATGCATATTTTCTGCATTTATATGGCATAATTTTTCTGGCCTCTGTGCTTCAGTGGCTGCAACCAAAAAAATTTATATTTTCAGCATTTATATGGCATAATTTTTCTGGCAACTGTGCTTCAGTGGCTGCGACCAAAAAAATGACTATTTTCAGCATTTCTATGGCATATTTTTTCTGGCCTCTGTGCTTGAGTGGCTGCGGCCAAAAAAACTGGGCAAACAATGCCTACAAGGTCAACGTCGTTGACCTTGTAGGCATTGTTTGCCCAGTTTTTTTGGCCGCAGCCACTCAAGCACAGAGGCCAGAAAAAATATGCCATAGAAATGCTGAAAATAGTCATTTTTTGCCATACCTTGACTCAACGTATATGGCAAAAAATGACTATTTTCAGCATTTATATGGCATATTTTTTCTGGCAACTGTGCTTCAGTGGCTGCGACCAAGAAAACTGGGCAAACAATGCCTACAAGGTCAACGTATGGCAAAAAATGACTATTTTCAGCATTTATATGGCATATTTTTTCTGGCCTCTGTGCTTCAGTGGCTGCAACCAAAAAAATTGATATTTTCAGCATTTATATGGCATAATTTTTCTGGCCTCTGTGCTTCAGTGGCTGCAACCAAAAAAATTTATATTTTCAGCATTTATATGGCATATTTTTTCTGGCAACTGTGCTTCAGTGGCTGCGTCCAAAAAAACTGGGCAAACAATGTCTACAAGGTCAACGTATGGCGAAAAATGACTATTTTCAGCATTTATATGGCATAATTTTTCTGGCCTCTGTGCTTCAGTGGCTGCAACCAAAAAAATTTATATTTTCAGCATTTATATGGCATATTTTTTCTGGCAACTGTGCTTCAGTGGCTGCGTCCAAAAAAACTGGGCAAACAATGTCTACAAGGTCAACGTATGGCGAAAAATGACTATTTTCAGCATTTATATGGCATATTTTTTCTGGCAACTGTGCTTCAGTGGCTGCGTCCAAAAAAACTGGGCAAACAATGCCTACAAGGTCAACGTATGGCAGTTGTTTAAAGAGAACAGTAGATTACTAGCCAGCAAAGCTACCTAAGCTAAAATGTCCCTCAAATCCCTGCAGACTTCTGTCCCTCCAATACAGAGCAGTATCACGCAGATTACTAGCCAGCAAACTTACTATCATCTGTCCCTGAAATCACTAACAGCTCTCGCCCTACACTATCTCTTCCAAGCACACACAGGCAGATTTTTCAGATACATTTTTGCCCTTGATCCCCCTCTGGCATGCCACTGTCCAGGTCGTTGCACCCTTTAAACAACTTTAAAATCATTTTTCTGGCCAGAAATGTCTTTTGTAGATGTTAAAGTTCGCCTTCCCATTGAAGTCTATGGGGTTCGCGAACCGTTCGCGAACCGCTCGCAATTTTGCGCAAGTTCGCGAATATGTTCGCGAACTTTTTTTCCGACGTTCGCTACATCCCTAGTCTTGGGCTAAACAAAGCAAACAGGGAAATGAAGCTATTCCATATATAGCTTCTATACCTTAGGTCAACTAAAGAATCATTTAAACTGGTCATTTTTAAATGAACTTTTAGTATAATGTAGCGATATGTCAACACAATTTGCAATTGGTTGTCATTTTTTGTTATTTGTAGTTTTTCAGTTCTTTACTGTAGCTTCTTATTTAATAGTTCTGTAATAATATTACCTGTGCGGGGGGGTCGCCCGCCGCGTGGTTCCGTGGCGCCGGATCCAGCGCCATCTTGATTTCTAGGCCCTGTGTGGTGCGCCTCTTACAGGCACGCTGGCGTGATTACGCCAGCGCGCATTGGCGCACGTTTTGCCGTGAAATTTGAAGGTATTTAAGGCCCATTCATACTCCCAGCCAGTGTCCGTGATAGAAAGAGCTTCTAGTGGTTCCTGAGCCTTGTGCGTCTGATCTGTTCTGTATCTAGTCTGTTTGATTACCCGTGTTTGACCCAGCCTGTTCCTGACTATTCTGCATTCTGTATCCTGACCCTCGCCTGCCTACGACAACTCTTCCTGCTTAACCCCTTGATTGACAACCCGGTTTGACCCTTGCCTGCCTGGCGATTCTTGATATCTGCCTGCCTCGACCCTGCCTTTCTGACGATTCTCTTGCCTGCTCCATTTGTACCGTGACCTTCGGCCCAAAAGACTCTGCTAACAGCCGTGCCCCTTTGCCAGCCAGAACATCTCGCCTTGCACCTCTCGTTAAGTCCAGGTGGCACCCAAGTAAGCTGAGGGCTCCTCCCGAAGCCCAACGGTGGTCACACTACTGGTGAAGCCGAGACCAGGGTGCTAGGCACTTGTTCTGGTATTGGGTGCCGGTCATGACAAGTTCTTTCTTCAGTTTGAAATCTGCTGATTTGAATAAGAGACTGGAATAAGAAAAGGAGAGGATCAAATTACAAATATAAGTATTAAAAAGTAGCAATAACAGTAAGTTTATTTACTAAACCTCAAATTTATCTGGTCGGGCTTTTTGGGGCAAAAACTCGAATTTTTCAAGATTTATTATACACAGATGCTGCAAAAAGCCAGAATCCGAAAATCGGACATCTCAGACCTGTCTAGGTCCTTTATAAGGGCTCATACTCATGAGCGTTTTTACCTGCGCTCCCCTGCGTTCCGTTTTTCGGCGTTCAGCCGCAGGGGAGCGCAGGAATAGACGCATTTCACTATTTCAAATGGGGCTGTACTCACACAGGCGCATGTAGGCGCCGAACGCAGGTTGAGACGCAACATGCTGCATTTTTCCTGCGTTCGGCACCTACACGCGCCTGTGTGAGTACAGCCCCATTTGAAATAATGAAATGCGTCTATTCCTGCGCTCCCCTGCGGCTGAACGCCGAAAAACGGAACGCAGGGGAGCGCAGGTAAAAATGCTCATGAGTAAGAGCCCTAAGTCAATGGGAGAGGCACCAGTCTCAATTTGAAATTATAGTGGTTTGCACTGGGTGTAGCCTAAAAATCAGAAAAAGTCTGGGTTTTCGGGCAAAAACACGGAAAAATTGTGCATTTCTGGAAAAAGTCTGAAAGTCGGATGATTCAGGTTTTCTCGATTTTATTGGGGTTTTTTCCCCAATCCGATAAATTTGAGTTTTTAAATTAATAAATAAGTTCAAATTGGGCATGGGAGTTTGGTCGTGGTTTATAAAATAAAAAAATTTGATAAATCCAGAGTTTAGTAAATAACCCCCTAAATTTGTAGCCTTATAGAGGTCATAGTGACCTCCATTTTAAAGCAGGAAAGAGTCATTTAGCTATAGAAACTGTTAAAAAAAATGAAGGCCTATTGAAAAGTTGCTTAGAATTGGCTATTCTATAACATACTAAAAGTTAACTTAAAGGTGATCAACTCCTTTAATAAACCCAATAGGATTGTTTTTTCTCAAATAAGGATTAATTATATCTGTTAGGATCAAGTACAAGTTACTGTTTTATTATTACACTGAAAAAGGAAATCATTTTCAAAAATGTATAGATTTGATCAAAATGGAGTCTATGGGAGATGACCTTGCCGTAAGTAAGTCCAATACTTGTACTTCAATTGTATTAAAACTGGTTTTATTAAGGCTTATCGTGGTAAAAACATCAATAATATAGCAAAATCCTCCAATACAAAGACAGATCATATCACATTGTTTACCTCATCAAAAGCCTGAGTGCCATCCCAACAAATTAGGTGTTTATGGGGCATATTTATCAAGGGTCGAATTTCGAATTGAAAAAACTTCGAAATTCGAATTCAATAAGTCCAAGTCGAAAGGTTTTTTTTTGTTTGAGTAGGTCCACTTTCAATCGAATAGGTTAGTACTCGGCCGAATTTGAATCATACAAATCGAAGAAATAGCTCATTCGATCGAATTCGATTCAAAGTTTTCCCCCCCAAAAAAATTTTATTTTTCAAAGTCCACCAATTGACTCCAAATAGGTTCTAGGAGGTCCCCCATAGGCTAAAACAGCAATTCAGCAGTTTTCAGACGGCAAATGGTCGAAGTCTAATTTTTAAAGAGTCGGTACATGATAAATTTCAATATTTGAGTTTTCTAATTTTTTGCAAATTTGAATCGAATTTGGACTATTCCCTAGTCGAAGTACACAATAATAGCTCGAAATTGACATTTTTTCAATTCGAAAATTCATCTCGACCTTTGATAAATCTGCCCCTATGTGTCATTTCCTTACCAAGCGGTGAGCTGAATATGCCACCTAAGAGACAGACATCTGCCTCAGACGGCTCCTGCAGTGCCACCCCCCTCACCTGCTTACCTTTCCTGTGCGCGGGTCGGGGGGCGACTCTCTTGCACACGAAAAGCCAAATTTGTCTCTTAAATGTAGCAGGAGTGGCTTTTTGCCCCCCCGGTAATCTGCTCATCGCTGTCGCCTGATATTTTTTTCAACTCGTCTCATTGGTGCAGCTCCCCTGCCCTGAAGGCCTTTAAAATGTGTCTTTAAAACTTGCATGCTCAGTGGGCTCTGAGCAGCTGTTGACAAACTAAGCATAGGGGTCGTCACAAATTATCAAGCAGAAAATGAGGTTTGTCTATAATATAAGCTGGTGCTACAGGGCTGATTATTAAATTCTAATGCTAGTTGCATTGGTTTCTTAGCTGCCATGTAGTAATTATATGTATTAATTACTTTCAGCTTTATTTTTTGACATTTATATTCTATGTGTATTGTATATTGTGGGTCCCTAAGCTCAGTAAGTGACAGCAGCACAGAGCATGTGCAGTGAATCAGCAGAAAAGAAGATGGGGAGCTACTGGGGCATCTTTGAAAACACAGATATTCACTGCTAAAGGTCTGTGGTTGCATTGGGCTGGTACAGAAGCTCAAAATATAATGTATAACATTTCTAGCTACATCTTTAGTTAAGCTTTAGTTCTCCGTTAAAGGGTAATAAGCTTCATCATACTGAAATAAGCAATGAAAAACTCTGACCTGTTTCTGAACTAATCAAGTTACTCTTCACAACCTCCCTTGTAGCAGGTGTCTCAGATTTTGGAAGTTGGGACTAATATGGCCATAGGGAGTGCTCCCTTTGCCTAGAATATGTAATAGAGCTCACTCTTGAAATAACCAGAAATCTTCTATCTCTACATGCAGGATTTGTATCAAAGTCAGTTTTTTAGTTTGAGTTGGAATCAAGATCAAGACCTGTCAATCAAAATCTGACACCCAATTCCTGCATCTGAAGAGAAACAGATGCTGCGAGGGGAATAGTGAAGAGAAACATGATTATTTCAGAAAGGTAAAGAAATTTTAATTAATTTGATTTAGAAAATCTCTTACTTCAGTATGATAAAGCTTATTTTACATTTTCATTTTTGCAATAGTCCCCATTTAAATATTGTTCACACTGGCAACTTTGTCAGTTGAACGCATAACAAATTAACATAATAGTGAGAACTGTAATTATTTTTCAGAGTAGAGAGAATTCTCTCCCTGCAACACTATAAGTCCAGAGCGGACAGCTAGTAACTGGCACTAATTTGCATTACTGGAGAAATAGAAAGAGAAGCCAATTTGGGATTTATAAATATGAAATTATATTGTGTGGAGCGTATTTTGTCTGCGTATTCCTAAGCCAGTAAAGACATTTATATTGATTGGTTGTCTAAATGCTACTGACACTCTACACAAGAGTGCCCACAAATAGTCAGTTCTCTGCACTGCATCAAACATGTACCAAGTCTGGGTTTTAAAATACTGAATAAACAGGTTTTAATTTGTTTGCAACCCCCACCTTGCTGCGTGCTCCTAATGCAGTTCTGCACCCATTACTGTGCAAGAAGGAATGGCTGGCTGACCTTGGCATGAATGTGGCTCCCTAGTGCGTCTGGAATTTCTGATGCTGAAATGTCAGATGACCTTATAGCAGAACCGGCAGTGTTAAGTAAAGAAGCTGTGCGGCAAGTTCATTGAACAAAATAACACCAGAGCTCATTAGCACAGAAACAAATATGACTTGAAAGAGAAGAGCTTGTAAGTGCAAATCATATACTTGCAAAATCGATTATTATTCAGTTGAATGCACACTCCATATTTCATCCATTGCTTAGCAAATAATTTAATTGGTAATTTAATTAATGCACAAGTGAGGGTAACTGGTAGAATTTTTATTCTTGGTGCAGAATTCTGTGATTTGTAATTACTCTTTATTTAATTTAACTATATAAAGGTATGGGATCTGTTACCTGGAAACCTGTTATTCACAAAGCTCCAAATTACGTAAAGGCCATCTCCCATAGAGTCCATTTTAAGCAGATCATTCTAATTTTTTCAAAATGATTTCCTTTATCTCTGTAATAATAAACCAGTACCTTGAGATCATAGTTACATAGTTACATAGTTAAATTGGGTTGAAAAAAGACAAAGTCCATCAAGTTCAACCCCTCCAAATGAAAACCCAGCATCCATACACACACCCCTCCCTACTTTTAATTAAATTCTATATACCCATACCTATACTAACTATAGAGCTTAGCTTACTGAAGCCAAAACAATTCTACTGGGTTTTATTTAATGTTTAAATCATTTTTAAATGGTATGGTACCATGGTAAGGAACTTATCCCGAGCATTCTGAATAACAGGTCCCATACTTGTACAAGGAATTTTACACTGTATAATATATGTAGAATGAATGACATTACGTCATACTTCTCTAAGCAAGTACGATTGAGGGGGGTGCAATGTAGGTGTTGGTGATGAAGGCATTAAAAATATCATATACATGGCATTTAATTCCTTTGTAAGACTGACATGTGAAACTGTTAAGGACAGAAACTGTTAATGGTTCATTTGTTACACTTATATAATGAAATGTACGCCATCAGCAGACATCCTGTACAGGTATGGGACCTGTTATCCAGAAAGCTCTGGACCTGGGGCTTTCTGGATAATGGATCTTTCCATAATTTGGATCTTCATACCTTAAGTCTACTTAAACATCAAATAAACACAATATGCTGGTTTGGCTCAAGTACAAGGTATTGTTTTATTATAACTGAGGAAAAGGAAATCATTTTTAAAATTTTTGATTATTTTGATAAAATGGAGTCTATGGAAGACAGTCTTTCTGTAATTCAGAGCTTTCTGGATAACGGGTTTCCAGATAACATATCCTATAGCTGTACCTTCATTATTCTCTTGTTATATGTACGCAAGTGGTACACATCACCATAGTGGAAAAATAATATCTGACTATTGTGCAAAGAATCCATCAGTTATTATCAGTCCCCTTCCCTCCCCCCACTTTGTACCACAGATGGAGTCATTGGTTGCTGGTACCATTAATAAAGATGATAAAAAAAGCTACATTATTAGAGGCTCATTTATTAAAGGTCGAATTTCGAATTCATGTGTTTTTTTTAACTATTTGAAAATATTCAAAATTCGATTGGGGGGTTACTTAATAAATAAATCTGATATCTCTCACAAATTTTACTGTCTCGAAAACTCGAATCTAATTTGAACCGAATTAGAATCGAATTAGGCTAAACTCGATTCAAGTTTTTTCTCCAAAAAAAACTTGAATGTCAGGACGGCTAGTAACATGTCCAAATTGATGCCCCGACCTCTCCCATTGACTTATACATGACTCGGCAGGTTTTAGGGGGGTGAATAATCAAATTTGAATTTAAAGGGCCAGCGTTTTATAAAGCTTGAAATTCGAATTTAAACTCGAATCAAGTTTTGGATAATTCACAATTTCGAATTTGAGAATTTTGACCATAAAAAAATCAAAAATTAGAATTTTCAATTCGATCCCTAATATATCTGCCCCTTATTATTGTTGAGCTCAGACATGAAACTGAGGGGCCGATTCACTAACTACGAGTGAAGGATTCGAAGGTAAAAAATTTAGAAGTTTTTTTTGGGCTACTTCGACCATCGAATGGGCTACTTCGACCTTCGACTGTGACTACGACTTCGAATCAAAGGATTCAAACTAAAAATCGTTTGACTATTCGACCATTCGATAGTCGAAGTACTGTCTCTTTAAAAAAAAACTTCGACCCCCTAGTTCGCCATCTAAAAGCTACCGAAGTCAATGTTAGCCTATGGGGAAGGTCCCCATAGGCTTGGCTAACTTTTTTTGATCGAAGGATATTCCTTCGATCGTTGGATTAAAATCCTTCGAATCGAAGGATTTTATTGTTCGATCGAAGGAATTATCCTTCGATCGTTCGATCGAACTATCTGCGCTAAATCCTTCGACTTCGATATTCGAAGTCGAAGGATTTTAATTCCTAGTCGAATAGCGAGGGTTAATTAACCCTCGATATTCGACCCTTAGTGAATCGGCCCCTGAAAGTTGAACAATTTTGGCTATTTCCCTCAGTATAGTATAGGTATGCAGAGGATCTAATATTTCCACTGCTTTTCTACAGCCTGTGACAGACTTTTAGTAGATGCCTAATGGGCCATACTTGGCAATGCAGCCTTTGAATTGGACCTTCCTAGGGCACCAGCAGTGATGTAATGGGAGCATGGCTACCGAAACTCTGGATAAGGTTACTTGCTCCCCACTGGAATCAATCATTAGCCTGGCCTCAACTACACCTAGTAAATGTAGTATTTTTTCATCAAATGCACTTATATTTATCGGTCTATTTTACGAAGTGCTTAGATTTATCAAAATCCGAGTTTGTGAAAAAAAAATGGACAAAACTCATGCAACTTTTTTACTTAAATGCTAGCTTAAGAAAAAATGTGACAAAATATACCCACATGCATTTTCAAAGAGGCTGAAACTCTTGAATGTTTTAATAAACCGGGAATATAAATAAATGAAGTTGTTGGAGAACATTACCATTGACTTTTATACAACCTTGCCGTGTTTTTGTGGTTTTATTCTTTAATAACTGGCCACTATTCAAGGTTATAAAGAATATTCTCGATTATATTCGTACTCGTGTTTTTTCACTGCGTTTTTTCTTGGTTCGTCAAAAAAACGAAAACACTATTTTTAATAAATCTGCCCCTAAATATAGCTGCAAGTATATTATTATTTAATCAGTCATACAAATATATTAGTAAACAGCATTATACACGTATAGGATTCATTATTGAAAACGTATTAGCCAGGAAGCTCCGAATTAATTTTTTTAAATGATTTCCTTTTTCTCTGTAATAAAACAGTACCTTGTGTTTGATCCCAACTACAATAAAATGAATCCTTAATTGAGGCAAAACAGTTCTATTAGGTTTATTTAACAGTTAAATTAATTTTAAGCCGTCTTAAGGTATGGAGATCTAAATTACATAAAGATCCCATATCTAGAACACCCCAGGTCCTGAACATATTGGATAACAGGTCCCATTCCTGAAGCATAATACGATTAACAAGTATTTATAAAGTGCCAACAAGTTCTGCAGTGCATACAATAAAAAGATCCAAAAGTATTTGTTATAATTAAAATGTAGGCTTCTATAAAACTTGATGATGATTTAAGAAGATATAAAGTGATATGTTCTGGGTTACAGGTGTAACAATTGTACTAATGGAGGTCATTATAGAAGATTAGAAGCAGCAATTCTTAAAGAAATGTAATATCATAAAAGAAAAGTAATATATCACCTCTGAGGCAAAACTCAACATGAGAGGTTGAATTAGAAAAAGACTTGATAATATACTGTAATTATAAAAAATTGATTTCAAACTACCCTTCATTTACTACAGTATTGCAAACAATACATTAGAGAATGGAAATATTACAGCAAACGGTATGTATGAAAATAAATTCATTGATCAAGAGAACCACTACTAGCTGTATACCAATAAAACAAATCACTGAACAGTTGGGTTACCTCCAGAGATTTTCTCATAGGGCTCATGTTTGTTCCCAAAATGCAATTGTGGTCCCGTAATTTCCCTGCACCTTCCATTAAAGCTCGGTGCCACTCAGTCCTTCCTGCCTTCCATTGATCGCCGTTGTACTAACTGATGCAGGGGAACTCTCGCGCCAACACCACCTCCAGATAGGCAGTAGCTCTAGGGTTTCCTCAATCACCGCAGTGGAGTTGCAATTAAAAACACTGCATTGTAGGCAAAACACTTGGAGATTGAGGTTGAAATTGCAGATGCCCGCATACCCCGTAATCTTTCTTGTTCATACAAAGAAGGAAAATTCTACCAAATATCAAAAGTTACAAAAGTGTGGCCTCTGGAATAGTTGCCATATAAAAGTGTAGGCCTAACAAGGGAGGAAAATGTTAAATGATAAACAAGCTTTTAAGTAGCAAATATTATCAGAACATTAAAGGGCATTGATAAGAAAGAGAATGCAAGGTACCAAGTTTGAATTTTACAACTACTGCCGACGTGGCAAATAAATTCAGTCATCTTATAGCAATCCTCCTGTGCCCTGTCGACACACCAACTGTTCAGCAAAATAAAAATAAAATTGGAGGAAGCAGAGGGGCAGGACTATGCTGCAAACTTCATTTAATTAGTAATGCACCAACACTACGGGGCACATTTATCAAGGATCAAATTTCGAAGTTAAAAAACTCAGAAATTTAGTTTTTACATTTTTTTGGCCGTTTTCGGTCGAAGTCGAATTTGGCCTATTCGATGGTCAAAATACCCAAAAATTTCTTAGAAATTCAAAGTTTTTGAATTCAAAAATTCACTTCGAATTCACTTTGACCCTTAGTAAATGTGCCCCTACATGTTTCGGGCCAGCATGCCCTACCATGTGTACACTTGACAAAGGGCATGCTGGCCCGAAACATGTAGGGAATGCATGTAACATCAGGCATAATGTTTCCTGTTTCATAGCTGTTCCTAAACTATAGGCTTACTGTTATTTGTGTATATATAACTTTAATTAGTATCTAAGCTATGTATTCAAATAACAAAAAGTGATTCAAAGAAACAGTAGAAAAATAGAACTATAGTTAAGGAAACAGGGACCTGGATCTGGATTCCTAGTGCTGCACACCCTCTTAGTTTGCTGGTAGGTGGATAGGTAGTCTTCTAGTACCATCCTACTCTCATATTACTTTTTACTTGTTGAATGTGAATGTTGATTGCCATTGAGAGTATGAGTTAAATATTGCCCACTTAGGGGACAGTGGCACATAGTTCATCAGAAGTGTTTTATGTGTGGGCAGTCCCACAGGCAGTGGAACAAGTCTGCCTGTGGTGTCTCGCATTTTGGACAGGATGAGTCAATGTTATGGTTTATAAGGTGTCTACAATGTGGGGATAGGTCTCTTCTATGGATTATCTTCATCATCAGTGTAGGTGGCTGCCTTTAGTAGGGAGGTCGTGTCTCTAGTGGCTTTCAAGATGTCTGAAATTGTTAGGGTTGGTAGCTTCGTTTGGCATTGTGATAGGCCCGTGGAGATAGTTGTGTGGTGTAGCGTTTTGCACAAGGGTAAGTAGCCCCTGCGATGGCTCGAGAGGCATTTCTGCCTGATAGAAAGTCATCTAAGTCATTGCCCCAGTCCTTGTCTCGCAGGGTTTGTCCCACCTTGGATACATAGCTCTTCGCTTGGTAGTAAGATGTGTGTTTAGTATTTGTGTTTTTAGTGACCAGGAGGCTTTATGGTCATGAATTAGGACCCAGAACAACTTCAGTGGAGATCTGCCCTTATGCTAATGATTTCCAGCTCAGACACAATCTATTACTATATAGCAATGGGCAAAGACTGCACAGGGCAGAAACAGAACAATAATAGGTCTGAATCATTTTCAGTTGAGACTCTGGGTCCCAAATTAGTATGTTACCATTAATCTCCTGCTCTGCTACTATGTTCTTTGTAAGAGCATCTGTTACCAAAGATTTCAATGTTACACCAAACCACACACCCCAACATCCAGAGCAGCATTCACATATGCAGACACCTACCTGTATAGAGGGCAGGCTGTGCTCTGATGGGAGCTTTAGGGCAAGTTGTTGTGGCATGTAAGAGAAAGCATGGACCTGAGATTTGTTTTCTACCCACAACCCCCTCACACTTAACTAAAGGTTAATTGGCTCCTCAAGGAATTAATCCTAGTTTGTGTGTGTGCCTGTGATAGAGAAATTATATTGTAAACTCTACTGGGGAAAAGAGTAATGTTAGTAATAAAACATACCCTGTAAAGGGCTGTGTAATATGTTGGCACCATATAAAAGATAATGATTATACTAATTAAACGTGATGCATAAAAAGTAGGTAGGCTGAGTGTGCATTGTAAATTCTACATAATATGCATTGTCTGATTACTAATGTGAGAAAATTGTACATAAAATGCATATCTGTAGTCTTAATTAATATATTTCTGTTTATTAGGAAAACCATATAGTTCTTTCTTCAGTATCTTATATATAAAGATGAATGCTTGACCATTTCCATTTAAGGAATCTTTCTGTAATTTGAATCCCCATAACTTGAGTCTACTTAAAAATAATTTAAACATTAAATAAACTCTATATGATAATTATGACTCCAATAAGCATGAATAATATCTTAGTTGGGATCAAGTAAAAGGTAATTGATAATTATTACAGAGAAAAAGGAAACCATTTTTAATTAAATTAAAATTATTTTGCTTAAAGTGGACTCTATGGGGTAAATTTATCAAAGAGTGAAGTTCCGCCACTAGAGTGAAATTCCGCAGCTCTCCATTCATTTCTATGGGATTTTGAAAGGCGTATTTATCAATTGGAAAGTGAAATTTCACCCTTTGATAAATACGCCTTTAAAAACCTCAAAGAAATGAATGGGAAGTGGCGGAATTTCACTCTAGTGGCGGAACTTCAGTATTAACTTCACTCTTTGATAAATATACCCCTATGGGAGATGGCTTTTATGTAATTGGGAGCTTTCTGAATAACAGGTTTTCAGGTAACGGATCACATGACTGTATATAGTTGGCACAGTGTAAATTAAACAATAATTACAAATCACAGAATTTTGCACCAGGAAAACAATTTTAAATATAAAAATGCTTACAGTTTTAAAAATTTGAATTATTTGGTTAAAATGAATTCTATGGGAGATGACCTTCCCGTAATTCTGAGCTTTCTGGATAACAGGTTTCTAGATAAAAGACCCCATACAGGGTTGGACACTACCAGAGACACAGGGAAAAAACCTGGTGGGCCACCAGACCCGCTCCCCGCGGCTGGCAGAGCCAAATCCTGATCTCCTCCCTGCCACACAAAGAAATAACTCGCATTGATAAAGGTATGTGCTAGCAGGAGGCACAGAGATGGATTCGTGCCGGTGGTCCATTGGTGTGGCGGGGGCCCTGATGTCAGCCCCAGTGGGCCAGACTTCCCCCCTGTCCAAAGCTGATCCCATACCTGTATGTGTAAATGTGAAAAAACTTCTCTGGAACCATCTTCTCATCCATGAGGAAGTCAACAATTACTTTTTGTTCAAAAGAAATTGGATTTCATTAATCAACACTGGGCAAATTTGCCCATGGGCAGTAACCCATGGCAACCAATCAAATTGTTGCATTAATTGTTCAACTTGCAGCTGGCTCAATCACTGATTGGTTGCTATAGGTTGCTGCCCATGGAAAAATTTGCCCAGTGTTGATAAATGAGCCCCCATTGGGATTTTGTGTATCTTGGGGCCAATGACACTGAGGCATTCTATAGTATTGGAGAACTATTAGCGGTGCAATACATGTACCATAGCTTTGGGGAGTATAGAATAGTAAAGTACAGATTGACTATGAAAATAGAGTTACATAGAATTCAGTCGTACAACCTACCCTCATGCTATTGAAGCAATAATCTTTACAATGCTAAAGGAGAAGATGTATTCATAATTTGGATAGCCATGATTCCTATGGATATGCTGCAACATCAAATTTCCTGGGCAATGCTTGGTACCTCAGTAAATACTCTAAATTAGTTTATTTCCATTTAACTCTGTTATAAATTATTGGGTTAGAAATATTGAGGGTACACTCTGTCTCCATAGACTGTTAGCTTCATGGGTGTTTCTTTTTTATTTTTGTATTGGATTGGGCAAAAGGATCCTACTACAAATAAATCACTCCCTTCTTAGTAACCCTATAAATCAGTCACAACGAGACAAGCAGAACAGCTCATTTGGTGAACACAGTAGATCTGCTGCAATAAAAGATGAGATAATGTCTGCTCATAGGAATGGTCATCCATTTAACAGATGGTACACAATCCCCTGGACACTTATGAAGTTGTGGCATATAGTAAACTAGTTTCTTTCGCTGTCTTCCACAACACCTTCAAAAGATACCCTTGTCTATATCTAGAAATGGCTCGGCGTGAGTAATTGATAGTTCTTTGTCATACTTTGCCAATACATTTGCTGCTAATAGGCACATTTTTGATAGTATATAAAGATTGTGCCAGTAAAGTCTACTCTTTGCAAGCTAGCATTAGTTCAGAAAATATATTCTCTGGGATTTCCCGGCGGCAATGAGTGCATAAGTCATCTATATGCGATGGCACAGAACACCAATATGAAATAACAGCCCCTCTAGAACGCAGACTTTATAAATATATCTTATCTTATATAATCTTATTTAATAGGATCTTTTATTCCCGAAAGCTCAGAACTAATTTTTACACGCATTCTAACACTCACCAATCTTGATTCCCATATTTCTGTACTTTAAGCAGCATGCCGTGCCTTTGTCCTTATATTATCATTTCACACTTATGTTAAAGAAGGTGCAGTATGAGTCTTGACAGGGGCAAGTTTCTTGTGGAGAACGAGGCACTAGATCTAGCTGAGTTTTAGTGCCATAACTGTATTTTACTGTAATGCTGCAAAAATGAAGAAGGAAATGTATCTCTAACATTTATAAAAATGTTTGTTTCTATAAAAATATCAAATCATAAAAAGAATGAAAAGCAATATTTAGCAATGTTTAGAAAAACACAAATAGAGACCCAGATTCTCTACATCTACAGAAATCAAAGGGTCAAATGGCTTTATAATGAGAGCCCTGGAATCAGCCATATTCAGTATTTAATAACATTTAACACATAGAAACAACCCCCCTGTTTTCTTTAGTATAGGAGGCTTGAGGCCTCAGTATAGAAGAAGCTTGGACCCCAAGGCATGGTCGCAGTTGGGGACAGGACTGGGTGAACAAGGTACCTGTATTAGTTATTTAGAGGCTAGCCACTGCTATAACACGCTCCACAAGTGTGAGATAGCTAGGTTGGTTAGCAAGAGCAATTGTGTGCTCCATTGAGGGGTGGTAGTGTGGAGTAGTTCCTTGGGCAACAGCCACCAAGTGGGTGGGTGGGTGGAGTCAGGGTGGCTAGTAACTCTAGTTACACCACTACTATGCTGTGTAAGTACTACCAAGAGACGAAAACTATGAGGTAATTTACTTTATTATTCTGTCTGGCAATAAAGCTATTAATATAGGGTACCATGGGTTTAAAGGGGAACTATCACAAAAATTTAATTTTTATATAAGCTTCATCATACTAAAATAAGACCTTTTCAAAATATAATCAATTTAAGATTCTCACCCGTTTCTGAAATAATCAAGGTACTCTTCACTCTCCACCTCTCAGCAACTGTTTCTTTTCATTTTGTCTTCCTGCAGGAGTTGAGAGTCTGATTTTGAATGACAGTTAGATCTAATACAGTTTTTGGGGGGCTCATTTTGTCCAGATGTCTTAGAGCTCACTCTTTTTTAAAATCACCAGAAATACTCCCTACATGCAGGATTTGAGCCAAAGTCAGTTATTTTATTACATTTTATTTGTGCTGGAGTTGGTTATTTGAGCAAATCTGACTTCCAACTCCTGCAAGAAGACAGAATAAAGAGAAATAGATAACTAAACTTACAGAAACTGTACAGAAATTTTAATCGATTATATTTAGAAATTTCTTATTTCAGTTTAATGAAGCTCAAATTAAATGTTTCTTTTTTGCGATAGTTCCCCTTAAAGGGAAACTGTCATGGAAAAACATGTTTTTTCCAAAACACTTCAGTTAATAGTGCTGCTCCTGCAGAATTCTGCACTGAAATCCATTTCTCAAAAGAGCAAACACATTTTTTATATTCAGTTTTGAAATCTGACATGGGGCTAGACATTTTGTCAGTTTCCCAGCTGCCCCAGTCATGTGACTTGTGCCTGCACTTTGGGATGGAATTACTTTCTGGCAGGCTGTTAGTTCTCCTACTCAAAGGGATCCTGTCATCGGAAAACATGTTTTTTTCAAAACACATCAGTTAATAGTGCTACCCCAGCAGAATTCTGCACTGAAATCCATTTTTCAAAAGAGCAAACAGATTTTTTTATATTCAATTTTGAAATCTGACATGGGGCTAGACATTTTGTCAATTTCCCAGCTGCCCCTGGTCATGTGACTTTTGCCTGCACTTTAGGACAGAAATGCTTTCTGGCAGGCTGCTGTTTTTCCTTCTCAATGTAACTGAATGTGTCTCAGTGGGACATGGGTTTTTACTATTGAGTGTTGTTCTTAGATCTACCAGGGAGCTGCTATCTGGTTACCTTCCCATTGTTCTTTTGTTTAGCTGCTGGGGGGGGGGAAGGGAGGGGGGTGATATCACTCCAACTTGCAGTACAGCAGTAAAGAGTGATTGAAGTTTATCAGAGCACAAGTCACATGACTGATACAGCTTGAAGAAACTTCTGCTCCATTATTTCTGCAAGGGCACTGCTGAGCAAGTCACATGTATCAGTGATCTCATAGTAAAGCTACAGAAGAGGCTGGCATTTTTATGCTTTACATTCTATAGTTTTACAGTGGATATCATAGAAATATGTGTACACCCTCCTACGTCCATTCATATAACCACAGCACAGTATGAAAATTGCAACATTTCCTACCTACTTGCCAATGCTTTCACTAATTCACCTGCACTTAGGGTAAAACTATGTTTTTATTGTTTTTTTTCAGGCAGATTTTTCTTCAGTAAATAGTTTTCTAAAGGATTAAATTAGAAAAAGCACAGAAGAATGGGCCTCTTTAAGATTAGCTCATATGTAATTGTTTAAAATCAGGGGATGTAAATTTGAAGTTTCTATAATCAAAAAATATATAAATGGAAGGTCTATGCAAACTGCCTCTGGGTCTCTTCTGTAGCAGAAAATAAAGCAGCACTGGCTTGGAATTTCTAAAAAAGCAAACAGTATTAAAAAGCAAATAACTATTTCTATTTATATATATATATATATATATATATATATATATATATATTTATATATATAACTATTTTCTACTATATTAAAAGGTCAGTTTAGCTTTTGTTCTAAAAATTGATCTATTGTATAAATTCCCTGTTGCCACTACCCTGCAACAAAAGGCAGGTAACCAAGTGATACAGCCATGCTTTGTTATTTGTTAAAAAAATGGAATTTAGTTAGAAAAAGGCCACGCGATTAGTGTGGGGCTGCATTGACAGTGTTGACATGTTTGCCATGCAGTTGCTGAGCAGTGACTAGGGTTGCCACCTGGCCGATAGAAATGACGGCTGATCCCAATGTTATTAATAGGCAAATAAGATATATATAGGAAGGCCGGGAATTTTTTTCTAGAAAAGGTGACAACCCTAGCAGCGACATATGTCCCATGGACTTGTGAAAGCTCTTACTGCCACTTTTGCAGCCATGTGGCTTATTGTCTGCCTCAGTGACTCCCCACTTTATTCACCAGTGAGGAAATAGTGTTCATGCCCTTTATTGTCTAATCCAGTGATCCCCAACCAGAAGCTTGTGAGCAATGAGTTGCTCTTCAACCCCTTGGATGTTGCTCCCAGTGGCCTCAAAGCAGGTGTTTATTTTTGAATTCCAGGCTTGGAGGCAAGTTTTAATAGTATAAAAACTAAGTATAGTGCCAAGTAGAGACTCCTGTAGGCTGCCAGTCCACATAAGGGCTACTAAATTGACAATCACACCCCTTATTTGGTACCCCAAGGGACTTTCCATGCTTGTGTTGCTCCCCAACTCTTTTTACATTTGAATGTGGCTTATGGGTAAAAAGGTTGGAGACCCCTGGCCTGATCAAACAAGTGGAGGAGGTGGAAGCAAGGTCAGTCTGTTACAGAGCAGCTCACCGGAGGAAGCAAAAAGATTTGACACTTGCATGAGAAACAGAGCTACGGAAATACAATTCAGCCTTGTGCTAATTGTTGGCTTTGCTTCACGGTGATAAAGCTTACTGAAGGTGAATATCTACACTAGGCATTTGCATCCTTCTGTACAGGCTATGAAAGGAATTAAGACATTATTGTTACTTATCTGCTTATTAATTGGAATGTTAATACACTTTAACTAATCATGCCTGCATTTCAGAATCCTCAGAATGTAGAGTTTGTGGGGGTGGGGGAGAGATATATAAACTTATTCAAAACCTTATTCAAAGGGAATGTAGACAAGGTTTATAGTATCAATTTTAGTTATGGGTGAATCTGACCCATTTTGCTTTACCAAAAATAAGCAAAAACTGCAAATTCGGCGAAATGCATTGGTCTGTGGGTGACAATATTTTTTTAACTCATGACAAGTTGCGCAACAAAATTTTTCACCCATTAGAGTCTATGGGGCGGATTAACTAAAGGGCGAAGTGACTAACGTTAGTGAGAATTTGCCATTGTGACGTCATTTCGCTACTTCGCCGATTTCCTAATGGGCGCAGGCATAACTTCACTAGCGAAGGAGATAGACTCTAATGGTAATTTGCTCTCTGGCGAAGGGACGTAACTGTGCAAATTCACTAAGATGCAGATTTTACTGAACATTATCTCTTGTGGCAGACTTGCCTTCGCCACCTCAGACCAGGCGAAGTGCAATAGAGTAGATAGGACTTCCTAAAAAAATAGTTGAAAATTTTTCTAAGTCTTACAAAACGCTGGTGACTTTTCATTTTTCAGGGTGATAGGCTGCAAAAGATCATAAATTTTTTCTGGGGTACCCGGCTTCCCCCCTACATTTCCTAACATATGGCACATAAACTATACTCTGGGCTCATGTGTAGGTGTCACGGCCGGCACCCAATTCCAGAACAGGTGCCAGGTACCCTGGTCTCGGCTCGGCTTCACCAGTAGTGTGACCACCGTTGGGCTTCGGGAGGAGCCCTCAGCTTACTTGGGTGCCACCTGGACTTAACGAGGGGTACAAGGCAAGATGTTCTGGCTGGCAGAGGGGCACGGCAGGTAACAGAGTCTTTTGGGCTGAGGAAACAGAATCTTAATCAGTTCAGGTCGGGGCAGGCGGAAGTCAATTGTAATCAGGCAGGCCAAGGTCAAAACCGGGTAATCAAACAGACAGGAGGGTTCAGCAGAAGGATAGTCGATATTCAGGCAAGGGTCGGATATAGAAGTCAGGATAATCGTAAAGCCAGGCAGGGGTCAAAACCAGAATCAGAAATCAGTATTAGAATCACTAACAAAGCACCAGGAACAAGATCCTATCTTGGGCAAGGTCTCACAGCCCTAATGAGCCTTTTAAACTATTCAAATTTGGCGCCTTTAAATGACATAGAGGCGCGCGCGTCCTTAAGCTTCCAAGATGGCGCCGGACAAGGAGCGGCACGGCGGGCGTCCCCACCGCACCACTGGACCACCAGGGCAAGTAATATTTACTACAGAAGGGCAATATAACAACTCTATTTTATTTTATTAAGGTTTCCCAGGCTTGTGTAATGTAATGTATTGGCTGCAACATATACATCCATTGTACTTTAACTTCCCGCCGTATGCTAATTAGCCAACGATAGCACAACTTTGCTTTGCTTGCTGCTGTAACGCTAGCACTACTTCGCCAGCGTTCGGCGCCCTGGACGCAACTTCGGATTTTAGTGAATTAGGGTTGTCCTGGCGAACCTATGCCTGGCAAAGTGTTGTGATGTGAGCGAGCTGTCGCCGGTGAATTTTCGGAGGTTAGTGAATTTGTCCCTATGGGCTTCATTTTCATGGCAAAACTTGGCGAAAAATTTCCCTCATCACTAATCAATTTAAATGAATACCTATTTAATAGGCAATTAGCCTCTTCTTATTAAAGAAAAGTCTTAGATCCTTCAATGTAAATATATTGCTAATAAGCTAAACTTATAAAAAAAAGTCTGCAGTATACCATAATGTTTATGACACTTACTTTTTATAAGGGACCTACCTGTTATCAAGAATGCTCAGAACCAGAGCGTTTCCAGATAAGGGCTCTATCTGTAATTTGGATCTTCATACCTTCATACCTTTAGTTAATGTTTGAACATTAACTAAACCCAATATAATTGTTCTCCGTCTAATAAGGGTTAATTATATATTAGTTGGGGTCAAGTACAAGGTACTGTTTTATTTATTTTTTTAAAAATTATAATTGATTTAAATGGAGTTTATGAAGGGTTTTATTGGCTCATGTTTGTAGACTCCCCGGAATATTCTTTAAATATGTCTTAGTTATTCTCTTAGTTAAAATATTTACCTAGAACAGTTGGAGATCTTTAATGTTCCTTTACTGAGACCCTGAACGTGACCTATAAACAATTCAATACTGCCAGCCATCGGGCACTCCCTACCTTCCTTTAGCGCAGGGGTCCCCATACTTTTTGTACCCGTGAGCCACATTCAAATATAGAGAGAGTTGGGGAGCAACACAACACATAGTAGACCCTAGGTGGTCTACAAGAGGCTCTACTTGGCACTGTACTTAGTATTTATGCAATTAAAACTTGCTTCTAAGCCTGGAATTCAAAAATAAGAACCTGATTTGAGGCCACTGAGAGCAACATCCAAGGGGTTGGAGAGCAACGTGTTGCTCACGAGCTACTGGTTGGGGATCACTGCTTTAGCGTAATACAAGATGCCCTATATGTATTACTGAGTCTCACACAATAATTTTCATTTAGCTAAAGATAGTTAGATGATTTATACTCATTGATATGTGCCCACCATTGTAATATTTAAAGGGATACTGTCATGGGAAAAAAAATAGTGCTACTCCAGCAGAATGTTGTGCTGAAATCCATTTCTCAAAAGAGCAAACAGATTATTTTATATTCAATTTTGAAATCTGACGTGGGGCTAGATATTTTGTCAATTTCCCAGCTGCCCCAAGTCATGCGACTTGTGCTCTGATAAACTTCAATCACTCTTTACTGCTGTACTGCAAGTTGGAGTGATATCACCCCCTCCCTTCCCCCCCCCCCCAGCAGCCAAACAAAAGAACAATGGGAAGGTAACCAGATAACAGTTTCTTAACACAAGATAACAGCTGCCTGGTAGATCTAAGAACAACACTCAATAGTAAAAACCCATGTCCCACTGAGCCACATTCAGTTACATTGAGAAGGAAAAACAGCAGCCTGCCAGAAAGCATTTCTCTCCTAAAGTGCTGGCACAAGTCACATGACCAGGGGCAGCTGGGAAATTGACAAAATGTCTAACCCCATGTCAGATTTCAGATTGCAGAATTCTGCTTGAGTAGCACAATTAACTGATGCGTTTTGAAAAACACATGTTTTCCGATGACAGGATCCCTTTAAATACTTTATTTTATTTGTTAGCCTACCGCTTTTTACAGTCAGATTTATGGAAAGTACAATTTCACATCTTACAGTAATGCATAAGTTTAAAAAAATTTACAAATAAAATGGAGTCTATGACAGACAGCTTTCCTGTAATGTGGAGCTTTCTGGATAACTGATTTCTGGGTAACGGATCTCTTACCTGTACAATATCTATAAATATGTACATCAAAATGAGCTAAAACACATTTTAAGCACATGCATTTAATCAGGCAGAGACTGAACCAACGATAAGTACATGACCCTATTTTCACTTCAGGTATTATTTGCCCTTCAGTGAGTCAGTTGAATTACCGTTGAAGTTCAACAGTGATTCCTGTTTTAATATGAAAGGCAATGAAAATAAACAATAACATAAATAACTTATATGGGCCTGCCATTAAAGTTGTAGATGCATAGCTCTATTGATGTATGTGGTTCTAGCTATGTAAAAAACAGGAAAATCATTTGGCAAAGTACTTCTGGTGATATCTGTGACCTTGAGAAAAGATACAGTGTATGAATACTGTAAGGTGATGAATTAATGCATACATAAATACAGATTTAGAGAATTGTAAGATTAAGTCACAGAGCTGCTGCCTACATCAAATAACTCTTTATACATTACGGGTCTATTTATTAAACCTTGATTTTTTTTCTGGTAGAGTTCTCAAAGGAGAATTTTTAGAAATTTATTATACCTCAAAGCTAATAAAAATCTGAAGCTGAAAAAACTTGAGCTAAAACCTGTGGAGGTCATGTAGAAGTTACATTTTGAAGATGTTGTAATCTGCGCTGTTTTTTTTACAATAATCCGGAAAAGTCATGGTTTTCGGGTGACAACTTGAAAAAGAAAATCACACGATTTGGGCATCAAACAAAACAATTCATACGATTCGAATTGTTGCACAATTTTGTCAAGACTTTTTCAAACTGATTTATTGATATTCGTGGATGGGAGTTGGGTCAACTTTGTTTTAATAAAAAAATTAGATAAATTCAAGTTCAAGTAAATACCCCCTTAACTGTATAGCACAACTGGTTGCTCATTTGCTGCTCTCTGTTACACCTGTCTTACATCCAACACGAAATGGAGTTCAACTCTTGTATAATAACGCGCCTCCCTGGTGGTCTAGCGGTTCGGCGGGAACGCCCGCCACGCCGTCCTTCTTCCTCATCTGCGCCGGTTCCTTGGGTGCACGCGTCGCGCCTCCTCCTGGCATGATGACGTCAGAGCACAAGGGCACGAAATTTAAAGTATTTAAAGGGGCTTTTTGTAATTTTCAGTGCCCATTATAGGTTTCTTCCTAGTGAGTTCTTGGTGCCTCTGTGCTGTTTAAAGCTTTTCTGATATCTGATTACCTGTTGTGACCCCTGCCTGTTTGTGACAATCTTGACTTCTGAATTCCTGAACCTGCCTGGTAAAGACTCTTCTGTATCCATTTCCCTTCTGATTGATCTCCTGGTTTGACCCTTGCCTGTCTGACTCCACTTGTACTCTGCCTGCACCGACCCGGCCTGATTTGACTATGCTATCTGTCTATGCTTTGTACTGTCACCTTCTGCCCAAAGACTTTGCCTTACGTTCGTGTCCCTTTGCTCGTCCAGAACCCTTAGCTTGGCACCTCTCTTAATAAGACCTGGCGGCATCCAATTAGCTGAGGGCTCCTCCCGAGGTGAAAGGCGGCTGTTATAGGCTGAAGCAAGAGCTGTGAACAGGGTGCTTAGCATTGGTTCTGGATTTAGGGTGCCGACCGTGACATCTTGACTCCAGGCAAACCATAGATATAAAACAGAGAAGGGGTCATGGTCTCCTTGAGTCATGGGAAGGGGTGCACAAATGCAATGGGAGACAAAGGGTGTTAGGGATGTATATGAGGAAGCAAGAACTTGGTTGTTTTGAGGATAGATGTGTTTCACTGAATAATAAAGCTGCTCCCCTGGATAAATAACTGACAAAACAGTAGTTATCAGGACCGCCCATACATTTTCGGGGCCCCCTGGCGCTAGGCCCCGTCCACTCCACATCACAGTTAAAAGACCACAGATCAGCACTAAAAAGTAACCCCCCACACACACAAGTTATTAAAAGCTAATGATGGTCAGTTTTTTTTTTTAAAAAAAGTTTTTTTTAAACAGCATTGGTGCCAGAGCCCCCCCTTACAAGTTAAAAAAATTGGGGCCCCAAAAAAATATTTTTTAAAAAAACATTGGCGGCAGGGGCCTATAGAATATTAAAATAAAACATTGGTGGCCACGGGATTAAAAAAAAAACACAAATTGGTCTTCAGTAGAATTAAACTCATGGCTTCATGACTTCAACTTCGCCTCCTTTCCGTGACTTTGCGTCTTTTCGACGCTTCGGGGGCTGGTTGGCACTTCTGCATTTTCGGCTGTTCGAAATCAAAAATGGCCGCAAATCTTTGGAGCTTGGAAGGGGGCCCGGCTCTTTCAAAAGTGCAGCACTTCCGGGCCCCCTTCATGCCCGGGCCCTGGACACTTGTCCCCCCTGTCCCCCCTAATGGCGGCCCTGGTAGTTATACACAGCCTATACATGCATTACAGGTACCGTATATACCCGTGTATAAGCCGAGTTTTTCAGCATCCAAAATGTGCTGAAAAAGTCTACCTCGGCTTATACTCGGGTCAGCGGTACTAGACGCGAGTAGCTGAGATTGCAGTCAGTTTTAATCATTCCTATACCAACAGTACACTTGGGGAGAGATTGCAATATCCCACAATGCCCTCTGTTGGTTATATGAAAGAATAACAGTGCGCCCTCTGTTGGTTATATGAAAGAATAACAGTGACTGCAATATCACACAGCGCCATCTGTTGGTTGTATGAAAGAATAACAGTGACTGCAATATCACACAGCGCCATCTGTTGGTTGTATGAAAGAATAACAGTGACTGCAATATCACACAGCGCCATCTGTTGGTTGTATGAAAGAATAACAGTGACTGCAATATCACAGCGCCCTCTGTTGGTTATATGAAAGATTAACAGTGACTGCAATATCACACAGCGCCCTCTGTTGGTTATATAAAAGAATAACAGTGACTGCAATATCACACAGCGCCCTCTGTTGGTTATACGAAAGATTAACAGTGATGGCAATATCAAACAGCACCCTCTGCACATGGTAGTGGGACAGTGGGACAATGCACACAGTAATCCGTTTGGCAATTCTCTGTCACCATCAACTTTGCAAAGAAGTTCGGTTGATCGCTGGCGGGGTCGCTTTGGCAGAATGTGCGCTGCTGGGAGACAGGGCTGTAGTTGTGTCTAGGCTTATACTAGAGTCAATAAGTTTTCCCTGTTTTCGTAGGTAAAATTAGGTACCTCGGCTTATACTCGGGTCGGCTTATACTCGAGTATATACGGTAAGTACCAAAATGATAACATGGATACAGAGACATTCACCACGTCTCGAAGAGATACAACACAACACTTTCATATGAAATTCCACCAGACATTTGTGATGGTAGTGAAAATAGAACTTCGCGCACCACTCAGGAATTAAGTGGATTAAGATGATGACTTGGAACAGGACACACAGTCAGCATTCTCCTTAAGATAAATGTACTCTGTATTCTAGAATTATGCTCCCATAGGCCAGAAAAGGAAGGCGCCCCCTCAACCCTGGCTTATGACCATGTGCAGTTATCCTTTTCACTCACAGACATCACATACCTCCCAACATTTGAAAATCGTAAACAGGGAGAAAAGGTTCTGCCGCATGGCCATGTCCATTTTGTGACCACACCTCCTAAATGGAGTTGAACTCCATTTTGTGTTGGATGTAATACTATTAGAGGGACAATATATCACCTTCCCCCACCTTTTTGACATGAACTCGTCCAGTTGGGCTTACTGGATTTCAGAAATATTTTTTATACAAAGAAACCTGATTCCTTGGAATGAAATTTGAATATTTTTTTATATACAGAAACCTCAGGGAGCAAAACTGGGTTGGGGGGCCCACCAGGTTTTTTCCCAGTATCCCGCTGGGGCCAGTTCAACCCTGCTCAACTTGTTCCATTGTGATATGTTAGATTCGGGTATTCAAAGTCCATCTACATTAAAGAGAATGTATGCACCCCACTATGGAATGCAGAAGGACATCAAACACCAGAATCCATCATTTCACAATGGACTATCATGATTTCCTTTCAATTTGCAGAATTGCCTATGTCTGTATCAGAATTTAGTGGCTATGCCTGATTGGGCAGCCATTCAGTGTACCATACAAAGCAAAAAACACTGGGAGAGGTGTCTCTTCTTTGTTGGCAAAATAGTAAACTAAAAGCTCTTTCAAAAAGGATATTTGTGCTGTATTGACAGCAAACTAATGTAATAAATAATGACTGCATTGACTAGTTGGATAAGCAGCTATGGTGCTTATCCAGGAGAGGAAATTGAGTAGAGATCATAAACACAGAGATACCTGTACACTCATTCTGGTCAAGACTCCTAACAATAAGTTGCAGCAGTGGGAAATGTAGTTATCCAGCCCCTAATGTTAACATCTGCTATGTAACACTATAACTCACAGGACAGATGGTTCTTCACTATAAATGATAACAGTCAGAGAAAACTGAAGCAATCTGTAGCTAGAAACAACCTTATAATCTAACATGGTCCCATTATTTATGCTGAGGGGAATTTGCCGCACTGATTACACATGTACACACTGGGCTAGTGTCATTTCTAAAGAGAGTGTCTCCAGCGTTACTGATGTAGCTTGAGTCATGCCAGAATTATATCTCCTCTTATATCAGGTGGTTAACTGCAGACTTTGCTAAGCTGCATTCACAGACATAATTAGATCTAGATGGCTCAAGAAAAGCAAATTCCTTTTGGGAGAACAGTGGCTGAACCTGTCAAACTGTCAACAGGTGGGCAGAGATTTGTTCCAGAAGGCCATAGACATTCCAGTTCACCACAAATTAGAAAGATTCTTGAATTGGAACCATAACTAATTCCCTAGCAGACTGAAATGTATTTACACAAGCAATGTCCTTTACTAACCAAGCAACAATAAATAAAGGTTCCAACATTTAGGGGGTTATTTACTAAAGCTTGTTTTTTTTCTGGTCAAGGTTTTTTGGGCAAAAACTCTAGGGGAAAATTTTTTTTTTGAGGTAATATACCATGAAGCTGCTAAAAGTCCGAATCTGAAAATCCGCCATCTCAAACCTGTCTAGGTCACGTAGAAGTCAATGGCAAATGTCCCTATTACAATTTGAAGATATTGTAATTAGCAGCAGTAGTTATGGCTTATCATCACCCAAAACTGATAAAGTTTCCGCTAGAAAGTGCCCAACAAACACAATTAGAGCAGATCATCTGTAGCTCGCTGTACGATACCTGCTGCTATTGTATTGATGTCTCATTAATTGGAAATGTTTCACAAGTAATATTTAACATCAGTTCCTAAAGGCTTCACATAAAAATTCCAGCTGTAACCGGATCTTGTCCGTTTTGACTTTATATTACAGGATGGGAGTAACAGCAGCTTCTTTTGACATATCGATAATAAAGGGATACATAGCAATTATTAGCAACTTTTCTATTGGTCTTCATTTTTTTTAGATTCTGAATTATATACCTTCTTCTTCAGTCTCTTTCCAGCTTTCAAATGGATGTCACTGACCTCAGAATTCAAAACACCTATTGCTCTGTGAGGCTACAATTCTATTGTTATACTTTATTACTTATCTTTTTATTCAGGGCTCTCCTATTAATATTCTAATCTCTCTCTCATACCACTGCTTGTTGCTGGGGTAATTTGGACCCTAGCAACAAGATAGATGTTGAAATTACAGTCTCTCCAGTTTGCAATGCACTGATTAGAATAAGAGACTGGAATATGAATAGGAGAGGCTTGAATAGAAAAAAAGAGTAATAAAAAGTAACAAAAACAATACAATTTGTAGCCTTACAGAGCATTTGTTTTTCAGAAGGGGTCAGTGACCCCCACATGAAAGCTGGAAAGAGTAAGAATTAAAAAGCAAATAATTAAAAAAAACTATAAAAGAAAAGAAATAATGACGACCAATAGAAAAGCTAAGCCTTACTGTCTGTTTGCCCACATCTAGTAACCATTAGCACCCAATAAGATGTTTGTTTTCAATGCTAGCTGCTGATTGGTTGCTATGGGTTAGTAGACAAGTAGCTAAATTAAGGTCATTTATAACCTCACCCCCACTACCTTATACAGCTCAATATATGTATATTTTTTTAAACTGGACAAAGCTGTGGTTAGAAAATTTACACAACCACTCATAAATTTATTCAACATATGTAGGAAACTTGGCCCTTGCACAAGTGTAATTTTGAAATTTACGGTGCCGTTGACAGAAAGGGTTTTCAGCTAGCATGGTTAAAAACGACACTGCATAAAATGTCCATGGAAATTACATAAATAAAATGAAATTATATATTTTTGGTGGTTAAAACAGAATGGTTAATTAATACAATAAAATGAGCAGCTCCTTCCAGGAACCACTTCAGCTATTATAGAAAATATAAGCCATATAGAAGTAGTGCATATCAATGACAGAAGGAGCTGGAGAAACATTTTTTTTTTCATTCTAACAGAATAAAATCAAAGTGCTAGAGGGACAAAAAGAAGCCATTTATTTAATTATAAGCTATAATAATCCAAGCCTTTCTCTATCCCCACATTTCTATATTTTCAGAGCTACAACACTTGCAAATACAGAGATGTCTCTTCATGGAACAAGGGATGGAGCAAGGGAAGTTGCTGCTCATTATTCCCTATGGCAACCCGACCGGCTGAAGTGTTTTGCAGACATTTGGGTCTAGATTTTTATTTAGCCAGAAATATAGTGCTTTGGAAATTAACCTCTGCATTACTTTTTAATCATTTCTGTCCTTCCAGTAGAATCCTGCATTGAAAACAAATTTTCAAAAAAGAAAACGGTTGGTTTTCTAATTTAATTTTGAAATTTGATGTGGAGCTAGACACTGGTTTCCCAGGTGCCCTCAGTCATGTGACTTGTGCTCTCTTTACTGCTGTGCTGCAAGTTGGCAGTTGCAAATTTTAATCTGCATTGGTGAATAGAGCACATGGTATACATTATTCAGTGGGTGCCTCAAATGACATTGGTATTCTGTGAAAAAAACTGCATTTTGGCTAAAAAACATGGGGACTTGTGTATTTTGTAACAAATTGCTCTCTGGTAAATGTGCCCTTCCATCCTATGGGAGTGAAGAGAACTTTGATCCATTTCGATTTAAATATTAAAACCATTGTATTCTAAATAGGTTATCTGCTATGAAAATGTGGGACCCACAGCCCTATAAATACTTGAATGAAACCTAAATGGCAGCCTCCATGGCTACATAGTTGCTTATTTATATAAACTTTTAAAGCATACATGTTACCAGAGCAGAATAACACTATAATAATAAATGCAAACTCTTTCATGTTTTGTTAATAGGTGGCAGCTCACCTTAAAATGAACTTTTAGTATGATGTAGATGTTTTTATTTGGTTAAAACCAAAATTATTAATTATTTAGCTTTTTGTTCAACAGCTCTCCAGTATGGAATTTTAGCAGTTATCTGGTTGCTAGTGTCCAAACCATAGCAACCAGGCAGTGGTTTGAATGAGAGACAGGAATATTATTAGAAGACGGCCTGAGTAGAAAGATAAGTAATAAAAAGTAACAATAACATTTGTAGCCTCACAGAGCAATTGCTTTTGGCTGCTGGGATCAGTGATCCCTGTTTGAAAGCTGGAAAAAGAAAAAGGCAAATCATTTAAAAACTATAGAAACTAAAAAAGGAAGACCAACTGAAAAGTTGCAAAGAATTGGCCATTCTATCACATACTAAAAGTTAACGTAAAGGAGAGCTACCCCTTTAATACTTTTTAGTCTAGAAATCGTAATCTTCTTTTCTCTCCGCAATGCAATTTCTAACAATGTCCCAATGTCTCTCTCTTTTTTTTTAAAGACCTTGCACTATATCAAGACATTTTTTAGCACTTTTTCCTGATAAATATGATAAAATATGCAACAGACAGACGGTGTCACCTGGAATGTCCTGTGCCCTCTGCAGCAGATTAAACATAACTGCACTTAAAGAAAAACCTAATAAACCTAATTACACTTTAATGATTAGTAATAATTAATCTTTCCACTAATATTTCAATACTTAGTACCAGTAGGTGCATACTTTATGAGTAACTGTTGAAATGTAAATACAGGAAAATGAAATCTTCAAAAATAAATGAATAAATGCAAAAATGAGATTGATCCTCCAGAGATGGTAGTTTATACTGAAATAAAACCTGCATGACATTATAGCTAAATGCATGCTTACAAGAATAGCACTCGTCCAGTGTTAGCACAATGGCCATAATCAGTGTGCAATATCTAACAGCAACTGCCAGTTTCCCAGCAACCAAGACCCACAAAAAATGCCTACAGCCCAGCTATCTCTATCCTGCAATCATTTTCCTCAGTTCTCTACATCTTAACACAAATTAGAAGTCTTATCTATAGGGATCATTAATTACCATGGTAAGAAGACACCAGTGCAGGCTCCTACTGTAATTTCCTGGATTTGCCAATCTGAATATCTACACATTTTGCAGAATGGGAACATCAGTTTAGCTGGCATTAACGGATAATGACCAAGTCCGGTTATTACTTTAAACACATTTTTATCAAACTGCAATATGATACAAGAATAGATCCGAGCCGGAGCAATGCTGGGCGCCTCAGAAACAGTGGTATAACAAGAAGACAAGTTAAAACCAGTGGGAGGTTTTAGATGGAGCAGACCCATAGCTACAAGGGGCTGGAAAAGACCTGCAATCCCCCACCCACCAGGCTACAAGTGCGGTAAAGATCGTGGGTCCTGCTTGTAGTGGAGACCCTTTGAAACTATTTTTTGCTGGGTCCAGGGAGGTCTTGATTAAAATCAAGTTAAAAACAGCTTCATTTAAGGGGTTGTTCACCTTTGTTGTTTTCAGATTGTTCTCCAGAAGAATTTTTCCATTTTTTTTATTTTTACCATTTATTTTTTACTACTTTTTACTCTTAAGTTTAAAGTTAAATGTTCCTGTCTCTGGTGTTTCAGTCTGACAGCTCAGTAATTCAGGTGCAGATTCTGAACTGTTATAGTTTTGCAACATTTAGTTGATACATTTCTCAGCAGCATCTCTTGCAGTATGGAGCAACTATTGTATCAATTCTAACAGCTGCCTTTAATGAAACCCAGATTCTGCTCAGTAAGTACAAATATAACAATTCAGAACAGTTTACATACAGGGTCGGCGACCCCCCTCCAGGTGCTGCTTTAGAAAGGTGAAAAATTCGATTTACACTTCAATATTAGAAGAATGGTCACACATAGAAAAAAGAAAGTCATTGGAAAAAGTATTTATTTCTGGTGAACTATCTGAAACCAACTGAACTGAAAAAAAAAAGTGTTGGAAGGTGAACAACCTGGTTTGAGAGCTTTTTTTATACCTCAAATGAACTCAACTCAAATGGTTTCGAATTTATTAAAAACCTCAGATGGAAAAAAATCGAATCAGCGAATTCGGAGTGAAAAACCTGAAAACTCAAATTATTCAACATTATTAGAAATTATTTCGTCAAAAAAAAAAAAACCTTGAATCGCTCAAATTAATAGAGTTTTCAAGCATAACCCACCGGAAAAAAACCCCATCATGAAGGCTACAGACATCTTCAAATGGTTTAAGGAATTGCCATTGACTTCTAAATGATCTCTACAGGTTTTATCTGGGGTATTTTTGAAAATTATGAAAAATGTTATTACTTTTTTAAAAAACAAAATATTTGAGTTTTTTTCTCACTTAAATTAATCTTCAAAAATTCATCTTCACTCCCTTCAGGCCAACCACACATTGACCCACCAAGAGTTCAAGATTATTAGTCTGAGTTTTCCCCTCAAACTGGGCATATATATATGTAGATGGTCAAGCACTATGGTCAAAATTGAAAATATAGCTGCTGATTCTTGAAAATGATCCCACGGAGAAAAGATCCTCCAGATAGAACTGGCACAAAAAACAGAGCCTCAATACTGCTCTTTTAAATATAATTAATTGCATACAAATAACCAGTCTTAAATAAATCCCTCTCAATTCCATATATTTTAGTAATTAATTACCATCTCAGAAAATTGCACAGAGAATGTATAGCCTTCCCCAATTTTAAATCAGAGAATATTGGACTGTTCTCAGACACCTTACGATCATTCAACTAAAACAAGCTTTATTACAGTAAACGATGAAACGTGATACTATCATTGATATGGTTTGCAATAATTCATGCATTAGAGCCTACATGTTTCCCAGAAGCCTTACCCATTACCTACCAGCCCCTTTGAACACCACATGTTGCCACTGCCACACAGCATGCAGCGTGTCAGCGAAATGAAATGTACTTGTGCTAAAATAATTAGTCAAAACGTGTTTTCTATATTCAAGGCAGTTTTCCTTAGGACTTTTTTTTGGTTAGGTTTGCTCTGGGTTCGTTGGAGTAGACCAACGCTTAGACACCTCAGTTTCCAAATAGTGCTGCGAATTCTTAATTGAATTGCAGGGCCAATGCAGAAATTTGACCTTCTTAAACCACTTCAGTGTTGTTTTGGTGTTGTGTTTGGCATCATTGTCCTGCTAAAAGATGGGCTCAAGCTAAAGTTTGAATTTTTTTTAGCAGAATGAGTCAAGATTGCATTTCCTTGCATTTTGCATCATGCATACTCCTATTTTAACACAATACCCACTCGCTGATGATGAAAAGTAGTCCCAGAATTTGATGCAGCCAGGTGTCACCCACTGTAAACTGTAAATTTCTCATAAGCCTGAGCTCACACATGCCCAGTTGTGCCTTGGGATGCTAGGAGGGCTGTAAGCATCAAGCCAAGCTATTTAAGTCCTTAAAAAAACAGTAACACTAAAGGGCCTATATATTATGCTGTGTAAAAGGAATGCAAATTTTTCAAGGTTTGAGGGCAGCATTTGACACCATTATTGTATGCTGCTTTAGATCTTGTGTAACCCATTAAAGAGGCGAGTACTGCCAAAAGTTGCTCTCAAAAAAATCTGTGATGGATGATCATGTATTGTATTTTTAAGGGTCTGTTTACAGTTATGCCGGATATGTTGCCAAAAATCAGTAGAACGCATGATACGTTTTTACAATGATGTGTGGCGGTTTGAATGCCGCTTGTTTACCCATCATAACAAATAGGCCCCTAACTTTGAAATGAGTATAGCTGAGCTAACTCAGTGGAACCATACAGGGCTTTAGCCCCAATTTAAAGCAAATAGGCAGGGAGGGGAAGGGAAACTGTTAAACAAATAATGGAGATTGGGAAAATGACTGGTGGGTATGTGATCAGTGACAATAGTACCTTACCAATTGAGGGCTTGATTGACAATATAATCAGCATAGCTTTCCTTTCTGCAGAAGTAGCAGGACTATTTATTAAGTGCAAGCAGAATTGAGGGAATTGTGGTCACACCCATATCGGTTTTGCTCACCGATTTGTATGACTATCTTAAATTACATTATTCCCCCACTGCTAAATGCATATGGTATTGTTTTAAAGTGTGTTGGTAGCAAATTTGTAAATAAACACGCTTGGAACCCTGCATGGCCGTGTAAATACAGAGATCAGCCTATAATGTTAGTTTTCACCTCCGGCAACAACATGGTTTATTCACAGATCATTAATATTGTGGATCATTTTTTCTAGTAGATTACATTCATGCATGCACGAATCCTCAGATCTCTCTGAATAAGCAAGATATTTAGATTTATAATAAATAATGCATATGGGTGGTATGTTGATCTAGAAGGAATTTCTGGTTCAATAATAAGGTAGCACGAAGCGTCATATTAAAAATAATGAAATATCTTTTAGATTGCGGGAACAAAATCCCCAGTGAAGCCCAGCTGGCTACACACGGCTGGAAGCCACTAGGGTGATGTGCCCAACAAGATAAAAGGGGCTCATTCCAGATTTCCCCATACTGAATGCAAAAAATAATTTATCTAACTTAAGGTGAAAGATGATGTATGGATTAACCATTAAAGCATTTAATGAGTAACATTAAGGAAATGGTATAATTTTCCTGTGCTGACCACAGAGATCATATTCATCGCTTTATATTTGAGGCTTCACTTGAGTAATTGGGTAATTTTATACCTTTAACGAAAAAAGCAAGTTATCTTGCAGAGGAAATGTTATCCTGATGGATAGATTATAAATAGAATCCAAGTCATTATGGTATGGAGGGGTTACTCACACTGGTGAGTGTAGCGTGTAGCGTGTAGAAGTGAGCCCACTGCATCCACACAACCCCCAGGAACCCATAAATAAGAGAAAGTAACAACAGTCATTTAACTCCTTCAATGCAAGGGAAATGCAATCAGGGCCGGACTGGGGGTAAAAAACAGCCCGGGCAAAAAAATCAAAGCAGCCCACATGTAAACACACAATGGTCTTGTACACATCCACTCATATATTGGGGTAAAACATAAAGAGCTGCCTTTTTGACTCAAGTGTAATTCATGTAAAATATGTTAAAGATCCTGCAGTCTTGTGCCTTTATATGGTCACAGAACCCCTCAGACTTCTATTATACCTATATTACAGTAAAGCAACATTAACACTATAGTCTAATTTATAATTAATGGAATTAAATGCAATGTCTCAAATTACCCCGCCTCACAAAACACAAAAATAAACTGAACAAAGCCCACCTGTGTCCACTTAGAGGTGCCAACCTACGTTTATCAGAGTCACCTCAAAAATGGGGAATTACTATGCCATAGTTATGGTACATTTTAGGGGACTGTTCCTGCTGAATTGTGCTTAGTACAGGGGAATACCTATGCTGTCATAGTTTTATGGGATCTCTCTGTACAGACTATGAGCAAACTTAGGGGCCGTTCCTGCTGAATTGTGCTTAGTACAGGGAATACCTATGCTGCCATAGTTTTATGGGATCTCTCTGTACAGACTATGAGCAAACTTAAGGGCTGTTCCTGCTGAATTGTGCTTAGTACAGGGAATACCTATGCTGGCATAGTTTATGGGATCTCTCTGTACATTTTGCTGAACTGAGCTTCACAACTCTGGAATAATTTTAGTCTGAAGTATTAATCCCTATCAAATTGCTTTGTTTGCTCAACTACAAAAACACTGCTGCCCACAACTAGTGCTTATCCTTTCCAAAACATATACAAATGGTTAAGCACAATAGATAAATGAAAGAACCTTTCACAAATGTGCACACAATTAAAGCAAGTATAGGTACAGGGTGGGTCTAAAAGATTATCAATAGATTGAAGTTGGGAAACTCTAGTACCTCACACTATTTCATTGCCAGAGTTCTGGATCTCTTAACTGAAATGTCAGGGAGATGCTACACTTTATCTACTGGAAGAGCCTGTGTGTGGGGCATGTAGAGGCACAAAGGGATGTAGCACAATCAGGGCAGGTAGAAAGCTCACGTGTAGTGGAATCTCCTCTGTGTATTCCAGCAGCCCCATGTCCTCAACAGCACAGCTTAGGCCCACCCCCACTGTACAATGTGACCAAATGAAACTGTCCCCAACTCATCTGACACCCACCAGCACACTGCACCAACCCTACTGATTTCCCACTCCATAGAGGAAGTCTACTCACACAAACTGAATTCTGGCTGTGCTGGGACACACACAGCATGGCAGCAGCTTAAAGAAAATATGAAGCGGCCCCTAGGGCAAATGCCCGAACAAACATATGGTCAGTCCGGGCCTGAATGCAATGACCTCTCGTGAACCCAATATACATTTACAATCGTGCATATTTTTAAAAACCACCTTAAGAAATTCCCTGCTTCACTGAACTGTTTCATAATGGTCACATTGTCATAGTATATACATATCCATCATTATGGAAAGTAAAAGGCGTCCCGAAGCACTGAAGGTCGCAAATGAAATTGCATAGGTTTCCCTTTATTGGATACTGGCCTGTCTCCAGGACACAGTACCTGCCTCCCCCCCTTCCCCTGCACCCACCACATTAGGACTTTGCGCATTGCATCAAGACAAGGTTTTATTGACACTTTTGGGAAGAAATGTGACCAAGGTACTAATGTGAGTGCCTGATGAGAAGGAATTCAAATGAAATATGCATTGTTTCTTCGGATCAAGAAGGAGCCTGTATATCTGAACACGGTGCTATGGGGGTTATTTATCAAAGGTCGAGTTTGTGAGGTTTTCTCTACCTCCAAAAAACTCACAACTCGAATGTTTGCTTATTAATGAAAAAACCCGAACGTAAAAAACTGAATGCAATCGGGAAGGGGGGGGGGGAGGAACTTGAATACCTTGAATTGATCGAGTTATAGGATAAAAAACCTCAAATTGATAGAGTTTTCGAGAGAAAACCACCGTAAGAAAAAATTTAAATCGCGAAGGCAAAAAAAAAAAAAAAACAAGGGACCTCTGCTATTGACTTCTACAGGTTTTAGCTGGAGTATTTAGGCTTTTAGCAGCTTTACAGCATAATAAATCTAGAAAAATTCAAGTTTTTTTTTTTATCCCAAAAAAATTCAAGTTTTTAGTGAAACTACCCTCGAAAAACTCAACAAGAAATTAGTATAAATGATAATACATTATAGAGCACTAACTCTGTTTTCTAATTTGACAGACATTACATAAATAAAATTGTCAGCGTTATAATGTAATAAAATAATTTGGTTTCAAAATCAGAGAGATGCAATTTCTCTGATGATAACTGGTACATGTACCAGACAAATTTAATTTTGCATTGTCTCAAATAAGGTATACAACAAGACACTTGACATATTTATGTACAATAACATACAATGAATAGTGGTAGTGTGACCACAATACAACAGAACCCCAGGGGGCCTGGACAACAAAGTCTTTTATATCGTAGTCTGGGTTTCCTCCTTTATTGCTCTGCCAGGCCTTTACTGCAGCGGCTTTCAGTTGCTGTTTGTTTGTGGGAAAAAAGAAAAAAGTATGACCCATATAGTTGCACCTTCCCACCCTAATTAGTTGAATTCCCAGAACAAAAAATAATAATGAAACGTAACTTTTATTAATTACATCCTAAAATTAGTATGAGACAAATTGAGTGTAAAGTGTGTATTAAAACCAAGGTTAGGCGAGGAAGCTGTAATTGACTCAAGGTCGACAGCTAATAGACGGTACTTGAAAGTTGGAATAATGATGTGGGTATTTCAAACCCAGTGGTGGCAATTAGCCCACATCTATCCCAACCGTAATGTAGTACTGGTGGCCCACTGTGTATATACGTTCGGGTGGGATATAGGGTCCGGTTTGATACAGTATATTGTGGCGAGTGGATCTAAGTCCAATGCCACAGACCTTATTTAGGCAGTATGTCCCCGCTTGGATGAATTCGTATCCGAGTGTGGTTATGCTGGAGCAGGGAGATTTGTCATGCTCCAGCTCGCACACCTTCCATAAGAATTAGTGCGTTACTAAGCGGGAGGCAGGAAGGCCTGCCACATTAAATCTGCCTATTGGTTCCTGATTAGGGAGGCTGACAGATCGACTTTTGCTCCGTTCGGTATAGCAGTCAACGTCAACGGGGGAGGAGCAGAACCCCGTATTGACTTAGCTGCCGACTTGCTACCGAAACCCCCTTCCTTCGCCAGTACCTTAAGACGTTAATGTGCCGGTTATTCCCGCACCGCCCTACGAGTACTCTGAAACGCTGAACATAGAGGTCCAGCTAACGGAGCGTTACGTTGACGTATCTTAGCAACCCGAACCACCCTTCCACCCTTCCGTTTAGCACCAGTTTCCTTATTCCACCGTCCCTGCCTAACAGTTAAAAAAGAGGAAATTGCTCAAAGCGCCTGACGCGCGTTTTGCTTGCTCAACTGCAAGCTTTGTCAAAGGCTATTTTTTGGCGCTGATAGGGTGCAGGTTTAAATAGAGAGGCACATGCCCCTCAGAGTTTGAATTGGCCAATCATGACACAGGGGGTGGGACTGTACATTACACAGTGTATCCACCCCATGCTTCTAAAGGGAAACTTGTAATTAGTGTCATTTGGCATCAATAATTCTAATACATTGTAACCAGACAATAACAGACTGTTTGTTTGTGGGCCTTTCTGTCCGAAGTTTAGTCTTCAACAAGTGAAATGCAGCTCAATTGGGTTCAGATCAGGTGACTGACTTGGCCATTCAAGAATATCCACTTCTTTGCTTTAATAAACTCCTGGGTTGCTTTGGCCATATGTTTTGGGTCATTGTCCATCTGTATTATGAAACGTCTCCCAATCAATTTGACTGCATTTAGCTGGATTTGAGCAGACATTGTCTCTGAACACCTCAGAATTCATTCGGCTGCTTCTGTCCTGTGTCACATCATGGATAAACACTAGTGTCCCAATACCACTGGCAGCCATGCACGCCCAACCAATCACACTGCTTCCGCCATGTTTTATAGATGATGTGGTATGCTTTGGATCATGAGCTGTTCCACGCCTTCTCCATACTTTTTTCTTGCTATCATTCTGGTAGAGGTTGATCTTGGTTGCATCTGTCCAAAGAATGCTTTTCCAGAACTGTGCTGGCTTTTTTTATACATTTTTTTATAGCAAAATCCAATCTAGCCTTTCTATTCTTGATGCTTATGAGTGGCTCGCACCTTGCAGTGCACCCTCTGTATTTACTTTCACGCAGTCTTCTCTTTATGGTAGACTCGGATATTGATACGCCAACCTCCTGGAGAGTGTTGTTCACTTGTTTGGCTGTTGTGAAGGGGTTTCTCTGTACCATGGAAATGATTCTGTGATCATCCACCACTGTTGTCTTCCGTGGAAGTCCAGGTCTTTTTGCATTGCTGATTTCACCAGTGCTTTTGTATTGAGAAGGGCTCTTGTTCAGTCTGTAGAGTGATTAAACTGACACACACAAGTAAAACAAACATAAGAGATTTATTGATACTTAGCTGAGGGACCCCTCCATAAAATGGCTCAGCAGCAATTCCAACATAACCAGGCACTCTGAAGTCCAGGCAGAAGTCAAAGAGCCTCCCCCCAAATGAAGCTTTATATATGTTTCCCCCACACAGGATATAAGAAATATATACATTTTATCAGCTAGCATACTATATATGGTAAAAACTACACTTAGCATACTATATATGGTGAAAATCAAGCATTAACCAGTGTCACATTCCTTGAATTGCCAAAAGCTCTAGACGCCATCTTTAAGGTGTTGTTCTATTCTCTCTATCTTCTGCTCTGTGAATCACTCATTTTCCTTACATTCCACCCCTTGATTCACAGAGAAGTATGATAGGAAATCAATTCAAAAGCATTGACACGTATGGGCAATAGCTGACGCTTGTCAGATATGGTACTAGCCTTGATACATTAAATCAGTTTCAGAATAATAGAAAAAGCTAAACATAAGCATAAAATAAATAATTGACCATCCTTAGCAATAGCTCTAGATTTTTTCTACAACAGTTTAACCTACTCAATGTGGCTTAGAATGACATCCGCATTATCAGGGATAAAGGTACATGCACCCACTTGTTCAGAATTTCATGCCCCACCCTGTCCAAGATGAAAACCAAGTCCATATCATATCATCAGTAGTAAATAATTTGTGTCTTATTCTATGGAAAACTTTGTTTATCCACCAAATTTGTTTCTTTCATAGTCCAATAAGCAAGTGTTTTCATATGATTTTAATTCCAATAATCCATCCATGAAGCATTAACCACTGAAGAGAAATTAAGAATGATGCCCCCCAACAATTCGATTCATTTTGCGGCTTTGCAGTCTGTATAAGCATTTGTAGAATCGAGTTCTCTTGCCATAAACCAAACGTTATATCACATCAGAGCTCACAAATCATCAGAAAAGGTATAACCATTTTGCCAGCCATGTTTTTAGGATATTGACCTCTCTATTCATAGTAGGCTGGAAGATAAAACAAGATTAGTATCTTCTTCACACACATCCAAAAAGATGTTACATAACCCCCTGCACATATAATAGACCTTTCTCACAAACAGGTTCAGTTTCCCATTTCACAGTATCATTACTAGCTTGAAACATACATTTACTCTCAGCAGTATATTCCATGATCCCATTATCCACCCATAACAGTACCTTGTTCCACCCCCTGAGTGTATGAGTTGGAGCCAAAAGTTTTACCTGCTGTTTTAACAAACCATTAATGTATTCAGTTAATCCTGTGACTTGCGGATAATATGAAATAAGAAACACTCAATATACTCCAGTAAAATTAGTCCCATTGTCAGTAGTGTTCCATATGCTCTAGAAAGTTTATGTAATGAATATCTTTTCTTCACTTTCTGACATACAGGGCATTGTTGCACAATGTCTTTAGCAAGTACAGTGATTAAAGGTATTCCTTTATGCTTTGCATAGTCCATAGCGCCTTGAACCACTCGATGTCCCGAGTGCTCATGTGTCCATTGGCCTAAAATATGTATCACAGTCAAAGCTTTGAACACTGTCCATTCATCTGTATATATATTCAACAAGCTTTGTGTTTCCTCCAGTACAGAAACTACTGCCATTAATTCAGCATATTGGCTAGATCCACCCACTCCAGTTGGATGGGCTGTAGGTTGGAAAGCAGCTGTAGTCCAGACGTGTCCTTGTCTGGCAGCAATAATAGTGGCAGATCTATCTGTAAACAATAAAATGAAGTCCTCCGATGTCACTGCTTCCTTTATGGTAGATGGAGAAAGTGTCAGTATGGGTTGCTCAAAGTTATCACATCTAAACTGTACTAATCCAGACATCTGCTGTGATACTTGAGATGAAGATTTACTTGACACTCCCCCCCTTACTTGTACATACAATTTCCACTTCTGGAAAGTGAGTTTCTGTGCAAAAGCTGCACACAAGTTCATTTTGTTACCATTTACCCATCCAGATATTGCTAAATCAGTCCCGAATGTGTTAGGTACATCCATAATAGTTCTTTCATTAGGTTGCAGGGCAGTGTACAGTACAAGGAATTGTTTTTCTTCCATAGCAGTTTGCAGGGCACTTGTGTCCTTTTCCCTCAACTGAAAAACAGTCTTTTTCCTTGTAACAAAGTAAAATGAACCAACAGTCAGTAGCACATAACGTATCCAGTAACAAAGCAGTCCAGTGATGTGCTGTGTACAGTCCAAAACCAGTTGTGGAATAACTTTGATTGGGCCAGTCCATATAATAGTCATGAAAGTCATACTTTGAGCCAATCCTTGATTTGTAACCAAACTGGTAAATCCATCAGTCACTTGTTCCACGACTGTTACCATTTCTTTCACTGATACGGCCAAAGGAGACTCTACTTTATCCACTTCTCTGTAATCAATGGTTAAAAGCCAAGAGCTATCTGTCTCTTTTACTGGCCACATTAGGACACTGAATAGACTGACTACCAGTCTGAAAACTCTCAACTCCACCATCATCTCAGTTGCCATTGTTATCTCCTTTTGACCACCTGGAAGATGGCATTGTTTCAGGTTCACATGGTTTGGTGGAGGTGATATGTGAATTGGAGTCCATTCAATGTTGTCATACACAATGGGCATTACAGCAATTATAGTGAAACTCTTGACTCCAACAATAAATGTTCCCAACCGTATAACCAAATATTGTACCTTAAAAATATCCATTCCCACAATATTATCTGGTACTAAGAAAATCAAGATTTGTGCTTCAAAAATAATACTTTTACATAATTGCATTCCAACAGGTACAGCAACAGCAGCTTTACCTCCCAACCCTTCAGTCGTTGCAACTGCATTTTGTTGGTCTGGCTGAGCTGTACCTTGGAATGAGTTGTGTCCCTGCCAATATAAAGTGACTGGTATGTAAGGGCATGGATCCCCAGGTTTCATAGCATTGATTTTTGATATGGCAGGCCCTGGGAATCTGCCACCCCTTCAGTCTACTGGCTGTGGCAACTGCCACCCCTTCCCTTCTGTGTGTTTCATGTCATTTAACAGATTCTTACACTCTGCATATGGCGATGTGGAGGGAAGAGTTAATGGGGTTGGGCTCAACTCCTCATCTAAATCAATCATAGGAGGAGCTGACAGAGTTAATTCCTCAACATCACTGAGGGCAACCTTTTTAGGTTTGGCTGGCCTCAACTTCCCCTTTGCTGTTAGTTCCCTCCACATAGCAAGCAGAATTTTAGTCTCCTTTCCATCAATAGTTTCTATTGGAACACCACTATTTAGCAAATCTAGAAACATTTGTCTGCGAGTAATTTTAACACGTGTATGCCCCTCCTGGCTCCCCTTAGCTAAACTCCGTTGCTGTTTCCTTTCACTTCTGTCAACATTCATTTCTCCCATTTGACCCAAGAGCACAGCCGCATCATAAATTGTACTTCCTTCTTTTGCTTCTAAAGCACTCAACATAGTGAAAAGAGGGGCTTTTAAATGTTCTGGGGCTGTGATAAGCAATTTCCTTTTGATCAATGGTGTAAAAGCGGCCATGTCAGGACCCCCCCAGTCAACCACTACATGTCTCACCCCTCTGTCAGGTAAAGGATCGGGAGTGATACCAGACATACATCCCATTGCTCTCAGTCTCTGCATCCCCTCTGTTGTAACTTCCCAGGGGGTCTGGTCTATTAATTCATAGGGACTGTCTATAGTCTGTGCAATAGAATCCCTAATTAAATGCAATAAGGAAAATGTCCCAGTTGTGTTACGCCCACGTTTCATGTATAAACGAACACGGGGATCCTTGGCTACACTTCCTAAACCTACTGCTTCTCTGTCCGTCAGCATAATACCATCACCTCCTAAATCCCACACACGTAAAACCCATTCCAGTAATCCCTCTCCAACCTTTTGAGTAAACTTTTGGCCAATTTCAGTTAATTCACTAGCTGACCATGACCGAGTTTCCTCAGTTAACTGTTGCTCAGCTGACACATCACCTCCCGATGTGGAATATGTGTGTTCTGCCTGCTGTCCACTTTTCTCCCTCACCTCTCTCTTTTGTCTATGAGTTACAATGGGTCTGACCTCACAAATGTCATCATCCATCTCCTCTTCAGACCCTGACCATTCATTCACCCCCTCCCAATCCTGAGAGGTTATCAAAGCCTGCACTTCTACGTGATTTCTAACGAGCTTCTGCTTCTTTCTCCTTCTTTTCCTATTAACAGTCTTTATAATATACTGTTCAAACTGTGCAGCTAACTGTTCCTTTTCTTGCTCTGCATTCTGACTGCATAACCTTAAGAGTTGCAATTGGTCTTTGACAGTTTGAAGTTGTAACTCTAAATCCTGTATCTGCTTAGTTTGTTGCTCTAACACTTGAAAACACAACCAACCCACCTCTGCAGCAGCTCTACTTTCCCTCTTATCATACTTTGAGAAGTCAAGATTCGCTACTACATACTTTGGGTTAGCCACCTCAATGGCGGGGGAGTACTTAGCACATTCCCGGGCTACTGATATCCACTGTCCTGTGACAGACACCCAACTGGGCAATATCCCCGTTCTCTCACTAGTGCTTTTCCCCACCCCTTTCAGCCTTTTTATCCACGACATTTTTTTTAAGAATGTCTCCTATTCAAACAGTAATTACAAATACACAATACACAAAGAATACCTACTATCCCCAGACCTAGACAAGGAAAAGAGGTAGAGTAGACACACAGAGTAGACAAACAGACACCGTCAGTAATCAAATTACAGACCCCACGCTCCTGGTACCAAATGTATTGAGAAGGGCTCTTGTTCAGTCTGTAGAGTGATTAAACTGACACACACAAGTAAAACAAACATAAGAGATTTATTGATACTTAGCTGAGGGACCCCTCCATAAAATGGCTCAGCAGCAATTCCAACATAACCAGGCACTCTGAAGTCCAGGCAGAAGTCAAAGAGCCTCCCCCCAAATGAAGCTTTATATATGTTTCCCCCACACAGGATATAAGAAATATATACATTTTATCAGCTAGCATACTATATATGGTAAAAACTACACTTAGCATACTATATATGGTGAAAATCAAGCATTAACCAGTGTCACATTCCTTGAATTGCCAAAAGCTCTAGACGCCATCTTTAAGGTGTTGTTCTATTCTCTCTATCTTCTGCTCTGTGAATCACTCATTTTCCTTACAGCTTTCTTTCTTTCTCCGGATGTACCAAACTGTAGATTTTGCCACTCCTAATTGTAGCAATTTCTCGGATGGGTTTTTTCTGTTTTTGCAGCTTAAGATCGCATGTTGTTTGTTCACACAAAAATCATCCACATACAAGCACCCCCCCCCCTTAAATCAACTCCAGGGATTTTATCTGCTTCATTGATAATGAAATAATGAAGGAATTGGCCACACCTGCCCATGAAATAGCCTTTGAGTCAATGGACCAATTACGTTTGAGCCCCTGAAATGAAGTGATTGTGCTTAAAAAAGGCTTTAGTTCCTCACATTTTTATGCAATCTTTTTGTTCAACCCACTGAATTAAAGCTGAACGTCTGCAGTTGTTTAATTTAAAATTCATTGTGGTAATGTGCAGAACCAAAATTAGAAAAAAATTGTATCTGTCCAAAGATTTATGGGCCTAACTGTGTGTGTATATATATATATATATATATATATATATATATATATGTATATATATATATATATATATATATAATCATTGATTTTGATGATTTGGGTGGTAAGTATATTCTGAGAGCAGTACTTACATGTCTAATATACAATACACTATAACCAACTAAGTGTGTGCAATGTGTTTATAAGGTTTAAGCAAACACCTTTACAGATCTATATTCCCGCATTCTATGTACATTTACCTTATGCCTATAAAGTAAGACAAATATCTATCTAGAGATCCAGGCTCAAAGCCAGGAAAATAAAATGAAGTATTTATGAAGAAACCTTCCACCTGCATTTTGCCTGGAGCATGACAATCAGGTGCTGAAAAATGCATACCAATCAGAATGTAAATGCAACATTCACTTATTACAAGAATTAACAAATGGAGTTTATGCAGAAATATCCAACACCTGTGTCTCATTACTGAGAAGCGGATGATGCAGCTGATCATCCGATAAAAGAGACAGAAAAGGAGTTTATCCAAACAGTAACTAAGCTGCTACTGTCTCAAGCCTGCAGCAACAATGGGGAATCACATTCCCTGTGCAAGATGGGCAAATCAAAAGGATTCCCAATGTAGTTACAAAATGTGTTTAAATAAGCATGTATAGGACAGGTAAGGATATAGCAATAGAGAAAGCAGACCTGGTGACTGCTGGGAAGTCCAGAGCTGTAAATGGCCTGGTATGGTAACTACACTGACATATGTCACACCTATTCTAGTGATGTACATGGATGGACACGCACAAATACACAGACTATGAGACTTCAAGTGGTTTTTAGGGCATTTCTAGCCATGGTAGACCCACACTGTGCTCCAGTAGTGTTCATTATCTTTTATCCAATCAGGATACACGTATACAGGTATGGGATCCATTATCTGGAGACCCAAACATACAGTAGATGCAAAATGCACCTCCTGTACCTGCAGATAATTATATCAGCTTTCAGTCATTGTTATAATTTACCAGTGCTCCAAGGAAATAGAAAATGTGAAATTTCACTAACTTTCACCAAAACTGGAAATTTGACATGACGTGTATTTAGTACTGTATCATGTAGTTGCACTGAATGTTCCACCATGCCAGGCAAGGACATACAAATGCCCAGTTTCCAGCCTTTACAAATCATAGAAGAGCTGTATCAATATAACTTGCAGTGAAATAACATTTTTCCATGGGCAGCTACAAAACAGGGTTATCAGGGTTGTATTCAATTCCATAGTTACTGATAAATGCTAAAAAAAAGACGAGACACAAATCTAAAAAAGCACTGGCTTTTGGTCACTCTCAGAGATACTAGACTAAAAAAAGGCACTACAAATATAGGATCCTTTATCTGGAAACCAGTTATCCAGAAAGCTCCGAAGTATGGAAAGGCCATCTCACATATATTGTAACCAAATAATACTAAAAATTACTTTTAAAAATTATATTCGTTTTCTCTGTAATAATGAAACAGTATCTTGTACTGGAGTCAAACTAAGATATACTGTAATTAAACTTGATTTGAGGCAAAACAAGCCTATTGGTTTTATTTAATGTTCAAGCAATTTTTAGTAGACAAAGTATGTTCAAATTATGGAAAGATCCCTTATGCGGAAAACCCCAGGTCAGTTTCCATACCTGTATAGCATGCAAAAATGTCTATATTTTCCTACAACGTGGAATGTCTGTTGTTTATGATCCCAGGATGAGCAACATTCCACTGCCCGGAGAGTTTACTTCTGAGCTGCTAAGGTCAGTGCAAATCAATGTAAACATAACTCTTTCCAGTCACCCTTAGTATTTAAAAAGTTAAATTGCTTGTCTTTGCTTGAGAAAATTTGTTTACACTGTGACCACAGAATTGCCCAGGTCTGTATCTATACATTCACTTTTTTTTTTTAGTATGGCATACTTGCTCCCACAAACGTAATTTTGTGGCAATAGTGTTCTCTTTAAAGGATAGTGTTCTCTATAAAGAAGGCTGCATTGATTCTTGTCATTGCTTTCTATAATGTCAATATAGGTTTATGCAGAAAAACAAACCCCTCCAATCATCTGTCTTTTGATTCACGACTGGTCTGTGTGCACTCGTGCTGAGCCTTTAAGCAATGCAATCACACTGCATGTGAATTTGAATTTCATGCTAAGTAAGAGCATTGTGAAGTGGCGGCTCTCAGCAGCTTTCTTCTAAATTGGCTCTGGTTGGGGACGAAACATTGAGTTCCTCTACTACTTGTGCATGTTATGGAAATACAAAGCTGATCCCCGCGAGCTTTCTACTGCAGCTCTACAACATTATTAGGATATATGACTAGTGTCACAGTGCAGCTTATTAAACATCCACTATAACTCAAGGGATGAAGGTCTATGGACACTGTATAAGTAACTAGAATCTGCATCTTAATTGGTTTCATCCTGTAAACAGATATTATGTCCACCAAGTGGATTAGTGTTGGGAAAAAAAATATGGTGTCGTTTTATTTAGTTATCTTATATACAGTACACCACCTTGCTTTAAACGACATATAACAATCCTATTGGCGAGATGCTAATCTCCTTGACATCGACAGAAATAAAGGGAAGCAATAAAGAAGGGCTAAAATAACAAGGGCTAAAATTATAGCAAATAAGTATTAATAATTTATTAAAAATATCCCTGATAGATCAACTGAACCCATAACGTGCTTAACATGCAAAGATATCAGTACAATAAATATGTTATAATTGCTAATCCAATACAGGGAAGGAGTTAACTGATCATGAGAGCGGATTCTTTCACATATGCTTGTTATCTACAGGCCCCAACTGCACAGTCACTAATGAGACATTCCACAATGCTCAAACCAAAGATACAGATTTTAAATCCAACTAAACTGGTTCAGTCATCAGGGAAACCTTAAATCATCCACTTTACATTTCAATGTGATAGTGTACTTGGTTACCCCAATGATCAACAGGACCACACTTATAAGAGTATATCCCACATGTCGTCACTGGAGTCCCATTCAGCCAAAATATCTAACAATTTCTCATTGGGGGTCATTTATCAACACTGGGCAAATTTGCCCATGGACAGCGGCATTTCAGGGGCTGCTGCCTCCCCTGGTAACTGGTTGCTCCATGCTGCCTGAGTTAAGGCTCTCATCTAGTCTCATCTCAGGAGTGGCCCTGCCGATGGCAGTAACCAATGGCAACCAAAATTGTTGCTTTCATTGTTATGCCTACAGTTGGCTTTTAAAAGTCAATAATTGATTGGTTACTATGGATAACTGTCCATGGGCAAATCATTAACAAGTGCAATGCACAGCATCTCACCTAGATTCTCATACTGTCAGCATTAGCTATTGTGCACAAATCACTCATTCAAGTTACAGCACACTGTTGTGGCGTCACCCCTTAGTGTTCAGTTCATACCTAGGAACACTTCTAAGTACCCCGACACCTCAGCTGCTTCTTTGCAGCACCAGCAGTTGGCCAGCTACCTACTCAGAATCTGCACTCCTTCTCTGCTTCTTATGATCATGTATCAGTTTCAACACCATTCCTCCTAACCTTGAACTTTGTACGTTCCTCAGGAGATTCCCTACATTGGTTTCCTGCTTTTCACTTACAAATCTAACTTAACATGTCATATTGTCACTACAGGTATGGGACCTGTTACCCAGAATGCTCGGGACCTGGTGTTTTCCGGATAACTGATCTTTCTGTAATTTGGGTCTTCATGCCTTAAGTCGACTAGAAATTCATGTAAACATTAAATAAACCCAATAGGCTGGTTTTGCTTCCAATAAGGATTAATTATATCTTAGTTGGGATCAAGTACAAGCTACTGTTTTATTATTACAGAGAAAAAGGAAATATTTTTTAAAAACTTGGATTATTTGGATAAAACGGAGTCTATGGGAGACAGCCATTCCTAAATTCGGAGCTTTCTGGATATCGGGTTTCCAGATAAGGGATCCTATACCTGTAGTATGTCAATCTTATATATTTCAATTCAGGTCCCTGAATTTAAATTCAACTTCAGAAACTGCAAAGGATTCAACAATTTACAGTTCCTAGGGCAAATATGGGTCTCTCTCTCTCTCTCTCTCTCTCTCTTAATTATGGGGTGCTTCTGGAATTGAAGATACTATATTCATTGCTAAGGACTGGTACAGAAAACAAGGCCCACCTTTACAATCATTCCAGATATCTATTCACTTATATTTCTCATAAATGTTATTTAGTTTATAGATCGTTTGGAGGTTCTTGTTACTGACATTACAACGTCTGCATTAGTCTATCATCTTCAAGAAGGTTTTTGTAACCTATTTAAATAGGCACGTTTCAATCAGCATGGTAAGGATGCTCGGCAAAATCAATGCCAGGATGGTGTCTGCAGATACCTTTGGGATAAAATCCTTGTGACAGAGATAGCAGAAATATTAAACCAAATGTACAATCATGCTGAAAAACATGTATGCATAGGAGGATTATAAATATTGTATCATAATGGTGGGCAAAAATAAAATCAAAGTGATGTTCAGTAGTGGGCATCTTGATTCCAACTATTTAAACACAAGTTTTTTTTTTTGATACTTCACTTTTATTTGATATCATCTTCAAGAATGTTTTTGTAACCTATTTAAATAGGCATGTTTCAAACAGCATGGTAACAATGCTCTGCAAAATCAATGCAAGGATGGTGTCTGCAAATACAATTATTTAAACACAAGCTTTTTTTGTGGATTCACGAAGAATAAATACAATCAAGTGCATTCTTGGGAGAGATGCTAAATGCAGGCCTGGAAACTATATGGTTCTAAGACAATTTTGCAAATTTGAAAGAATTTTAAGTATTTCAGTACATATACTATATGTCTACTAATACTTGAATAGAGATAGTAGATTAAATCACTTGAGCTACTGCAGGACCACAGCTCCCAACATCCCCCTACAAGCCTGGCTGCAAACCTAATGAGATGCAAGTCTCTTGGGCTGAAACCTTGCATATATGCAATCTGCTAAATATTTGCTGTATTCTATTACCCCTGACAATAGAAGAGATAGTAGAAAAATAAGGGAGAACAACAGGAAAGAAATGTTTTGAAGAAGGTAAGAAACCTGGGCATAGGGATATCAAGAATAGTAGAAAACACTTGGAAGGACCAGAACAGGTCACAATGCAAGTACACAGGTAGTAAAAATCCGTTATCTTTGGCCAAATTACATCTGTAAAAATGCTTTCATCCTTCTGTGATTTTTTTTTGTTCAAGTATCCGGAATATTTTGTCATTTGTTAGTGATATACTTACATGTGCAAGGTCAGCCTGGCCTGCCAACACCAGAGTATCTGGTGGGTTCATACTTAAGCAACTTCCATCAATTATTTCTCTACTGTCTGAGAATGTACATGGGCATAGAATAATTCTCCTTAACATGATGCAAAGAGAGAAAGCAATGCAATTCAAGTTATGCATGTTAGGGGCAAAAACATGTTATTCTGTATGTAAATACCATAAAATAGTAGCTAAAACATTGCCCAGGACCACCTTTGGCTGTGGTTTTATCTGTAGATGTATCAATAAATAATAATTGACAAGGACATAGAGAAAAACTCCAAGCATTAAGAAAACTAGGAGTGTTTAACCAGACTAATGTACATCAGTCATGGAGCAATAAGAAAGTCTAGAAGTTTCAAACCGAAGAGAGAAAAGTACAGAAAAGTGCCTAGTCTGTCAATGTTATTTATTCTGTTGTTCCAGTTTACCAAGATTCTTTTCTAGTTTCTTAATGTTTACCCTGTGCATCATTAGGAATTGTCCATTCAGATGAAAAACGGGAATGTCGTACTTGTATCGGTCATACCAGGCTGCATTCTCCACTATATAGGCTGCATTCTCCGGCTTAGTTATATCCACTAGCTCTAGAACAAACTAATGCAGAGATGAAAATTAGCAATCTGTCAACAATCTAAACCTCCTTATAAAGTATAAACACAGCAACCCATACATTCATGGAACTGCTAGCTAATTCTGCAAATATAGCACCAATATTTGTGTTATGAGGTTAACCTCCCTCCTTATGAATATAAACATAAATTCTTGACTCTAGTCAGCAGTAACTCTATCATCTTTGTATTTTTCTAATTAATTTAGGGAGGCAAAAGTATAATTGTTCTCCTTTTCTGTTTAACCTTTGTATAAAGTGTTATAGGCTCAACCTGAAGTTTTACCAATAGCACTTTATGGAAAGCACCCCACTCTAGCACTTGTCTTACAAATGAATGTAGGACAGGTACAGTACTTGTAAGTTGACGTTTTACTTCATTATCCTTTTATTGAACAAATGTAACATTGAACTCTTGCGTAACTCATTAATGGAAATAAACCAAGCTTGATTTCATACACTGGTGATAGGAAGTAAAACAAATCTTAAATACCTTTAAAGTGCAATATGCAGATCAATCAAAGTGCAATGACACAATAATGAACAATTCAATAACAAAATGTATCAGTAATGCCATATAAAAAAGATCAGTTCTTCAGTTGATGGAAACTGTATATTACACTTAATAGGTATATAAGCAATTGTGGATTTTTTACTCACGATTATCTATTATTTTTTATGTATATGCAGTTATTTCTTGCAATGAATTGTACAAGGATATACGAGAACATTCCACACAATAAAACAAGATATACAGTATTAATTTCCCAGTAGTACATTATTTGCAAGACAAAAGTGCTTGAGTCCTTACCCTACTGCTTAGGCTTCTAGTCACAAAAGGTTGTGGGCTGACACTACTAAGAGTACATGTCAAATTTACTCTCCACAGAACAGGCCTTTTGTTGGGCTTTCTGTACCAGCAAACATATTCCCCTGCACTAAGAACAATTCAGCAGGAAAAATTGAAGAGCAAAGTGGCACTTTAAAACCTGCTACATATAGTTACATAGTTACATAGTTAAATTGGGTTGAAAAAAAGACAAAGTCCATCAAGTTCAACCCCTCCAAATGAAAACCCAGCATCCATACACACACCCCTCCCTACTTTTAATTAAATTCTATATACCCATACCTATACTAACTATAGAGCTTAGTATCACAATTGCCTTTGATATTATGTCTGTCCAAGAAATCATCCAAGCCATTCTTAAAGGCATTAACTGAATCAGCCATCACAACATCACCCGGCAGTGCATTCCACAACCTCACTGTCCTCACTGTGAAGTCACGTCGCCACGCATTTTCGGCATATGCGCATGTGTGCTTAAAAGGACGCTGAGAACCTGACTCCATTTCAAAGTGATCATCGCTCCTGTGAGACACAAACGCGTTATTTATGATTGATTATTCTGTGTTTTTGACTTGGCCTGTTTTCCTGGATCCTGCCTTCTTTCTGCCTGAACTGACCCTGGCCCGCCTGACCATTCTACTGTTTCTTTGTTCCTGTTTTGATGTTTTGGATTTCCTGCACTCCTGCCACTCCTTTACTAAGGTGCAGTCCTGTGCCCCATATTCGGTGACTGTTCATCCTCAGTGGGAGGTGTAGGAAAGGTCAGCCTTCTACAAATGTCTTCCGCCCAGTGATCCTGATACTGATATCCCTAGTTAACGAGAACAAAAAGTGAGGGAACTGAGTGGGGCAACCTCCCTAAGTAGTTATTAAAGGAGAACTAAAATGTTGCAAAGGGCTCCTGCATAGGGCCCTCTATATTTGCCCCAAAGTAGTGTTGCCCCAACCAGTAAAGGCAAGCACATTTGTATATATGATATGTCTATTCTCAATGATGCCTGTCCCTGGTGCTGATCAATAGAAATTCTGTATGATATATTTCCTGGCTTACAGTGTAACTTCAGAGGGACAATAAACAATACTAGACACAGCAGCTGCCAACCCCACTTCACAGTTTTGCCTTTTCTGGCCAGGTACAGGGCACCAAGGCCATTCAAGACTCTAAATATTTCTTTGACTTAAAAAATTGGTATTGCGGTACTTTGGTGTGAACAATAAATTGTTTGTGCAAAGGTATAATTTTCCACATTGCCCAAATTATTCCTGTGAATGACTTTTATTACAATAATCTTTATACTGCTGGCACAGGGAAATGTAATCAAATAGTTAAGCATTCTCCCTAATTTTTATAAAGAAGCAGTTTTGTCAGACTTTATGGTTGAGATTCATGCTCTCTCTCTTTCTATTAGAGAATTTAGACCACAGTAGTTCAAGATCCTGTCTGAAACCCGCTGTTTACATCACTGCAGATTCTGGGTCTTTAAAAGGATTAATTAGCTGAGTGATTGAGATAGGAGCTTGAAAAGGCTAAGAAAACTCCAAAGCGGTTTTCTAATATGTAATGTTATAAAAACTGAATATATTAATAGGAAACTGGCCAGCGCTAATTAGGAGTGTAAAAAAATGAAATATTTTTAAAAAGGAAAGTTTGAGGATGATATCATATGTTCTAGAGAAAAAGTGTTATTTAAAAGAGAACAAAAGGCAACATTTAACAGAGGCCCCTGGACTGGACCCCTTTTCCCTCCGAGTACGGACAATACCCCACCCCCCAGAACAGCCCTGCTGTTGCTGACAATGTAAAGCTGAGCAGCAGGGTAGGTGGCCATTTAACCTCTACACCAATTGCCACCAGAGAGCAGAGGACCATAAGTCAAACCAACAGGCAAGACAGTCACCAACCCTAAAGCATATCTTTGCATTTTTAGCATGGGCACTGAGGGACCAGGGACATTCTGGGTTGTCTTTACTGTGATTTCAGATAGGGAAGGAGGAGGGCCTGTCCAGGGAACCTCTAATTAAGGCTCTGCTTTTTGTTTATTTTGCATGATAAATGCTTGATTAAATATATAGGCAAGGTTATCTGTAGATTATATATTAGATTGTATTTCAAAAAAACCTACTTTTTTCAAGAGGCAGTAGATAGAAAAGCTGAGGCTTGTTGGAAGTAAGTTTTATGTTTATTTGATGTTTCTTATTTGATGTACTAAATAGCACAGGATAGTACAACTGAAGAATGTCAATTTTATACTTAATCCATCCTCCTTAGTCCTTTAGACCATGTATGGGAGAAGATGCTATATATGGACTAATTTATTGTTAAACTATAGCAACCAATGATATCTGTGCTAGTGATCAAAACAATTATGCATTATTAGCTGTGGGCAGCTGCACTGTAGAATTTGGCACCAATGTTAGTAAAATATCCCATAAATAAAATATTTTAAAAGTTTTATACTGTATATAAATTATAACTCATTTTTGGTTCCAAATTGGAAACACAATGAGTTTGGAATTTCAAAGTCATTCTATATAATCTTTCTCTTCTTGTAAGATGGAATGGTCTTTTAATGTGTTTGTCACTTCTTGGACTACTTTCTGGGCCCTTGCCTAAACAAAGGCTTCTTGAATTTTTTGGCACAAAGACCTATAGTGCCGCAGGGTGATTTCAGACATATCATTGCCTAAAAACACTTGTTACTGTATGCATAGGAATCATGGATATACCAGTGATGTGGTTATGTCCTTGCCTATTATTACATGCAAGTAAGATACCTCATATATGAGGAGGCAAAAAACAGTGGCCAAAACACTGGAGGAGTCCCTTGTGTGTCTTTTGTAAAAAGCATAAACTTTGCTACAGATCTAAGTAGCTCCAGTTATTCTACTGAACGTCTTATGAATAGGTCCCTCAGTCCCTCACACTTGTCAGTGTGTGATACCTGTATGGTCATCTGCAAATTGCTAAAATAATTTCCTTCTTGTTGACCTTTAAGGATTCACTTGGCATTATCTTTGATACACTATATAAATAATCAATTTTGCAAGTAAATATTGTAGTCAATAATGTATTTGGTGTTGCAGGCACCTCGTAAACCAGAATGCAACAGATCACTACAGGTATGAATGCCCTTCTATACTTGCCATTAAGCAAAATGTCCCCTTTTGCCATAATTGTAAGTGGATTTAACAGCCATGTAGCTCATCTTACAAAACATGAACAAATACATGCCATAAAAAAGATGCGGTCCACAGGGCTCACAAATGGCAGTTTGCCTTTGCACAGATTAACAAGCGTTAAGACTCTTGTCATTTAACTGACCGACATTTTCTTGCAGAGTTCCTGAGACAGAGGAACAGACCTGGTCGTAAAGAATGGCAAACAAAAACAAATGATGCATAGAGCAAGAAAATTGGGAAAAAGGCTTATCACCTCTGAAAAGTTATCTACCCAAACTGAATTATACCCAAGCTAAATAAAGACTTGATATTTCTGCTGCTGTACAAATTTATGTACAAATATAGAAAACAAAGTATAGCTCTATTTGCATTTACATTCAGTTTCTATCCTGTTGCCTTGTTCTAGTTTGACACATACTTTTATGCATTTATATCCGCCTACTGCAAATAGAACGATGTAGGAAGTCACTGAGGAGTTTTATGACCATATAAAGCATGAGGCTGAAGGTCGAGTTGTTTTATAAAGTTAATGAAACTCCATAGTATCGTATAAAAAAATAATGTACCTCCTGTTCTAAGTTATGAGAATGTTAGAATATACAGGTTTCAGAGTCACGTGGCACAAATGTCATCTCTAAGCACTGATTATATCTGATGACCTCATCAAGCACTGTTTATAGGGATTGTTTATAGGGATACCTTTTACAGGATATTCATGATTCTTGTGCATTATAAACATATTTGTATTACTCATTCTACAGATTTGGGAGTTTATGTACTCTCTCTCAAACATATATATTACAGAAAGCAACACAAAAAGGAAATACAATTTGTAAGATAAATGTTACCGGTAAATTATTTTCCAGGGAAAATTAGAGAATTAAATTCACTTTATTGGTACTGAAAGCCTGTCCTATGCCAGCAACCCTAACCTCCAAATTATTTTACTACCATGCCTACACCCTAACCTCCATATTCTTTTACTACCATACCTACACCCTAACCTCCATATTTATTTACTACCATACTTACACAGTTTTTGAAAAACTCTTTGCAGAACATATAAGCATATTAGCTTATAAAACCCTTCTGCTAACATTGAAAGCCTTACACGCCTCTGCTCCTCACTACATTTCTTCTCTTGTCTCACTGAACTTTCCTATACATCTCCTCTGCTCCTCTCGGAGCCACTGACTTTTCACACTACCAACATCCACTACCACCTCTCATCTTAACCTTTCTATCTTGCTGCTCCTTACCTCTGGAAGTCCACCCGAAAATTCCTCCATAATGAGTGCTCTGTCAAGCAACTAACATTCTATATAGTGATGGGTGAATTTGGCGCGTTTCGATTCATGAAAAATTTGAGAATTTCCCGCAAAATGGTGAAAAATTGGCGAAACGCCACCGGCGTCCATTTTTTTTGGACGCCGGCAAATCATGGGAATTCACCGCAAATTTGCGCCTGGCGAATAAATCCGTCCATCACTAATTCTATACCCTTTGGAGCACAACATTAGTCTAGTCCTGGTAAGTGACCTTTACCTTGTGTACTTTTTACCCTCCAATTTGTGCCTGTATGTTATCCACCCATTCAGATTGTAAACTCTACATCTACGGTATCTTTTACCACATGACACTTAAGCTCTGTGTTATACATATTTATTGTATTTATATGTTACTTGTCATCCCTGTGTGTAATTTTATATATTGTAATTTTATATAGTGTACAGCACTTTACAAATAGAGTTTTACAGACATACATACAACAGCAACTTCTTGCCTGCCTCTAACTGGATGATTCTGAAAAACATGTCACTAATGTACACAAACTTAGCTCAAACGAAGTATTGCCACTGGGACTTCAGGGCTGCATATACTCCCCCAATCACTGGCCAGCTTGATCAGAGAGGGTGAGCACAAAGTTGTAAGTCGTTATTTTAAACACCTTTGAAGACCCAAATCACCCCAAAAAAATCATGCAGTGCAGATTTCAGTATAATGAGAGGTAGCCTTCAGGGGGAGGGGCATTAATATGGTTCCCAAAAATTGAGGGTAGGCGTTGGTAAATCTAAGTTTATATTGAACGGGATAATCAGTTTGTGGCAATAATAAATAAATGTACAGAAATGATTTCTGTTCATAAAGAATCTGTAAAGGAGATGTAACATAAAACATTATTTTAGGGGGCCCATTTATTAAAGCTCGAATAGTTCTCGATTTTTGCGCCGACAATTTAATAAAGTCGAGTTTTTGGAGCGTCAAACGCTCTGACTGTTTTAAGAAGAATTATTGATAAATAAGTTAAATTTGTGGATGGGATTTAGGTCAACTTTGTTTTAATAAAAAAATTTCATTAATTTGAGTTTTAGTAAATAACCCCTTATGTTTGTTTATGCTACATGCTACAGAACTGCACTTTCCATGGCCCATTACACAGAGGCACAGCCCACACCTGTAAAGAAAAAATAATTTGACCGGTTAGAAAACAAACTTCAAGTTAAAGGAGAACTAAACCCTAACAATGAATATGGCTAGAAATGATTCAAGCCTTTAAAATTGTCACAGGCATGTCAGCGACACACACATGCTCAGTGTGCTTTGATCGACTGTTGAGAAGCTAAAGCTTAGGGGTCGTCACAAATCATCAAGCAGAAAATGAGATTTGAGATCATATAAGCTGATGCTACAGAGCTAATTATTAAATTCCAATGCTAATAGTGTTGGTTTCTTAGCTGTCATGTAGCAATAATTATTTACTAGTCAGTCCCATATATACTGTATGTATGTATGTGTATATATATATATATATATATATATATATATATATATACATGGACCGAAACGTCATGTTGGCTGTATAGGCTCACATAAATACAAGATTTTTTGCTTTTGCACAAAAATCCTGGAGTTGCTGGTCTTTTTAATTGCTGTATGAAATTTTACTGTGCACCTGGTAAAAAAAAAAAAAAAAAAAAAAAAAAAAAAATTATATATATATATATATATATATATATATATATATATATATATACATATATATATACATACACAGTCCAAAGTCCTAACGCACACCGTCCAACCATCAATTTATGTTCTAAGCCATCTACTTGGGTGCTACCTTAAATGGCTGTATTATCCAATGTCCAAAGGAAAGGTGCACAACAGGATTTTCAAAAAAAAGGGGTTTAAATTCCATGTTTATTAAATACATTTAAAAGAACCGTCTGACATTTAAATCTCACATCTGAGGTTTTGGCAACAACTTGTGTCTAATTAACATGTGAGGGGGGAGGAAGATGCTAGTTGTGACATCATATCACATCACCAATGTGACACAAGAAAAATAGATGGGGAGCTACTTGGGCAGCTTTGGAAACACAGATCTTTACTGAAGGGCTGTTGTTGCCTTGGGCTGGTATAGAAGGCTAAAATATAATGTACAGCATTTCTATCCTACTTCTTCAGTTAAAGGGATTCTGTTATATGATATAGATTTTTTTCTAAATCATACTGTTTAAACTGCAAATAATTCACTCTACCGTGTAAAATTGCATTCCTGAACCAGCAAGTATATTCATTTAGTTGTAATATTGGTGTGTAGGCAGCCAAAGGTTCCTTCTGCAGAGTTCTATAAAGCAACCAAGTTACGGTTCACACAGGAGTTGGTGTGTCTGTCCTCACTTACAGAGAAGCTGCACATGCAGTTCAGATGAGCTCTCTGCTAACAAATGTAACTGTGTAGCAGTGGGACCTGGATTTTTCTATTGAGTGCTGTTATTAGATCTATCAGGGAGCTGTTATCTTGTGTTAGGGAGCTGTTATCTGGTTACCTTCCAATTATTCTGTTGTTCTGCTGGGGGGAGGGAGAGGGGTGACATCACTCCAACTTGCAGTACAGCAGTAAAGAGTAACGGAAGTTTATTAGAGCACGTCACATGACTAGGGGCCCCTAAGAAACTGACAATATGTCTAGCCCCATGTCAGATTTCAAAATTAAATATAAAAAAATCTATTTGCTCTTTTGAGAAATGGATTTCAGTGCAGAATTCTGCTGGAGAAACACCATTAACTGATGTGTTTTGAAATTTTATTTTTCCCATGACAGTATCCCTTTAAGCTTTAGTTCTTAAGTTTGCTATGAACACAACTGAGAATAAATAGTATTTTGCCCTGTTAACGGTTCTTCAGGGGCACATATTCTATACTAGCAGTTATCATAAGACGTGGTATTAAACAGACACAGCAGATGAGTAATTGAGGGCTTAATTATAACTTAGCTGGGATCAAGTACAGGTAATTTTTATTATTATTATTATAGAAAAAGGAAATCATTTTCTAAATTGTGAATTATTTTAATTCGGAGCATTCTGGATAACAGATCGCGCACATGTATGGGATATTTCATTCTTACTCACAGGATTTTAAAGACCCAAAATTAATACATTACCTTTTCCATATACGGAGCAACAGCTTCTTTTGCTTCATCACAAAGAGGACATGGATTCTAAAGACAGAAAACAGTATATTTGTATTAATGAACATTATGAAGATTATATACCAATGGCAAATATTTACCAGTGAGGACACAAATACTAGTGCCACTGCCTTTCTAGATGCATAATACAAAAGTTAAAAAACACTTTATTGTTATGAAAACTCACTAGGTTTCTGTCAAGGAGATTTCACACATGCTGTCAAACTCGGGGCTGGGTGGATTGTGTTTACAGCAATCAAATATTTTCATGCTTGAATATTTTAAAGGGAATATTTAACCTATGATAAGTATGCTTCATCTTTCATTCACTTTACTTCAGCAGCCAGTGAGATACTGGAAAATAACACATTGTGTGAACATCCCTTCTGCATATTTGCTTTTAAACATTACCCGAAACACTCTCTGTTGACTGAAATGAATTGCCATCTCCTGTGACCCTAAAAAGTAATATGTTGCTGTTTTACTAATAAAAGAATACCTCAGCAGAGGCAAACAGTACGGTGCAACTCATTAATCGATATCAATGCAAATATGCGTTTATAAGCTGTCCTCTGTACTATCTTCTTTATTTAGAAGGTAAACAATAAAAGGCTGATTTATTAATTTAAAACAAATGTGCTTCCACTTTCCAGTGTACCTTGGCTAAATATTTTCAGCAGCTTTAAAATGATTTGTAAATGTAATTGCTATTGAAAGCATTATCTGTCTGTTGACAATCTCTGAACTGCTGGTTTTGACCCTATAACAGCATAGGAGAAGTGAGCTGATTAACAGGCCTTGAAGAGGACTGACCTGTTAGAGAACTGACACTGCTACACTGTTCAAGTGTTAGAACTAGAGAAAAGGATTAAACAAATATTGCTTTCAATAGTTGTAAATAGCCTCAACGTTTTTGTTTAACTGTGAGCCACTTTGAAATGTTAAAAGAGTTGGGGAGTAATACAAGCATGAAAAAAATCACTGGGGTACCTAATAAAGGATATGATTGGCTATTCAGTTGCCTCATGCAGATTGACACCCTACAGGAGGCTCTATTTGGCCATTAACCTGTTTTTTTTACAACAAAAACTTGCCTCCAAGCCAGGAATTGAAAATTAAGCACCTGCTTTGGGGCCATAGGGAGCAACATCCAAGGGGCTGGTGAGCAACTTGTTTTTCATGAGCCACTGGTTGGGGACCACAGGCTTTAAAGGCTTTGATAAATTACTCACCATTAAACGCTTTCCTGTTGGACAGAAAAAGCTTCCTGACCACCAAGAAAGTGTTAATAAACTTAAAAACATATGAAAACACTGGAAATCCTTCTAGCTGCTCCACGTGATGGAATCCAAAATGCAGCAAAATGGCCTAAGATTCACCCAAATGTAGGATTTGGTGCAATCTGATATGTAAATATATAAATGCGCAGAAACTTCTCTGTGAAATTGGATTGGATACAATAATCTTACACAGATATTTTTAATCTTTATCATGGGTTAATTTACCTTCAAATCAATGTTTATTATCTTATAGAATATCCTATATTCTTATCAACTTTGCACTTGGCCTTCAATGAATTCAGTTGGCTAATGTGTTAGGTCAAGCATTATTGACTATTAACACACAGATGACAAAAAAGGGGCACTACCCCTGATGTTGAGCTATTACTGCTGGATCATCACTATTTTAATACTGGTAGCTCTACAGTTCCAGAACAGGGTGAAGGCCCTCGTTTTTGGAATCCCAACGAACAGAAAATTGCTCAGACACTATATGCCTGGACACATATACAGTAGAAACGTTTCTACAACATAGCAGCGCAGATGGCATGAAGTAGACAAGGGGATTTTGTAATCAAAGTGTCTTGGTGTCCTTAATCGGTAATGTCAAAATAATATAATATCAAAAACTGCCTTTCTTTTCAGTGGAAATAAGGATCAGCTGAACAGTAAGTTTGATGGCATTTTGTATTTGGCAAAGTGTTTATCATTCAGAGACTTAAAGTGTTCTGAAACAGAAAATATTTATAGAGGCATAAAAATGCTGACAGCGTTGTAAACTCAATTTTTCTTTCAATGCTATGTTATCATGTGCTGCCAAATCAGTTCAGCTTATTTAAATTTCCATCCCAGACAGTAGAAAAACAGATTTATTTCCCTCTGATTACAGCCCATTATAGTTATAAGTCAACGAAAGATTAGAATGCATTGAGATGCAAAGCCAGTCTTTTTGTCATGCATCTATTTGGCAAGTGTAGAAAGGCACCAAAAGAGATTTGTGCTTGCTGAGTGGGGTGCACCACATGTTCTGATGAATTACTAACAATGTATACTCCTGCTAAACATTTATCCAAGATGCAATACTTTGTAGCAAACAATTACAGAGAAGTATATTGAGCACACACTTATTATTCCGAGGGTGGGGATGCCTATGGACATTGCTAACAGCTGATAATTGGGAATAAATTGAGGGAATAGTAAAGCAAAGGGACACATGTATGGTTAGATACTTATGGATGTTATCCAACCACTGTAGCACTTTGATCAAATATCACATAAAATCACCTGCGCAGCAATCAAATATATTTCATAAGCAGTTGTATGTGGACTGAATGAGTTTCACCATTTCTAAGATTCTAAGAAATTGTTTTGTAATGAAATAACTAAAAGCAGCTCTGGAGAATGGTAAAGGTGTCCACATGCGATTCCATGGGAATGTTATAGACTTCAAAATGTGCTCCTCGTACTGAAAGAACTGTGATAATTCTCCAGCCATAAGGAATATACAGTAGTAAGCACAAACTTCCCTGAACCTAGCTATGGTAAGTAGAAGCTACAACTGAAAATATATGGTCAACAAAAAAGTTTTAGCCGTAAAAGAACATGGAAAGCCCAGGGACCATCTGCAACTACTGAAACGCTATATTTGGCTTGTTCCAAAATGCTTGCTCTTCTTACAACGTCATTGCAAAACTGCTGCTCTTTTTACCTTTGCTGTGGTATTTTGTTCCTGCTGTTGTCATCTGCACCAATGTCAGACTATGTTTTATTGGCACCCAAGGCACAGTGCCCCCCCACTGCCAGGCTACCTCCCCCCACCTAAAAGCTTGATCAGTAGCCCACTCCCCTTGCTGGAAGTCATCCCTGCCCCCACATTGCTGCACCCAAAGCACAATCGTCTGTTGCCTTCCAGTCTTGACAGACGCATGCATGTAGGCGCTGTTGCATCTACCTCGGGCAGTGTCATGAGTGCTAGGGAAGATTTTTATAATTATCCGCATGCACTCACTAATAAACTTCTTCTATGCATCGTTCTGTGCATGCGCTGCCCACAAATCTCAAGAGTCTACAGTGTACGGAAGTGACGTCCTCCATCTGTTAGGTTTCAAAGGCTTTAACTGATGCAGTCCAAGCATACTTCAATTTAAAATGCAGGGTTTCCAATTTCTTTAAGCAGTTATTAACCTGGATGTATCATGCTTTAAACAGTTATTTTTAGTACAGGTGTAGATTTCAGTGCATCTCTGTTCGCTTATCGAGGCCTTGATCCCTTCAGGCGGCAGCATCCAACTCCATTTCTACCTTGTCAGATTGCATTACAACTTGATCAATAAAAAGCCAGGATAGCTGCCTCTTTTTCCTTTACAAGGTCATATTCAGCTTGTATCTAGAAAACATCAACAGCATCTCCTCATCCGATCTATTCCTAAATCTATTCCTAAAGGGTAGGTGAAAAGTTCGTAGTATCTATATGCCATACTCTTTGTCTCCAGTTGTGTTGGGGTGTAAGAGGGGCTATTGCTTGTGCATTTCCAGGGTCTGTTATGTTGACTTATGGTTTAACTAAAGTTTTCAGTGGGTACTTGAACAGATGGTTCCATAATTACAGTGTTTTTTCATCCTGGGAAATCAGTATCATGTTGACATGTGCATATTGTCTATAATTTGAGATATCCTTGAGTGAAATAATATTTTCCTCTAAAGATCAATTCCCCTTTCCTCTGTTTAAATAAATCAGCTTTCAATTAATCTGCACAATTTTGTATCTTGTTCAAACTTTTAGGTTTCTTAAAAAGTTTCTTTATGAATTTGTCTGGGTTGATACATCCATCAAACAGGTCATCTACTGATAAATATTTACAACTAAAAACTTTACCACAACCTCTATTATTACAAAATACATGCGGGGTATGGGATTACAGCAAGGCAAGAGATTTTACTAGCACCGGGCTCATTTGGTCCAGTGCAGTAATCCATATCAACAAGTGATTTACTTTCTTAGTTTTATGAGTAGTAAACTGGTATAGCTGATTACTGTGTCTTACTGCACTGGACCCAATGTGCCCAGTGTTCATAAAAAAGAGCTTTATTATACCAAACCCTACAAATATAGAAACCAAAAATGAAACAGAAATACAGAGTAGATAAAAAATGTAATTGTTATTATGATTACTACTATACCCCACAATCACAATTCATTCTAAAATTTGTGTTCTATTAAATTAATCAAAATATAACAATATGCTGAAAAACGCAGCCGTCATTATCATGCTCCACTTGCCTTCTACATCAACAAACGGAATTGGAGGCTGATTTGAAGAATTTCTGCCTGAGCAACTGGGAGCAAGGAAGAATGGATATCTAGCTGTTATGATATTGATGGCAAATTCATTGCCAAGAAATCGGCAAGGAGTCTTTTTTTTCTATGACAAATAGTTTACACATAGTGGAAAGGAACTTCTTTAAGTCAACTTCAGTGGTCTAATGCTTGTGTCCAGGGCATATGTAACTAAGGCCCATAATGTTTTATTAAAAGTATTTTAGCCACCTGTTCTAAATGTACATATTTCAAATTTAAATTTGCTAGAACCTTTAAGTTTGAACCTATCATTCTCAGTCAAATCAGCAACTAGTTTAGTAAATCACAATCATGTTCTTCGTACTGAAGTTGTGTGAGAAAGGCAGAATTTTAACCACACTGTGCTAATCTAGGCTCGAAGATTAAGGGAAGGTCTTCCAATGTAATTTTTTCAGAAATTTTGCCTGTGCCGTGTCACCGCGTGCAAGTTTAGGAAGACAGCAGAAGCTCAGGGAGTTAAATTTGTGGCTAAAGTCTTGGTGTAGGAAAAAAGGGTTTGGGTTCCTAGAGCCTGGGCTGATTTTTTTTTGGTGTACAATCTATATAGTGGTGACGGATTGTACCTCAATGGAAAGGCGTCCACTGTGCTAGGGGAAAGAATGGCTAAGAGGTTGGAGAAGTGTTTAAATTAGGCAAGGGGGGTGGGTGAGCTAGAGTATTATGGGGAAGCTAGGGTACACAGGGCAGTGGGATAAGTAAGGGGTCATGGTGGAGGAGTGAGGAGGACATACAGTTTACCAGCTTGGGAGCTGTTATAAACAGATTAATAGTTACTTTAAATGAAATTTGTACTGGATCCAAGCAGCAGCACCATGAGATTTATTCCGCCCCTTTAAAAGGATAGGACAGTTAACACATAAAATTTGCATAATCCCATAAATAGCCTCTTAGTAACTCCACCCTTATTGTAATAATCATAACACCAATACTGCAAAAACATCTTTATTTAGGGAGGGTTCTTTGTGCTGCTGCTTTGATCCAAAGGAAAGAGAAATTACGGTAAGTACAAATATCGATTTTCCTTTGCATCCTGCGCAGCAGCACCACCATGAGATATAGTAAGTAATTATTAAGAGGGAGGGAGTCCTTTTGAGCTTGCCATTTGCAAGACCTTTCTGACAAATTCTGCCTCTTGAGAAGCCCAGATGTCAAGTCGATAATGCTTTGCAAAAGTATGTAAGCTGCTCCAAGTAGCTGCCTTGCAAATTTGGCCTGCTGAAACTTGTGCCCTTTCAGCCCAAGAAGTAGCCATGGCTCTGGTAGAATGCGCCTTGACAAATGCTGGAGGTAAAGAACCTGCTGATTTATAGCACAGTTCTATAGTGTCGCGTATCCACCTGGCAATTGTGAATTTTGAAGCTCTACATCCTTTTGTTCTTCCAGAAAAGGAAATAAATAGACTCTGTGTTTTCCTGAAGCTTTCTGTTCTTGATAAATACCACTTCAGAATTCTTGCAACATCTAGAGAATGAAGTCTTTTTTCCTCTTCAGTTGAAGGGTTTGGAAAAAAGGAAGGTAGAAGAATTTCCTGATTAGTGTTGACCTCTGAAGCAACTTTTGGTTGGAAGGAAGGAACTGTTCTTAACATAACTCTGTCTTTCAGGAACAGCAAGTATGGTTCCTTTATAGATAATGCCCCTAGCTCAGAAACTCTTCTTGCCGAGGTGATCGCTAAGAGAAAGTTTACCTTCATTGACAAGATCTTAATGTCCATTTGTTCTAAGGGCTCAAATGGAGGGTTACATAACCCATTTAAGACCAGGTTCAAATCCCAGCTAGGGACCGGATCTCTGAATGGAGGTAGAAGTTTATTCAGAGCTTTCATGAAACGTATCACTAAGGGATCCATTGAGAAGGATACCCCTGTGAAAGCTGAAATAGCCTACACATGAGCTCTTAGGGTTCCTGGTTTCAGCCCTTTATCAAAACCTTGTTGAAGGAAATCTAGTACACCCTGAATTGTGGGTAATGAGGGGTCAATTCCATGATCTGTACACCAAGATTTAAATGTCTTTTGTACTCTACCATATGTTTTATTGGTAGAAGGCTTTCTGGAATTAAGCATGGTTGCAATCACTTTCTTTGAGAGACCCAATTTCTTCAATAAGGGCCCTTCAAGTTCCAGGCCGTCAGGCGAAGTCTTCCCACTTCCCTGTAGAGATAATGACCTTGAGACAGTAGGTCCTTGACCTGTGGAAGAATCCAGTAGTCCCCGTGACTCATCCGAATGAGTTGGGAAAACCATGTTCTCTTTGGCTAATAAGGGATTATTGCTATGACTCTTGCTTGGTCTTCCCTTATCTTCTTGAGGACTCTGCTTACCATTGGGAAGGGGGGAAAGATGTATGCAAGTTTGTAGTTCCAAACTACAGACATTGCATCCAGTGCTTCTGGAGCGTCCTGTTTGAAAAGTGAGTGGAATCTTGGGAGTTTGGTATTCTTCCTCGATGCCATCAGGTCTATTTGAGGACATCCGAATCTGTTCACAATCCAACAAAACACCTGTGGTTTCAGAGACCATTCTCCCGGCAGAGTCAAATCCCTGCTTAATCGATTAGCCCAAACATTGTTCAATCCCTTTATGTGAATTGCTGAAATCTGATACAGAAAAGTTTCAGCCCAATGAAGAATGTTCATGGCTTCTTTTAGTAGCAAGGGAGACCTGTTCCCCCCCTGGCGATTTGTATAGCATAGCATTGTCCGTCTGGACCTTTACAGATTTCCCCACAATATGATCCTGGAAACTGTGTAGGGCCAACCCTACTGCCCTCAATTCTCTGAAATTTGACGAAAGAGTTCTCTCCATTAACGACCATTTGCCTTGCACTGATAGGCTGTCCATGTGAGCTCCCCAACCCTTGTTGGAAGCATCCGTGGTCACTACACATGGTTTTTTCTGGAGAAGAGATTGTCCTTGATTCAATCTGGTTCTGTGGGACCACCACCTGAGTTGAGACCTTGTCTCCTTTGAAAGAATCCAAGTGCTGTCTAGTGAGTTGATTTTCCTGTCCCATCTTTGTAGGACTTCTTGTTGTAATGGCCTCATATGTAGTCTTGCTTAAGGAATTGCCTCTATTGTTGACACCATCAAGCCTAAAACTTTCATGGCTCTCCTGACTGAGACTGGATCTGGTCTCCTCAAACTGTCTACTTGCTTGAGCAGCCTCATCCTCCTTTCTTGAGAATTGCTGAGCGACATCTTTTCCGAGTCTATTATGAATCCCAAAAATTTAATCCTTCTCTTGGGAATTAAGGAGGATTTCTGGGTGTTCACAATCCAACCTAGTGATTGTAGCAACTCCAGGGTCTTGTCTAGATGTTTCTTCAGAAGGGATTCGGAGACTGCCTTGAGCCACGGTCGTCCAGATATGGGACTATACAGATGCCCTGGGACCTCAAAACCGCCATTACTGAAGCCACAATCTTTGTAAATGCCCTGGGGGCAGATGAGATCCCGAAGGGGAAGGCTGTGAATTGAAGGTGACATATTTTTCCCTGTATAGGAACTGCTATTCTCAGATATTTCCGATGAGGTTGATAAATCGGAATATGCAGGAAGGCTTCTTTTTAGTCCAAGTAACATATAATCTCCTTGTTCTAGTAGACCTATCACCGATTTTATTGACTCCATACGAAAAGGTTTTCTTTTTATGAAAGTATTGAGATGTCTTAGATCTACTACCATTCTGAAGCTTCCATCTTGTTTTGGTACCAAAAAAATTATTGAATAAATTCCTGAATGAATTTCTTCTTGCAGAACTTTTTCCAAGACCTTGTCTTGGAGAAATTCTTGAATTATATCTTGTATCATCGATTGTTTCTTTGAATTTTGTCTTTGAGGGGTGAGAAGAAACCTTGGCTTGGGACGATGTTGAAATTCTAACCTTAGACCTTCTCGAATCACTTGAAGGACCCAAGGATCTTGTATTTTGTTTTCCCATTGATGCAAAAAAAGATGTAATCTTTCTCCCACCCTTAGCCTGGTGTCATGCATCTGAGGACTTGAATGACTGGTAAGGCCCTCTGCCTCTGAAGGGCTTGTTGCCTTGGCCTCTTGTTTTTGAACCTCTAAATCTGTCTTCATTGCCTGCCTGTGACCTATTACCAGACCTCTGTCTGTATCTAGGAGGGGATCTTTTGCGCCTATGAAAAAAAGCGCCCCTCCCTCGGTCTCTTGTTCTATTCTGTGGCAGGTTCTTTCCCTTGTCATTTGAGAGTTTTTCCATTAATTCATCTAGTTGTTTTCCAAAAAGATGACCTGGTTCAAACTCCATGTTACATAGATTATTTTTGGATGTGACATCCGCTTCCCAAGGTTTCAGCCAAATTGCTCTGCGGGCTGCTTGCTGACAATCTTAAATTTTGGATTGACGCATCACATAGAAAATCTGAAGCTAACTTGATGTTCTGTAAGGATTTTGCCAGGTTCTCCCTAGGTACCTTAGCTTCTATGTCTTCTTCTAGTTGGAGAATCCAGTTTCTCAAGGATCTGCAACCATTGGTTTACACTGTGCAGCCGCTGCTGAGTACATTCTTCTCAAGGATGTCTCAGTTTTGCGGTCCATTGCATCCTTCAGGCTGGAGCCATCCTCCAACGGAATAACTGACCTCTTTGAGAAGCGTGCCACAGCCACATCTACTTTAGGGGGTGCTTCCCATTCCTGTAATTCATCCTTCTCAAGAGGATATAAGAGTTTAAATCTCTTATTTAATTCTGGAGCTTTCTCTGGATTCTTCCATTCCAACTTCATTAAATCCTTCATTAGTGGATGCATAGGAAATGCTTTTATCCTAGAACAGCTTCTGAGGTCCCCCTCTGGGTCCTTAGATTGGCTTGTTCCTTCAGCAGAATCAATATCAGATCTCACCGCCTTAATCAATTTTATTACCCAACCCAACTTCATCCAGGACTATCAGTTCCCCCTCAGGGCCTGTATCTGAGTCCTGTTGAGGAAATTTTTTCCACTCTGTTGCTCGAATTCCATCCAGGATTCTTTAATTAGATCTTTAATCAAATTTATTGCAGATCCTGAAATTTGTTCATTTTGGGAATCCTTCTGTAGGCAGTCTGCACAACGCCCCCTCTGGTAATCATCAGGCAGGGGAATCTCACATTCCCTACATATAATATGTCTACTTTTTCTAGCTCTTTTCCGAGCTCCTTGGCTCTCTGATGGATTTGACATCTGAAATAATAGAAAAAAATAAAAACTAAAATGTAATGAATGCTGAAGTATAGCCATTAGAACCAAAAAAAACAGGCTTATTTACCTTGAGGCTTCCTCAATTTCCTTATGGCAGAATGTGGATGATTGCAGCAGCTTGCAAACACAAGGGCCCAGCACTGCCATCTTTTACCTTTAAATACTTGTATTTTGGCGCCAAAACGTGCTTAGGGAGACGCAGGACGCCTCTGCGTCATTCTCCTCCCTTACTTCCGTGATTGGCCTTACACACGCCTTCTGCGTGCTCTGATGCGCCGCGCGTCTTCCATGCACGCTGGCGTAATTGCGCCTGGGTCTGTTCACGCTGGTGTAATTGCGCATGTGTCTTTATGCGCACTGACGTCATTACGCGTGCGTCCTCCGTATGTGCTGACGTCATTGCGCATGCGCGAAAATACTCGGTACACGCTGACTCATCAGCTTTTACCGGAATATGGGCCAATTGTACCTAACCTCTGTAAGGTAATACCAGAGAGGGGAATTCCTTGTATCTTTTTCTGTGGTTGTCTTCTTATTTGTGTAGATAAATCCAATCGTAGCACGGGTATTCTTGTACAGACTCTTACAGTCCAACAACCCGTCTGGTCCTTATCCTATCCTTTGTCCGGTAGGACAGAAAAAACAATAAGGGTGGAGTTACTAAGAGGCTATTTATGGGATTATGCAAATTTTATGTGTTAACTGTCCTATCCTTTTAAAGGGGTGGAATAAATCTCATGGTGCTGCTGCTGTGCAGGATGCAAAGGAAAAATATAATTCTCCATTAAATAATGTAAAAACCAGAGGCAAAAGTCATTTTCTTAGGTAAAGTGGGAGAGCTTGAGTTAATTGTATGCGCTAACTATGATATCATTGGTATCACTGAGCCCTGGTGGAATAAAACCTGTGACTGGGCTGTCAATTTAAATGGCTACGTCCTTTTTAGGAGGGATAAAGGGATTTTATGTAAAATTTAATTAAAGCTGTGCTCTAAAGAAATAATGATGGATGGCACTGGGGAGGGTGTGGAATCGCCTTGGGTTGAGATTTTGAATGGGCAAAAAAGCTACAAAGAAAATTATCATTGGTGTATTCTACAAACCACCTTTAATAAATGACGAGATTGAAGGCCAATTACTACTACAAATGGAGGCTGCTTCACAACTAGATCAAGTTATTACTATGGGTGACTTCAATTATCCAGACATTGACTGGGGTAATGGGGTTGCCAAGTCAGAAAAAGCTAATGGGTTTGTAAATATGCTGAATGACAACTTTGCATGGGTGAGCATTTAGGGAATAGTGATCATCACGAGGGAGAAACTAAAACACTTAACTTTATATGTGCAAACTTTGCTAGTATAAGGGCATCTCTGCAACATATTAACTGGTAAAGGCTTTTCACAGGGTTAAACAAAAAAAGAAAAATGTGAAGTCTTTAAAATGCTGCTAAATATACGTCATGTCGCAAAGCAAAACCTTTATGGTTTGCCAGAATGTTGGTTTCAAAGTTGGTAAGAAAAGTGCTTTTAAAATATGTAAGAAAAAAAAAGAAACAAATGAGGTGGACCATTGTTGTCAATTGATTAATGAGAACAGAGATAAAGTAGAGATTCTGAACTGTCTAAATAATATAGTAGATATAGTTTCAGTGGGTATGTGTAGGTATTTGTGCTGGGATTCATTAGGAGGGGTTGAACTTGACGGACTTTGGTCTTTTTTCAACCCAACTTAACTATGAAAAAAAACATGCCATTCACTAGATGCAAGCCAGTTGCGTGTGCAGCAATAACAGGCTGAAAAATCATAATATTCTGAACATGGCATTGTGCCTAGCATGTGAGGGACCCTGAGTATGTAAATAAATACTGACAAAAAAGCTAAATTGTGATTACCTTTGTAAGCAAAGTCAGAACTAGTCTTTCCTTCTGGGTTAAGGAAATTCTCTTTATTATGAAAAATCTGGAAGATCTGCAGCAGTCTGAGCAAGTAAACAAAGGGAAGATTTCACTGCATACGGTCAGGTTTCTTATAAAAACAGTACACATTTTTTAATTAAAGTATATTGGTTTCTTTTTCATTAAAGAAAGTAAAAATAGGATTTTATTTTTTTGGCTTTACATCCCCTTTAAGGTATGAAGATCCAAATTATGGAAAGATCTGTTATCTGGAAAACCCCAGGTCCCCAGCAGTCTGGATAACAGGCCCCATACTTGTACGTGCTTCAAGATTAGCCAAAATGCACTGCAAAGTAACTTTTCAATACCACAATGTTGTCAGATAGGAAAATAGACCTGTACCCAGCCCTGTTTGGTTAGAGCACATAAACAAACTCAGCATCCTTGAAAACCCTTTGCCATAGTGCACTGCTGAGCAGTTCTCCAATACTATGCAATGGAAATGCTGATGATGCACCATCGATCAGTTCATGGTGAACTGGCAGATGAGGAAGAAAAGAGGAACCCACAGCTCCTCTTCACTTGTTACTGTTCTGCAGAATAATGGCATCCGTATTGCGTGTGGCCTCTAGTACACCTGCCATTTGTTCACCTGATTCTCGGATTCCTATTATCAAACAGTGGTGGAGAAAATACATCCTAATAAAGATCCCGCCTTTTGAACACATCTGTTTTATGTGGGTATATCATTTGTCCCATAACCATCACTTCCATGGGAAGTCCTATCAACAACAAGCCAAATAAACAATGTTTTAAGCACGTATGTATTGATTAAAGAGTTCACTTTATGAAACAATGTGCCCACTGACTGCAGTTTTTATACATGCGCAATAATACATTAGCCTTTTTTACACATGCCCAATAATTTGTACATCTTTCCCCTCATAACCCATGCTTGAAAATGAGATATTTTCTCCTTGTCTCAGTGTTTCTACATGAAGGCAGTAGAAGAGATGAAACATTTGCCATTTTTCTGCTTCAAGCAGTATTAAACTTAGTACAAAATTGTGAGCGCTGTTGCAGGACTAGGCTTTTAATGATTCAAAACCTGCTGCTTTGTTAGGACAGACCAAGAGACGGCAGAATGTTAGAGTACAAAAGCACGCCGCTTATTAAAGATAAAGGAGTCAATTCAAGTATATTTGGGGCATGGCACATGGAGAGAGGAGGCTTAGAAATGGCTTACAACAACAACCTTGAAATGAAGGTGAATTAGTGTCAAATCTGGATCAAGGCAAAGTGCCAGCTCTGCAGAACCTGGACACACAATGATGGGTATTCATGGTCCAAGTGTTATTATACTGACAATATTCTATTTATAGCATATACCTGGAGTTTCTTTTACAACTCATAATGGTGTCAGTTTGGGCTTGGTACATTGCACCACAGCATACATCACCAGAATTCTAGTCTTTGGAATGAGAATATATGCAAACAGCATAATTATTTTATCCAATGCTTTGTATTGCATATTTTCTAAGGATGAAGAGCAACTTGTAGACTTAATATTTTTTAATCCTCTGGTGAATCAAAAGCTTCTTGGCTTTGCAGATGGAGAGGCTGGTTCTGATCTCTGCTGCCCTGTGTCTTGTGCCATAAGGGCACCATTTAGAAGGGGCAACGGGCAGACTGAGGAACTTTAGCTTTGCAATTGGGCAAATTCTTTATTTGTATGCGAGTATCAAACATGGAAGTAGGGTGTAGCAGTAATAGCTGTCACATTGGAGCTTGTAAAGCCAGTGCAATATAGGTTTCCAAAAGGGAAAGAGCCAAGAGCACCTCCCAGAAATCTAATTGGCACTGATATACCCTAATCTGGATCAGGTCTGACTAGTCCTGCTTGGGCACTTCTGGATCATGCCCCTGAATGTAATAGGCACATGTGAATGTTCATTCTCATCACTATTGGTTTAGGGCTGGCAAAAATAACTTAATAATAATAATAATAATAATAATAATAAATTAACTTCTGAGACTATTTGTAGTTTGGTTTCCAATTTTTATGGTTTTTGAGTTATTTAGCTTTTTATTTGGTAGCTGTACAGTTTGCAGTTTAAGCATTCTAGTTGCTATGGTCCAAATTACCGTAGCAACCATGCATGACTTAACTTTGAAAAGAGAGGGTCTGAATAGAATGTTGAGTAATAAAAAGTAGCACTAACAATACATCTGTAGCCTTACAAAGCATTTGTTTTTTAGATGAGGTCAGTGACCACCATTTGAAAGTTGGAAAAAGTGAGAAGAAAAAAGAAATAATAAAGGCCAATTGAAAAGTTGCTCAGAATTAGCCATTCTATAACATACTAAAAGTTAACATAAAAGTGAACCACCCCTATAAATTCAATGCTGAAAACAACCCGAGGGGCCTAACTAAACGTGTTTGTAATGGGAAGGAGACAATTTAAGAGAAGGCACACTTGCACTGTCATTTCTCACAGAAAATATTCTCTTCTAATTTGGCTTGGGGATTAGGACAGAACACTAGTCTGAGTGCTTAGTTGATTAACACTGCCTTTCTGGACATATCTTCTGAACTGACCAGATAATGTAGATGAGATGTAAATGAAAACATTCTGAATGTAATTTAATGCACATCTTAAACATCCAATTAACCCAGGGTTTCACCCGCAACACTGCAAAATTGGATTTGTAGGATTTTTTTTTACAGTAACGATCAATCATTGCATGAGTCTGGATGAGGTTCACCTTGCATTTATTATACACTATTAGCATATACTGTACACTATATTTAGAGAATTAAAACCCCACAAGTAGCATCACACAATGGAGTTGTCTCACTTTATGCAGTTTTTTCAAGCAAAACCAACAAAACATTAACCCCCACTACTTGTGTGCCTTGATACTGCCACTGTGGTACAGATACTGGGTTCTATTCAGTGCCCTGGTATTCAGGTGAATCCAAAAACAGGACGGGGGGGGGGACGACATACAAACCTTTCCTAAATCTGGCATACTGTTGAAGTTCCCTTCTTCTTCTGCCCTGGAACAGAGGGGAAGCAGAGAAGGCAACTAACTGGTCAGGCAGAGTTTCTTACATATGTTCCGCTATAGATTGATTGGGCTTGGGTCAGAAGATAGAATAAGAAGTTTAAAGGAGACATTATATGTAAAAAACAAGAATGTACCAGGGCATTTTCATCTTTTAGATATAGAAGGAATGTGCTTGAAAAAGTTGTGTTTCTGGTTACTTTATTGAAAATTTCTGCAAAATCCCTGCCTATCTGTTCCACTTCCTGCTGCCTCCTTTCCCAGGCTGTGCAGGGTAGCCACACAACTGCGCAAACCGCACTGCAGGACTGAAACCAATCAAAAGCTAGACTGACCTGATAGGGAACTGAAGCCTGTCTTTGCATTTGTAACTGTGGGGCTGTGATTGGCTGTTCCCCTTCTACTGTGTTTCTGGCAGGGACCATAAGTACATGCCCACCCTTCATTTAAAACAGGGACCAATGAACGTCTATAGAGAGCTTAAAAAGGGACCATTTTAAAAGATAACAAATAATGCATGGCTAAAAATATTGCTTTATGATACTGTTTTTGGGGGTAACACCAGTGTTATTATGGTAGGTCATATTTCATATAAATTGATATGCACATAAGAGGGATGTGCCTGTGATTAGATCCATGGGTGTGCAATATGTCGGCCAAGCTGACATGGTGCAATATAGACAAATGCAGTGATTGGCAAACTGTGGGGTAAGTTTTCACTTGGGGTGCCCAGCCTAAAGACCAATAAGAATAAGTTTAGGAAAGAATCAGTATAGATGCTGAATACGGTTGAATATCCAAATTGCCTGTATGACTATGATTTAAACTCATTATGGGCCCCCTTTATCAAGGGCTTATACTACAAATGTCACTTGCCTAAGGTATTATTTTTAATCTGTTTACAGAAAATAGCAGAAAAACGGGGGCAACCCTCAGCCCTGCATACAATGCACCTGCTTTTCTCTACTCTACATATGAAGCAATATCAAGGTTCTCTTCTCTTTGCAGTGTGCATACAGTATTTAATAATCCACCCAGGTGTATTTGATTCTTTATATAGGAATATGTGGTTCTGCACATCCACTAGGGCAAGGGTCCCCAACATTTTTTACCCCTGAGCCACATTCAAATTTAAAAAAGAGTTGGGGAGCAACACAAGCATGAAAACGTCCCTTGGGGTGCCAAATAAGGGTTGTGATTTGCTATTTGGTAGCCCCTATGTGGACTGGCAGCCTACAGGAAGCTATGCTTGGCACTATACTTAGTTTTATACAATTGGAATTCAAAAATTAGCACCTGGTTCAAGGAGATGGAGAGCAACATCGAAGGGGTTGAAGAGCGACATGTTGCTCATGAGCTACTGGTTGGGGATCACTGCACTAGGGTAATACGGCTGATATTCACAAAGACACTAAAGCCAGCAAAACTCAGTGGAATTCCCTGGGGAATTAAGTACGAAGGAAAAGGTTGACAGATGCAGAGGTACATTGTATGCACTGCTTTTTATCACTCAAATATCACAGCAGCTGTCTGGAACACTTACAGTATAAGAGTGAGAATTGTAGTTTGTATATGATCTGAAACACAACACAGAGCAGGAGAGTGTTGTGTACAGCTGGGAGTTGCTCTGCATTCTTCTTACTCTGTATGATTCACTTACAGGTATGAAATATCTAATGCCACCAATACTCAAACTGCAGCAGTTGATGGTCAAATACAGGAATGTGGGCTGCCAGGCAGCCTCCATATCAATAGGTTCACAGCAGCTGAAGGGTCTGGTTACATTTAAGAAGCTTGAGACTTTCACAATACTTTCCTGACTATCCAGCTGTTACAGTTCCAGTGTCCTTAGCCAGCCTAGAGAGACAATGGTTCCTATTGTCAACCCCAGTGTATTCAGCCTAAAACTAGATTGTCACAGTGATCCACCTGCTTTAATACTGAACAGTCACTTCATGCCAGTGTCTTACAACAGATTTGCATGTGTCACAAAAAAACAAATATGTTATACAACAGAAAGGGATATGCAACTGGCAGCCCACCAGCTGCTAATGAACTACAACTCCCACACTCCCTGACAACCTTCATAAGCGATAGTGGGCTGGGAATTGTAGTGCGATATTCGAGGGAGGGACACATGTTGTATATAGAGCCTTCTCAGGAGACACCATAATGTTGGGCTTATGCTTCAGAATTAGACAACTTTTAGGGCTCTTACACATGAGCGCTCCAACCTGCGCTCCCCTGTGTTCCGTTTTTTGGCGTTCAGCCGCAGGGGAGCGCAGGAATAGACGCAAGTCATTATTTGAAATGGGGCTGTACTCACTCAGGCGCGGGTAGGCGCCGAACGCAGGAAAAATGCAGCATGTTGCGTCTGAACCTGCGTTCGGCGCCTACACGCGCCTGAGTGAGTACAGCCCCATTTCAAATAATGACTTGCATCTATTCCTGCGCTCCCCTGCGGCTGAACGCCAAAAAACGGAACGCAGGGGAGCGCAGGTCGGAGCGCTCATGTGTAAGAGCCCTTAGGGGGTTATTTATAAAAGGTCGCGTTTGTGAGGTTGAGGGAATTGAACATTCAAATTGATCGAGTTATTGGTGAAAAAAACCCCGTAAATACATCAAATTGATCGAGCTTTCGAGCGCTAACCACCTAAAAAAACAAAAAACAAATCATGAAGGCTAAACACATCTTTAAATGGTTCAAGGGACCTCGCCCATTGACTTCTACATGACCTCGACAGGTTTAAGCTGGAGTATTTTCAGATTCAGAGCATAATAAATCTTAAAGAATCAACTACCCTAGAAAAACTTGAATTTGTTTGGAAAAACACAAACCCCCCATAAATGTTCAATATATCACTGGTAACATGATTAGGTTATGTTGAAATAACATTATATGGATATCGACTGATGGTTAAGTACTGGAATACCATGCACATGAAAGGGACACATACAAACATGAGCTGGTCCCAAAGCTGCCAGGTCTCTACATATATCCTGGGTGGTACATTTGGCCTGGACGTGGTCTGGGAAGTGAATGCACTCTAGAGAAACAAATAAGCGGTGTGCTGCAGGAAAAAATTACTTTTGGAACCAATTATTAACCCACTGGCCAACTGAGGCACTAGATGGAGTGCCCAAGTACAATGGAACATGATAATGCCTCAGATCATGCACTATTACCCATGATAGGCAATACTGGGCCAGTTTAATAAGCTTCTGACTCTGCAAAAGAGCAAATTTTATTGGCCCATGTATGGCAAGCAGATAATGACTGTGTGGCTATTGGTCAAGCACTTGGCCCAGCAGGGCATTTAACTACAAGACTCCTGAGGGCTCATAGGATTATATTACATAAGCACAAGCCCAGAAGTATAGGTAATAGTAATATTATGCTATAGAAGGTGGGGACGTGTCCTCTGATTTCAACCTACAATATGCAGCTAATAAGGCTCACCTGCTGTATCACCATCCCCCACTGCACATGTTTAGGGAAACGATTATTAAACAGAAAAGCTACCATTCCTGTGTAATCACCTACCCCCTCCCTGCAGGTTCTGCCACCCGAATGCTACCCACATGGCAATGCGGCTCTATGCAGCTACAATTACACTACATCATCTACTGATAGGAACAAAGCCAATTATAGTGCTAACATGGAGCTAAATAGTCCCTTGTGTTGGAGAGTTACACGCAGAGTCCGTGCTGCTCACATAACCACACTAAAGACACAGCGCTTATAACTTCACCCACCAGGGTTGTCAAGTCTAAATATCAACACCAGTCAAAATCAGTTTCAAAACCAGCCCAAAACTAGCCAAGAGGCACTTCAAATGTAGCCCAAAAATAGCCCAATATGTGCAGTGAAAAAAAAAAAATATATATATATATAAATATATGTGAAAATACACCTTTTTCACATTTTCACTGGTTTGCTAATTTTTCCATGAAGTAAAATGAGCCAGATTCTCCCATCACCAGGGGCATAACTACAGAGGGTGGGGGGTATAGGGACTCCATAAGGCCCTAATACATATACAATTTCAATGTATATTGGTAAAATATATATATATATAACCTCTAGACATTTTGGTGGTCAGCAGATTTTTACCCCAAAATTGTCTGAAATTGAGTCACCAGAAAACACGAGAATGTAAGAAGGATGGGAGACTGTTGTACAGAGCCCAAAAACTAGTATCCCCTGACTTCTACACAACTCACACATGCACAGCCCAGTGCATGCTGGGTATTGTAGTTTTACATTAAACTTGGCAGCCACTGCGCTGACGCCAGGTATCAGAAGTCATGTTCAGGCCACTTCCTTTTGTTCCTATAATCATTGCCAGTCTGACCTCTAGTGTCAAAAGGAGCACAGTACAATATACAGCCACCAAAACGAATATCGTTCATTCTTTCTTGTTGCATCTGGTTTACCTAAGGGAATTATTCAGAATATATTTGGTGTAATAAAACCTGCAAATAGGCATTTTTGAAAGAGCGAATTACATATGTATCAAACAATGGCAGACTGATAATAATGAGCAAATTTCACCACTATGAGAAGCCCTGGTATTGGTATACGATGTGACTGGAACATCCCTCGAGTGGTCCCTAGTGATCCAATGGGAATGGCTCATTATTGCTCCCACCCACAAGGAGCCCTAGCGATCCAGAAGCAAGGAAGTATTAGTAAGGGCCCAACAATAGTCCACAGCTGCAACAGTGTATTTGATGTGCAATTACTCCTACATGTATTTCCCTTTGTACATTACTGCAGTAACAACAGCTTCAAAGTCACCCTCTGGTGTTTGTGTGGTCCTCAATAACGTCCATTTCCTCTCCTGAATAGGGGATAAAGGTCAGTAAAGAATCTGTTGCAACACAGATTCCTGGCCTAGTCTCTTGGGATCATTCAGACATGCTGCTAAATCCTTTGCTGTTACATTTAAAATATTATCCTCTAATATCATAGCCTTTATATATCAGTCTCTGCCATAGACTTCACCCATACAAAGATTAAAGGGCTTGTTCACCTTTGATTTAACTTTTAGTACGATGTAGAGAGTGATATTCTAAGACAATTTGCAATTGTTCTTCATTTCATTCACCGGTATTTATGTTTTTTGAGGTTTTTTTTCATATTCAGCTGCTATACAAGCATAGTGCTCCCTCATACAATTGTGCAGGAAAATGTACATGAAAGTAAAAAGCAATTGTTGTGATGGACAACCAAATAACTCCTAACATTCCACCACCAGTCAAAGGCTGTCAGGGGTGGTGGGAATTGTAGTTTAACAACATTTTAATGCCAAACCTGCACTGACAGGAAACTATTACACAAACTGTATATCTTTCAATAATGTACATCATGCTGATCACTTAATCATTCCTTATTATGACAGCAAATTAAAAGGCAAATTATTGATTAGTTTGTATTTGTCAGCTTAGTAAAAGAATCAATTTACAACAAGCAGTTCCTTAATTAAACATGCCTACCGGTATATTGAAATTATGTTTAATAAGAAATTAGCTCAAGTCATTATGGAGTAGGATTTAAAAACAAATACAACATTAATTATTCATCGGAAGAGCATTTTGCTTATTGCAGCAATAACAATACGCGTGTATTAGCTGGAATAGCTTGGCAGCAACATAGTCGGAGATACTGTCTGATACCAACTGCTTATTCTAATCCTGCTGCCGTGCCATGTTCATTATTTGGCTGCTTTGCCTATAATTAGGATTGCTCCAAATCCAGGTTTTGGTTAGGGTTTTGGACAAATCCAAGCCATTTATTTTGCAAAATTCGGATTCAGACCTTAGTGCTTAGAACCCTTAAAGTCATATCAACAACATTTTTTTTTAACGCTGCATAATATTTTTGTCAATCTTGTAAAATTTGAACATGCAAATAAGGGTTGACATTCAGACTTGAGGCAGAAAACCTTTTTAATAAAAGTCTCTTGGGGTAATTTACAATGTGCACATGAGGATGCAAAGTTCTAAAAAACAGATGCAATTGGCCATATTGTGCATACCTCCCAACTGTCCCTTTTTCGGAGGGACAGTCCCTCTTTTGACAGCTCAACCCGCAGTCCCTCATTTGTACTGGAAAGTCCCTCTTTTCTCTGCACTGAACAGCCAGAAAATGAAACAAAGTTTCTCACTTAATTGGCTTTTAGCAGAGAGCCCAGAACAGCTAACAGGTGCAAATAAGATACTTTGTAACAATTTTGAGACACAAAAACACAGTTTAGATAAGGAGAAATAATTTCAAACTTTCATAACCTGCCAAATTTTGTAAAACAAACATGGTAATTAGGGGGTGTGGTCACAGAAAGGGGTGTGGTCAAAAAATTGCTGCGCTACGTGCGGAAAAAAATTTTTGTCCCTCTTTTTACTTCCAAAATGTTGGGAGGTATGCATTGTGATGCTCACTGGATTGCATTCTGGTGCGTGCACTGACATGCACACTGAAGCATTTTCCCTGCACTACTATCTACAATATGACTTATTGTGGCTCTGTTTGGCCCCAAGGGTGTGTGGGTCTGGGTGCAATCATAACCCCTGCACCACTGGTAGTTACGCCGCTGCCCCTAACTTATGGTGTGCAGGCTGCAACTGAGCCATTTACATACTGACTGTCCTATGGTCAGGAGCAGTGCTGTAACTATAGAGGAAGCAGACCCCACGGGAGGCCTAGGGAATAGAGGTCCAGGACCTCTATCGAATTAAAATCTCCCCTCCCTGCTGCTCTTCTTCTATAAATTGTTGTGCACGCCCCTGTGCAAGCATATGGAAGAGTAGGTTGCAGGTGGGGGCAGTTATTCTAGCCCATCTAAAGATTTTTTTTTGGTGGGAGGGGCCTGGCATGCTCTTGTTACGCTTCTGGACGGGACTGCCTTGTGCCTGCTGGCACAGAGTTCTGCACTGAATTTTCTTTCTGGCACTAGGTACAGAGCACGCCAGAAACAAGTGCTTTTCAGGGCCAGAACTAGGGGTAGGCAGAAGAGACACATGCGCAACAGTGGGGTGGTACCACCTCTGAATGACTACCCCCAGTTCGTAGCTACTGGAGGATCGTGACACTGCTCACTCAAATGCATGCCATTCTCCCGCTCCCCACACTGTTTTGACTCTAAAGGTGGCCATACACGGGCAAATAAAGCTGCCGATATCGGTCTTTCAGACCAATTAGGCAGTTTATCTGCCCGTCTATGGGTGTTTCCTACGGGTCTTTCATATCTATATCTGGCCACGAAATTGATCAGGAAGGTTTCATTTTTCCAGTGACCGACCCGTCGGAGCCCATTGCTCCTCGTTGTAATCTGATCGTTTGGCCCTAGGGCCGAATGTTCTGATTACCCCGATATAGCCCTGCCGCTGGTGGGCATATCGGGGAAAGATCCACTTGTTTGGCGATGTCGCCAGATGAGTGGATCTCTTCGTGTATGGCCAGCTTTAAACTTGCACATAATTTTCCTTGAAATCATAGTCCCTTGACTACTTTATCATTGCTTGTTTTTTTTTTTGTAGTTGGTGTTAGCTCCAGGGCACTGTCTATTTGCAAACTTACAATGCTTATCAAGTTATATAGCTGAATGCTTTACAGAACTTGAGTGGGTGCTTGGGATTGGACTGACACCTGCTGGTGAGACAATTAATACTTCTGTGTCACTGACATGCTTCCCAAGTGAGGAACTCTGGCATATTGGTATACAGAATACAGTATACTGTATGTGTATGGTGCCATCTGATCATATTTATAGGGAATAGTGGTGAAGCACCATCTTAATAGATAAGCCATGTTACTTGGCTATGTGCAAAAAAAAGAGATGGTCACATAAGCAAGGTCACAAATGAGGATAAAAGTTAAATATTTTGGGGTTAACAAACTCAGTGTCAGACAGGGAATACTGATGTTCTTAGCATTCAATAAATAAGTTCAGGCATCTGGCTGCTTTTTAAACACAGGTCTTAATATAATATAATAATGATATATATAAGTAATATAAAATAAAATAAAATAACATTACACTGATAATCTACACCTTGGAAAGGGAATGAGGCAAGGACATGTGTCATATCTTTAAGGATATTGGCAACCATGGCATTGAAATCACTTTTGAATTTGTTTCTCGATGTGATGAGATTTTTTTTTCTTTTACTTAAACACATGATGGCCTTTACTGATTATGTGACAGATACACAGATTCATGTTGCAATACATGGACAACAGAGGGAGCTGTTCAGTCAAAAACATTAACTCACGGCTTAAATATGTGTGTGTGAAATTGATTTGCTTCCAGTCTGTTATTACAGTAAAGAGTGGAGCTTTACACAAGTATACTGTCTATAGCTTTCAATTCATTATTCGTTCTATGGTTGCTTTAATTGTTACAGAAAGAGAAATTGACATCGCTGCACAATATGTTGGTGCTCTAGAAATATATGTAATTATACAAAAGATGATGCGATCCGCATCAGAGCTCACCCAGTAGCGCTGTGTTCTCCTGGTCGCAGCCCGTGCGAGACGCCAGCCACTTCCCGCCGGCATTCAGTATAGAGCAGCCGTATGTGTGTTGAAATAAAGCCTACTTTTTGCATTGATGCCGTGGTCTGTGTGCCGTGTCCTGGATCAGCGTCGAATGTGACGAGAACACCGACTGCTCTCTAGAAATATATGTTAATAATAAATTTGAATTAGTTGGTTAGTAGAAGGTATAACGATAAACATATGCAGTGATATAACTAGATGGTATCCAACAATGTATATGCAGAGCAGCGCCTACGGCAACAGAAAAAGAAACAGAAAAAAATAGCGCAATATGTTTCAATATCACACCAACACCCAGGGGCAGATTTATCAAGGGTCAAATTTCGAAGTGGAAAATACTTCGAAATTCGACCATCAAATTGAAAACTATGAAATTCGAAGTCAAATTTGTAGGATTTTTTGCATGGTACGATCGTATTCCGATCGTACGATCGTATTCCGATCGTACGATCGTACTCCGAACGTACCCCGAATTTTACGATTCCAACGATTTTATCGTATGATTCGAACGATTTTATCGTACGATCGTACGATTTTCCTACGAATACAAAAAACTTAGAAATATGATCTAGAAGGTCCCCATACGCTAACATAGCACTTCGGCAGGTTTAAGTTCCGAAGAGGAAGTTGGAAGTTGAAGTTTTTTTAAAGAGACAGTACTTCTATTATCGAATGGTCGAATAGTCGAACGACTTTACTTCGAATCGACGGTCACAGTCAAAGTAGCCTATTCGATGGTCGAAGTATCCAAAAATTACATAAAATTTCAAATTTTTTTACTTCGAAAATTCCCTCGATTTCACTTTGACCCTTGATAAATCTACTTACCTACTTACAAACTGTAGGTATAATATATGGCTCCCTCCTGCTCCTGTCAGCTCCTCATGTTCCCATAGAGAGATATAAAGCCTGGATAGTGTAACATTGTTTATTAAAAAGTATAAAAAAGTATAAAACAATTTAGTGTGAAGAATGAGCGCACATAGGAAAAAACATTTGCACATGTTGCACTCTCGATCTAGGGGCCCTGCCGGCGTGTGTATTCCCCTCGTGGCTCTTCCTGCGTTCCCTGTGTGACGTCACTTCCTGCCTGACGCGTTTCACCAATAAGCTGGCTTCCTCAGAGGCATCTATAACTAGATGGTACTGGTCCTCACAGCAAAATCATTGTAGGCCCCCCAAACATTTTTGAATAGACTTTTTTTTACAACATACAGTATATTTAAGCTTCTTAGCAGTAAATGCATCTATACCTTATAATCCCTATAGCAGTTGTAGGTGCTTCCTCTATAGTTATGACCCTGAATATTTCACTAATTTATTATGGTGTATCTGTGAAGCCTTGTGCATTCGACAGGCTAAGACTAACACTGACCAATAATCACAATTTACAGATGTTACATTTATATGCATAGAACCTTAGTTGTAAATGTAAAAGTTCACAGTTAGACACCTTAGTTCATACTCTGTCATACTCTGTAAGCCTTTCCTACTGTTCCTCCACCCACCTTTAGCTACTAGTATCTTTTCTCAGTGGACTCACGCCCCCTTGTACAGTGCAGAACCCAACATTACCAACCTTGCTGATAACACTCTTCCCCTTACAAACACACCAGGGTCCTTCTCTTAACCCTAAACTACACACTTGGGCCACAATTGGAATGGTAACCACCAGGCCACTATCCACATCTCAGTCCTATGTGGGACCATACCTGCCCTCGGTAGCTGTTCTATCTGCCTCTTACCACTATGCTGAGCTATGGCAAGGACTACCCCTATTCTGGCTAAGGCTAAGTGTTCCTTCACCTGTTGTGTGTCTCCGGTCTTCTTCTGAGTCTGGACTCTCAGGCTGCTGTCTAGATCTTCTGATCTAGTCTCAACTGCTCCTGCCTTCCTTATATACTGTCTGGAAACCTCCCTCTTTCTAGAATTTTCTTGGCGAGTTACAATTTCTGTGTAAAAATGCACACGCCTTATCGCCCCCTGCTCATTCCTCTTTGTAGGGTGAATTATAGATATTGCTAGGGCAAGAAATGCCTGGAAGACATCTGGCATAGCTTATGCATCTCCAGGAAATATGTAAACGTTGGTGTGGATTGCTATGAACAATGACAAGGTAGCATGAGAGCTAGTTCCTATGTTAATCTCACTAAATGGGTGGGTCAACCTATGGGGCGCATTTACTAAAGGGTGAATTGTGGATGTTTAGAGAAAATTCGCCAAAAAGACAATTCCCTTTCCATGCTACTTTTTACTATGGTGAAAATTCTGTAGTTAAAATTCATCAGAGAAATTTCTCGAAATAATTTTCTCTACTTCTGTATGGGGAAATATACTAGTGAATATGATGGTGCCCCTAGGCCCACTGCCGTTCATCGCCCCTCCCCTTTATTTGTGCAACTTTTCATTATTGGGACAGGAGCAATGGGGAAATTTAAAAAATGGTTGTATCTCCTGCGCATCCCCAGTGTTTTTGAACCAATGTGGGTGTGGTTGGGCCGCATGTCGCCCCTTAAAATCCTGCTGCCCTAGGACCGGGCCTTGGTGGCCTTTCCACAAATCCGGGCCTGGCTGAGAGAAAGCACATGCGAGGAGACGGATGCAGTGAATATAATGTAAGTAATATGAATGTCAGACCTTGTCGCTGCGTGCATCCAACACAAACCACTGTCGGATGCGAACGCTGCACATTGCGTCTTCATCGAACAGTTGTGACATGTCGGATGCACGCAGCTACAAGGGCCGACATTTCTATTACTTACCTTATATTCGCTGCATTCGTCTCCTCGCATGCGCTTCCTCTCATCACGTCGGATCTATTGAAGACGCACCGTGGAGTTCAGCCCTTACAGTGGGGTTCAGACACCTAAGCGAGTAAAACCACTTTCTGTAATTACTGCCCTGTCTGTGTCTGTAACATTTATTGCAACTATTCTTTTTACCATCTGTGAATAAGGTCATTGCAGTACATTTAAATTTATTTTAGGATCTCCTGGCACTCAGGTTTCTGACATAGTGTGCGTGTGAAAGAATCAGCATGTATCAACAACATGTAAACCTGAGCCCACCTGAGAGAGAACCCCATATAACGCATACTCTACATGGCATGAAAAAGCAATAGCATTCATTAAAATCAGTGCAGTGAACACCCTATGCACATTCTATTCTGGTTCCCCAGTCAATAGCATCAGTTACACCTGATCACAAATTTGTAAACGCATATTATTTTCAGTTAGCACAGCTGCCCAGTTGCAAAATTTAATTTAAATGCAATCAGTATGCAATCAATACTGTCTTGTCTCATAGCATATTCTATGTGATCTGACTGTAACCAAAGCCTGGCCCTTGAAGATAATTTATCTATATTGGAATTAAAGTGATATTAATTAAGTTAATATTCTTCCAATAATTTTAAGACTCCATTTCTGTTCAGTACACAGGAATATGGCAGTAATACTGTATCACCTCCTATTAATCATATGGATTACAGAGGTCACTGAGTAGATCTATGGCTATAGGAAACATGAGGTAGCAGGATGAATTATGCATAAGGTGACTTTTCATTTCTACTGACATTTTCAGCAACTTCTTATAATTCAGAAGTATTTTCCCAACAAAGTAAAGTGTCTATTCGTCAGAAGAGTCAAATTAGTTTTTTTTCCTGCACCCCTGTACCAGCCACACAAGCCCACAATGACACCCTTCCCCCCAACCTGATCCTAATGACATCCGCTCCTAACAGAAGCACTGGGGGCGGTGGCAGGAGATTCTGACAGCTATTTGAATCTCCCACCCAGTTCCCAGTGCAGATACACCCCTACAGTCGTGACCCCTTGGTCTGGGCCGTTGTTCCCTAGCCACAAATTTGATCCTGAATATGAGTTTGTGTTTCACTTGAGTTAACATATTAATCAATGGTTCATACAGGCCAAGGAATGCTATAGTGAATTCTTACATCTGGGATGTTTTGTCTATACTGCCCCAGCTGTTAATGGCAGAGGATGCTGGGATTTGTAGTGCTGTGGTTTATAAAGACTGCAGGTTGCACATCACACATGCCTTAAAATGATTAAATCAGTTCCTGTACAAAAATGCACCTGTGATGTCTGCCATATAAAATTATTTACTCTTCCTCCATTTATTATACAAAATAACATGTTCTTTTAAGCACTTGCATTATAACAGTATGGAGGAAACTGTATGTGCATTAGTGAATTACAAACAAATAATAATTGCTTTGCTGCTGCAGCCAGACAGAAGCAACTAAATGCAGTGAGTGAAAGTGCAGTCTATTTAGGAAATGAGGTTTCCTTTAGGAAATGTGCTGGTTCTGCATTCAATTATCTGTCAGAGAGGGAAGAATGCACAGTGGGCTCTTCTGCTTTCGCTTATTGGTTCCCTGTGTAGCTCCAGGCAATGGTATTATTGTTGTCTATGGCACACTGTAAACCCCTTGGCTAAGTGGAATTGTAATGGGAATGAACCTTTTAAATAGCTGTCATGTTAATAAGTGACTGTGAGTGTGAGATGATCTCCTGCCCCAGCTGAAGATGTGTCCAATGTAGAGAGTGGTTAATGAAGGGAGCAATGACTTGATCTGACAGTGTAATAAGGACTACAAATTGCATCAATAAGCACTGCTGGGTTTTCCCTTGCAGGATTTACTGCTTTGATGCTGAGCAACAGTAGGATATTGAAGTACCACCTTTCTAGGAAACTTCCCAATATAAGTGATTGATCAATTTCTACAGTATTGCAGTGTTGTTTTTTGTTATTTACTTAATTGAATCAATCGTTGTAATCCCAGTTCTGATATAGAAGTAGAAGAACTACAATGAAGCGCACATTAGGTAAAAACGATATACAGTAGTGTTGTCTATTTGTGTATAATACACAGAAGCCATGAATATCTTGTAAATGATATCCTTATAAAGGATATGTCATCAGTTATAAAAACGGTGAGTAGTGATGTCATTTTTCTCACATGAATCACAAAAACTTGGTATTTTAATAAATAAAGTACGCCCTGTTGTAAAATATGAGGATATTAGAAGTCACCTCGGAGTTCCATGACCTGTATAATAATATGGTCAATATGGTCACGGAACTCCTCAGTGGCTTATAACATCCTCATATTTTACAATAGGGGGAACTTTATTCACTATATATATATATATATATATATATATAGCTTTTCAAGATGGACCAGCACATCTTGAAAAGCTGCATAATCCTACTTGACCGGGCACCCACTACGAACTGAGAGGGTTAAAGTGCAGGTACTTTTTGAACATATATATATATATATATATATATATATATATATATATATATATATATACTGTATCCTTCCAGGTGAGTATCCGCACTCCAAGGCAAAGAATTTCAGCGAAAGGAGGGGTGCACGGTAATTATGTATACGGCAATTATTCAGAGACCAGCACTCCCTGTAGTAAAAGCCAATTTCTTTATTGTGTCTGTGCCCGACGTTTCGGTCCAGATTGAAAAAGGTCCCAATCGGGACAGAAACGTCAGGCACAGACACAATAAAGAAATTGGCTTTTAATACAGGGAGTGCTGGTCTCTGAATAATTGGTATATATATATATATATATATATATATATATATATATATATATATATATATATATATATATATATATATATACACAAAAAGATGTATGAAAAATGACCAATAAAATCCACTTAAAGTGACTTGTACACTTGTGTGATATTTCCTTTACCGCACACCCAGTGAGTCAGCCTACTTACCAGATCCAGACCAGTATTAAGCAGACTGGAAAGGAATAAAGGTGCATATGGTCCTGCAGCAGATCTTCAAATGCCCTAGCGGTGAAAAAATGTTCCAATGCTCCACAGGTTGGGCATAAAACACAGAAGCCAGTATATAGTGTAGCAAATTTTAATCAATGAATAAAACTCTAAAAATTGGGAATACATCCAATATATTTACAGCACACAGAAAAACCGATGAGTACGATTCAGCCCAACAGTCCTCAGGGACCGGATTCATAAACACATCATTTTTCCCTACAACCCTTTTTAAAGGTACTTCCTTATCGCCTATGGTGACATCCCCGAGTCTTGTAAATCTTGTGATGTCACAAATATATGCGTCTGACGCGCTCAGCGCATATGCACATTGACACCATCCAAATCACCATATTGGAGCATGTTTACTAGGGGGTAGGTGCTCTCAAAACAAACTTGCTGATACCCAGTAAAAGGAGATATCACACAAGAGCACAAATCACTGCAAGTGGATTTTATTGGTCATTTTTGAATATACACAATTTGTGTTTACTTACTTCACTATATAGTTTTTATCTAATGTGCGCTTCCTTGTAGTTCTAATACATCTATATCAGATTTGGGACTCCTGCACAGAGGGTATGATGCAGGGAGCTGCAATTTACTAATTGGATATAAGATCACGTTTTAGTGCTGAACATTTTTTTTACTGGTTTAATTGTAAACCAAGTGAATGCTGTGGGTTTGGATTATTCTGTAGAAATGATCCCACCCACGCAATGAAACCTACATAAGAACATACATTGACTCCTAATGAGGTTGCATGTGGTTTCTGAGAATATGATTGCTTTTTGCTACACTTTTTTGCTCAACTTTGTGGCCATTTTGTTGAGATGGTACAAATGAAAACAGAAGTCAATAGATGTGATCTCTGGGTGCCCTTGTGAGATTCCATTTTCTATGGTAGCAACTATTTTAACCCCACTCACCACAGCTTGGAGTGTTTACTTGTATAAGGTGACATATACATATAAAATAGGTATTACGGCTCAACGCGTGAAGTCTTATTTATCTGTTTATTAAGAACCTGAAAATGCACAGATCTGTATTTATTTGCAAAGTTTTCATGTACAGGTATGGGACTGGTTATCCAGAATGCTCAGGACCTGGGGTTTTCTGGATAAGGGAATATTTTTGTAATTTGGATCTTCATACTTAAGTCTACTAGAAAATCATTTAAACATTAAATAAACCCAAGAGGCTGATTTTGCTTCCAATAAGGATTATATCTTAGTTGGGATCAAGTACAATCTACTGTTTTATTATTACAGAGAAAAAGTAAATCATTTTCAAAGAATTTGGATTATTTGTATAAAATGGAGTCTATGGGTCATCTCATAATTCAGAGCTATCTGGATAACAGAGCTTTTGCAGATAATGAATTCAATACCTGTAGTATTTATTTACTTTTAATATTACTAGTTCTATATTAGAACATTACCCATGATAAATCTAGTGCATGTCCCCAGGGGTCACACACATGCATAGTCTGATTCACTGGGGCAAATTATTATATACTACGTGTCAGATGTTATTTTGCATTGAGTACACGTATTTATCAAAATGCAAAGTTTTGTCTCGGCAAATGAATGCTGGAGTACTTTCGCCAGTGAAACGTTGTCAGCTCGAATGTTTCTAAGTGAATTTTCTCTAGCGTTCTTCCTAGTGAAACTTCGTTAACATACTTACACTTATGTCAGTTTAAATATGGCGGGTACATATAGGTCATATATGTATGTCTTTATTAGTGATTGCTGGTAAAATTTTTATTATTAAAAATGTCCAAGGAAGCAAAATAAATACATATTGTCCTAGAAATGAGCTTACCCTAAAACAAATGTGGCATGAACTTCAAATGGTTAAAAAAAGTGTAAATAACATATATTTTGCAGTTACAACTTGTAAACATAATCCTTCATTAAAATATGAAAAAATGCCAGTATTTTGTCTTTTTTTATGACTTTTCTGGCATACAGAATATGATGTCACTGACATAATAGTGTTGAAGATGTAGCTTCATCATATCAATTCTCCAGGTATAACCTGACGAACAGACTCTGGCAAAAGGATGACAAATACGAATATTCATACTTTGATAAATTTGTAACGATTGTTCACCTCGCCCGGTGAAACAGCACAAAACTTCTTTAGCACTGAGCTTTTTCGAGAAATGTCATTTTGGTGAATTTTCGCCCACTTCACCCATTATTAAATCTGCCCCACAGTGTTATACTAAAAGAAAAGAGTGTATTTTCTCTCTTTTTGGTACACATAATCAGTGATGAATGTGGAGCACCATTGTTTAATTGCCTGGTCAAAGAATGCATATAAATGCAATGTATGCTTTTTTGTTTGCTCTCTGCATGCATTTGTTAACACATAAAAATGCAATAAGAATCCAGTTATAATTTCTTGCTTAAATAGCAAATTAGAGATTTCGGGATCATGGCTTTCTGGATAGTAGGTGCCATACCTGTTCAGTATTGATCCAGAAAAAGGTTTGAGTGACATTGTGGTTTTAGGAAGCAAATTTTCTTCCCCTTGAGTCACACTGATGGAGTTTATTTACCTTTCTCACAATAACCCTAAAGGCTAGGTAGGTATTATTGTAGCAAATGGTTGAATTAGATGGAATTAAGTTACCTGTATGTTTTAGCATCAGTTCAATTGGTGTGTGTATGTGTCTGTACTGCCATATAGTATATTATTAAAAGCTCCTTAATCAAAAGCCATCTATCAACCCCCTTTTCTAATTATATTCTCCTTTCAGTTATGATGTCCCAGCGTTCTCTGTGGCTGTGTAGATTGGCAGCAAAGGAGAGCAGATACTGGAGCCTACAAAAACTAACCACTGGCTATAATGTGCTGAAATCCAAGCACAAAGGACTTTTCAGTGTACATGGAATGTGGCCCCAGGTGCTGAAACAAGCTGGTGTGCTAGAAATCATATTCAGAGGAGATAAGAGTTGTTTTGTGAATAGAAGGCTGTGAATGGAAACAGTGACCTAAAAAGTAATAACAGTGTAAATAATGTAAAGCACTCCTTATCAAACTTTAAAGGGAAAATGACATGTAACTAAGAAAACTTGGTTCATAAACCACAGTAAACAATGTTATATATGTTTATACTTCTGACTAATTATAGTGCCTTCTATTCCCATGCAGTGTCCTGATAACATTAAAACAGCTTTGTCATAGAAAGAAGCCTTTGGAGCTCTTCAGCATTCCAGAGCAAAATTCAGGTTTCTGTTGACTAGAATGTCATCTCTTTTGCTTAATAATTTTAATGTGGGACAGACTTGTTAATAAACTGGTATAAACTTGCATTTACTCATGTACACACAGCAATATAAAACTGCTGATAAATACTGTAGTATAATAACCCTACTGCCTATCCCTAGGAGACTTTTATTCTTGTCTTCTTGCATTAGTGTGCAATAGCATCTGCTGTAGGGAAATCCCATTAACTCCTAACACCCTGGTCTAGCAGAGAGCATCATGTGAGACTATTCCACTCTCTTTCCAGAATAAGACCTTAAAGGGATACTGTCATCGGGAAAACTTTTTTTTCAAAATGAATCAGTTAATAGTACTGCTCCAGCAGAATTCTACACTGAAATCCATTTCTCAAAAGAGCAAACAGATTTTTTTATATTCAATTTTTAAATCTGACATGGGGCTAGACATTTTGTCAATTTCCCAGCTGCCCCAAGTCATGTCACTTGTGCTCTGATAAACTTCAATCACTCTTTACTGCTATACTGCAAGTTAGAGTGATATCACCCCCTCCCTTATTCCCCCCGGCAGCCAAACAAAAGAACAATGGAAAGGTAACCAGATAGCAGCTCCCTAACACAAGATAACAGCTGCCTGGTAGATCTAAGAACAGCACTCAATAGTAAAAGCCCATGTCCCACTGAGACACATTCAGTTACATTGAGAAGGAAAAACAGCGACCTGCCAGAAAGTATTTCTCTCCTGAAGTGCAGGCACAAGTCACATGACTGGGGGCAGCTGGGAAATTGACAAAATGTATAGCTCCATGTCAGATTTCAAAATTGAATATAAAAAAAATCTGTTTGCCCTTTTGAGAAATGGATTTCAGTGCAGAATTCTGCTGGAGTAGCACTATTAACTGATGTGTTTTGTAAAAAACATGTTTTCCGATGACAGGATCCCTTTAAATGTCTGACACACTCAGCTTTCACTAAATAAATTACTTTTAGTGGCTATAGGCTCTTACTGAGTAATATGTTTATTTTAAGTTCCCACTGCCAGGCAAAACAGATTATGTAACCATTGAAATACAGCTGTATAGGGCATGTTCATGAATAGGAATAGCACACATTTGCAGCATTGATTCATCAGTACTTGCACTTTCTCTGTATGGTACATTTCATTAGAAATAATATTCTGGGATCTTACAAGTCAGGCACCAGTGGCCAACCTCCCTTCTTACTAGAGCTGGTACAGTACTGAGCACCTACAATACCTACTGGAAATTCTGGCACTTGAGCAAATACTACACAGTTCTTGGGCATACTTTTGTTGCGATTCTGTCTATAAGCAGTACAGCATTTCCTATATCACTAGTTATACCAGGACTGAGCCACTACCTGTCTTTATAGTATATATAGAATAAGAGTGTAAATTGATAATGTAAACCCTGGACTCACTTCAAGGTCTACTTCATTTCTTTGGGGGTTCTGTATCCCACAAAGGTAGCTGATTTACCTGCTGTATGTATTCTGACCATGGGTATAGTATGCTGACCCAATCCTCTGTTTTTCAGGATACACTACAGGCTTCCTATCCTCTCATAGAGGTGAATAAAGGTTAATACTGTATATCACAAATCTACAGCTAATATAACATCATATTGTCTAAAATACTCCCTGAAATGAAAAAAAAAATCTTTCTTTCCTTCAAACCTATTTCCCATGTACAGTATGGCTTTCTTGGCAAGTAAAATACTGATTTGAGGACTATAGTATATACTATTTATATTTGTTTAACATTTGAGTACTACAGTATATTATATACTATTCTTTATATGTATTTAAGTTCAAAATGTACGCTTTCATAAGGACTCTACAAATTCTAAGACACATTTTGTTTAAGAGTCCGAGAAACGAGCTTTCTGAAAGGAAACTCTCTGTATCAAATACACATTTGGAAAGTGCTATAAAGGAAACCAAAAAAAAAAAAAAGTATCAGAACTTCTGCAGCAAGTCTTGACCCTATGTTATTGTTCAGGGTGAAAGTGACAAGAAGTCCCCAGCAGGCTGCCTGGGAATGATGCCTGCAAGTCCCTCCCCCTCTGGGTGCTTCGGTGCTTCTGAATGGGGCTGAGATGAGGAATGACAACAGGCACTGAAGCTGAGACCAAAACACACTGCTCCATAGAGGCTGAGCTCTGGATGAAGCACTAGTACCGGAGAGCAGCTCATTGCCCGCAGCAGGGAACATTCCATCTGCACAAGGGACAATTAAAAACAGTTCTCCTCTTTATCCTTTGCATCTGCAACGTGTTATACTGGAGGGTCAATGAATATTGCACCATCAAGTTCAGCAGTGGGACATTCCTGATCCAGCGGAGAGAGAATCTCTAGTGCAAGGTAAGGGACCTGAAGTATCTCTAAATCCTTTATTTGCATCAAGATCAACTTATACTGACCTGAGAAACCTGCATGCTGGCCACTAGCATTCCTGCACTTACAGAGTTTAATGAGATGGGTTTGTACATTGATATACAGTAATAGGCATTAAGAAAGTAGAGATTGTGTTAAAGCAGTAGGTTGAAGTAACTGTCAACTTTCTTCAATTGCTGAAACTTTTGTTGGCCTTTGCTATATGGGGTTATATAAGCCCCTATACTTGTTTTGAGTGGTTATTATAGTTGCCTATATTTTAAGATTTATATTTAATATTAATAAGGACAGTGAGTCTCGTTTATAGCTGCAGAGAAGTTGCTTTGTGTTGCACTTCTTATTCTCACTTAAGTTAACTGGAGAAGCGGGAGGCATTAAAAAAGTTAAAATTTGATTTTGTTTTAAATTCCATAAAAGGAATTAATAAGTGTTACTGGTCATTGCTGTGTGGAGGGGTATATGTGTTTATTACTGTGTGTGTGTATGTGTGTGTTTGTTGGAAGGAGAGGGAGAGGGTGTGCAGCACATTGTTTCAGAGGATTCTGTGGCCACCAAGTGCAAAATCTCACTACGCCACAGATGGTTCATCAGTTACATCCCTTAAGCACGGAAACTTTTTCAGAAGAGCAGCTTCCATAGTGTTCTTTATGTCATTCTGCTTACAGCTATCATAGCACAGACCCGTTACAACATTTGCTGCTATACCAACACAAAGTTACTTTTTCCGTTCATTAAGGGGCACATTTACTAAGTTTGAATGAAGGATTAGAATAAAAAATACTTCGAATTTCGAAGTTTTTTTTTGGCTACTTCTTTTTGACCATCGAATTGGCTACTTCGACCTTCAACTACGACTTTGAATCGAATGATTCGAACTATATACAGTACTATACTATACAGTACTTCGACCACCTACTTCGCCACCTAAAAACTATGCACCTAAGTAACAGAAAAAACACTTTTATAATGAATATATAATGCAAAAATAGCTTGAATGCTAGGTAGGACTGTATAGCTGTTTTAACCCATTCCTGGAAACCCTTGGAGAGCAATGAACATGGCTTTTATTTCACACTAATCTTTTCTCCAGAACCTGCATGTTGCTGAGCTGGCAGATTTCTGCAGTGAAACCTTTTCTGATGATAATAAACAAATTATGCCCAATTCACCTAGAAAAGCAAGCAGACACTAGTCCATGTGAAAGTGCTCACTGGCTGTGCTTGTGTATGTTTACACCTGCTGGCAAACAGCTGTACATTACATCAGTAACACACACCGCTCCGGCAGTAGCAGCCTACATGCTCCATGATACCGAAACTCTTTTGCTGGCAAAACTGTGAGATGTCTTGCACAAGATGTGGAAAATGAATTAAAGACACCCACTGTGTGCAAACAGGTGTAAAATGCATTAAAATGTCTTCACATCACTAGTTAGTACCATGAAGATGACTGTTATGCGCACAGGAAAAAATAAGACATTCTCTGCCTCCGAAATATGAACAAATGTCTGCACCAGAGGGAAGGAAGCATGAAGGAAAATGCTCTTTTGACATTTAAAACCAGTTTTCAGAGGTGTTCTGTCCGAAATCTGACATTTAAATCAGCAGGCATGCCCAGTGGGAAAATAAACTTGGAATATAATCTTCATTCTCCTTTCCTATTGACTTTATAGTCTTGGATTTTCCGCTTGTACAAATGTTATGATGACAAGCTGGTCATGCCCCACACCTCCTTTTGGATTTCGGCAGAAGTCTGGTAGACTTGTTGTAGTATATTTCTTTTGCCTTAACGGAAGGTGGATGAAAGAATTTGCCAAGAAGCTTTTTAAAAGAAACAAAAGTACAACATGAAGATGGCTTCATTATTTCAATAATGTTTTGTTTATAATGTGTATCATTTTAAGTATGCAATGTATTTAATTGCAGTCAGGGTATTCCACAGCGAAATGCCACAAGCAACAACAAATTTGGATATTGTGTTGCCTGTGATACACAGGAATGAGTATGTTATACACTACCATGGGAAATGGAGTTCTGAGCCCAAGTAAATGGGCAAAATTAACAAAAAGAAGGTCAATTTACAAAGGGCTAGGCACAACTGCAAGAGCTCTATACTGCAGGAGGCATATACACTGTTTGCCTTTTCCCTAAACAGCTCCAGTCTTAGGTTGCAGCGTTGACCTGACGCGACACAACTGTGCAGCGTCTGCATCCGACAGTCGTGTCAAGTCGGATCAATGCTGTGACTTCATCCGACAATGAATTCACTTACCTTATTTCCGTCGCATGCGCCTTTTCGCAGGCATTTTGTCTCAGTGCGTCGGATCGTTTCCTTGGCACCTGGCTATATTAAAATTGAGACTTTCATCTTAATATTGATGGCTCGCTAAAGGATTTAAATTTAAAATTAACATCTTCCAAAAGTCAAAATACCACCGGTCTACATATGATATGACTGATCTGAACTACGAGCCTATGTTTTCTTTTGGTATGGATTCCAAAGCTGATTTTACATTGTATGTTGTGAGGTTCAGGCCGCAGAGTGTGAATATATTTCTTTGCTTCTATGTGCTTTATAAATCATCATTATTAGACTTATCAGTATATGACTGAAATAATTATGTTACCAATTATATCATTTAATCTATAAACACATACATAAAAATGTTTTGTTTCGCCAAGTAAAACACTTTTAATGTAGTTTGAACAGTCTTCAAAAGTAATGGGGTCATTCCTCAATGAGGTTATGTGATAGAAACATCTACAAAGGACAAAGACAAATTAGGGCAATCAATACTCCTTTACAATAAATCTGGATTGTAAATTCCCTTTCACTGTGCTGTCAGTCTTTTTACCAATAAGACACCAGATGGCAAAAGATTTCCAATAGCAGATTTTGGGGGATAAAAAGAGTTGCACTGCAAAAATGAACTACTACTCTAATACATGGATTTTCTACTATCAAAGCTGAATGATTGTTTTGCAGATCAGCAAACATCAGAGATTGGGAAAGATTTGATTTCTTTTTAATAATTGTCATATGCCAGTTGTTATATAGTTGCTGAAGTGCTTGCAAAACATGGTGCTATATATACAAAATCGAATATACTGTAGAACCCTGATTTTATGTCACCCATGTTTTTCAAAGATTATTTGTGGTTCTGTGCACTGATTTAGAGAAGAAACCCCTAACAATTGTGTGCAAATCTGTGACAAAACCTTACCTTCTTTTGTATTAACTGTCTAGGTTGAAAGCTGTTAGGAGCAGGGCACTTTGATCACATCTTTGTCTGTTTTTGTTAATTTGTCCCGTTACTTGTGCATGGTATACTTTTGTTTTCACTGCTGTTTGTATCCTTCCCCAATGCACTAAACAGTACTGAGTGATGTGTTTATACTTAATAAAAATAATGATCATTTGATTATTAAACTTTAACCCCATTATTAGTTGTGAAGGTATGAGAGTGTTCCCACTGTACCCACTGATGATAAGAGCTTCAGTCTCATCATGTCTATCATTTCAATGAGTGGGGGGAAATACCCATTGCTTTTAGAGATGGGGTGTATGTGTTGAAAGCAATTTGCTATGGTCATTTTCTTTGCCATGAGTTTTAGGAATAAGCCACTGGAAAACCATGTATATATATATATATATATATATATATATATATATATATACCTTTGTAGTTAGCAGTGTGTGTGTGTGGGTGGGGTATGTTGCTACAAGGCATTGTCACTAGCAGTTAACCACACATAGAGGGTTAGGGGGTAGCATGGAAATAGCCACAGCCTATTCACTTGAGTTACTTAGGATGTAACTGTACATTTTTTTCATAATTGAAAAGTATATAGCGCTTTCCACATCCAAACCACATTCACATACAAATGCATTTATCATAATTTGGAAGTGGTCCGTCACTACTATGCTGATGTAAAACCACAAAAGCATGACATTTAGATGCAGTGATGCATGATAGGCCCATTAAAAGGAGCTTAAAGTTGCTTTGTCAGAGGGCACTTTGAAACGGATACATCTTAAATCAGCCTCTCTGATCAAATGAAAACTCAGCAAAATAAGAACATTGGCTGATGTAAAGCATAGCTATTCCTATTTTATAAAGTTAGTTTTAATATTAGTTTTTGATTGGCGCTAATGTTGTCATGTAACAGCCAAGGAAATTCAACAATTGTTGGCAAATTCTTCATTATAAAATGTTATTGAGAGCCATGGGCTGAATGTTCTGAGTGTAACATAGAGGAGTGATAAAAAAAACTTCTGCAAGAGTGTCTCGAAGGAATGTTTCACCCCTCGTGAACACTGTCTGATAACAATGGCAGGCCAATACTATGCATGTGACAACCTGACAAAAGAAATCTTTATGTCTGATTGGATATGGGACCTACCCCAGTCAGCAGTGCAAATTAGCATGATAGCTCCCAGGAGGCTCTGAGACACAGAGTGATAAATACATACCTATGAGTTAATGGAAGATGTGTTATTAATTCCCCCCCTTTTTTCCAATACTGTATTAAATACCAGTATCCCTAATATTCTTGGGCTTTGAGGTGAAATAAATAGATTAGATAAATATTGTCAACCACTGAAATACCTTCTTGTGGTCAACAGGGCAGCGACACACAATGGCTACTCATAGATTACAACAAGTTTACAGATGTCTGAAAATATCATGATATCAGTCATTCAGCCTTAGATCCAAGACTATCTAGGAAAGCAATTAAGCCCGCACCCTAATTAACCAAGATTTTAGGTGCATCTACAATAGCAAATAGGCATTATACCCACTCTTCCACTAACTGGCATTCAAGCTGAGCCATCCTTGCCACTTTTCTTAGACCCCAATGGGAACCACTTTCTTACAGTGCTAAGGTCCTATATATGATACAGAGCAGGGCAGCATCTGCATGGAGTCTGTATGTTCTTTTCCTCCTGGTGCTTATGTTTCAACACAAACTTAAAAGCATACTGGCAGGTTAATTGGTTCGTAATGAAACTGACCTGAGTGTGTTTGTGCGCCTGATGTGGGGAAATTAAATTGTATGTTCCACAGGAGCAGGGACTGAAATCATTTCTATATACTGCATGATATGTTGGTATGATATAAGAAAGGATAATCATAATAAAAGCCAAAAACAAACAAAAAACAACTATGACATGGTATTATTAGTAAAAAAAACATAACTATTGATTGATGATGAGACTGTAGGGTGTTGTCACTCACAGGGCAGGCAGTGGTAATGTTGGTGCAACAATAATGCTGGGCATGCATTAAAAAACAACAAAAGAAATAAATATTCATACAGAGGCCTCACATATTTTATGGGATTATGTAACAGAAAGTGCACAGTTTGCTACAGGTATTGTCTCCTATAATAAATGGGTAGCATTTAATGAACACCTCTTTAAATGCAAACATCTCATTGGTTGCTATGGGTTACTACACATCAGCCAACCTTTGTGGCTTTTATTACATATGGAGGTGTGGCTTCTTTACTTACTCTATGTAAAATGAAAGAAGAGGCAAAATATACAATTTGCCATATTTTTTTTACCCACAATGAATGGATAGTGACCACCGCAGAATAAACTCCCACCTGCCCCTGCTCCAAATCCAATAGAACTAAGGGACACAAAAGCACGACCCTTAGTGCTTATTCACATTTGATTAGTGGCTGGGCAGTGTTGAGATCTGCACCTCATACTGGATTGTAGACCTGGCGTGAGGTGTAGAGAACATGCACAGGTCAGCCCTGTCCAAACAAACTGCACCCGCAGCTGCTCACAGTGTTGGACTGGGATGTGTGGGGCCCTGTACTGTACTGCAAGCCCTGCACCACCCCCTTCACTGTGTATGTGTGTGCGCCTGCTTATGCCCCATACCTTTTCCCTTCTCTTTTTGGCCACAATCATGGGTGGTGGGGAGAGTGAAGCACCCACAGTTCCCAGCTGGGGACAGGCCTAGGTTTTTCCCTTGTGTTCCAACCTAAGATGCGGAATAACCTATGCCTACATGCAACATCAGACTGGCAGGTCTGAAGCCCACCGGGGCTTTCAGCACAGGGGCCCCCACCCTCTTCCAGGCCTCCCAGCTTTTGCCACAAGTAGGTTTGTCACCTTGCCATTATTTTACCGGCCTGACTAGTAGAATTTATACTTCACACCAATGTTATTAATAGGGAAAAAATCTAAATATATAGGTATTTTTTTCCTAAAAAGTTGTCAACCCTAGCCGCATCCATCCATGTCCTGTAGTCGCGGCAGTGATCAGAGGGCAGTGTGGGCCCACGAGGGATTGGGGCCAATATTCCTTCTCCCTCTAATTCCTTCTTGGCTATCAATCTTTTAAAGAGTAAGAGGAGAGCACTCAAAACGCAGAATTAACTGCTTATAATTATTTATTTGAAACTGTGAAACACAAAATATTTCGGGCCTTTGACGCCCTTTCTCAAGTGTTTCTTGGCTATGCGTGCAAAAGAATTCTTTTGTGCACACATTTTAAACCTTTGTGTGCAGTTTTTAAAAACTGTGTGCTCAGGTCAGAATTAATACAACATTTTGCATTTTCACACAAAATTCTTTGTGCACACCACAATTTGTTTTGTGCGCTGGCCCTTAAAATTTGTGTGTGCACATGAGTTCACACCTTAGAGGGAGCATTGCCTGGGGCCACTGGGTTTTTATCTGTGTCCTGTTGGCCCAGTATGACCCTGCCTACATGCCTGCCCCTGCCCACCCCTCATGGATACAGCACTAATGAACACAGGCAGGGCTGTATTCATGGGGGCTGCTGCAGGTATCTTTGCTCCATTTTGGAACTCAAAGACCAGTGGCAATTTATTTAGAATGCAGGGCAAAGTAAAAAAAACACATATCTTGCCCTTTCATTGCATCCTGCCTTCAATGTCATACATGACCCCTTATGCATCAAAATAGGTGCAACTGGCAAATCACTACACAATGCAAGTATAAATCATAAGTACTATACAGGACGGAAATTGGATTGGTGCAAGCTTTGAACATTCAAGTATCTAGGGCTTTGCTTACCAAACATAAATGAACCCTTATATTTCCATGTAAAAAAAACTGAAGAAAGACTAAGGCAAAACGTTGTTTTTGTAAGCAAGGATAACAGATAGCAAGTAGGAAGCATTCTGCCAGGGCTAGTGTCAGACTTGCTCAATCTTCATTCATATGAATCTTCTGTTTGATACATTTTTGATACACTTACTAGCTCTTGAAGACCTCTGCATTTATAGCAACAGCTTTAACTCATCCTTCAGCATTAGCATTTTAAAGGGCAATCGATTCACATACATTAACCTATTTAGCATGCATGCCAGTTTCATGTAATCATACTGTCTTTCATCATTCATTTTGACTTCTTTTTTTTTGTGCAAGGATCATTTGCTAAAATCTTTTTCACAAGTCCCTTAATGTGTAGGTATATGCTGTCAGTTCTGATACCCCTTAGTGCGTTTACTACTATGGGTAAAGTGCCCAAGATGTCCTTATGTTTTAAGGAGCAAGTCCTCAATTTAGACCAACTATTGTTATCCATTTCTTGCAAACGGTTTGTTAGGGAGCGGTGCCAGAGTGCGGTAGGAGACAGTTCCCTCTATTCATGTCATGGTGCAAATGATTCTTGGGAAATCTCCACAGGAGATGAATGATCATTGGGCCTCTGAGTACAATTATTGCTGCAGTGGATTTTAATTATCCATAAAATTATATTCTTGTGTCTGCCCCAACCTCTTGTGAAAAACTGGTTTCTGAACCAGCAGCTACTTTTAAGATTCCTACTTCTGAGCATGAAATGCATCTCATTTGCTCTCAAGGAAATGTCTTAAAAGACCCCGCTCTCTTAGATTAGAATGGGATCTGCATGCAGTGATTTGCATATTAGTTTATTTGGGGACCAGTTTATAGAGAGTTTAAGTGGAAGTATCTAAGAGCAGGTGTTCAAGGATGGAAGAAAGTTTTGAATATCATTATGCTGGTTTTCCTACAGACTTGTTTATCATTTAGTTAAATTAACACTGCTAAAAGGGCATGTCAATCATGTAAATCTCCTCTTCTTCAGGCGATTAATCTCCCCGAACTGCCTTTCCACCGGCTAGAATCTTTTGCTTTGGGGGGATTCTATCTGGCGGGGAGGCAGTTCGGGGAGATTAGCCACCCGAAGAAGAGGCGAATCTCCCCAAATCTTCTTGTCTGTCTCTGCCCTTATAGTCCTGACTTTGCTCAGGGGCTCTACAGACTTCACAATATCACATCATCACTTATAATTGAATCTGGCCCTCCAACATACTTTATGACATATTACTGACCCACTACATGTAATAAGTTGGACAAGACTGATTTAAACAATGGTCTGCAGTATAACACCCTGAATGAAGAATCAAGGGTAAAAGTACTGGTGATATGGAGGTCTGTAAAAGAGCAGTTTTAAGGGAAAAGTGGTGCTAATAATATGCTATTTCAATTGAAATACAATTTTACCAACAGACCTACATTATTTATTACATAAAGGATAAAGTGACTCCAAAGGTGACTCCAAATTGTTCAATTCATTGTTCTCCCTGTAGCTGGCTGAAAAAAAACAATCACTGATTGGTTGCTATGGGTTACTGCCCACGGCAAATTTGCCCAGAGCTAATTAATGAGCCCCTGTTTGTTATATAATATCAGCAGTCTCATAGGAGTAAATGGGTGGGAGTGATCACCCCAGGGGAATGGGAGGGAACACTGAATACTTGCTTTGGAAAGACAGAGCAGGCATAGGATCACAGGACTGTATTACAGTATTGGTGGGAGGGAGGAGCTAGGTGGAGTGAGTGAAGATCTCTCAAAATAAATTTTCAAAAGCTGTTAATCAAGAAGCCTCATCATTACATTATTCTGTTTACTTTCTCAGAAGCTTATGGAAAAATGCAAAATATGTGTAATATACAATTATATGACTTACATAACAAGGATTCTTCATCCTGGGACCATTCACATAAGGATTAAGGCCACATCTCAGCACCTTGTACTGTTCTTTGCATCATCTAGCAGATCATTATAATCACATTTCAGAATCTAGACCACTAGTATTAAGGATTAATGCTCCAACAACATTGTGAAACCAAATATTTCATATCTGCATGGCCTTTTATTTGAAATCTGGCTAAAAGAATTCAAGCATGTGATTTTCTTTTTTAAACCTGCTACAATGTCAGGTGGTAGAAGTGACCAGTATCACCATGTATGCAAAATTATTAATGAGCCCCAGGCACAATAGGCCTTTGCTGCTAATTTAATCCGCACCATATGCAGATGACCGACGGAAAGGCTTTCAGAAAACAGAAAGCTTGTTGTGTTCAATGGGAACAGTTGCTTAGATCCAGCTGTTAACACGGCTTGTTAGGAAACACACAGAAACTTGATCATTTAATCTCAGTGTTTTTCTTTCTGTTTGGACGGCAACTGTACTTTACAACTAACTGACAAATACTGCTGCTAATATATATTATATATATAAGATATTGGCGTAAGCTATTATGTTTCTTTTCCTTACTTTTATTTCCCAGTATGTCAACATCAATATGCCCACGAATACACATACATGGTGGGCAAAAAGGGAATCTTAGCTTTTCCCTTGTACCTAACGTAAAAAATGTTTTCTCATGTGTCATGTAATAGCTCCTAATCACGAGAAGGCCGTCTCTCATAAACTCCATTTTATCCAAATAATCCAATTTTTTAAATATTATGTTCTTTTTCTCTTTCATAATAAAACGGTGCCTTATACTAAGGTACAATTCATTCATATTGGAAGAAAAAACAGCCTATTGGGTTTATTTAACGTTTAAATGATTTTCTAGTAGAATTATGTTATAAATATCCAATTATATAGATCACTTATCCGGAAAACCACAAGTCCCGAGCATTCTGGGTAACAAGTCCCATACCTGTATCTCAGTTAATCACAGCTGCTTGCTCTCCAGTCTGTTTGTGAGACACACATGTGTCTTAAAATCCAGAAAGCCCACAGACCCCAATGACTGGATCTTTCACATGAAAAATATTGATCCTTTTGGTGTCAGACATAACAGGGTGCTGCAAGTGACACTCAGGGTGCCTTAGGAATGAAGCAAGATGACTACCTCATCTCACATGACACCCATATGTGGCCTGAATATAGCTAGAAAATATATATATTTGTTCTTAATGACCTTGTGTTACTTCAAAACCTGAACTTTTCAGTATGACATAGACAGTGATATTCTGCAGTAGGTCTTCATTTTTAATTTTTTTTCCTTGTGGTTTTTAGAATTATTTCATTTTTTTCAGCACCTCTCCAGTTTGAAATTCTAACAGTTATCTAGTTGCTATGGCCCATTTCACCCTAGCAAACAGACAGTAGTTTGAATGAGGGGCTAGGATAAGAGGTCTGAGCAGAATGATAATTAATGCAGTGTAATAATAATAAAATGGCAGCCTTACTAAAGAATTTTTGGCTGCCTGGTCAATGACCCCATTTAGAAAGCTGGAAAAAAGTAGAAGGCAAATGCTTTAAAAACTCTTTAAATAAATAAAACATGAAGACCAACTGATGAGAATAGGGCATCCCCCCTTAAATTGTGGCTTCTCCCATTTTCGGAGTGTGAGAGTATTTTTGCTTTGTTATGGACAGATCAGAAAATGGCAAGACATGAGTTCATTTCTTATGCTTCTGATCTTCCATGGCCATAAAGTATTCTACATCTGTTCTGTTTTGTACTGTGTGAAATGTGCTCTGCATGTTTATTGAAGGTTTGTAGGCTTTAATTTCCATTTACAAAGATTAAAGCTGGCAGCTTCAGTATGAACTCATTTCAGACTCATTTTCCCAAACAATTTTCCATGAGCTAACTTATTCATTATCATGTTTCAAAAAGTTTCCTTAGATAAGTGAAACAAGTTGCCATGTGTTGTTAAGGACCTAAACTTGAAATAGTAGTTTTGTGGCCCATTTGTAGCTGGCATTGCTCGCAGTATTTCATGTTGCTTATATCAGCAGATATTCTGTACAAAATGGACTTCACAAGCCTATGTTGAATTGATAGGGACCCAGAAAACAGTAGAGAAAGTAGTAGAGAAAGTAGAGAAAAGTTAGACAAATGCACAAACAAGAGTTATTTTGTTTTTTGTATGGAGTTATTACTGGAGTCTTGACTTATAGGATCAGTGATTATGTTTCAGCCTTATTCACTCCTGTAAGGGGTTTCTATCACACACATATTGACAGCCAGGCCTTGTAAGTGATATGAATGAATAATATCTGAAAGCTCTAAAACTATTTCATATACAGTAAGTACTGCCTATTGATGGAATTCTCTGCTATATCTTCTACAATTCTATAAAATTGTATAGGGATGGTGTTAGGTGGTCAGCCAACATGTCTCTTAAGTTTTGACTAATAAGACATTAGGGCTGATTTGAATATAGCTCTAGCTCCAGGGTCCCACAGTGGAATGCTTCAAAATGCAGAGCAACCATGCAGACATCATTTTGACACTGAGCAATAGAAACAACATCTTGACACCAACACCATTGCGTACTGAATGCAATTGCGCCACGTGTAATATGCAGATGCAATGACACTGAAATTATCAGAAAAACACTGCATGGTGAGAAAAAAACATAACAACTTTCACCTGAAATTGCATCTTGCACACTGCACTTGTAATATTAAATCCACGTATTGCTGGTTAATATTCAAAACAAATGTTAAAGGAGTGTTAATAAGATGATTCTAGACAAAAAAAGCTGGTATATATATATATATATATATATATATATATAATACACAAAAGCCATGAATATCTTGTCAATTATATCCTTATAAACGGTGAGTTCTGATGTCATCAGTTATAAACGGTGAGTTCTAATGTCATTTCTGTCACATGACTCACTGAAACTTGTATATTATAATAAATAAAGTACCCCCAGTTGTAAAATATGAGGATATTAGAAGTTACCTCGGAGTTCCATTCGGCCTCGTGTTTTTATATGGTCATGAAACTCCTCGGTAACTTATAATATCCTTATATTTTACAAGAGGGGGTACTTAATTCACTATATATATACTTTTTTATGTATTTTGTTCTATAGTAAATCAACTGTTCCTGGTTAAGAACTGGAAATCTATGGATTTATTGCAGTTCTGCAGGATTTTAGCTTGTGATGGGTCTCAAATAAATAGATCACAGGACTGGCAGGAGGCTCTCTTTAAGAATATCTTTAAGATTTCAATGGGGTCTGTTACCCTAAGAAATAACTCAAAATTATTTTCCATTGTGTTAACTTTACTTACACAAGATAAATCTCATTTCTTCATTCTTTTGGAATCCACAATTAAAGCACATAGCCAATTGCCATTTTGTGAACACTGTTGTGTTATGGATGTGTTCAAAAAGACTTTGGGTTTCATGTAGCTAGATAACCATTTGTGCAGAATATGGCATTAAATCTAACATTGTGCTTTACACTATCTACAGTTTGCACATACACTTGGAAATAGTGATGCCATTTTTGAGGTCCATCATACAAACCACAAATTACCCTTGACAATGACAGCTCCACCATAGGATCCAGGACAATATCCTGAAACTGAAAGCAATTTCTCATGGAAATTAAAATAGTTGTTCACTTGTAAAATGTGAAATGCCCTTTGCATAGTGATATCTTTACCAGATGAGCTTTCTTTCCACCTAGCCAAGCAAAACAAATCCCAACCAGATCCAATTATCTTTCTAGGTACTGCCTTTCAGTACAGTGAAGGCCAAGTGGCTATACTTTTCATCAAGTGAGTAGAGTATGTTTGCACAGTTGATGCACTGTTCCATTTTCTTTTAAATCGGGCTACAAATATCACAACAGATTGATGGTGCTAAACTCTAAACAGAATCAATTTCATAAAAAATGCTTGTTTAGCAAAACAGCTACCGATTGCAAGTGATTGCACATAATAATTTGACACCAGTTCAGAACACTCCATACAATATTATTAATAATTTAGTATATCAGCAATTTACAGGATTAATTAATCACATAGAACCCTTTACTACTCACGTTTACTATTTTATGCAAAATAATTAGTGTAATGTTCCATTCTCTGACTAATGATATATTAGTGCCTTTACACTGACCAGACTAACATTGCCTTATCACCATCGTCAACGCTCTACTTTGCCCTATAACCCCAACCTGCCCTATGTATTCACTGCATTTTGCTCATATATGAACATACAAATATGGTGTTGGATTCAGTTTAGTACATGTATGGGACCTGTTATCCAGAATGCTCAGGACCTGGGGTTTTCAGATCTTTCAGTAATTTGGAGCTTCATACCTTAAAGGAAAACTATACCCCCAAAATGAACACTTAAGCAACAGATAGTTCATATCATATTAAGTGGCATATAAAAGAATCTTACCAAACTGGAATATATATTTAAGTAAATATTGCCCTTTTACATCTCTTGCTTTGAGCCACCATTTCGTGATGGTCTGTGTGCTGCCTCAGAGATCACCTGACCAGAAATACTTCAACTCTAACTGTAACAGGAAGAAATGAGGAAGCAAAAGACACAACTCTGTCTGTTAATTGGCTCATGTGACCAACCATACAGTACAGTGAATCCTACGATCCCAGGGGGCGGCCCTTATTTTTTAAAATGGCAATTTTCTATTTATGATTACCCAATGGCACATACTACTAGAAAAGTATATTATTATGAAAATGGTTTATTTACATGAAGCAGGATTTTACATATGAGCTGTTTTATGCAATATCTTTTTATAGAGACCTACATTGTTTGGGGGGTATAGTTTTCCTTTAAGTCTACTGTAATATCATGTAAACATTAAATAAACCTGATAAGCTGATTTTGTTTCCAATAAGGATTATTTATATCTTAGTTGGGATCAAATACAATGTTCTGTTTTATTATTACAGATAAAAAGGAAATTATTTGTCAATATTTGGGTTATTTTATTATAATGGAGTATATGGCCTTTCTGCAATTCGGATGTTTCTTGATAATGGGTTTCCGGATAACGGACCCCATACCTGTATTGGGAAAAAGATTGAGCCAAATACTAAAGCACATCCAATGCTTAATTTGAGTTTGGAATCGAGCTGAATAAAAAAAACATAGTTTTGGTATATATGCAATAATAATAGCAATGCCCAGGACTAAATGCTGAACAACCCTTTTGCACCAAATGAAAACCTGCTCCTATGAGAGCACTTGTCCCATCAGTCAAAGTTCAGTTGATAAAGAGAATGTTTGTTATGGCTGAGCCAGACATCCTCTCCCATCAATCACAGCTAACCGTCGAAATGCAGGTGCTGAATTCATATCAGATGAAGATCCTTTCTCATAATTTGACTACTAAGTGCTGCTTCACTTTTTCCCTGATTTTTACAAGCTGAATGTGCAATAAAGAGTGTATCAAACCAGTTTTCTTTAGAATGAGATATATTTGTTCAGGGTCTGATTCAGTTTTTAAGAAAGTCACACTCAATCAGATCCATCTGGGGCACAGGTTGCCTCCCATAATTAGGGAACAGCACTCTTAAATACAAATACAATCAATATATTAATTTTATTTAGTGCGTGTGACTGTCAACCTTGAGCTTTATACCTTAGATATGCATTAATGGTGGCTGTTATACAGGTATGGGATCTGTTACCAGAAGGCTATGAAAATACATTAGGGGGAATGTAATTAAAAATTGCAAGCAATGTTTAAAATGCTGTTTTTGCAAATGTTTTGTGCAGCTCGCAATTTAAAATAATTTGCTGGTGAATATTACATTGCTAAGCAAAGGTTAGCGTTAACACCTGCATCTTCTCTGTATTAATTAGCCATAATAATGGTTAATAAAGGTTCTTCTTAATGTTTAAATGACGTTAGTAGGCTTAATTAACCCCTAATTTATAAACTGAACTTACTGCACCAGCCTAAAAGTTCAGCATCTCAATAGTAGTAATGATCCAGACCTTCACAACTGTCACAGAGACACACACATGCTCAGTGTGCTTTGAGTAACATTTGAGAAGCTTAGGGGTCATTGCAAATTATCAAGCAGAAAATGAGGTTTGCATGTCATATAATCAAATGCCACAGGGCTGATTATTAAATTATTATTGATGCAAATTGCACTTGTTTCAGAGCTGTCATTTAATGAGAAACTAAATTAATTACTAATTAGCCTTATATTTTGACATTTATATTCCATGTACACAGTATATTGTCCCCAAGCTCAGTAAGTGACAGCAACACAGAGCATGTGCAGTGAATCCGCAGAAAAGAAGATGGGGAGCTACAGGGGTATCTTTGGAGGGACAGATCTTTACTGTACAGGCACTATGTTTAATATGTACAAACATTGTTTGACTAAACTATATATATATATATATATATATACGTCTATTGCAGTACCACTCATGCTTGATTTATTTAGTGTGTAGAATCAACGTTGCTATAAACTAATGGAAAGAGGCAGCTTCCTGGCTGAATGTAAAGTATATTAAATTACAAAGACAATTTGGGTGGATACAGCTAGAAACTGATTTCATTCTTGTGGGATTTTGGTTTGGCTCATTCAGAATGCCATACTTTTTATTCTAATAATGTTCTAGTCAATTATAGTTCCCTTAGTTGCAATTCCGGATATAACTTATGGCTATGAATACATACTATTTTTAAAAAATGTTTTATGTATTTTGTATTTCATTTATGTTTACCTGATATCTGACCCTAATGGCACATCAGAATAAATTTCCAGGAATTTTTTAGACAACGATGTAACTTTCATCCCAAACCTCACCCAAACTGGTCTTCAAGCTGCCCTATCCCCATTTGCTGGTGTGGGAACCTTAGGGAGCCCGATTGGTTACTAAGCCACCCTGTGGGAGATAATTGCCATTTTATGTAGATTGTCATGAACTTTTTTAGATAATTCCTAGAATTTTATCGAAAAAAGCAAGACGCAGCGAGTTGCAGAAAGTTTGTGCACAGAGTTTGTTATTGTATTATTGTAAATAATGTTCAAATGGCTTGAGGTTTTGAACTGGTTACCAAGCAAGTTTTGTAATCCAGGGATCTATTTCCTAACCAATCATGTTGATTAAAGAACCTTGTCAATACTGCAAATCAGGGAGCTTTCACTTAGTCACAATTCATAGATGGGCTCCTCTTTTACAGTCAGTTTCCGAATGTTTTTTTTATTTTGTAGAAGCCACAGTTTTAATTAATTTGTTCTCCACACCCATCCATGAGCAGGGCTGTAGAAGTACAGAGAGACATCTGGCTGCTTGATATATCAGACTGTTTGATTTATGTAGTTATGTTCTTGTGTTGTTCAGGGGCAGAGAAGGAAGGGTTGGTTTATTCCTTCACCTTCAGAAACGAAGTGTGGGTTTGTAGCTCTTTTGGAACAAAAAGTATCCTCCTTATAGCATTTTGGTGTTGGTGGGGTATAGGCATTTGTAGCTCAATAACAGCTGGAGACCTGCATCCTTGATGAAAATTTAATTTATTAAATAAAGGACGCATCTAGATCTAAGGGTCCAGCATGGCAAATAACCTCTCTGACCTCCCTTAAAGCTAGATTTTTGGTTGGGATGGGGAACACCGAAACTTACCACAAAACTAGCTAGAATAACAAATCAGGTTTGGATGGCATCTGGGGATAATAGGCATTACAAAAAGATTATTTAGCCAGCCATGTATAGTAGCGCTAGCGACGTCAAGAAAAATTTGTAAATTTTTTTTTAATAAGATCGGACTTTTAAAAAATCACAAATTTTCTGGCATCTCAGAGCTGTTGAGGTTGCATATAAGTCAATAGGAGAAGTCCCAATGATTTTTTGATATGCACTGGGTTTCGTGCAATACCCCAAAGTTTTTCGGGTGAAAAATCTGAAAAATATCTTGAAAATTAAATGCAAAATTATAAGTGCATTACATACTTGTAAGCAAATAAAAGGTTTTACACTATGGGCAAAGTGCCTCTCTCCTCTTAATTTCATTATCAGATTGCCATGAGAGGGAAATTTGTAAAGGCACTGGGAGGAAGTCTGTGAGTAGGCACTCCTGCCGTACAAATTGTTAATTGTGGAGACAAAATTTTAACTAATACATATACACCAATGTTCATGGTCTGTGATGGTGATTAAAGGAGGACTAATCCCACCAATAAGAAAAGCCCCTACCTACTACCCTAGATAGTCCCCCTCCCTGCTTCCCCTCCACATAGTTCATTACCCCTGAAAGTGTCCAAAATACATTGCTCATGTATCAGTGCAGAGTAAGTGCAGCGGAGCTCATGGGAGCAATTTTCTTGATCTTCAGTGGTCATCTGTAAGGGAGCGCTGTATTGGCGAATGTGCTGTTGGAGCAGTCTTCCAGTTCATAGCAAATGCACATGCACCAAAAGTGCCATGAATTGCCAAAGGGAAGGAAGAGGACGCGAAGAAGACTGAAGATCGGGAAAATGGTGCCCATGAGCTCTGTTGAGCTTACTCTGAAGGGGAAAGCTGGGGGGGGGGGCTATCTAGGGTAGTAGGTAGGGCATTTTCTTATTGGGGGGGTTTAGTTTAAACATAAATACTACACTGTATATTATTTTCTATTATTTCCCTTTCCTTTGTTGTACTCCTTCGCCAGCCTTAGGGCGCTGATGATTATTGGATAATCTGGGTCTCAAGCTTGCTTTGTTGACATCTCATGGAGTTACTAATGTGAAAATCTGCAACGTTGATTATGTTTTTTTTTTCGTCTCTATTTGTATATGTTGGTTTTTAAAGAAATATCTAAAACTAAAGTAGAACATATTGTATTTTTTAGGAGTTTCATTTGGAAAAGATGGGTCATTCCTTCATATGCTCTGGGATCTTCCCACTGATTCTATTCCAATGGCTTGGAACTACATTATCACTGAATCTTGAGGATCCCAATGTGTGTAGCCATTGGGAAAGGTAAGATGTCCACCAGTCTTTTGTGCCTGGAAACTGGCTTACACCTTCATTATTAATATGCCTGCCAGTAATCATTGCAAGATCAGCATTGTGCAAATTAAGCATCCCCGTCTTTTTGTGAATTTATATAATTATTACAAAAAGTTAAGTATCTTTAAGCCACCATTTCTTGTTTCCAAAAATAACCATAATACTTGTGTATACAAAGATATCAGGGAAGAATATATGCAGACTCATCTGTATTTTGTGCAACCCCTTTTGGTGCATTCTGCTGAAGATGAGACCTTAGAAAAGGCTGCAGGCATTAGAAAAGACACACATTATATTTTACTCTCTAATTCTATTCAGTGGTTCACACATGCAGTTATTTTGCTGAATTTTCACTTCGAAAAGCTCTTGCTAGATATATACGCAGAAGTCAAGACATACCATGACTTCTCTTGTTGGTTTCCATCTGTTTCTCTTTTTCCCACGAGTTAATTTGTATGAAAACGTTTGTAAATAAAAGCATGTGTCTCAATATGGTTCACACATAATTTGCTTTTTCTCATTGCTTCCAAGTAGTTACGCCTCCATTTCTACTGTTTTCCTGCTATTATTAGTGTTCTGAAAACAGTCAATATGGCAGGGAACAAGGCATTACAAAATCTTTCTCTATTTAATTTTTTTATAACAAAGAGTGTAAATGGACTGCCTTCTTGTGCTATAGTCGTCCTTGCATTTCCTTACAATCCCAGCCTATACACAGTTAAATTATCCTGTATTAAAAGGGTTAGCAATTCACAGGAATAATTAATTCCACCCATTTGGAACATGCAATTCAGTTCTGGTCTCCAATATAAAAAGAGGACACCATATATCAAGTGTGTAGATCAACAATCAACATTCTACTATTAACTAAAAGGCAATGTAGGATTTTGGAAATGGGCTGGCCAAGTTTTGTTTGTTTACAATGGAGAAGATGCATAGGTGGTCAGAATAAATGGGGTAAGTCTCAATGGAGCTGAGGCATTTAAAGTTGAAGTTACTCGTACACTGACGTTTAGTCAATCTTCCTAAACTTAGAAATTAACCTGTCATTATTTTGCAAATAAAAAAAGCTATCTTGTTATTAGGGTCAGGGACACCAGCTTCAAAAAAGAATTGACTATGTGGCTTCACTTTTATTTTTAATCTAATTTTTTTATGGCTTGTCTTGAAATTAGATCTCTTTAATGAGTTCTCTTTAAAGATGTTACCATGAAAAAAACTGTACTGGAAGCCTTTAACAGGTATAAGGGATCAAAAGACTGGTCATTATTGGGTTTCAGCAATATCCACAAGTACAGATATGGGATCCATTATCCAGAAACCCGTTACCCAGAAAGTTCTGAGTTATAGGAAGGCCATCTTCCATAGACCAAAACCAATTAGGACCGCTCCAAACTCACCACTCTTTAGCTGCTCCCCTTGGTATCCTGGGTGCTCAGTCCACAGCGCCCCCCACTGCCAACATATGATAAACGAACAGGAGGACGGCACTCTGGAAAAAGGCAGGTTTTTCTTGCAAGATTCTGCAGAAATACATGGCCATGTATTTCTGCAGAATCTTGCAATAAAAACCTGCCTTGTACCCGGAGTGCCGTCCTCCTGTTCGTTTATCATCTGCCATAGACTCCATTTTAATCAAATATTTCACCTTTTAAAAAATGATTTCATTTTTCTCTGTAATAATAAAACAGTACTTTGTACTTGATCCAAACTAAGTTATAATGAATCTTTATTGGTGGCAAAACAATCCTAATTACAGAAAGACCCCTTATCTGGGAAACTCCAGGTCCCAAACATTCTGGATAACAGGTACCATACCTGTATTAGTACATCTGAAAGAATTTCTTATAGAAGTGAGGAGAGCATACCAAATGCAGATTGCTGCTGCAAGGTAATATGAAGAAAACGGCAAGCACTCCTGGAACCACTCGTAGGTAAAATCAGCTTTTATTCAGTCGGTTAAAAACATGGAATCCTGACGCGTTTCGTATCTCACCGATACGTAGTCATAGGCATAATGAACAGAGTAACATGTCGGCTTATTTAAATTGTTAAACCGGAAATGACATATAAGATGACACTGTATTTAAATCTCAAATAGGTTTCTTTAACCATTTCGTGTACATCCATTTTAAAATGTTAAATATAAAACAAAAAATGTTTTCAAATTAACTGAAGAAAAACCAATACAAATTTTCTTTCAACTTGTCTAGCTATATAGCCAAATAACCTACTACTGCAATGTTTCTCAATCCATGTTTCCAAAATGTATTAATCTCTTAAACAAATGTTGCATTTTTAAACGTCTTAGAGCAACTAGTTACAATTTTGTTTGTTTTATTAAAACTTTTATGAATGCTAGAATTAGCTATACTTTCTTTTCAAAAGGAAACAATGAGTTGAAAGTTGAACTATAACCTTCACTATGGATTGAAAACATATAAGGGTAATACAGGGTGTATGTAGTCTGAAATAAAGCACCTTGCAGCAGCAATCTGCATTTGGTATGCTCTCCTCACTTCTATAAGAAAGTGTATATACCACTGACCAGCGGGAGGTCATAGAGGATAGAAGCACCAAAGAACAGTGGCTTAGGCAGTGCGCTGGAATACCCATAGCTACATATGAAAGAAACATAAGAAGATGTGTTAAAGTCCACAACCCTAGTTTTTCTCATGGAATTCACATATTTACATGTTGCCATCAGAGTATAAATACACGACTGTGCTCACTGATATATTTCTGCAGTGTTTCCCTATTCACTGAAGGTTTGTTTTATTTTCCAGCTATTCTGTTACAGTTCAGGAATCGTATGCACATCCATATGACCAGGTTTATTACACCAGTTGCACAGACATATTGAACTGGTTCAAGTGCACACGGCATAGGTATGTCTTCATTACTAAAATAATCCTACACATATATATATATATATATATATATATATATATATATATATATATATATATATATATAAATATATAATACACAAAAGCCATGACTATTATTATTATTATATCCTTATAAACGGTGAGTTCTGATGTCATCAGTTATAAACGGTGAGTTCTGATGTCATTTCTGTCACATGACTCACTGAAATATGAGGATATTAGAAGTTACCTCGGAGTTCCATGACCTGCATAAAAACACTCGTACTTTGGCCTCGTGTTTTTATATGGTCATGAAACTCCTCGGTAACTTATAATATCCTTATATTTTACAAGAGGGGGTACTTTATTCACTATATATACTGAGCCTCTTTATGTTTATAAGGTACATCATTTTATTGAAATATAGAAATCATAAAAGAGCTTATATACAATGTAAAGTGTTGTAGCTTATTTTAAGGGTATAATTTATATTTACTACATTCATAGATAGAACAGACACAATGAAAGCCATTCCATAAGGGTATAATTTATATTTATTACATTACCAGTGTTGGGATTGTTATACACAGTTGAACAGACACAATGAAAGCCATGCCATGCTTTTACCCAACAGAATAAGTTATCGCACTGCATATAGAAGAGGAGAGAAAACAATGTACAGGCGCAAGTCTCAGTGCTGTCCTGGATTTTATGAAAGTCAGGAGATGTGTATTCGTAAGTAATCTGCTTCTTCCTTACCTTATGCAATGTTGTTATTGTCCATATGATTTAATTATGCTTATTACTGAAAACCTTATGTTATGCTGAGTAAAATAATTCAGTGATGTACATTTCCTTTTTAAACAAAATGTCTGCTGATTGTTGGGCGAGCAACCTTGGTACCTTTGCACTCCCAAATAAGAAATGTATATAAGTGCTTATACCACTTTAATGGCTTGGGGATTATTTAGTAAAGGTCAAATTTCAGAGCTATGTGAACTTTTTCTCGAATGGTTTCTAATTTAAGAAAAAATGCAAAAAGCTTGAATCAGCAAGTTCGGGGTTAACAACCAAATTGATCAAGTTCTCTGTGAGAAAAAAAAAACTTGAATCGCTCAAATTGATCGAGTTTTTGAGCAAAACTCTCTGAAAAAAGCTGAAACATCATGAAGGCTATTAACATCTTCAAATGGATCAAGGGACCTCTGTCATTGACTTCTACATGACTTTGACAGGTTTTAGATGGTGTATTTTCAGATTTTAGTTATTTCCAGGGTTGGGGTATAATAAATCTTGAAAAAATTGAAAATGTATTTTTAACCTCAAAAATCTATTTTTGACCAAAACTTGATTTTTTGTGTGGAAAACACAACTCAGCCTTTGATAAATAACCCCCTAAGTGTAATTTTGGTATTCTAGTGTGCTCCTTCCTATTTCTTCCATTGTGGATTACTGCTGGTGCCTCGCAAATATGGGGGCCCCAATTTTGGACACCTTAGTCTATAAGGAACAGCCAAGACAGCTATTACGTTATTTTACTTTCATGTATTACTCAGATGTACTGGTTATAATGAGGAAGTTGGTTTCAGTGATGCCCCAAGTAAGTGACTATGTACTGGCAAATTCATTAGGGCATGGTCTGTGCAAACCTGCTCTAAGACGAAGGGTTGTTTGTTAGGGAATTGAAGGAAACCCGTTATGCAGAAAGCTCTGAATTACAGAAAAGCCATCTCCCATAGACTCCATTTTAATCAAATAATTCAGAACTTTAAAATGGATTTTCTTTTTCTCTGTAATAATAAAACAGTACCTTGTACTTGATCCCAACTAAGCTATAATGAATCTTCATTAGAGACAAAAGAATCCTGTTGGGTTTATTTAATGTTTAAAATCATTCTGAGTAGACGCGATATATGGAGATCCAAATTACAGAAAGATCCCTTATCCGGAAAACCCCAGGTCCCAAGCATTCTGGAAAATAAGTCCCATACCTGTATTGTGGTGGTGTTACTTGTATCTGTTTTATACTACAGTAGTAATTAGCATTGGAATTATTATGAGCCATGCAGAGAATCCTTGTTAAATGTGATCTAGCTTAGTCTTTTTCTTTTATCATCCATGTGCCCTGGGTGTTTGGGTCATTTTGTTTTCCTCTGCATGGAGAAATGCTTGCTCTGGGATAAACAATGAAATATTCTATATCATATCAGTCAATGATAGCATTCTTCTGTTTTAGTATAATAGAATGTCATTCAACTTTCTTTACTTCATTTTCAAGCACAATATACCGTATACGTTTGTTTTGTATAGGATCACAGTCCCTGATAACTCAGCAGCCAATAATTTTAATTTGGGACAGTCTGGGGCCTCAGTCTAGTGGTTTGGCATTGCTCATATTCTGTAATCCTTTATATCCACTTGTGGTTATTAGTTATTCTGGTCATCTTTTGGTGTGTGGCTTTACAGCAGGCCTTAAAGAGGGTTTATACAGATGAAGAACCATTAAGTTCCTCATTTGTATTACAATTAGAAGTATTTCAGCAATGATCCATTTGACGTATCAGTAGTATCAAAAATAGTAGTAGTATCAAAAATAACAAGAATTTCTACCTATATTAATGGCACTTGAGTTTTATAACAATAATCCACATAGCACATAAATGCAGGCTCTTTAATTGTACATTTTAATAATAGCGTAAATAGCGCCAATAAGAAGATAAATCTTAAAACAATATTCCGATTTTAAAATTGCAAAAGTTTTTTGTGAACCCGCTTAAAAAAAGAATTATCCATAGATGGTAGTAGAATGTGGCCATTTTGGGGGATTTTGCCTCCTCCACATAAAACTGCAAAGGCTGCAAGTCCCAGAGGGACCAAAGAGTGAAGAGATGATTGGCAAGAGCAGATGTCTGGTGACTGTAATCCAGGGATGTCAGACATGTGGTCCTCCAGCTGTTCAGAACTACAATTGCCAGCACCTAACAGCTGGCTGAGAATCCTGGGAGCTGTCACTCACAGCAGCTGAAGAGCTATGTTTTTGAGGTCTTGGCTATAATCTCTATGCGAGCTCATGCAAAGCTCCACAGAACAGTGATCCTATTTATAAAGCCTTTTTCTGGTCAAGTTTATTTAGGGGGAAAACTTAATTTTTGAGAGAAGATACAGTATCACATGCAATAAATGTTCAGTATTACTGTATTGAAATGTATACCACTTGTTGCTCCTTAATGCCCTGAAATTCTAAAGGGCATGTTTTGAATACACATTGTTTGCTTTTGTGGGTATATTTACAGCAGCTCTCTGCATAGCTTCTGCTGTCCAGCATTTTCTAAGTGGCGTATTCTTCACTGGCTGCCACTTGCATGAAATACATGTATGAATGGCACACAACAGCAGTGTTTTTTTGGTGCTTCTCTGCCACCACAAAAGTTGAGAAGATGCCCTATGTAGCATGGCCCTTAAAGGAAAACATTAATTAAGTAGACTTTCTTTTGCATCTGATTGCTGGGCCCACCATTTGGTGAAATGCGGTGGGGGAGGGAGAATAATTTTCTGTTACCATAGCAATTTTGTTTTTCTTTTTTACATAAATGTAAATCAGCGAAGTCCCTGCAGACGGTAACGCTGGAGAATCATCGCCAGCATTAGTCACGTCGCACTTTAGTAAATCTGCCCCATGGAGATCCAAATTTTGAAAAGATCCCATATCCATAAAACCCCAGGTCCTGAGCATTCTAGATAACAGGTCCCATACCTGTATGATGTCTGAAGCAAAGAAAAACAATCGACTAGCCAAAACACATAATGCTCCAACTGACTAAACCATTGAAACACTTGACTTGATTCATTTGTGTAGTGCATGTTTTTGTGAGTTTGCCTATGGTTGTTGGGCAAATAATAATGGCTGCAGCACATATGGTGCTACAAATTGTGGACATGATCAAAACGTTACTAGCCCAGGATGGATTTCTGTTCATTGTAACAGAAAACGATTCAGGTCTCCTGGCAGCCGCTGTTGTGCTTTTGAACATTAAAGGAATTGTTCAGTGTAAAAATAAAAACTGTGTAAATAGATGGGCTGTGCAAAATAAAAAATGTTTCTAAAATAGTTAGTTAGCCAAAAATGTAATGTATAAAGGCTGGAGTGATTTAATGTATAACTTGTCAGTCAGACACTACTTCCTGCTTTTCAGCTCTCTTGGTTTACACTTAGAAAGGAACCAGCAGCACACTGTATTCAAGTTGCACAAAGTGTACCAAAATTTATTAAGCCCACATCATACAAATAGGCAACGTTTCGGGCCTACAAGGCCCTTTATCAAGTCTTGGTTTACACTGACTGGTTACCCTGGCTACCAGGCAGTAACTAGAGATGGCGCGAACTGTTCGCCGGCGAACTTGTTCGCGCGAACATCGGGTGTTCGCGCTCGCCGGAAGTTCGCGAACGTCGCGCGACGTTCGCCATTTTGGGTTCGCCATTGTTGGCGCTTTTTTTTGCCCTCTCACCCCAGACCAGCAGGTACATGGCAGCCAATCACGAAGCTCTCCCCTGGACCACTCCCCTTCCCTATAAAAACCGAAGCCCTGCAGCGTTTTTTTCACTCTGCCTGTGTGTGCTGAAGAGATAGTGTAGGGAGAGAGCTGCTGCCTGTTAGTGATTTCAGGGACAGTTGAAAGTTTGCTGGCTAGTAATCGTTTTGATACTGCTCTGTTATTGGAGGGACAGAAGTCTGCAGGGGTTTGAGGGACATTTAAGCTTAGGTAGCTTTGCTGGCTAGTAATCTACCTTCTACTGCAGTGCTCTGTATGTAGCTGCAGTGGGCAGCTGTCCTGCTTCTGATCTCATCTGCTGACTGCTGCAATAACAGTAGTCCTTGTAAGGACTGCTTTTATTTATTTTTTTGTTGTTTTACTACTACTACTACTACTACTACTACTACTACTACTACTATAAGAGCCCAGTGCTATTAGTCTAGCAGTGTTGGGGAGTGGGACTGGTGTGCTAATCTGCTGCTCCTAGTAGTTCAGCAGCACCAACTGTAATTTTTTTTTTTTAATATTCATTTTTTTTTTATTTTACTTTTTTTTATTTTACTACCGCTGTAGTAGTGTATAAGTTGACCTTTTAGGCATTATTTGCCCTGTAGGCATTTTTTGCCCAGTGTGTTATTCAACCAACAGCCATCTAGCTGTGTGACCTTGTTCACATTCTGTCTAAATATCCATAATATTACCGTCTCCAGAAAAAACACCGGAGTGACTTTTTTCAAGCAGCCATAATAAATTTTACGTAATCCGTATCCATCGCTGTAGTAGTGTATAAGTTGACCTTTTAGGCATTATTTGCCCTGTAGGCATTTTTTGCCCAGTGTGTTATTCAACCAACAGCCATCTAGCTGTGTGACCTTGTTCACATTCTGTCTAAATATCCATAATATTACCGTCTCCAGAAAAAACACCGGAGTGACTTTTTTCAAGCAGCCATAATAAATTTTACGTAATCCGTATCCATCGCTGTAGTAGTGTATAAGTTGACCTTTTAGGCATTATTTGCCCTGTAGGCATTTTTTGCCCAGTGTGTTATTCAACCAACAGCCATCTAGCTGTGTGACCTTGTTCACATTCTGTCTAAATATCCATAATATTACCGTCTCCAGAAAAAACACCGGAGTGACTTTTTTCAAGCAGCCATAATATATTTTACGTAATCCGTATCCACCGCTGTAGTAGTGTATACGTTGATCTTGTGGGCATTATTTGCACAGTGTTTTCTTCAAACCGCCATCTAGCTGTGTGAGCTTGTTCACGTTTTGTCTAAATATTGATAATATTATCGTCTCTAGAAAAACCACTTGAGTTACTTTTTTTCAAGCAGCATTCTTATATTTTACGTAATCCGTATCCACCGCTGTGTATACGTTGACCTTGTAGGCATTATTTGCACAGTGTTTTCTTCAAACCGCCATCTAGCTGTGTGAGCTTGTTCACATTTTGTCTAAATATTGATAATATTATCGTCTCTAGAAAAACCACTTGAGTTACTTTTTTTCAAGCAGCATTCTTATATTTTACGTAATCCGTATCCACCGCTGTGTATACGTTGACCTTGTAGGCATTATTTGCACAGTGTTTTCTTCAAACCGCCATCTAGCTGTGTGAGCTTGTTCACATTTTGTCTAAATATTGATAATATTATCGTCTCTAGAAAAACCACTTGAGTTACTTTTTTTCAAGCAGCATTCTTATATTTTACGTAATCCGTATCCACCGCTGTGTATACGTTGACCTTGTAGGCATTGTTTGCCCAGTTTTTTTGGCCGCAGCCAATGAAGCACAGAGGCCAGAAAAAATATGCCACATAAATGCTGAAAATAGTCATTTTTTGCCATACGTTGACTCAACGTATATGGCAAAAAATGACTATTTTCAGCATTTATATGGCATATTTTTTCTGGCAACTGTGCTTCAGTGGCTGCAACCAAAAAAACTGGGCAAACAATGTCTACAAGGTCAACGTATGGCGAAAAATGACTATTTTCAGCATTTATATGGCATATTTTTTCTGGCAACTGTGCTTCAGTGGCTGCGTCCAAAAAAACTGGGCAAACAATGCCTACAAGGTCAATGTATGGCAGTTGTTTAAAGAGAACAGTAGATTACTAGCCAGCAAAGCTACCTAAGCTAAAATGTCCCTCAAATCCCTGCAGACTTCTGTCCCTCCAATACAGAGCAGTATCAAGCAGATTACTAGCCAGCAAACTTACTATCATCTGTCCCTGAAATCACTAACAGCTCTCCCCCTACACTATCTCTTCCAAGCACACACAGGCAGATTTTTCAGATAAATTTTTGCCCTTGATCCCCCTCTGGCATGCCACTGTCCAGGTCGTTGCACCCTTTAAACAACTTTAAAATCATTTTTCTGGCCAGAAATGTCTTTTTTAGATGTTAAAGTTCGCCTTCCCATTGAAGTCTATGGGGTTCGCGAACCGTTCGCGAACCGCTCGCATTTTTGCGCAAGTTCGCGAATATGTTCGCGAACTTTTTTTCCGACGTTCGCTACATCCCTAGCAGTAACGAATCAGAGACTTGAGGGGGGGCCACATGGGTCATATCTGTTGCTTTTGAATGTGAGCTGAATGCTGAGGGTCAATTACAAACTCACTGAACAGAAATGTCCCATGTGGCCCCCCTTCAAGTCGCTGACTAACTCAGAGTTATAGAGCTGAAAAGCAGGAAGTTGGATTCTAGCTGTTTTATTAGACATCTGTTCACTCCAGCCTTTATACATTACATTTTTGGCTAACTAACTATATTAGAAACATTTTTTATTTTGCACAGCCTATGTATTTATGCAGTTTTTCTTTTCACACTGAACTATTCCTTTAATTCAGGGTGGCGACTCCAGTGCATGTGAAGTAATCCTGGGTGGGTAGAGGTGTTTTCAATGCTGTCACAATTACCATGTGGTAAATTCACTAAAGAGCGAATTGTTATGTCAGCAAAATGCAAAGTTGCTTCTTGGCAGCCAAATGCTGGCGATGTTTCTCTAGCGTTAATTTGTCAGCGCGAACATTTCATAGCAAATTTTCGCTAAGGTTCATTTATGCCTAGTAGAACTTCGTTAGTACTCTTACGCTTAGGTCAATTTGAATAGGGCGGATACATATAGATCGTATAGACGTTTTTATTACAGATGGTGTAAATGCTTGAAGTGGCCACTTATTATTACAAATGTTCACGGAATCAAAATAAAGACAAAAAGATACCCAAAACCAGGCCCGGATTTGCGGCAAGGCCGCATAGGCCCGGGCCTAGCGTGGCAAAAAATAGGGGCGGCATGCCGCCCAGCCGCATTATGGGGACGTTCGCGTCCCCGTTCAACTACACCAGCTGTGCCGGCTGGGAAGGCGGGCGCTAGGACCGCGCGGCCGCCTGGTCGGACCGCGCGGCCTAGGGGCGGCCGGAAAAGAAATCCGGCGCTGCCCAAAACATGAGCTCACCCTATAACAAATGTGGCATGACCTTCAAATTGGTAAAAAAATTTTTTTACCACAAATAGTTACAACTTTTAAACACAATCCCAATTAATAATATTAAAACATGACTGTTTTTTTACAACGTTTATGACTTTCAGTGATGTCACTGACATAAGATTGAGGAGGATGTAGCTTCATTTTATCAGTTCGCCAGGTCTAAGTTACGTTCTGTAAAATTCGCACTTTAGTGAATTTGTGGAAATACACCTGGCAATAGGGAGTGAAGATATGTTAGTGACGGTCTCTTTCACTAGCGAATTGTCATCTATGCTTTTTAGTAAATTGACGACGTGCCTGCGGATGGGATTTCAGGTGAATTTTCACTATATGATGGCCACTTAGCTCTTTAATAAATCTGCTCCATGTATGCCATAACCCTTTAATATAGACATTATCTGCCCTGTTTGTTTTTGCCTGTCCTGAACCTCCCCCTCCCTCAACTTATCTTCTTATATCACACAGTTATGTAAAATGAAATGGCTGTTGGTGTTTTATCCTCATTAGTTGCACAGCATCGCTGCCCTGCACTTCTGGATTTGATTCTAACTAGTGATGCACCAAATCCACTATTTTGGATTCGGCCGAACCCCCGTATCCTTTGTGAAAGATTCGGCCGAATACTGAACCGAATCCTAATTTGCATATGCAAATTAGGGGTAGGAAGGGGAATTTTTTTTACCTCCTTGTTTTGTGACGAAAAGTCACGCGATTTCCCTCCCCACCCCTAATTTGCATATGCCGGGCAGAAGGATTCGCTTGAATCTGAACCCTGCTGAAAAAGGCCAAATCCTGGCAGAAGCCCGGACCGAATCCTGGATTCGGTGCATCCCTATTTCTAACCAGGGCACTGCCTGCATACAGTTTGTATGTTCTCCCCATAGCTACATGGGTTTCCTCCTGTAGGCCAAAAAAAACATACAGGCAGGTTAACCGACTTTTATTCAAATTGACACTTGTGTGGCTTTGATAAAGTAGCTTCACTGGGACAGAAAATAAAAAGTAATTGATAAAAATACATGTAATATACCAGTGCTATATAAATAAAGCATACAAACTGAATACATTTTGACAACCCCTTTTGAAAGATGCCAACAGGCACTGGCACCTATGGAAGTCGCGCCATTCATTTCAGACTGCTTCTTTGTTCATATCATCAGACACTGTGTCAGTAAATGACAGGTTCAGGATTAACCCATGAGTGGGAGATGAGACAAATGGCTCTCCATTTAATAAGTTTAGCACAATTTTCAGATCCAGTTTCAGAGCGAATTCTCAGTAAACAGCTCTACAATTTGACTCTGGCATTGTTAATATTACTGTACAAGCAGCTGTTTCAACAAAATACTTCATGGTTTATTAGGTGGCTAAGGGGCCACTAGGGTTTTGTAGAAGAGTATTTCTACTGTAGGAAAGAATCTGTAATTAAGATTCACATTTGTGTAGAAAAGGAGGAGGAGTCAATTATTTGACACACATTATCCCTATGTCCCTGCTACCCTGTTTTACATAATAAGCCTATTTCCATGTCATTTTTTCTTCCATGTTTTAATAGTAAATCAACCAGTCATACATTTAAATATTACATTTTAAAGCAAATAGAATCCTGTGACTAAAAAGATTTTTATAAAGACAATGCTTATATTATGCAGTGCTTCATCAATAGAAGTACAGGTACAGGACCTGTTATCCATAATGCTAGGTACTTGGGGCTTTCCGGATAATGAATCTTTCCATAATTTAGATCTTTATACCTTAAAGGGGACCCGTCACCCAGACAGAAAAAGCTGTATAATAAAAGTCCTTTTCAAATTAAACATGAAATCCAAATTCTTTTTTTTTATTAAAGCATTCATAGTTGTTATAAACTCATTTAAACATCTCAGCTGTCAATCAAATATTAGCTGCCCCTCCTCTATGCCTTAGGCATAAAGGTGGGGCAAGCAAATACTTTCACTTTCCATTCAGAACTTACTAGATGTCACTTCTCTCCCCACATTCTCCCTCTCTCTATACCATTTAATTGTGTAATCAGAGCATGGGGATGGACATCAGGTCCCCCATTCTGGTGCACAAACACGATTCTTAGATGATACAAGGCTTGATTTAATAACAGTGTCCACAAAATGGCTCCTGCCTGCTTGCAATAATTATGAGTTCCCAGACCGAAGGAAAAAAGATTCAAATAATTTATATAGTGTAATTAAAGTTCATTTTGCTTGACCAGCGCAATAAAATAAGATTTGGAATATTTTTTTTGGGTGACAGGTCCCCTTTAAGTCTACCAGAAAATCAAGTAAACACTAAATAAGCCCAATAGGTTGGTTCTGCTTCCAGTAATGATTAAATAGATCTCAGTTTGGATCATGTACAAGGTACTGTTTTATTACAGAGAAAAAGGAAATCATTTTTAAAAATTTGGATTATTTGGATAAAGTGGAGTCTATGGGAGACTGATTTTCCATAATTCTGAGCTTTCTGGATAACGAGTTTCCAGATAACAGATCCCATACCTGTACTATCATACCATTAGATGGCTATTATGGAAAAATCTTTTGAAAATATTAATTGATATGCTACATGTGACTTAATGTGCACTATAATGTATGCTGTACTGACTGAGGGATTAAACATCATCACACACTTTGAAATCAGATACCATTTACAATCAATACAGATATGATGTACCGTCTTCTACATAAGCCTGACTAATTGCTGCTGTAAGCTTATTATGGACTTCCTCTATGTGTTTAATGCTGCTCATGGTGTATAAATGCTTCTCTTTGTAGTGGTTTATGGTTCCAGTTCTTGGCACTTCCAAGTCTGAAAATCTGCTTGGTGTTAGAGCCTGCTGAGTAATCAGTATTTGGGGTGGGGGTGAAAAATCCTTACGGAAATCCTTCACAGTGGGATCCAGTTGGTGATATGGATTGGTTTCTGGGGATTTTCTAAGATTATAAAAATCTTTTCTGTTTGCTTGTTTGTTTGAGCTATAACCTATCCGATTATACTGAAAGTGCTGAAATTTTCACAAGTGAAGAAAGACTCTCAAACAAAAATGGCTTTTGTGTTTTATTTGTATTTTAATGGTGCCATAGCTTAGAATTGTAAAATGTTATTTATTATTAATACAATTTATTACTATAATAAATTGTACAGTGTACAACAGAAGTGGCAACAGAAGCCTGGGCAAAGCTCAGTGATTAAAATATTTGTTAGTCTGATGAATATACAGACCGTTTATAAGGATATAATTTACAAGATATTCATAGCTTTTGTGTATTATATCCTTATAAACGGTGCTTAGTGATGTCATCGGTTAAAATCGGAGCTTAGTGATGTCATTTGTTAAAAGATTCATTGAAACATTGAAACTTGTGTATTACAATAAATAAGGATTATTAGTCACCTCGGAGTTCCATGACCTATAGAAAAACATTTGGCCTTCGGCCTGGTGCTTTTATATGGTCATGGAACGCCTCGGCAACTTATAATATCTTTATATTTTACAATAGGGGGTACTTTATTCACTATATAATTCAGTATCAGACCTGGGTGACAGGGGCCCACCAGGGCCCACTTATCATTGTCCTCTTCTGTCTCCAATTCCAACTAGGGGCTGATTTATTAATGCTCAAACCTCTTGTATAATGAAACCATGTGTGAGTTCCTGAACTCACACATGGTTTCTGGATTCGATTATCCAAGCTTGCTCCCATTGTTTTTTTCCAAAGTGGACTTACAAAAAAATAAAAAGCTTGGCAGGTTTTAGGAGTCACACACTTTTTACATTTTTGAAAAACCCACTTGGGGGGGGGGGACGCATCAAAGGTTTGACCCTCAAGGGGGCATGAAACAAAAACGCCCAACATTATAGGGGTTATTTACTAAACTCGATTTGTTTCTGGTTGAGGTTTTTTGGGCAAAAACTTAAGTTTTTAGAGGAATAAAAATCCAAACATTTGTACGATTCTGGTTTTCAAGTTTTTTTCCAACCAGACTTTTTTGGGTTATTTCATTGTTAAATAAGATAAAACTGTGGCTGGTAGTTAGGTTGAGCTTGGTTTAATAAAAATATGAGATACATTTGAGTTTTAGTAAATAACCCCCTAACTATTGTAAATACTTTTGTGCTCTGACAATGGTGGTTTGTTTCAACACCAACTACATGCAGCTTTTCAGCAGGGGGTAAGCACAGCTCAACAGAACTGTCAAACTAAGAACCAGGCACTGACACACTTCGTGGTTGGAATAAAACTTATGTTCCCTCATTCACTGAATAGATGGGCAATATTTATTGCTGATCCTTACAGTTGTTTGGAAACAGTTAAATATCGACAATTTTGCACTTGTGCAGAAATCCTTGGTAATCAACGACATTTTAGGTGCTGCTATTCTTCCTGCAGCTAGCAGAACCATGTCAATCACTTGTTTGTTGCTGTAGGTTACTGCCCAGGTGCAAATGTTGACACTGTTAGTAAATGAGACGACTTTATACAGTAAGTATTATATATTGGAAGAAATACTGGCCCAGAGTGCAGGCTTCTGTATCAGTTTGTATCTGTTTGGTTCTTCATCCTCTTTTCAAAACCTGCACTTATATATATATATCTCCTTTTTGGCTTCTGTAGTAACATAAATACAGAACTTGAAATTAACTGTATCTCATGCATAATATGCTAATCAGATATAATCCAGCATTTGAATCTACTGATTAGTATCATAAATGGAAAGTTGTTGAACCAACATATAAACACTTTGTTTGTAAACACAGCCAAGCTTTTCTGGTGTCTTGTGCTGAGTGGAAGTGTGACTAAACCAGTAGGACAGCTGTGCCCCGCTCAGTTTTATTTACTGCTGTTTCTGATCTCTTTCTCTGACAGCTCACTGTGCTGATAAATGTGTCCATGGTCGCTGCATTGCTCCCAACACCTGTCAGTGTGAGCCGGGCTGGGGAGGACCCAACTGCTCCAGTGGTAAGTCTCCAGCTGTTATTGCCTCTCTCCAAATGTTTCTGCTCGTTTGTCCCCTCTGTCTGGGAATGAGTTGAACACAGTGTTCGGACTTTGGCACTTCGACTTTAGCAAAGAAACTTGTTCTGCAAGTGCTCTGTAAATGCCTGAGAAATCTATGGTTTGGAACAAAATGGAGAACTATATTTTTTTGTGGGCTAAAGCAGTGTCCTCTAGATACTTATGCATACTGCATACTTAATGCATACCTGCTATCATCAATGCATACCTACTATCATCAGTGTATACCTACAATCCTCAATGTATACCTGCTATCATCAGTGTATACCTGCTATCATCAATGCATACCTACTATCATCAGTGTATACCTACAATCCTCAATGTATACCTGCTATCATCAGTGTATACCTACTATCATCAGTGTATACCTACAATCCTCAATGTATACCTGCTATCATCAGTGTATACCTACTATCATCAATGTACACCTACTATCATCAGTGTATACCTACAATCCTCAATGTATACCTGCTATCATCAATGTATACCTGCTATCATCAGTATTTACTACTATCATCATTGTATACCTGTTATCATTCAGGCACATACAGAAAGAGCAAAACAACACAGGGCAGTGAAATACTGAATCTTCTGCTCACACGTCTATTTAAGAATATATTAGGTAGAAAATATTGTTGGTTAATGTAAAAAAAGGATTTATTTCCTGGTAAGTAAATATGCATTCTAATAAGTTATACAATAATTTGTTCACTAGGCAGAGTTAGACAAAATGGGACCCTAGGCATGATAGTGATTTTGGGCCCCATTTGTTACAATGTTTAGAGCTAACTTATCGTTCCATTCGAAGGATTTAATCGTTCAATCAAACGATTTTTCCTATGATCGTTCAAACTAATTGCGGTAAATCCTTCGACTTCGATATTCGAAGTCGAAGGATTTTACTTCGACGGTCGAATATGGAGGGTTAATTAACCCTCCATATTCGACCAATAGTAAATGTGCCCCAAAGAGTTTCAAAGGCAACATGGTGTCTGTAGGATCTCTTAATTCTCTTTTTGCTGGAAAATTGTTATTGCTTGACCTAAGGCTTCACTGGAAACATTTTAAGGAGCTTTTACACAGCTATAGTGACTGTTACAGAGAGACATTAGCCCTACTAGACCCTTCTCAGTAAATTATTGTTTTTACTGCTGTAGTTCTTTACTCTTTCCTTTACCTTTGCTGATTAATGGAGAATACAACCTTATAATAATCATAATATATTTATTTGCTTCCAATTGGGTGGTGTTTTATCCAGCAATATATGTTTTATCCAGTATATATATATATATATATATATATATATATATATATACAGCCTTGTTCTTATTGTGAAGTTCTTTAGCACCTTTTTAAATGTATAGGAACTATCTACTCTAGATGTAACATTTCAGCAGGCTCTAGAGGTATCACTACTGACATTTTGGCAGTTATATTGTGACTGGTGCATATAATAAGCTTCTCTTATGATACCTGTGAAATTCCTAAAAGTGGTATTTTGACTTTTTGTAAAATTCTCTATAAGCTGTACCAAAAAAAACACTACAAAAATGCAGTATTTTTAATCAGATGGGGTTTATGAGGCTCTATCATAAAACATTTCCCTTGCTGATATTTATATTGTTTAAATAAATGAATAAAGATTTATTGACCAAACACAATAGGGCAGTCAGTGTAGTCTGAGTGGAGCTGCAATGAAATCATCCCTTGAAGCTACTCCATCAGCTCATCCATCAAACACTATCAGCATCACATATGCTATTTGCAGAGGGTTGAAAAGAAGATGTATTTACTATTCTTTTTTGTTTGTGCTGTTAGGGCAGTAGTTTGCAGAAATCCTCTATGGATACATCTTCATAGCCTTTCTAATGTGTACATTTCACCAAGGCATATATATTATTCTTTGTGTTGATGCTTCCATGCAAAAAACATATAGAAGATGAAAAAGCATAGAGAAAAGCTATAGCTAACATATCTAAATGCCTACTAGGCAATGACTAGCATGCATTTATTAATAGACTATTAAGAGTTATCTTTTAATATATTTAGTGGCTTTACAGAGAATATACATATTCCCTGCCTCAGTGGAGCTTACAATCTAAGCCCCTATTACATGCACAACAGTACATTTTTGAGGAGCCAATGAACCCGCCTGTATGTTTTTGGGGTATGCAGGAATCGGGGAAAGTGCTAAACATTACACCACAGTGTTTCCCATAAAAAGTAAGTATATCTTGTATATAAGCTGTTTTCTTATTTCATGCTTAGATAGAAGGAGTACATTTTATTCCCTGGCAAAGGCAAAACAGATAGCAGCAAGGAAAACAAATTCAGCCCTGTCTTACTATAGCAATATGGCACATAGATGTATAAAAAAAAGCAGCTGCTTCCTATTCTGTCCCAATGGCAACATGGTGCCTAATGGTCCAACACTGTACCTTTCACCTTGAAAAGGCCACAACAACCAAAGCCCCGGTTCTGCCATGTGTGTTAACAGAGAGATTCCTAAAACATACTTTAGAGCACAAGTCTCACAATGGTTTGTTAAAATTTGCAACAATGTTGGCTTCAGATTTTACATTTTTACATATATAAATATATACAGTGTATATAATCATATACATTACATATACATAACATTAGTGGTACATTCTATTCTATTCTAGCGCCAAGTACCAATCCAAGAATAAGTAAATCGGTTGAGCTATTGACATCTGTTATTTGTTGTTGTCAGGCCCTCAGCTATAGAGGGGAACAGACTGCCCAAAAAATGAATAATGCCCTCTGGAAATATTTTATTGAGTTTTAAATTAAACTGCCTTGTTATAATTGGACCACACCTGGAATTCTGTGACTTCTGCCAAAAACTGGTCCAAGAAATGAGCCTACCCACTAAGCTTTTTCTTGGATAAATAGCAGCACCAGTTTGTTCCCCGTAGCAACATTATAAGACTCCAGGAACAGACAACCAAGCCAGGAAAATAAACTGCACCCTTGATTTTAATTTATATCTGTACATATATGTAGAGAGTGATATTTTGAGACAATTTGCAATGTGTTTTCATTTTTTATTATTGAAGGTTTTTGAGTTATGTAGCTTTTTATTCAGCAGCTCTTCAATTTGCATCTTAAGCAATCTGGTAACTAGGATGGGCAGTATCTACCTAACCATGGAAGTACACTTAAAGCTCAGCTATAACAAGCAGGCACACCTCAAATTGCTAGAATCCCTAGCTGCATTTAAGATTTAGAGGCCTATTTATCAATATTCAGATTTGTGTAATTTTAGAGGTTTTTTTCTAGTTCGAATAAACTTACATTTTAAATACATTCTAAATAGGCACGGATGTTCCCTTAAAAAAACTCTAATGGGGGTATTAACTAAGACTTAAATTTATCCCATTTATATATTAAAACAAACTTGACATAACTCCTATCCACAAATTTACCTAATTTATCAAAAAAATCTGATTGAAAAAGCCGGTGAGTGAAAAAGTTGCAACTAAATTATGCGTCAAATTGAATCGTGAAACTTTTTTGTTTTGACACTCGTATCAAGCACATTTTTTGATTTGACATCCGAAAACTATTTTAACTTTTAGGGGCAGATTTATCAAGGGTCAAAGTGAATTCAAGGGGATTTTCAAAGTAAAAAAATTCAAAGTAATTTTTTTGGATACTTCGACCATCGAATAGGATACTACGACTTCCACTTCAAATTCGATTCCAAGTAAAATAGTTTGAATATTCAACTATTCGATAATCGAAGTACTGTCTCTTTAAAAAAACTTCGACTTCAATACTTCGCGAAATTAAACCTGTCAAAGTGCTATGTTAACCTATGGGGACCTTTCTAGAGCATTTTTCGAAGTTATTTGAAGTCGAAGAATAATCCTTCGATCGATGTATGAAATACTTCGAAACGTTCGAACTAACGATTTTTCTTCAACCGCAAATGGCCAAATTCGATGAAAAAAAACTTTGACTTCGATATTCGAAGTTGAAGTATTCCAATCCAATTCGATGGTCGAATTTCGAAGCTTTTTCTACTTCGGAATTCGACCCTTGATAAATCTGCCCCTTAGTATGTTAATAGAATGGACAGTTCTAAACAACTCTGCTTCGGTCTTTATTATTTATAGTTTTTGAATTATTTGGCTTTTTCTTCTTTCCAGCTTTCAAATGGGGGTCACTGACCCCATATAAAAACAAGTGATCTGTAATGCTACAAATGTATTGTTATTACACATCTTTCTATTCATGCCTCCCTATTCATATTCTAATTTTGTATTCAAATCAGTGCATGGTTGTTAGGGTAATTTGGACCCTAGCAACTAGATGTCTGAAATTACAAACTGGAGTGCTGCTGAATAAAATGTTAATAACTCAAAAACCACAAATAATAAAAAATGAAAACCAACTGCAAATAGTCTTCGAATATCACTCTCCCCATCATACTAAAAGTTATCTTGAAGGTGAACAACCTCTTTAAAGCATTTGAAGATCATGAAGCCAATAAACATATTTAAATAGTAAAAAGGACCTCTGCCATTGACTTTTACATGACCTTAACAGGTTTTAGCTGGAGTATTTTCAGATTTGTCACAGTTTTGTCTCATAATAAATCCCGAAATGTTGCACCATCTTCGAATTTTTGGCATTAAAAAGCCCGTCCCAAAAAAGTTGAGGTATAATAAAGTGGCCCCTAAAAATTTGAGATTTATTAAGTGTAAAAACCACAAAACTGTAGCCAAGGTTCTAAAGTCAATAGGAGCTATCTTTTAGTGCATTGTACAGTGTTTTTTTTCTATTATAGTCAGATTTTTTTTTTAAATTACATGGCATATGCAGTTTCAAAGAAGATGTATTTAATTGTGGTTTCATAAAGCTGTAATACCAATAAAATGTTACCTTTAATAAATTCTCCTCCCAAACTTGAATACCTCGAATTCGAGTTTAGCTCCTGGAAAAAAACCCCCAGAAAAACTGTAATTGAATAAATAGTTTAAATTCTGCCTTTTACATGCCAAAGATTTACATTCAAGTGTTTCTAGCCTAAAAAAATATGGAAAATGTTTTTTTAAACCATTAATTACATTCATGATTTTTAGTGCAAAAAAACCCCATGAAATTGTGAAAAAAAATTGTGAACATTGATATATAAACCTCATGGTGTAATCATTGCTGTAATCAGACAAAACTGTCCACAGAGGGATTTCCAAGGAGATAGAACTCCCTCCCCTCTGTCGCAGAGGAAAATGATGATTCTCTTTTTTACTAAATATACATATTTTCCTGCTCTCTCTTTTTAATAAATATACATTTTTTTCACTATTTTATAAATATAAGCAGTCAATTTAATTCCTGCATTATTTTATACTTTGGGACACTTTAAAATGTCATAATATGCTGATAATTCTGTGTTCATAGGAAGGAATTTTGCCCATGCCAATGTTAAGCTTGGTGTGTACTAAGGAGCAAGTCACAGAAAGAAAATAATATTGTTCCCCATGTAGCAGAACATACATAACATGCAAAACTGCAAATGCCACCTTCTTCTATTGTTTCCTGTATTATGTTTGTGTCTCAGTGTTCCATGGGGTACAAGGCTTCCTGGTTTACTAATTTATTCTGTCCAAACATAGAGCAAATGCAAAGCAATCATGGGACCAAATAAGTCTTGTATTTAAAATTGTTTAATAAAACCAGTGCCACAATAGTATTGTAACTGCTTCCTAGTAGTTCCAAAATGTTGTAATTTTCTAGCAAATATATAATGCCCACTGGGCAGGCTATAACTACCAATATTTGATTCCTTGGCGCTAGTAAAATGTGTGTGCATCAGAAAATAAATTGTGCCTCTGGAAATGGGTGATTATTGACATTAAAAGGATTTGGAGAGCACGCTAAAGGAAAATAACGCAAGATCTTCAAAGAATAAAAAAAGCTACATGTATCTATTGTATGTGCTCTTCATGGCTCAAAAAGCTTTAACAATATAACTGAATAGCCTAGTTTCTTGAATACAGGCTTTTTCTACTATGCGGGACATTGTGCTTGAGTGAACACTCGCCATAGGGTCAGGAAAGCACAAGAAAGAGTAAATGAATCTCAGAGAGACAAAGGTTTCAAAATTAAGATCCACTTCTTTATTAAAGAACCGCATTGCAAATCAGGAGCTACTTTTATGCCATGTACATGCTTTCCTCAATTGAGTAAGGGCACATATTATACAGTTAAAAACACTTGCCATGGAGGCATGGTAATGGCCAAAACCCTTACCCTGAACCCTAAATGGAAGAAAAGGAAAGGCAGGTTACCATGCGTAAAAGTATTTTATTTTAAAAACTATTGGTATTTTACAAATAGCTTTAAAACCAATGGAAATTTGTAATTAATGTATAATGGAAAGTTGCTTAGAATGATTGAGAACAGGGAAAAGTCTCAGAAGTTGCAAAAACCATGACTTTTTCGACTTGTCGCATGATAACTGCAAAATCAAAATCAAAGAATGATCTTCCAGCTGTAAAAGGGGCATCTGCCATTGACTTCTACATGATTTGGCATGTTTTAGCTGGAGTATTTTCTGATTCAGAATTGTTGCAATTTTGATGCATAATAAATTGCGCTTTTTCCCCCCACTACTTTTTCAGGTTTTTGGCAACAAAAAGCCTGACCCAAAAAAAAGGTTAGTAAATCGGCCCCATAATAAATCTCCAATTTTTAGAGAAATAAAAAAAAGCATACATTTTTAGAGAACAAATACAATTCTTGAAAAAAAAAGAAATCTATTACCCAGCTCTGGTTACACTATAACTTCCAGCCTAAGGGCAAATTGCACCTTCTGCTGTGCTTTTGTTTTGGTACCTGCAGTTTGTGTTGGTATATCTCAAACTTCTGCTAAGTCAGACAGTTTTTGCATTCATTCGGTTTCAGTATCTTGTCAAATGGAAGGAATGGTTACATATCATTTAATTTCAAGTGAGGGTGTAAATGTGGCAAAAAAGTAAGAATCTGTAATGTATGTTATTCCAATATTTAAAAATATTTAAAAGGGGATTACGATCTCAGCCTGGCAATTATAGGCCAGTAAGATTGACATCTGTGGTAGGCAAATTATTTGAAGGCTTGTTAAGGGATCACATTCAAAATTTTGTCCTAATGAATGGCATTATGAGCAACAATCAGCATGGTTTTAAGAAGGATATGTCATGTCAGACAAATTTGATTGCATTTTATGATGTGGTAAGTAAGATTCTGGACAGTGGGGGGGCAGTAGATGTGGTCTATTTGGATTTTGCCAAAGCGTTTGATACTGTGCCCCACAAACGACTGCTTTCTAAACTAAGGTCCGTTGGGCGGCGTTTGCACGTGGATAGGAAACTGGCTACATGATCGGGTACAGAGGGTGGTTGTTAATGGGACATTCTCTACTTGGAGTAAGGTCCTTAGTGGGGTCCCCCAGGGCTCAGTATTGGGTCCACTTTTATTTAACTTGTTCATTAATGACTTAGGGGAGGGTGTTGTGAGTAATGTATCAGTATTTGCAGATGACACAAAATTATCCAGCCCAATTAATTCCATCCAGGATGCAGCATCCTTGCAACATGATCTTGACAAACTGGCAATCTGGGCAGCTAAGTGGCAAATGAGATTCAATGTTGATAAATGTAAAGTCATGCACCTGGGATGTAAAAATATCCAGGCCACTTATACCCTTAATGGGACTGCACTAGGCAAATCTATTATGGAAAAGGAACTTGGAGTCCTTGTAGATGATAAACTTGGCTGTAGCAAGCAATGCCAGTCAGCAGCATCAAGGGCAAATAAGGTCTTGAGCTGTATTAAAAGGGGCATAGAGTCAAGTGAGGAGGGGGTCATTCTTCCACTGTATAGAGCACTTGTAAGGCCCCATCTAGAATATACCGTACAGTTTTGGTCTCCATCACTCAAACAGGACATTATTGTATTAGAGAGGGTACAGAGAAGGGCAACTAAGCTGGTAAAAGGTATTGAAAATCTTAGCTATGAGGAAAGACTGGCCAAATTGGGGATGTTCACGCTGGAGAAGAGGCGCTTAAGGGGGTGATATGATGACTATGTATAAATATATAAGGGGATCATATAATAATCTCTCTAATGCTTTATTTACCAGTAGGTCTTTCCAGTTGACACGAGGTCACCCATTCTGATTAGAAGAAAAGAGGTTCCGCCTAAATATTCGGAAGGGGTTTTTTACAGTGAGAGCTGTGAAGATGTGGAATTCTCTCCCTGAATCAGTTGTACAGGCTGATACATTAGATAGCTATAAGAAGGGGTTGGATGGCTTTTTAGCAAGTAAGGGAATACAGGGTTATGGGAAATAGCTCATAGTCCAAGTTGATCCAGGGACTATTCCGATTGCCATTTTGGAGTCAGGAAGGAATTTTTCCCCCTCTAAGGCAAATTGGAGAGGCTTCAGATGGGTTTTTTTGCCTTCCTCTGGATCAACTGGCAGATAGGTAGTTAATAAAAAAAAAAAAAAAAAAGGTTGAACTTGATGGACATGTGTCTTTTTTCAACCTTACTTACTATGTTACTATGTTACTATGTTACTATGTATGTGCAGCTTCTGTCTGTGTTTGAGAGTTAAAAGATGAACAATGATATTAATCATCTTGAGGGAAAAGTAAGTCTCCAAATTGATAAAGTAGATAACCATAATGTGGCTTTTAGCTTTTAAATAATGTTAAAAGTTATAAAGGGGCAATGTAATTTAAAGTGCCACCTTGAACTTACTGAACAGACCTTCTATTCCCAAATCAGATTACCTTGCATCCCATCTGACAATGTGTAACCCAAATAAAGGTTTGAATTCAGTCGGGACGCAGCTGTTGTTATTGCAACCTTTTAAAACTTTCCATACCAAAAAAAAAATCCAACTTTTGTCCCTTTAAAAATCAATGGACAATGTGACTATATAGAAAAAAGGGATGCACAGAATCCAGGATTCAGTTCGGTATTCGGCCAGGATTTGGCCTTTTTCAGAAGGTTTTGGCAAAATCTACAGTACATTTATGTTTTGATGCACAGCTTTGTACACAAAAGCATTAAAATAATTGCAATAAAAAGTATAAATATACAGAGATTAAGTGCCATGTTTTAAGAGACACAATAGGAAGGGGTCCCTGGTTCTCTTGTGTTTACATGTAGGCCAAACAGTGTTACAGCCTGAGGAACCAAAAGGGTGTGTTTTTGATAATATCCACCATTGGCAGCTAATCATATTTTAGTCACTGAAAAGCAATCCTTGGGCATGTTTTCCATAAAAGGCACAATCATTGTCCTTGCCAGAGCCCTAAATTAGGTTGAGGTTTAATTTCTACATTTCTGACATGCTTGTACTTGTGGTTCGTTGTTGCAACTGTAACTGTCAGAAGTTATTCAGCTAAATGTGGCTATACTGTATCCCATGGAGCAAGGAAGGGGCCTAGAGATTTAGGAAGTGTAAAGGTTTAATGCCAGTAAAAACCACACCCACGCTGGCAGCGCCCCATCTCAATTGCACAGCCATGAGTGAATCATCTCCTGCCCACGGACGGGTGGTTTGGATAATTTATTTGGAACAGCTGAAACAGCTATCCTGTCTGGCGGTCAGTTTCAATTCCTCAGACTAGGCTGCTCAGAAAGATATTTCCTGTGTCTTAATGTCTGTCACCGGGGTTTTTCTCTTAAGTCAAATGCTTACTGCAGGAGACTGTAAAATAAAGTAATAAGAAGGTGTAAAGCGCTGATTTATCCAAGTCCCAGAGGAATGTGTAAGTGCTGCAGGATTCCAACGGCACACAAGTGCAATCACTAGACTGGGTTTCAAAGCTGATTTAGCATGAAGATTATATTAACTCCTCTGTCTAGTCGATATCATAATGATCCCCTTTACCAGTAGGAAGAATTCTTTCTGGATGTCTACCAAAATATTTCTTATGAACAATTAATTTGAAATGAATGAATTACAAAATACCATCAGTTGTTGCTTCAATTAAAATAGTCATAGTACATGTTATTAACCAAATACTTTAACAGTCCACTGCACCTCCTGAGCTGAATGTGGACAAGCAGCAATATGGCCACTGGGGATAATTGTCCCCTGAACACAGGCATTACGTTAAGAAGTCTTAGAAAACCCACCCAAGCGCCACTTTACCATTTTAACAATAGAATACTTCAAAAAGCCAACACATATGTGTGATAATCACAGTTACTTCAATACCAACATCTTATTTTGAATTTAGGATATCTTCTAAACTAAAGGGAAAATTAAATACATTCACCATAAATGCACCTATATCGTTTATTTAAGTGGTTTTCTCCCTGTTATCAAATCAACACGTTTTACCTTTTTTAACCCTCTATGTGCAACCTACCATAGAATCTACAGCAGTAGCATAAAAGTACAGGTACAGTATAGGATCCCTTATTCAGAAACCCATTATCCAGAAAGCACTATAGACTCCATTTTAATCAAATCATTATTTTTTTTAAAAAATGATTTCCTTTTACTTTGTATTAAAAAAACAGTAACTTGTACTTGATATACAAACTAAGATATAATTAAACACTATTGGAAGCAAACCCAACCTTTTAGGTTTATTTAATGTTTACATGATTTTCCAGTAGACTTCAGGTATGAAGATACAAATTACAGAAAGATCGAGAAACCCCAGGTCCCTAGCATTCTGGAGAACAGGTCCCATACTAATGACGTTATGGAGATCTAAATTACAGAATGACCCCTTATTTGGAACACCCCAGGAGCCAAGCATTCTGGATAACATGTATTGTACCTGTACTGTTGACTTCAAGTTTCAGCTTTATCTTTAAAATCTATTTTCTAATTTAAGAAAAGTAAACATTGTCCATGTATGGGGATGTATGGGGATTTTGTTTCCAGTTTTAAAGGGCTGAGGTTACCCTCTAGTTTCATTTGACCCATTAATATAGTGTCTTGTAAGCAAATTCCCTTGGATACGGCTATTAGGCTTCTAGTACACAGTAGGTTTCATGCAGTACCCTTGCTGCCACAAGGATGTTCCATTTAAAAGATATTGCTGCTGCCCCTTCCAGAAGCAAAGACCCCATTTTGCATACCCCTCAATTAAACCCCAGCCGGTACAATAACCCCCTTACCCGTTGGCTAGGCAATTTATAACAATTGTTTCTGCATTCCACATTTAATCATTATATATTGATTGGCTAGGCAATTTATAACAATTGTTTTTGCATTCCACATTTAATCATTTGTTTCTACTAGGGATGCACTGAATCCAGGATTTGGTTTAGGATTCGGCCAGGATTCTGGCTTTTTCAGCAGGATTCGGATTCGGCTGAATCCTTGTGCCTGGCCGAACTGATTTTGAATCTTAATTTGCATATGCAAATTAGGGACAGGGAGGGAAATCACATGATTTTTCGTCACAAAACAAGGAAGTAAAAAAAATGTTTTCCACTTTTTCCTTTCCTGGCCCTAATTTGCATATGTAAATTAGGATTCAGTATTCGGCAGAATCTTTCACGACGGATTCGGCCGGATCCTAAATAGTGGATTCGGTGCATCCCTAGTTTCTACGTTTTACATTTAACCAGTGCTTGCAATGTTCCAGTATGTGTCCATGCTTTTATGTTATGTTTTGGAACATAACCTGATGTATGAAGTGTCTTTTTAATTGATTGGAATATTTTCCTCATTTGGGTAATGTATGTTGCCTGGGTGAGAAACTCTGGAGTTAGCGCCAGAATACTTATGATGTGTGCCTGGGCAAAAGTTAAAGTATTCTGTAATCTGAAAAGAAACAAGAAAAAAAGGATGAAGAAAGAAAAGAAACATGTTCATACCACTATTTCTAAAAGAAAGTATTAGTTGACTAGTTGTGTACATTCATTATTTCCACTACACTCCAATGCCAGGTGGCAAGTCATTTTTCCAAATCACGTGTAAGCTAATGAATAGCTTTGGAATGCCATATAATGTGTGGCTGACATCATTTGCCATGAAATGAGGTGCTAAATGAAGTGTGATTTGCTAGTACAAAGGAAAAATAAAGTCCATGTTTAATGATGTACAGATGAGCATTGGTCCCTTGGCAGATGTCCTCTTTTCCCCCTGATTCTGCCTATTCATCAGTGTGTTCACCTTTTAATAACTGTTGTTCCTCTCACTGGTGGTTAAAATGCCCTAAAAGCTTATTTCAATTGTGCAAGTCTGTCACTGCCAGTGTCTGCCATTAGCATTGTGTTTCCCATGCTTTGCTATGGGAAGTGTTCACAGACAAATTCTGTATTTTATCAGTACAGTTTTATAGTTAGAGCCAGTGTTGGTCTGGGGGGCTAAGGGCCCACCAGGGTTGCTACTTCAGGGGCCCCCACCCCAGCCGCAAAGCACCCTTTGAACCTCCACCCCAGCTGTAACCCCCCAACTATAAAAAAAATAAATATCTAGGTTTAAATAATTTTGCTATATAAAAAGAAAAAGAAAATGTGAAGTTTCAGAGTCCATCAAGTTTTTCTGCATCTTTTTAGCTAGGCACCAAAAAAGCAAACTGGCATCTACTAATGCTCTTGCACCTATATACACATTTTAGTGCGTAATGCCTACACTGACACCAGTGCAACTTTGTATTGGATCTATGAAACAGGCATATGCATTGAGTGCAAAATTTGCATGACCCACTACTATGGTGAAATGATAGATACAACGGTTGTATCATGGGTAAAGAACTAAAGAACCAATTATTTTGCACAAGGTTTCTAAATGAGCCCTATAATTTCTCATTTGTTTGATGCTGGCAGCCAGATCTTTTTAATGATGGGAAAGAACAGCACAAACCAAACCATCAACTAAACAAAAAGCAGCTGTCTTGTGGCTACTTTGCTTCTCTGAAAACAAGCAGAAATACAGCATTTTAATCACATTGTATTGTAGGGAGTGCAAACCTGCTTTACAGTAAAGCATTCAAGTATACACGTTTAGCCCTCGATGAACAGCTTACGATAGCTTATATAAGGCTGATGCCATTTTTGTAGACATGATGCTCATTAGATGCTCACTCAGTTTTCCATTTATCAACAGCTTGTGATGTTGACCATTGGGGGCCACATTGCAGCAGCCGTTGTCAGTGTAAAAATGGCGCCTTGTGCAACCCCATTACTGGAGCCTGCCACTGTGCTTCTGGCTATAAGGGCTGGCGATGTGAGGAACGCTGTGACCAAGGGACTTATGGGAATGATTGCCAACAAAAGTGTCAGTGCCAAAACGGAGCAACCTGCGATCACGTAACTGGTGAATGCCGATGTCCTCCTGGTTACACTGGGGCTTTGTAAGTATTTGAAAATTCAATTAACATATGTAAAAAGTTGAATGCATTGCTGAAATGAAAACTAACAACTCTAGTTATAGAATGTGGGCTAATGATCAGATCAAACGGAGCTGGAAGTAGTTTCCCATCTTTCAAGACAATAAATCCCTGTACCTGTAATCTCTAACTTTTGCTTTGGGACTAGTTATCTGAATTATAAAATTGTGTTTATCCAAAACACAGGGATAAACAAGTACATATGCTCAGTATGTATTTAATTGTTTAATATCCTACGCAAACCCCATGCAAGCTATTATGACTGTAATGCTCTACTATATAATGTAATATAAGTTTGCACATTTTTACCAGGTCTAGTAACACATAGCAACTAACCTGATGTTTCATATCCTACTTATCGATCTCTGTGAATTTTTAGATCTTGTATAAGCTTTAAAACACACTATTAGGGTAATGTCATAAAAGATGCAACGACTGCTAAGGGCCTAGATGATCATAGAAACCAGTGAGCAGATAACATTCACTGGTCACCTGTTTGAAAGCAAAGTCTGCTTGGCTGCTAAAAATGTTTCAAAATATTTCGATATTTTCCTGGGTTTACTTAAGCTTTAATCAACTGAATTTATGAATATTGCAAGCTTGAGAACTAAAAAAACTGTACTGTATGATATAGCATATCATATTATCTTGACATTTTTGCCCTTCCAGCTGTGAGGACCTTTGTCCTCCTGGCAAGCATGGCTCTCAGTGTGAAGAAAGATGTCCATGCCAGAATGGGGGTGTGTGCCATCATGTAACTGGAGAATGCTCCTGTCCTGCCGGCTGGATGGTAAGTCACATGGTCTAATTAAGTTCGTTTTTGCCTAACTTGGCATCTACAAGGTGATCAATAAAAAATAATTAACTTATTTAGTCAATAACCCTTTTTCAATCATGCTGAATGACCTTTTGCAAACTAATTAATTAGGTGACACAATATAACAGAGTGCTTTCCTAATCCCCACATTCCCTCCAGGGTTTGCACTATATTTACAATTGGGCTGGTCAAGTTATATTTCCATTCACAAAGTAATTTCTAAATTGCAGATGTTTTCATTGTTCAGATTTTATTTCAGAGCAAATTGTATTTAATGCTGAGCTTCATGTGACTGTATTTTCGTTGTTATTGCCCTTATATTATAAATGAAACATCCAGCACATATGTAATTTTCAGGGTGAAGGGAATTCTGGGTGACATCAGAAAGGAAGGATAGCACTGACAAATCAGCAGATAAATCACAAAACCTTGTGGGAATCAGTTGATCTGAATCACTTTTCAGATAAATCCAAACAATCAGCTAATCGGTCAATCAGTGCTGAGGGAGGTGCAATAAGTTTCAAATCTTTCCCTAATAAAGCATATTTTATATTATTATACTGATAAAGGAATAAACCTCAGATGAGTTTGTTATGTTATATTGGGCTATATATTCATACTAAACAATTAGGGGGCTCTCTCTAAACTTTCTGCTATTCTCCCCTTTTTTGTGGAGTGCCATTTTGGGCAGCACTGGGTTGGCAGTGAGACTAGCCAAGCTTACATTTGTACATTAGCTGTGGGCAAAATGCCTCATAACTTATCTGGTCAAGTGCAAATTATAATTAGATGCAGTCACAGTTCTCAGGTTTCCACATATACTGTTAATTCAATTTAGGGCACAGTCTGTGGCCAGCCATGCCCTGAGGGCCGCTATGGGAGAAACTGTACGCGGGAGTGCCAATGCCACAATGGAGGAACATGCGACTCTACTACAGGGAAATGTTACTGCAGTCCCGGATACAATGGAGAGCGGTGAGGAAAATCCCATCTGTGCCTTCTTGTGTTATGTGCTGAGCTGGGGCCAGGGTCACTTTGAAATATATCTAATGGTATTTTCCAAAATATGTCCTTGAACTTGGTACAACTAGCATATTCTCGGCTGTATTTGTATATTTGTTGGAAGAAAAACACTGAACCTGCTACTGCTGCCTGCCATTTACCTGAATAGGAAATGTGTGGCAGCAGTGGTAATGGGGACTTAAAATGCTCATTACAGCTATTTTGGGCTACCAGTGCCAGTACTTTTAGCAATTTAAAGGAAAACTATACCCCCAAAATGAATACTTGAACAACAGATATCTTATATAAAATTAAGTGACATATTAAAGCAACTTATCAGACTGGAATATAAATTTAAGTAAATGTTGCCCTTTTACATCTCTTGCCTTGAACCACCATTTTGTGATGGTCTGTGTGCTGCCTCAGAGATCACCTGACCAGAAATACTATGGGGCATGTTTACTAACATTGGAGATAAATATCTGGAGAGATTTCTGGAGATGTTGCCCATAGCAACCAATCAGATCTTTGCTGGCTGTTTAAATCTAATTGCTGATTGGTTGCCATGGGCAACATCTCCAGAAATCTCTCCATATATTTATCTCCAATGTTAGTAAACATGCCCCTATAACTCTAACTGTAACAGGAAGAAGTGTGGAAGCAAAAGACAGAACTCTGGCTCATGTGACATAACAAGTATAGTTTGTTTGGTATGTTTGTGTGCACCGTGAATCGTACGATCCCAGGGGGCTGCCCTTATTTTTTAAAATGACAGTTTTCTATTTAGGATTAACCAATGGCACATACTGCTAAAAAAGTATATTATTATGAAAATGATTTATTTACATAAAGCAGGGTTTTACATATGAGCTGTTTTATGCAATATCTTTTTATAGAGACCTACATTGTTTGAGGGGTATAGTTTTCCTTTAAATATGGAATTGCACCAGTAAGTAGATAGAGTGCTGACTCAATGGAAGCTATAAACTAAAGGTGTCCTTGCTTGCACAGCGTGCATCATTCACATCAGTAGGCATAATGTGTGTAGCAACCATTTTGCATGGTATTTTAGCACGTGCATATATATTTGTGTCGTTGTTTGCAGGTGCCAGGAAGAGTGTCCGGTCGGCTCATACGGAGTCAATTGTGCCCAAACGTGTCAGTGTTTAAATGGTGGCAAATGTTACCACATCAGTGGTGCATGTCTCTGTGAACCTGGTTATACAGGGGAGCAATGTGAGACAAGACTGTGCTCTGACGGGACTTATGGGATGAAATGTGACAAGACGTGCCCCTGCCATTCCCAGTATACACAGAGGTAAGAGATGAATGATCTATATTGCTGCACGGGTAATGGTATGTAGCCTGATTGCCAAGAGATTACCACCACTGAAACTTGATGAGCCCCGTCCTCATTAATTAAGCCTGGCTTTAATTGCAGTTTATGCTGTGGTATGATAAACATTCTCACATTCACATTCTTACATTTAGCCCTGCATAGCTTCACTGGCGATTTTAAGACTGAAGGGACTCTATCGGAAATTAATTCGGAATATAGTAACAAAACTGTCATCAATGTGATGTCTGGTACTGTAGAGTACCGGAGCAATCAATTTCAATTCCTGTTGGCTAGGGGGCTGCACACCACCCACCCATTTTGTATTGATGTGTTTTGTCCCAGACAGATATTAAAAAATATATAATACAGTGAAACCTCAATTTTACATAACCTTATTTTAAGTTTTCCTGTATATTGTTTGGTCCCACCAATTTATAATGCATTTCTGCTGGTGCTTTCCCCTGGGACTCATGAGGCCCTAATTAATGAGCAATTTCAACATATATTGGTAAAAAAAACTCTGCATATGTTGGGGGCCCTAAAATTAATTTGCTGTGGGCCTAGTAACATCTAGTTAAGCCACTGGTCACGAGTCAACCTTTTTTTTCTGTTTTGGCAGAATTATACTGTTTGACTGGACGAAATGCTTATTTAGTTGCTCGACAGGCAGTCGGTTATTGAAACTTATTAACCGCATGGCCAAACTGACAACCAACCAATGTATAGAAAGAGGTTGGCTATTTATAAAAAAAGTTGAGTCCCTTTGTAACTATCTTAAAAAATGAATAGGGGGTAAGAATTGAGATATCTACCGTGCCCTTTCCTAATCATGATTGTATTTCAAGGAGGTTATTGGTTTGTGTAAATAGCAAGCAAAAGGAATAATCCTCAGATGTGAAAAGCCTCACAGTTATTGACTTTAGCTGCAGTGATAAATCATTTGCAAGTCCAATAGTTAATGCTCTGCTGGCTAATTTCACTGTTAACTGACTGACCACTAATTCCAGAATCCTACCCTCAAGCATTTCTGGAAGTGGGCAAGGCTGTGAGTTTCCACATTATGCCTGACTCGTGAGAGAGAAAAGGCCTATAGTTCTTTATAATAATTCCTGTCATATCATTCTGACCATTCAGAGATATTCCTGGAGTCGATTACTCATGTTGATTGAGAACTCCACCGATAATTCTGACGGTCATTTATTATTTAACACTTGGATATGTCAATTGCTGAGTGTAAAATGAGGTAGATAAATGAATTATGTATATATCAGGTGTTAGATTAGATCAGGAGCAAGTGAAATACATTTAATAACAGAAAGCAGTTGCCATTTATTTAACCCATTTGCAGCGCAGTAATTGTACACATAAAGGATAGTTCAAGACACCCATGTATAGCACATATGACTTTTCTCAAAATACATTCAGGTATTTACCTTTTTCCCTACCCCCCCCCCCCCTTTTGATTGATAATGGAGCATTATGTGACAAGTTATTTCTAAATGTATGTTCTTTCAGTCAGTTACTGTAAAATTTCCTTCCCAGTTGCCTCCTATTATCCTTTAGCTCTGGTAAAATAGAAACCCATTTGCAGCGCAGTAATTGTACACATAAAGCATAGTTCAAGACACCCATATATAGCACATATGACTTTTCTCAAAAAAAAATTCAGGTATTTACCTTTTTCCCTACCCCCCCCTTTTGATTGATAACGGAGCATTATCTGACAAGTTATTTCTAGATGTACAGTATGTTCTTTCAGTCAGTTACTTCCCAGTTGCCTCCTATTATCCTTTCGCTCTGGTAAAATAGAAAAATAGCAATTCACCCTTGGGATTTCCCCATAAATACCATGAAATATATAGGCTTGCTATCTACAGAGCTACATGCCAGCACTTGCAAGCCTAGATCCCTAGCAGTTGTCTCGTGGAACTGCAGATATTTGAAGAGGTGGATTTTGTATGGAAAAAAAACTATTTCCACAGATACCATTGTCCAAGTGTGAGATTTTGGGCATGTTTAAGTATGTAAGGAACATTCCTTAATTTTAAAAACACAAATTTAGGACTCTGTTGTACCTTTTGGTGTTGATAGGGTTACCAGATCATCCCTTTGCAAATTGGATGCATGGATGAAGGATTTGTGTGCAGTCATTTTTCCAACTTGCAGTGAGTGTATTCAATAAGTGTCCTTTTTTAAAGGGGTGAGATGGTAACCCTATGTGCTGAGGACAAATAAGTATGTTATTTTCTGTTCATAACTTATTTCAGAGTTTGCAGGGAAGGAGTTTATGGAGCTTTAGTGAAGATAAGGATTGCAACCCAGCTTGGTTTTATATAGAGCTCAGCTCCCTCTGCTCTTATGGACCCTGCTCTTCAATCTGTCTGACTTGGGTGGCCTAACCAGGCAAACCTTGGGGAAGGTGGCTACATTACAAATTTAGAGCACAAAAGAGCAATTCATTTTCGTTATTCTGTATATATGAGTATAAATACAAGCGCTTAGAGAGTCAGGCAGGTGACAAACTGGGATTACCAAAACTTCAGATCTCTAGGTAAAAGGCTTAGCTAATAAATCGGGGGCAACCCTAATTTATAAATGTGTTGATGGTCAGGCTTGTGGGATTGCCAGTAAAGCCAAGGAGGAGCTTTGTGGTTTGCAGACTAAGATATGTACAGGCGACAATAATGTCGATGTTATACTGTATGCCTACTAGCAAATCACAAATATGATTATTGTATTATGTAAGAGTAACAATTGCAGGATTTTTATAATGCACTGTATTACAGGATTTTGCATACAGTATATGATATATTATTCAGAATGAAATATTAACTAGTACAGGTATGGAACCTGTTATCCAGAATGCTTGGGACCTGGGGTTTTCCAGATTCAATTTTTTATCTGGTCGATTTTTGGGACGAAAACGTGAATATTTTGAAATTTATTATACCCCAAAGAAACTGCAAAAAGTCAGAATCCGAAAATCTGCCATCTCCTATCAAGGTCATGTAAAAGCCAATGGCAGATGTCCCTTTTACAATTTGAAGATATTGTGATCTGCGCTTTGTCCGTATAATCCAAAAAATTTGGGGTTTTCGGGTGACAACCCGAAAAAAATCATGTGATTCAGGCAGGGCCGGAACTAGGGGTAGGCAGAAGAGGCACCTGCCTAGGGCGCAATGACAGGGGGGCGCTGGGCAGGTACCTCCTAAACTGTCTTCTGCCTACCCATAGTCTGTTATCAAAGCTCTCTTTGGTTTCCCACCCTCTGCCGCTCTTTGCCCTCTGTTGCTCTGCCCCTTTCCCTCCTCTCTGACAATCTCTCCCACTCCCCTCTGTCGCTCTGCCCCTTTCCCTCCCCTCTGTCGATCTCTCCCACTCCCCTCTGTCGCTCTGCCCCTTTCCCTCCCCTCTGTCGATCTCTCCCACTCCCCTCTGTCGCTCTGCCCCTTTCCCTCCCCTCTGTCGATCTCTCCCACTCCCCTCTGTCGCTCTGCCCCTTTCCCTCCCCTCTGTCGATCTCTCCCACTCCCCTCTGTCGCTCTGCCCCTTTCCCCTACCCTCCGTCAATCTCCTCCTCTGCGTCCCCCCCCCCGTGGCTCTGCTCCTCTGCATCGCCTCCCCTCCGTGGCTCTCCTCTCCTGCGTCCCCTCCCCTCCTTGGCTCTCCTCCCCTGCGTCCCCCTCCGTCGTGCTCACAGCTTTCCCCGATCTCTCCGCGTCCTGTGCATGCGCAAGTTTTGGTCCTTATGGGGCGTTTGCGCACGCGCGGGGGGAGCGGGAAAGCCGGCCGGCTTGGCCGAGCCCTGGATTCAAATCTGAAAGATTCATACAATTCAAGTTTTTGCTCGATTTTATTGAGTCTTTTCCCGACCCGATCTTTTTTAGTTATTTTTTTGATGGGCGTTTGGTTGATCTTGGTTTAATAAAAATAATAGTAGTAAATAACCCCCTAAGTCTCCTTAAAAATAAACCCAATAGGATTGTTTTGCAATCTTAGTTGGGATCAAGTACAAGGAAAATGTTTTATTATTACTGAGAAAAATAAATTCAATTTTAAAAATCTTATTTGATTAAAATGGAGTCTATGGGAGAATGCCTTTCCATAATTTGGAGCTTTCTGGATAACAGATTTTAAACCTATAGTAAAAAAAACTGTCTCTAATCATTGAGGCAGTTCCAGTTTCCTTGGTATACCTCCCATACAGAATGTTAATTCCAAGGACGCCTAGAGGAGACTTTACTGCTGTGTCTGACAGAATATACTCATAAAACAGCCTTCCCATTGACAGTACATTTGATTTGGTTCTTAAAACCTGCCTTGTAGTGCAAAGGGAGGATTCTGCCAGGGAAAGTGGGACAAAGTATCCTATTGTGTTGGCCTCCTCCTTAGCATGTTTCTTTTAGCACAGCTGACCATGTCAGTTTGTTATGTAGCAGCAGCTGTCTTGATTGCAGATTCAATGGGGCTGCTGTTTCAGGTAGGGACAGATGGTCTCATAACCAGGTACGGGATGTAGGCTTCTGGCCTTTATTTCAAAGGTCAATACATTAACAAAAGTAATGTTCCTTCCCATGTGTCTAACAGAAGGTGAAATCATTAGCTGGCACAGAGATTTTCCCTCTATCTGCTTCCCAGTTAGGGTTATCTTTTGAACTCAGCTCGGCCAGTACGATCAACATGCCATGACAACGTAATGACTTTTTAAAAATGTGTTTTAAAAGATGTTAAAATTAAACTTAAAATATGTTTTTAATACCAGTTAACAAAAGGTTTCTGCTACTTTTTATGACTTAGGGCATCTCCCTTAACATAACTGTTCTACAGGCATCAAAGTGTAAACTTGGTACTTATGTAATCTTGGCCACAAATATTTGGCAATATACTATCTGTATAAAATCAACAGATACAGTACTTTAATATTCCCCTCTCCAGTAATATTCTCCCTCCTGCACTAACACAGCTGTAAAATAAATAGAAAGAATAGAATAGAAAGATCAAAATTAATTTAATAAAATAATGAAATGTTTTCAAAATTATGTTTCATTAATAATAAAACAGTACCTTGTCCTTGATCCCAGGAGGCAGCAAAGTGGAACAGATGGACGGGGCTAGTAGAGTTTTTGCAGAAATTTTCAATAAAGTAACCAGAAACAACACACATTCCTTTTAGATCTAAAACAGTTTAATGCACTGGTACATTCTTGTTTTTTTACATAATATGTCTCCTTTAAGGAAACACCCTATATCTGGAAAACCCCTGGTCCAGAGCATTCTGGATAACAGATCCCATACCTGTATAACGGTTTTGATTTTCAACAGTGTCTGAAGCCTTCTTTTGATAACCCTTTGCTCATTATTTGCATTCCCAGGCCTGGACCTCTGTGACTTTCTACATTGTCTAATTTACTAGTGATTTAGTGCAAACACATGAGGGCTCATGTGCTGAATAAAGACCTCTCTGATCTCTAATGTTAGTAGTCATGTTATAGTGCCACTGGCCGTTTGGTAGTAAGTACACTGTCAGATTTTGGCTGCAGACTACCATTCGCCTTGAATGCAATCTATTGCTGATGGGTTCGCTTAGCCCCCTCCACATTCTGGTAAAAAAATATAAGAATTAAGGAAAACAGTGGCTATAAGCAAAAGCAAGTGAACAGTTTTACATTTGCCTTTTCTGTTCTGATGCCCCAAAGCTTCCACTGCATGAATTACTGCAGAACAAAGTAAAGATAATGTTATTTGCATTAAATTCAATATGTGATTATTTAACTCAAACAACCAAAGCCACTGAACGTCTGTTTATAATAGAAATGAATCCAAATTGGACTAGCACCTCCTTTTCACTGTAAAACAATCTAAGCCAAGCAGTGCTTTAGCCCTAAACACTGAGTATTGCCACTGATATCATATTTACACTTTGAATCATTTGTTCCTTTGTCTCTTTCATCCTCTCTTTTCAGCTGTCACCCTATGTCTGGAGAATGCGCCTGTAAGCCTGGACGGTCTGGTCTGTACTGCAACGAGACTTGCTCTCTGGGCTACTATGGAGAGTCCTGTCAGCAGATCTGCAGCTGCCAGAATGGGGCAGACTGTGATAGCGTGACAGGCAAATGCATCTGTGCTCCAGGTTTTATGGTAAATAAGGTCTTAAGCTCTTCAGTTTCCTCCTCTTGTGTTTTTTGCTACAGCAGGAAAGTCTGTATTTTAAGAGCTTGTATAACTCTAAACAGTAACAGATTACTATGTGAAAATGGAGGCTTGTCATCTTACAGGCCTGGTTTACATCAGTGCCGTTATATAAAAGGTTATATAAAGTAAGAATTTCCCTCCTATTCTCATCTCTTTGTGCTATACTCAGTCTGATACGTAGACAATAAAACACAGAATATACAAAATAAAAATGGCAAAGAAATGGTATAGTCAGCATTGAAGCATATAGCAAATCTTTCCAGCCATTTCAGAGGGAAGCACTAGTGTCAACAGCAACCTAGAAATGTTCAAAGTAGGACCTTATTTCCAGTTAATGTAAATAAGACCTAAAAGCTGGCCATACACATAGGAGGTTATTTACTAAACTTTTTTGCATTGTTTGCATTGTTTTATTAATAAATAAAATACAGTCATGGCTGGGAGTGTGGTCAGGCATGGTTTGATAAAAATATGACATAAATTAGAATTTTAGTAAATAACCCCCAAAGAGTTTCACTTGTTTGGCAAGGCTAGTTACATCTTTGCCTTTGAATGTATTTCTACAGCAGTCACATGCCTTAAAGGGAGTTGTTCACCTTTAAGTTAACTATTAGTATGCTATAGAGTGGCCAATTCTAAGCAAATTTTGAATTGGTCTTCATTATTTATTTTTTATAGTTTTTTTTAATGATTTGGGGCCTTCTTCTGAATATTTCTAGTTTTCAACTGGGAGTCACTGACCCCATCTAAAAAACAAATGCTCTGTAAGGCTACACATTTATTGTTATTGCTACTTTTCATTACTCATCTTTCTATTCAGACCCTCTCCTATTCATATTAAAGTCTCTTATTCCAATCAATGCCTGGTATGCTAGGCTAATTTGAACCCTAGCAACCAGAATACAGTAGTAATTGTATCCCCATTCCTACTCAAAGAAAAATCTCATACAAATTATTTTTTAAACTGCTTTTATCATTTTCAAAAGGGTTAACCCTTCCAAAAGCTTCTAGGAGTAAATAGAGAGAAAGGAAAACAAATCAATAAAGTTGATAAGGATAATTTCTTCTTTCTACCTGGATCAGTTGGCACCTATTGTTTAACATTGTTTATATCTGAACTTTATTTTCAGAGTTTGGACTGTTCTACAGCTTGTCCCTCTGGTACCTATGGAGCTAACTGTTCTTCTCTGTGCAACTGTAAGAATAATGCAATTTGCTCACCAGTGGATGGCTCTTGTACATGTAAAGCAGGTATGGTACATTCTTTTTCTAGTTCTCAGCCTCAATATCTTCCTTTCCTTACAGTAATGCTGGCCTAGATTTGTGAAAACAAGTTGGATGAATATCTGGGCATATATGACATTTTAAGGGGCCAGGTTTTAACATACAATCCTGAAATCCTTGTATCATATTTGAACAGAACATTTTATTTGCCAGTGCAGTTGAATGGCAGATGACAAATTAAAATGAGCTTTCTCTATCTCATTTTCTGTCAGACCATGTCCAGCCTTAATAAATGGAACATGCCATTAGAACATCCATCCATGTGATTGGGCGAATCATACTGTATATCTGAAAATTCAGTCCATGTGCTAATCATTGGAGTTTACAGCCAAGAGATTAGATCTCTAACATATAAACTATATACTAACATAGGTCAGGAACATAACATATGCTATTTTGGTTCACAAAATACATCTAATTTAAAGAAGTAACATAGATATTTACGTATGTTATTGTACACATTCATAGGGTGGCATGGGGTAGATTGTTCCATCAACTGCCCTAGAGGATCTTGGGGTCTTGGATGCAACCTTACCTGTCAGTGCCTGAATGGAGGGGCCTGTAACCCGCTGGATGGAACATGCACCTGTGCTCCAGGCTGGAGAGGGCTCAAATGTGAGCTGCCATGCCAGGTAAAGATAGACATTTTCTTACAATGTATAATTAATTTAAATGGAATGTCAACCCATAAAAAATGATTCCCCTAATAAAAGAAAACATAATTCTACGTAACTTTGCAATATACATTTATTACATATTTTCTATGGTTTTTAAGTTATTTGTATATATATTGCTATTGGCAGTGGTTGATTTACCCTCTCTATTCTCTGTCCTGATGGCTCAGGTTGTGGATACAATCGGATAACAGATCTGTCTTTTCTAACCACTTTATGCACTGTTTGTGTTAATTGTGTAGATGTCTTTTTAACTGTATATCACTGGGATGATTTAATGTTTAGAAGTATGACCATCACACCTCCATATACAGCCACATATATAGTCAGAACATGCCCTACCTCCATTGTACACAGAATAACAGGAATTCTGGGAAATATCTGATTAGAACCAAGCTTGGTTGTGCCTAAAAGTGCAACATTTGTCCAAGTGCAGTATCCCAAACCAAAAAGTTACATTAACTTTCATTATTCTACCCGTAGTCATTGTTTTCTGCTTTGGAGCAAATTTGCCCAATTTTAGTAAATTAGTCACCATGTATTCATGGTATGTTAATGATCATATGAGATGATCACATTATTTTGCTTACCGTTAGTCCCATAGTAATCAGTGTTTCACAATGTTTTTAATATGCTATACATTTTTTTGGGGTCGGGAGAGCCCCATCGTTAGGGAATTACAGTAGAACCCCCATTTAAAAAAATGATGTAAAGTCCAGGAAAATGTAAAATCAAGGAAATGTATCATGCATAATATATAGATGGGACCACAAAACAACTATGTAGAATGATTGGAAACTTGAAATCAGGGGATGTAAAATTGAGGTTTCACTGTATTGCTATAAGTGTATAAAGTAATTCACACTTGTTAAACTACTAATTTTGGAAAATAGTATGAAAAGATATTTAACACTGGTCACAAAAACGTGAGGCCACTTTACATCAACAATATCTAGGAGATTTACCTATACATATACAGTAGCTGATGCAGGTTATTTGTGTTTTGTCCCTGTTAAGGACGGCACCTATGGAATGAATTGCATTGAACGCTGCGACTGTAGCCATGCAGATGGCTGTCACCCTGCTACTGGGTTTTGTCGCTGTCTGGCAGGGTGGGCAGGTGAGCATTACAGATTGTGGAATGTAAATGTGTGACTGTCAGTTAAAAATTCACTTTTAGTATTATTATAATTAGCATGTATTTATAAAACACCAACATAATCTGCAGCTTTGTACAGTAAATTAGTGTACCAGTATGAGATCCATTATCTGGAAACTCGTTATCCAGAAAGCTCCTGATTAAGGAATGGCTGTTTCCCTTAGACTCTATTTCAACCAAATAATCAAAATTTTCAAAAAGTATTTCCTTTTTCTCAGTGATAATAAAACAGGACCTTGTACGTGATACAAATTAAGATATAATTAATCCTTATTGGGCTTATTTAATGTCTACATGATTTTCCAGTAGACTTAAGGTATGAAGATCCAAATTACAAAAAGATTCATTATCCAGAAACCCCAGGTCCCGAGCATTCTGGAGAACAGGTCCCGTACCTGTATACAGTAAACATATAGGAAAACAAAACTACCAATAACAAAAACAAGAGATACCCTGTCCAAATGAGCGATCAAGTATCAAATTTAAACAAATATCTGGTTGCAAGGTTAACTCCAAGTAAACTTGACAGTGAGTTTCGTTATCATTATTGCTTTATAACTAAACTGACTGTTCAGACTATGGGGCATGTTTACTAACATTGGAGATAAATATCTGGAGAGATTTCTGGAGATGTTGCCCATAGCAACCAATCAGATCTTTGCTTTTGTTTTCTAACTTGGCTGTGGCTGTTTAAATCTAATTGCTGATTGGTTGCCATGGGCAACATCTCCAGAAATCTCTCCATATATTTATCTCCAATGTTAGTAAACATGCCCCTATGTTCTTCTACTCATGGATTTTGGCAACCAAACTGCAATTTTCATCACAAATGTAATTTCATCATAAAAGTATCTACAACTGTTTATATTTTAGGCAGGGGTTATGAAGTAAGGATAATGAAACGTAAAGCTATATCCATACAATTTCCACTTTTTTTGAGCTGACGTTTGAGCCCGACTAACGAATACAGTTGCAATTAAAGGGAGACTAACTCCAGCAAGTGATAATACCTTATTACCGGTGCAGGGTAAAAGTAGATTCTATTTAGAAGGATACAAAACCCTTTCAGTTGCTGGTAGAACTGGCCCTTTAATGACATGAGGATTTCTTCTGAGCTGTTTAGCAGAGTTTTATCATGAGCCTTCAGTAATTGCCTAGCAACTTGTGCAGCTCATAAAGAGCTCTTTGTCCTCGGACCTGGCAAAACATTCCTTCACAAATCTCCTTATCGACATCAGAACAGACCAAAATCAGCCTGGAATCTTTTCCTTCTGAGGGGCTTCAACTTGACAAGGAACTCAGGAGAGATCTTCAAAACATTCACCTAGTGCGTGCGAGCTGCATGGATCATTATTTTGTATTCGTGGGAAATAATCAGGGTACACAAACATGGGAACGTTTTGGCAAGCTTCTGTAATGTACAAAAGTTGAAGTTCCGTCAACTTTGGTTTTTGTGTTGTTCATACAAAGAAACAAATGATCTATTCAGCTGTCAGGCAGCTTTGATTGTTAATGCAGAACAGACACAATACGATGCGGGATCTTGCTGTTATTCCCTGGGTATTCTGTTAGGTAACTGTTAGTAGCAGAATACTCCTCCTACAGATTTCTATTTCATTCATCACTCCCCTATTGTGCTAAAAGTAACATTCCTCAACAGTACATAACAGACTTCATGTTATACATTCAGGACTGCCATCAGAAATCGCAGGGCCCCATACGATAAATTTCCTGGGCCCCCTGGGCTGCACCCACCGCAAGCCCCACCTACAGGTCTGCCCTCCCCACCCCACAGGTCCGCCCCCCACCACACAGTAAAAAAACAAAAAAATATTGGTGGCTAGGGTTCCCACATGTTAATAAAAATAAAAAGATATTTGTGGTCAGGGCCCCCCATAAAAAAACATTTATGGCCAGGACCCCCCCATTAAAAAATATTGGTGGCTAGGACCACACATGAGCAATTGGTGGCCAAAATTGGTGGCCAGGCCCCCCCACATTATGAGAAAATTGGTAGCCAGGACCCCTTAAACGTCCATGCCTTCCTGAAGTCAGCAGCTCTCAGAAAGATGGGGGGCCTGGCTAATCAAGTAAGTGTGGCATGGTCGGGCCCCCGTTACCCTCGGGCCCCCTACAACTCTCCTCCCTGTCCCCCCCTGATGGCTGCCCTGTATACAGTGGTTTGCTTCTGCTAAAGATTGCTGGCTCTGGATTCCGAGCGGTTTCTGAACATAGGTTTTAATTAAACAAATGCATAAGAATTTCAGTAAATTGCACAATAATAGCCATATCACCTGCTTTTGGAACCTGCAAGTTTGTTAAAATCGTAATAGTAATCAGCTCAGTGCAAATTGCAATTAACCCGAGCAGCTATACAGGCCTTGTCACATGTACTAATTCATTCTTCTATTTTATTCTAATTTTAATGGCATCTGTTCAACAGGAATGCACTGTGACAGTGTGTGTCCTGGAGGACACTGGGGACCAAACTGTTCTCTAGCTTGCAACTGTAAAAATGGTGCCTCGTGCTCACCGGATGATGGCATCTGTGAATGTGCTCCTGGATACCGAGGAACGACGTGTCAGAGAAGTAAGGCCATTTAGTATAACCAAATCCATCCCCTATGGTTTACAGTTCAATTATCTATATCTAATTATCTCTAAAATGTCTTTAAAACAAACCAGATTATAAAGCTGTAACAGTAAAGTAAATGTGTAATCATTAAGGAAAGTTATTATGAATAACATTTCTCTTCATTGTAAGTCCCTGTGAGTTGTATCCTTTAGGGTATATTTATCAAAGAGTGAAGTCAGAGGTCGCTCCCTCCAGTCACTCGCATGCGCATAATGTGCATGTTACCTCACTCGTATGCACATAATGAGCAATTCAGGGCAGCTTTTCATTATGTGCATGCGAGTGACCGGACCTTTGGTTGGGGATAACATTTTTACCCAACAGGTGCCCTTTAAGCAAACTAGGTATCATAATCAAACTTACAATAATTCAGAGATGTTTCTGCAGTATTTGGATAGCCTTTTTATTCAGTTACATTTCTCTTGCAGTTTGTTCTCCAGGGTTTTATGGGCATCGGTGCAGTCAAGCTTGTCCTCAGTGTGTCCATAACAATGGTCCTTGCCATCATGTAACTGGCCAGTGTGACTGTTTAGCAGGATTCATGGGGTCTCTCTGCAATGAAGGTAAGAATGGCCAAGTGAATGTTGGAAGGGCTTGGGTGGAAGAATGAAACTTTATAAAAGTCTGATGTCCTCTCCATTATATTGAATATGTTTATACATACTGTATATATTGATGCCTTCATGTAAAGCAATCAACTGTTCCCTAATGCAAATTTTCTTTTCCTAATTAGTTTGTCCCAGTGGCCGTTATGGGAAGAATTGCGCTGGAGTTTGCACATGTACTAACAATGGCACATGCAACCCAATAGATGGAACTTGTCAGTGCTACCCTGGCTGGATAGGGAATGACTGCTCCCAGCGTAAGTTTCACTCTGCTGGTCTGTTATATGGGGGGGGCATATATTTTTAGCACAGACTCTAACTATTCGTCTGCCACTGATTTCTCAGCAGATTTACAGCAAAGTCAGAGCCAGCACACTTGAGGGGGGTTCGCATACAGTGTGCTTGTAAATGGTGCAAAGCATAATACGGGTCCGGTTTTACTCTTTTTTATACATGTACATTTAGGGGCACATTTACTAAGCTCGAGTGAAGGATTCAAATGAAAAAAACTTATTCTACGTATTTTTTGGGTACTTCGACCATTGAATAGGCTACTATGACCTTCAACTTCGATTCCAATGGTTCGAACTAAAAAACGTTCAACTATTCGACCATTCGACCATTCGATAGTCGAAGTACTGTCTCTTTAAAAAATACTTCGACTACATACTTCGGCAGTTTAAACCTACCGAGGTACAATGTTAGCCTATGGGGACCTTCCCCAGCACTTTTCTAGCCTTTTTTCGATCGAAGAAAAATCCTTTGATCAATCGTTTAAAATCGCTCGAATCGATTTGCGCTAAATCCTTCGAATTCGATATTCGAAGGATTTAAATTCGAGGGTCAAATTCCAGGGTTTATTAACCCTCGAAATTCGACCCTTGAAAAAAAGTGCCCCTTATTGTACATCACCTCTGTCCCTTTTCTGTCAGTGGGTGGAAAGAGCAGAAAAAGTTGAACTGTAATAGAATAGGCTAAGAGGGATGGATGTCAGAGATATTACCCCCCCCTCCCCCTGCCCCATTTGGTACTTGTAGTGGTCTTAAAGGAAAACTATACCCCCCAAACAATGTAGCTCTCTATTAAAAGATACTGAGTAAAACAGCTCATGTGTAAAACCCTGCTTCATGTAAATGAACCATTATCATAATAATATACTTTTTTAGTAGTATGTGCCATTGGGTAATCATAAATAGAAAATTGCCATTTTAAAAAATAAGGGCCGTCCCCTGGGATCGTAAGATTCACTGTGCACATATACAAACCACATGTAAGGTCACATGAGCCAATTAACAGACAGAGTTCTGCCTTTTGCTTCCTCACTTCTTCCTGTTACAGTTAGTGTTGTAGTATTTCTGGTCAGGTGATCTCTGAGGCAGCACAGATAGAGTCACGAAATGGTGGTTCAAGGCAAGAGATGTAAAAGGGCTATATTTATGTAAATATATATTCCAGTTTGGTAAGATTCTTTAATATGTCATTCAATTTGATATAAACTATCTGTTGCTTAAGTATTCATTTTTGGGGTATAGTTTTCCTTTAAATCCCAGTATTATAATAAAGACTTTTGGCACTGCATATAAAATGATCTCATTCATGCAGAAAATAAAAGCCCTTTCAGATTCCATATGATGTGCCTTGACCTCACATACTCTCAAACAGAAGATCAGGCCCTATCATTTTATACTGGCACCCTGAATTTCCTACTGTGGGGAGGCAAATGCAAATGTGAAATATTAATAGAGACAAAATATATACATGTTATTTTAATAAATATATTAGCAAAGGCGACATCGGCTTTGGCTAGGTTTTGTACTCACTATGTCAACAAAACGTACATTTACTTTTTATACTAAAACACACATGAAATATATGTCTATAATACATTTTTTTTAAATAGAAATAACTAATTGAGCATACAGATCATTCATTCTTTAATGCCTGCACGCATTCTACATGTTTGCAAAGATCTGCAGCTGTGTCATGAATACAGTGCTGCCTGCATTTGGCTGCTTGCTGTACTGTATATAAGATGGCTGGAAAAGCATGTTGATGCCATATCAGGGCCCTGCATATACTGCCTGTATTAAATGCTATGGGAGGTGGAAAGTACATGGCTGGCCTGTACACACCAGTACAAACTGGAGAGTGCAGCTAGATTTCAAAGCTGCTAATTTAAATATTTTCAGTGCCAATATCCAATCATAAGAGTTTTATTATATTTTAGCTTGTCCTCCTGGTCATTGGGGTCCAAACTGTATCCACACCTGTAACTGCCATAATGGAGCCTATTGCAGTGCATATGATGGAGAGTGCAAATGTTCTCCTGGCTGGACCGGGCTGTACTGTACTCAGAGTAAGTATCACTGTAGTCTAAACAAATAGTAGTTATTTACCTAAACAAAGATATGCTGCTTGTTCATTCACAAGAGAAAACTCTTGATTTTCCCCTAACCAATTTCTATTCACAGATAAAGACTTTATTTTTATTCGATTTCAGTATTAAAGTTACAGTTCTGCTTTGGTTAAATATTTATTCAAATGTTTCTGTGGCGTATTAGGAAATAAAATGTTTCTTAGCTTGATCAACCACAGCTCCTATGCTCAGAATAATAACATAAAACACAGCCATGTGTCTGTTTATTTTGGGTGTGCCATCTACACCAAATATTCTGCTGGCTGCAGTTAAATCTTCCACAGTACTGCTAATTTGTGGATCAGCGGGGAAATCTGCTAGTGGTGGGCTTGTGACTTTCCAAATGATTATTTTGTTGTCATGTGGGACCACACTAGGAGTGCATGTGAGCCTTAATCTCTAATCTTCTTTAGGGAACAGAAACCAAATTAGAAAGACGCTTGCTATAATGAGCGCTTTCACATTCCCATACCCAGCGTATAGAAAAGACTTATGCTGTGACATGTGAAAAGCAACTAACGAAACACAAACAAGTTATAATTTTTTTTTGAGAAGTAGGATGTTTATATTTTTTGTTACTATTTCAATAGTAAAATACCTCTCAAGAATTATTCATGGAATCTTTTTAAGTTAATTACTTATTTTAAACAGGAATTATAAAATGCTAAGTCCATCATATCAGGGTAAACCCATGTGATGTCCCTACTTATTTACTGGTGCCACAGGCTTAGCAAAGTCAAAGGTCATAAGGAAAGTGTTTTTATTAACTTCACACCCAATTAGTTGGCAACGTGGTGGGGTTTAGGGAACAATTCTTGGATGTCAGCAGTAAAATGACATTATACTACGCCGCTATATGACTCATTTAGGAATGCAAAGTGTAAATGACAGGCTAACTTGCATGTGCTGAAACACAATTTACTAGGGTACTTATACATGCAATGTGTACCAAGCAGCTATCCAATATGTTTACTTATTTCTCCTGCAAAGTTTAAAATCCTTTCTTCTATATTCTCTGTCAGTGTGATACTTGCTTTACTTGCTTTTAAATCATGCCCACACTTCTGTCTACACAGGGTGTCCTCTAGGGTATTATGGAAAGGAGTGCACATTGGTATGCCAGTGTCAGAATGGAGCAGATTGTGATCATATAACTGGTCAATGCACCTGTCGCACAGGATTTATGGGAAAATTCTGTCAGCAAAGTAAGTATCTGAAGAAGCAGCCTTATACCTGTTACGATTGTTCTCTAAATAGGAGGGGTGGTAGTAATATACACAGAACACAGAACTATTTAGGAATCATCCACTGATGCACAGAACGAGGGTTCCTTACAAATAGAAAATATTAGATACTGGAAATGGCATGCAGATATTCTGTATTCTGTAGAGTCAGTTAAATATAACAGAGTAGGCCCAATGTCCATGTAAGTATAGTCAAAAATCGCATGCTCTGATGTTCTCCTTAGAATTAACTTTTAGCACTATATATATATATATATATATGGATTTTATGGGAGAATCTGCCCATGATTATGATTTTAACAGTTTTGATACTTAAACTGTTTTATATGCCTACAACCTAATTTATATTTATACCACCCCTAGAATGTCCGGCAGCATCCTATGGATATGGTTGTCGGCAGGTTTGTGACTGCCTCAATAATTCAACATGTGACCACATCACAGGAACATGTTATTGTAGCCCAGGTTGGAAAGGAGCCAGATGTGACCAAGGTAAAGATGTCCATATATTACAATGACCCAAGCGTATTTTTTTTTCCTGTATTTGTCTAATGGAATTTATAATCTGCTTTTCCTTTCTTCCTTGAAGATTTAAGGACTATTTTACATGGGACAATTACAAGTGCTTTGGCACCTCCATTCTTGAATGGCAGTACCAAAATCCCCTCAAACAGCCCCTATTGGCTGCATTGGGTGCAAAAGATTATTGTCAATCAACTCGTATGGTTTCCACTACCACCTCTATGCTGACGATACTCAGATCTATCTCTCATCTCCTGATCTCAACCCAGAACTCATAACTCGCGTTTCCTCCAGCCTGTCCGCTATCTCTACCTGGATGTCGAAACGCTACCTTAAATTAAACCTCTCTAAAACTGAAATGGTTCTCTTTCCTCTAACTAACACCAGTAGCATCCCCGAAGTATCCATCATAGTTAACAATTCCACTATCACCCCCTCTCCCGAGGCCCGGTGCCTTGGGGTTATCCTAGATTCTGCCCTGTCATTCACTCCTCATATCCAGTCACTTATTAAATCATGTCACTTCCACCTACGGAACATACAATCATTTATCACCCAAGACGCTGCCAAAATTCTTATTCACTCTCTCATCATATCGCGTCTAGACTACTGTAACTCTCTTTTAATTGGCCTCCCCCTCCAGAGACTGTCACCTCTCCAGTCCATAATGAACACTGCTGCGAGGCTCATACACCTCAGCAACCGCTCCTCCTGCCACGCCATTCTGTCAATCCCTGCACTGGCTAAATAGTTGCTTAGAGACTTTCTTTCTAGCGACAATCGACTAGTTCTCTTGTACATACAGTATATAATCTATATAATGATAGTCACATGTAATGGTTAAAAGCAGTATTCTAGACCTGTTATAGTTCTCATCACTGTGTGCAATTCTTCTTTCTGTGTCCCTGCAGCTGTAATGATGGTAGCAGGAAACCTAAACAGCTTGAGCCGGACAAGCACTGCCATCCCTGCTGATTCCTACCAGATTGGAGCCATTGCTGGAATCATTATACTTGTGTTGGTTGTCCTTTTCCTTTTAGCTCTTTTCGTCATCTATAGACAAAAGCAAAAGGGCAAAGATACAGCGATGCCTGCTGTAACCTACACACCTACTGTACGAGTCCTGAGCACAGACTACACCATTGCAGGTAAACACTTAGAATTGCTCTCAGTCTGGGTCAATGAAATCCAACTGGGTCTTTATTTGTACAGGTATGGGATCCGTGATCTGGAAAACGGTTATCCAGAAAGCTCACACTCCATTATTATCAAATAATCCAAATTTTTAAAAATGATTTCCTTTTTCTCTGTAATAATAAAACAGTACATTGTACTTGAGCCAAACTTAGATATAATTAATCCTTATTGGAAGCAAAACCAGCCAATTGGGTGTATTTAATGTTCAAAAGGAAAAGGCCACCAGCACATCCTGGCCTCTTAAAGGATATTAGTCCAGTGCTCAGTAAAAAGGGTTCGGCACCCTCAGTTTCACTTGGGTAAGGAAGAAAATTACTGGCACTCAGGACTTAATGCAAGCGGGCCAAGCCCTGCGTGTTTACTACAGAGTAACGTTTTGGGGGCCCCCGAAACGTTACTCCATAATAAACACGCAGGGCTTGGCCCGCTTGCATTAAGTCCTGAGTGCCGGTAATTTTCTTCCATACTCAAGTGTATTTAATGTTTATATCTCATTTTAGTAGACATGAGGATCCAAGCTTGGAAAAATCCCTTATACGGAAACCCCAGGTCCCAAGCATTCTGGATAACAGATCCCATACCTGTAGTACTTCATTTACTATACCGTATTATTTGCATGCTCTGTAAATTCCATTATCAATCCAATCATCTTCTAAGTAGTCAAATATTTATAAAGTGTGAGCTAACAGACCTTTCCAGGCTTTGCTCTTTTAAGGAAGTGTCAGAAATGCACAGTGAAAACTATGAAACTATGGTGATTTATTAGATTATCTCCTAATAATACACAAAAGCCACGAATATCTTGTAAATGATATCCTTATAAATGGTGAGTTCTGATGTCATTTCTGTCACATGACTCACTGTAATTTGTGTATTATAATAAATAAAGTACCCCCAGTTGATATTAGAAGTTACCTCGGAGTTCCATAACCTTTATAAAAACACTTGGCCTTCGGCCTCGTGTTTTTATATGGTCATGAAACTCCTTGGTAACTTGCAATATCCTTATATTTTACAAGAGGGGGTACATTATTCACTAAATATTTAACAGCCAGGCTGTCACAACACAACATGGATGAAAGGTTTCAGTAATAATTTTGTGTGCAACATTATTAACGGCTGCATCAGTTGACTGGCAGGGTGCAAGTTATTTAAATTCTGTTCTTGGTGCATGTATTAAAGGACATACTGAAACATTTTCTGTCCTTTAATAGACACCCTTCCACACAACAACGGAGTCAATGCAAATAGTCAGTATTTTTCAAATCCGAGCTACCACACTCTGAGTCAGTGCACCACTGGGCCGCAGGTCAACAGCATGGATAGAATGATGGTTTCCAGGGTAAGGATGAACTACTTAGTTGCTTTCAGTTTGTCATTATACATTTTACTCTGGTTTTAGTCTACATTGATGCTTGTCATTTTTCTCTTTAGTCAAAAAGCAGCCAGTTTTTTGTGAACCTAAAGAACCTAGATCCAGGGAAGAGATCACACACTATTGATTATACTGGAACCCTACCAGCAGACTGGAAGCAAGGAGGATACCTGGATGAAAATGGTAATATAGGGATTAAACTAATACAATTCATATTTCATATTGCACATAAAATGTTCATTACACATTAAAATGAGCTTCTAAATGTAATGGTAATTCATATCAATAAGTATTACAGGTGCGAGATCCGTTATCAGGAAACCCGTTATCCTGAAATATCCTTATTAGGCCATCTCCCATAGACTCCATTATAATCAAAATATTAAAAAATATTTCCTTTTTTTCTGTAATGATAAAACAGTACATTGTACTTGATCCCAACTAAGATATTATTGATCCTTACTGGAGGCAAAAAAATCCAATTAGGTTTATTTAATATTTAAAATATTTTTAAGTAGACTTAAGGTATGGATTTCCTAATTATGGTAAGATCCCTTTTCTAGGAAAACCCCCCAAGCATTCTGTATTATTATTATTATTATTAACATGTACTTATATAGCGCCAACATATTGCGCAGCACTGTATAACTGGTTCCCTACCTGTATATTAAAAACAAGAGAGGATTTACAGTTACTCTGCCTATCCTTCTTCTTCATGCAGAATGGCCTGGAATAAATTAATTCTGCAAGGCTTCATGGAAATGACTGTATCTCTACAATATACATAGAAACCCTGCATCCCTGAACTGTTAAGTAAATCTATAAGGAAACAGTACATATGTATAACTGACACACATTGGTCTTGCTTTCAGGTCTACTGAAAAATTCTGCTTATAGCATAAGTACCTGTTCCTTGAGTAGCACTGAAAATCCTTATGCTACTATCAAAGATCCACCGGTTCTTCTGCCAAAAAACACTGAGTGTGGGTACGTGGAGATGAAGTCACCAGTGCGAAGGGACTCTGCGTATGCAGAGATCAGCAATGGAAGCCTAGCCAACAAGAATGTTTATGAAGTTGGTAGGTATCGATTTAATAAATGAGTTAATTAGATGGTGAGATGTTGGTACCAGTATGGGATCCATAATCTGGAAATCCGTTATCCAGAAAGCTCTTTACGGGAAGGCCATCTCCCATAGACCCCCTTTTCTCCGTATTGATAAAACAGTATCTTGTACTTGATCCTAACTAAGATATAATTCGTATTGCCGGAAAAACAATCCTATTGGGTGTCATGATTTTTTTAGTAGACCTAAAGTATGGAGATCCAAACTACAGCAAGATCCCTTATGCAAAAAACCCAGGTCCCAAGCATTCTGGATAAAAGGTCCCATAACTTTAATAATACTAGTGATAGCTGATCTATGTCATGTGGATATAGGGTACATTCATTTTAATGCAAGTTTAAGTTGATGAAGATGCTTTCACGAGGGAAAAAGGTATAGAAAATGACATATTCAGTGATATTTGCATTTTTCAACCCACATTTATTTATAAGGTACCAGCTAAAATCCTGTATTTTTGGTTAAACCCTGCACCTTAAGGCAAACCAGGCACTACCATACACAAAATGTAGTGATGATAGGTTGGTTGATCAATCTAACTATAAAAAAATAATAAATAAAAACAAAGCCCAACCTTTATAAAAACACACTTATAGGAGATAGCTGCCTATTTTCGGCAGAGCTTGCAAAGCTACATATATTGAATATTATTGTGGTTTCAATAATGTGTATGGAATAGTGACCACTGTTCTATTCTTTTCATTGTTTTTCAATAATGTGTTATAGTATTATAAGCAATTATTATAAGCAATAAGGAGGTGATGGTTTTGTCATGTTTTGTCTCAAAGCTACTAAGCATCATTTAAGTGTTTTCCTATAGAGCATGGGCTTTGTTTTTCTCTTTTTATAGTTACAATTCTGTATTCTCTTGAGTGTTATGGTTTTGTTGCTCAAAAACTGTGGTGGGCAAACAACAAAGTGTGTTTTATACATTGTAAATGTACTCATACAATTCAGTGATACAGAACTGCCAAGAATGAGTGGACTGGTTATCTTTAGTTGCACATGCCTAGGTAGACAAAGAGTAGACAGAGGGTCAAGCCCAGGAACCACACAAATGTCATTCGAGAAAGTTAAATTGATTAAGATTGGCAGGGAAGAGAAAAACAACAAAAGTAACATGCTGTACAAGGTCAGTGAAGAAGAAGTTCCAATTCAATGTCTCCCAAGCTGGCAACAGAGACGGCCTCTCTTTATAGCACTGATTTTTTTTCCATGTGGTTAAGCAAGTTACTGGCAGCTATGTAAATGAATTTCCTTAGTCATACTCTGTATTGGTTTTTTATTTCAGCTTCTTATTTTGCAAAGTCTTTCCCTGAAAGGGTAAGGTAATTTTGATCATTTTTTAGTGTGTGCCAGGGTTGCTTTTCCTTGCAAGTGTTTCTGCAATTGTTTTGCTGTATATGAAAACAAGCTAATGAATGTTGTGAATATTCTCTTGGTATTATTGCTACAAATCCTGCATTGGTGTGGCAGATGATATACTTATCAGATTTACGTTTGATCAAATCACTGTGCTGCATGCATACTCAATGCCAGTCTCTGTAGAAATACATGGTGAACTATGCACAAAGGTTGCACTTGTAAAGTGATGAGACCTGTAAGGGTATATTTACAATTTATTAATTGATCCCTGCCCAAATATTTTATGTGCAGTGAGAATATCTATTTGTAATGTGTGTAGCCATACTTATTAGGTATCCTTATTTTTATTTAGGCCATTTAATATGACCTGTACTAAATAGCGAGCAATGTACATATCATTTTATTATAGCAATTGCAGGGAAAACATATGTAAATGCCTTGCACACCTGTACTTTTGTGTATATGATTTTGGAAGTGTTTACATGTTCAATCACAGTGTATTAAAGAGACGGCTGTCCATGATGAGCCTTAAACCATACAGTTGGCTATAGATATGAGATTTCTAGAATTTCTGGTAGATTCAGATTTTCACTAGCTTGCTTGTGGTATGTAGTTCTTGGGTCTTGTTGCTTTAGTACTAAAGGGAATATTTGTACAAAAGCACGTTGCTTAAAGGAGAATTCAACCGTTTCTTAAAAAAACCCTACCCCCCAGCCCACGTCGACCCCCCCTCCCACCTGCCCCCCCCAATATACCTGCCCCTAACTTTATAATTACCCCTCAGGCATCGGCGTTCCATACAGCCATCTTCCGGGTCTTCATCCGGCACTTCGGCAATTTCCGTCGCAGTTGTCTCAAACCAGCATCTTGCCCCAACTGCGCATGTGCCGATTTGCCGGTTTCCGTCTCAGATTACCCAAAACCTGGAAGATAGCTGCACGGAACTCCGATGCCTGGGGGGTTGTAGGGTTTTTTTAAAAATTTTGGACTCATTTAATTTAATAAAGGCAGTTGACTAGGAAGCAACAGACAAAAGCTCTGCTTACTTTCCATGGAATTTACCCTAGAGAACAGTGAGCCTGAAGAAGGGACCTTAGAATGCTGAAAACTTTCTTTGTGAATATTTAGATATACATTAGTTAGCTATAAAGGGGTATAATGTACTCCTGTTTTCCTCATCTGAGCACAAAAGTCACAATGTATGTCAAACAACAGTATAAAACTTAAAGGGATTCTGTCATGGGAAAACATGGTTAATAGTACTGCTCCAACAGTATTCTGCACTACAATCAGTTTTTCAAAAGCGCAAACAGATTTTTGCATATTTAATTTTGAAATCTGACTTGGGGCTCAACATGTTGTTAGTTTACCAAGTGCCCCCTGGCATGTAACTTGTGCTCTGTTAAACTTCAGTCACTCTTTAGTGCTGCACTGCAAGCTGATCAACAGAACAATGGGAAGATAAACAGATAACAGCTCCCTGACAAAGATAACATCTCTCTGGTAGATATGAGAATAACAAGTAATGCTCCAAGTCCCACTGTGACTCCTTCAGTAACATTGAGTTGGAGAAACAATAGCTTATCTGAAAGTAGTTCCATTGTGAAGTGCTGTCTCTTTCTGAAAGCACAGGATCAGGCACAATGACCAGAGATGGCTGCCTACACACGAATATTAAAGCCAATAAACAATAGTTCAGGAATAAAATTTTATGTGGTAGAGTGAATTATTTGCAATGTAAACAGTGTAATTTAGATATAAAAACTACAAAAATAAAATCATGATAGAATTTCTTTAATCTGACTGTAGCCCTGAAACCTAACCTTTGCTTAGCTGTTAGCATTGTATTTCACTTGATTTCAAGCTTCCTGATTGCTTGTAGAGACTGTTTAGGAACAATGGCCAATGCAATGACCAGTAACTTGAAAATGAGCTTGCATGTGTATGAGCTTGCTGTTAATATATACAAATATATTAAAACACTTACATCTTCTATAAAGTTACTGAAAAATAATGTAATATGCTATGCGCCTCTGCTTGCTGGAAAGGAAAGCCTTTGGGATATTAATGTGCACACAGTATAATATTTCATCCATTCCTAATGAATGAAAACTCATCTGGGAAACCACTGATGAAGCAATCTGAAGCACAGACAGACATCTGAATATGTAAATATTGATTTTAATGACCTATATAATTGTATAACCCTTTCTTTTTTTTCTGTCTTAGAACCCACTGTAAGTGTTGTCCAAGGAGCTTTTTGTAATAATGGAAAAATCAGTCAAGATCTCTACGACCTTCCAAAGAACAGCCACATTCCATGTCACTATGACTTACTACCAGTTCGAGAGAGCTCATCATCCAATAAGAATGAAAGTACCAGCGAATGACATGAGCGATCTATAATGTAGCAGTTCTCTGCAGCAGAACTATGTGCTGAAATTCTTGAGACTGATGCCCAATGCAGACACTGCTTCCTTTCAAACAAATGTATTTACCGCAGTGCATCTGGGCTGAATGTTTACCTTGACAAAGGCCATTGATGGACTAGTGATCTGAAGATATGGGTAACGTTATGTTCCCCAAACAATCTGAGAGTTAGAAGCAGCACAAGAAACTATTATTTGTATGCTCTATCTCAGCAGGCTTAACTTTATTCAGTAGGTCATAATGATTTGCAGGTACAATTCTGTATTATATTTTGTAGGTGCTTATGTTCTTTCGTTTCTCTGTTTACAAGAGAAAAAAAGATGATGTTAAATGTCCATATATATATATTTTTGCACTGACCTGAAGGTGTCCTGTGGTTAATCAGAAGCCAGCGACCTTTGTTCAGAACTGAAATAATGCAATGATACCGAAAATGTGACTGATGTGACGCTGTGCTCTATGCAACCTGCAGCTGAATACAAAACCAGGAAAGCAATCTCAAGTCCATTTTCATGTTGATGATTTGTGGGATGAGATTTTATTTGGAAAAGGCTTTCATAAGCTAGCAAATGACTGTTCTAGTTTATTATGTACTCAGAGCATGTTTTATAAGAAATTCATCCCCTGATCCATTTGACCACCAGATAATAATGGTACTGTGATGATTTTATAAGTGTTACTGATTTCATACTACAGAAGAAATACTTAGCACCCGCTACAAGTGAAACAATATAACAAGGTGCCACACTGACTAATAAAGCCATACAAGAGGCTCTTCAATGCACTACACAATAATCTTATTTTCTTTTTTAAAACCGCTATGTACCATTCTCATTATACATGAAAAAGCAACAAAGTGGGATACCATAGGCTACTGAACTTTTGAAAACCTTTGAATAGTATCCCTACAAAAAAAAATAAGCCACATTTCAGCAAGTAATTGAGTACACAGGTGCATATCAGCAATTCTTTTCTGTAGTCAAAATTCTGAGTAATTTAGTCTTTATTTCTCGAGTGGGTGTGTACTAAGCGGATATTGTGGTGAGTGTTTTACATAAGCAGCGTTGAATTGAGTTTGGTAGGCAAGTGGTAATATGTGTTGTAATATATAAAATAAATAGTGACGTGTAGAATATTTTCAGAGTTAAGACAACTGATGCATCTCTGTGCATACTTGCTGAGAAAGGCACCTTTTTTTCATTTTTTGAAATAGTCTTTAGAGGCTACATGCTAAAGCGGGACTTTTGCATAGTGCTAATAATGTTATTATCTATACCACTATTTTTTTTAGTACAATGAACCTTCATTTAAAGATTTTGTACTGGTTTCATTTCATCAGTTTGTGTGTAAATAGGCCATCATGCATTTAACTAAAAGTGGAAACACAACAACCCATACATGTGTGGAAGTACGATCACAACCCTGTTATTTTAATCTATATGCGATTTTATGAGCTTTTTGCCAAAATATTATTGATTTTTTTTTTCTTTCCAGTTATAAACCAATTTAGTTGTTCTGTTGGAAAGAATTATTTTTTGTAAACATGCCCTTTTTCAACAAAATCATTAGATTCATTTAGAAAGAGTAGACAAGCATAGTGAACAATCTTATTTTGCAAAAAAAAAAAAAACTGCTCATTGAAACACATGGAACTACTGAAATTATTGGCACAAATATTGAAAATCTGCTCTTTTTAATGTTGTACCAGTCTTTTCTATGCTTGGCACATATATGGGCCCAGTTACTGAGCAACTACAATAGAATGGGAGAGAGGGCTATAACTCTAATCTACTAAGCCTTAACAATTTGCAGCTTTGTCTATACAACCGTATAAAGCCATACCTATGTTCCTGTTGTACAGTAAATGTGGAAATAAAATGTTATTCCAAGACCATGTTTTTTTTCTCTGTATACAAAGCTTAGCTCACCTTGTTAATAAACAATATATTCTAGTGAAAACATGGACAACCATTATAATCTTGTCAACAAAAAAAAAAGAAACTGTTGAAATTCTACAATTTTTGTACTTATTAAATACAATAAAACTTTTACTACTGAAGTCTGGGGGGTGCAATGTGTGTGAAATTCTAGATAAACAAGCAAGGTATGACTTGTGGGAAATCCTGCCCCTTGGCTCTGTATGACAGTACAATGACTAGAAAGTTTTTTTCCCATAGAAAAAAATAATTGTAGGCCTTGGGCTCACAAAGCCACATTACAAATATTCCACAAGGCCACCATATTATGCCCTGCATTTTTTAAAAGTCATCATAAATATCTACACAACGTTGTAATACACAGCACCACAACCGGTAAAGGGGTGGTTCACCTTTAAGTTAACTCTAAGGGGCCTATTAACTAATTATTTTATTAAAACAAAGTCGACCTAATTTCACCTCCTTTTATCCAGGAATCTAACTAATTTATCAATAATTTTCAAAAACCAGAGCAAATGACGATGTAAAGAAACATCTTCAGGGACATCTGCCATTGACTTCTACATGACCTTGACAGGTTTGAAATGGAGTATTTTAGGATTTGGATGTTTAGCAGCTTTTCGGTACAATAAATCACTAAGAGTGCAAGTTTTTTTCCCCCAGCTAAAAATTAAAGTTTTCCCCTTTTGAAAACTTGACCAGAAAAATTTGAGGTTTAATAAATGGGTCTCTTAGTGTGTTATAGAATGGCAATTTCTTTTTTTGTTTTTGTAACATATTTATATTAAGGAATTTTCAGAAGAAAACAGAAATAAAGTATCCACAAGAAGAAATATAAAAGCAAAGAGCAGTGAGAAAACAAAGAAAAGGAAGCACCGACATAATGTCATCTTAAAGAAAAGATGGTTAATTGAAATCAGTTATAAATCAATGTTCAAAATAGATTGCCCTATACATTAGAGATTCATATGTAGCCAGTATTAGATTTTTAAGAAAATGAAGGACCGAAAATGAAACTGCAGTATACAAACAATGGACATGAGATGAGAGATAACCTGCTTTATATCTAACAGCAAGACCGGGTCCTGCTTACGGAATGATTATCATAATTAGTTTACCGTGTATACAGGCAGCCGAGCTAAACATGTGTATAAAAGGACCATTAAGATAATAGATAGATAAGTTCTGAGGCTCCTTTTTGCATTATGAAGTTAGCCCCATAATCAGGGAAGTGGTGTGCGGGACAAACCCCTGTAGTTCCCAGATAGACCAAGTGTTTAGATGCTGGGGGGGGTAGTGTTACGTAAGTAAGCTATGTCCGCTTCAAAAATTCTACTACCATTGATTATCTCTTGAATGGTTGGACAATTAAGGGTTTTCCATTTGGCCGCTATTGCTATCCGCGCGGCTGTCAATATATGGTTGGCTAGTTTTTGGCCAAGTTTTGGTATGTCAGTAAATGGCTTACCTAAAAGGAAGGTGGATATCTCTAAGGGTACCTGGGATGGTAGAACCTCATCTTTCTATTCAGACTCTCTCCTATTCATATTCCAGTCTCTTATTCATATCAATGCATGATTGCTACGGTATTTTGGACCCTAGCAACCAGATTGCTGAAATTGCAAACTGGAGAGCTGCTGAATAAAAAGCGAAATAACTCAAAATCCACAAATAACAAAAAACTAAAACCAAGTGCAAATTGTTTCAGAATATCACTCTCTACATCATACTAAGGGACAGATTTATCAAGGGTCGAATTTGAAAAACTTTGAAATTCGAATTCAACCAAAGTTAACCAACCGAAATTAAATCAAAGTTTTTTTCGCTCCGTTTTAGATCTAATAGGTCCATTTTCGATCAAATTGGAATTGTACGAATCAAAGTAATAGCGCATTTGATTGAATTTGATTAGAAATTTTTCCAAAAAAAAACCTTCAATTTTTCAAAGTCCACCAAATAGGTTCTAGGAGGTCCCCCATAGGCTAAAACAGCTATTCGGCAGGTTTTAGATGGCGAATGGTCGAAGTCGAATTTTTAAAGAGACATTACATGATAAATTTCGAAAATTCTAATTTTCTAATTTTTTTCAAATTCAAATTGACTATTTCCTAGTCAAAGTACACAAAAATTAGCTCTAAATTCGAATTTTTTAAATTCGAATTTTCACTTCAACCTTTGAAAAACCTGCCCCTAAATGTTAACAAAGGTGAACAACCTCTGTACAGCAATTGGGTTAAATTTTTTCTTTGAATGTTCTATCTGCATATAAAAAAAAAATCGAATCACTGTTTGGTTCCTATACGTTACTGCCCAGTTTGGTAAATGAGACCCTAAGGGGCTGATTTATCAAAATTTAAGATTAGAGCTCATCCTAAAAAAACTTTCCCTCTTTCTATTCATTCCTATTTTTAGAAGCGTACTTATCAAATTGTGAACCCTAACTTCCACCAATTGATAAATACACTTGGAATGATGGAATTTTGGAATTGTGATAAATCTACCCTCAAGTATCACTGCGGATGACAAATCTCCAGAAAATGCCATCCCCTTTGCTAACATTTGAATTGCCACAAGTGAATTACATTAGTCGCAATAATGCAGTTAAATCACAGGGAAATTGCATTTTTCCACAATTAAGCCAAATCTCCATGAGTTATGTAATTTACCAAATCAAATGATAGGGAACAGGGGGATTTTCAGGAGATTTGTAGCACAGATTTAACCCTGGGTGTAACTGAATAGTAAGCAAAAAAAAAAAGCAAAAAGTGAAGACACAGCCCTCAACTGAATGGTGTGGAAGAGCAAAGTGAAGAAAATAGTCACAACCCTCCAGATATAAGTACCACAATCTTCTCACTGGAATTGTTATCCAGCTTGAGATACGGCACTGCCCCTGCTGCAAGTTGAATGAGCACTTCTGCGCCCTTTAGTTGCGGCAGGTGCAGTAATAAATGAGCCCCGATATATTTATAAAGGGAGGTTGATCATAAAGTATATGGCTTTTCAATGTGACAAATTTCAAATAGTTTTCCACTTGTAGCACAGAATTTAAAGAGTCCATGCTCAGTAAATCAATATGTTCTTGCCTACAACATTGTAAATACGCTATTTACATATCCCATGCTTCTCAATGTCCGAATACCAAAACATCCCCTTTAGAGACGGATATTCATCAAGGAGCAAATAATGTACATTTTTCTCCAATGTATAGTCATGTCTGGATTTCTGGTTAGAAAGGCTGACATTTTCCATGAGTAATACAGCCTCATTAACAAGTGATAACTTAGCTATGTAACTGCAAGCCATGCTAATTCACTTTAGCACTGAAATCTGAGAGCAGAATATGTTTATCAGTCTTTCTTTGCATCTGTTGATAGACATACAATAGCAAATGTTTGGTGCCTTGCATGGTACAGTTGTCTAATAACATATAGAATGTCACCAACGCACCATAAAAATGGCACAGATCCCAGTGAGGCAAAGATAAAATTATTTTGTATGAAAACAATCTGATAGAGGCTCCTTAAAATTTACCATTGTTACGGAATCATCAGTCATTATTTATTCATGGCTCTGTGAATGTCCCCTTTGTGTTTATAATTCCTCTGGGTAATTTCCCTCTTTCCCCTTTTGTTTTAATGCAATTTATTTGTGGCATAAGTATCTAAAGGGTAGTTCACCTTTAGTTTAATTTTTAGTATGTTGTAGACAATCAAATTATGAAAACATTTTCAGTTGGTTTACATTTTTATAGTTTTTCAGTCATTCTTTTTGTTCAGAAGCTCTCCAGTTTGGTGTGGTATTACAGCAGTTATCTGGTTGCTAGGGTCTAATTTTCCCAGCAATCAGGTAGTGGTTGAGTGAGTCTCAAATAAGTATAGGAGAGAAACAGGAAAGCTTTTCGAAGGGTTAATAAAGGATAAGATACTGGACTTCATAGCAAATAATAGGGGCAGATTTACATATGGTCGAATATCGAAGGTTAATTAACCCTCGATATTCGACTGCCGAACGTAAATCCTTCGACTTCGTAAATCCTTCGACTTCGTCGATCGAACGATTTTTCTTCGACCAAAAAATTGTAAAGAAAGCCTATGGGGACCTTCCTAACATTGCACCTCGTTAGGTTTTAGGTGACGAAGTAGGGGGTTGAAGGTTTTTTTAAAGAGACAGTACTTCGACTATCGAATGGTCGAATATTTGAACGATTTTTAGTTCGAATCGTTCGATTCAAAGTTGAAGTCGTAGTCGAAGGTCGAAGTAGTCAATTCGATGGTCGAAGTAGCCAAAAAAAAACATTCGAAATTCAAAGTTTTTTTTATTCTATTCCTTCACTCGAGCAAAGTAAATGGGCCCCTATGAGTGTATGCCAGCATGGTTTTAAGCGTAACAGATCTTGCCAGACTAACTTAATTTCTTTTTATGAGAAGGTAAGTAGGGACCTCGATTCTGGGATGGCAGTGGATGTGATTTACTTAGACTTTGCTAAAGCATTTGATACAGTGCCACACAAAAGGTTACTGGTTAAATTAAGGCCTGGAACATAGTATTTGTACCTGGATAGAGAACTGGCTAAAAGATAGATTACAATAAGTGGTGGTAAATGGAACAGTGGACCAGTGTTGTTAGTGGAGTACTGCCGTGCTATGTACTACGTCCCTTGCTTTTCAAATTGTTTATTATTGACCTGGAGGTGGGCATTGAAAGTACTGTTTCTATTTTTGCAGATGATACTAAATTTTGCAAAACTATAGGTTCCATGCAGGATGCTGCCACTTTGCAGAGTGATTTGTCTAAGTTGGGAAACTGGGCAGCAAACTGGAAAATGAGGTTCAATGTTGATAAATGCAAGGTTATGCAAAAATATATAGATGCATGTTATACACATAAATGTTAGTGTGTTGGGAGTTTCCATAAATGAGAAGGATCTAGGGTTTTTTTGTAGATAGCAAGTTGTCTAATTCTGTGCATTGTCATTCTGTGGCTACTAAAGCAAATAAAGTTCTGTCTTGCATAAAAAAGGGCATTAACTCAAGGGATGAAAACATAATTATGCCTCTTTATAGGTCCCTGTTGAGGCCTCATCTGGAGTATGCAGTGCAGTTTTGGACTCCAGTCCTTAAGAGGGATATAAATGAGCTGGAGAGAGTGCAGAGACTAAGTGCAACTAAACTGGTTAGAGGGATGGAAGACTTAAATTATGAGGGTAGACTGTCAAGGTTGGGGTTGTTTTCTCTGGAAAAAAGGCGCTTGCGAGGGGACATGATTACACTTTACAAGTACATTAGAGGACATTATAGACAAATAGCAGGGGACCTTTTTACCCATAAAGAGGATCACCGTACCAGAGGCCACCCCTTTAGACTAGAAGAAAAGAACTTTCATTTGAAGCAACGTAGGGGGTTCTTCACAGTCAGGACAGTGAGGTTGTGGAATGCACTGCCGGGTGATGTTGTGATGGCTGATTCAGTTAATGCCTTTAAGAATGGCTTGGATGATTTCTTGGACAGACATAATATCAAAGGCTATTGTGATACTTAACTCTATAGTTAGTATAGATATGGGTATATATAATTTATGTTAAAGTATGGAGGGGTGTGTGTATGGATGCTGGGTTTTCATTTGGAGGGGTTGAACTTGATGGACTTTGTCTTTTTTCAACCTGATTTAACTATGTAACAAACTATGTAGAATAGAAATATAATTAGTAAAAAGTAACAATAACAATTAAATTGTAGCCTCACAGACCAATTGCATTTCATTTGCTGGGGTCAGTGACCCCCATTTGAAAGTTGGAGGAAGGCAAATAGCTCAAAACAACAAAGAAGAAATAATATAATAATAAAGACCTATGGCAAAGTTGCTAGGAATAGGACATTCTATAAATCTTTAATTTTTACCATTTTTGGCATTAAAACAAAGTTGACCTAATTACCATCCACAAATGTAACTCATTTATCAAAAAAAAGCTGGAAAAAGTCGACAAAATTGTGCGACAATTCGAATTTCACGCAGATATCGTCAGCTTTTTTAAAGTTGTCTCCAAAAACCCCCAACTTTTTTGGATTATCGTATGAAAACCATCACAGATCAAAATGTCAAGAAACATCTTCAAATTGTAAAAGGGACACCTGCCATTGACGTCTACATTTGTGTATCCCTAATTCCAATTCACCTGGTGTGGTATCTAGGGGGGCCCTTCCAAATTGAGTTTCCTTTGCGAAAATCAGTAAATCAAGTCAGTAAAATTTTTAGATAGTCTATTTTTTTTTATCAAATAACCCCCCAATCGAATTTCGAATATATTAGAATTTAATAGTTAAAAAAACTGACAGGCATTCGAAATTCGACCTTTAATAAATGTGCCTCCCCATGTAATGTAATGTGGGGTACTTTATTGTATTTAGCGTTTTTGCAGCAGAAACATCTGAAACTGCTCGTGCTGCATACCATTGACTTTAATGGAAATATTTAGAGCTAAACATTACAAATGAACACTGAAATAATCACATGCATTCACAAAATATTAAATATTATTTACATTACATGTTTTGTATTCCAAGCCCTACTCTAATTTGCAATGCAGAAAACAGTTTAGTCTTATTTTTTTTTAGAAAACCCCACTTTCCTTATCTAAGGGGCAGATTTACTAACGATCAAATAGAAAATTCGAATTTTTGATTTTTTTTATGGTCAAAACGGACTAGGGAGTTATCCAAACCACGATGAGTTTTTTTTTTTTAAATTTGAATTTGATTTTGAGATTTAGCATACTCTGGCCCTTTAAGAGTTTGACGATTCGCCACCTAAAACCCGTCGAATTGCTGTTTAAGTCAATGGCAGAGGTCCAGGGATCAATTTGGAGGTGTTTGTAGCCTTCCTGACATTCAAATTTTTTCCGGAGAAAAAACTCCAATCCAGTTTGATTGAATTTGATTCTAAATCGAATCGACTTTTCGGGCCTTTCAATTCATCCGAGTTGGAAAATTAAGGAAATTCGACCCTTGATAAATGTGCCTCCCCATGCACCTTTTTCATTGCATGTCAAATCATTGTACCCACCCGTAAACGAAAGGAGAGTAGACGCATCTCGATGAAGGGAAAGACAAACATTTACCCGCTACTGGTTGATCCTTCGCTTCCGCTCTGGCTGCGGGAACTAAACATCCAGGAAAATTCAAGATAGCACCTTCAGATCCCTATGCCAGAACATACAGATAGTGCTTCCAAAAACTGATATCTTCATAAAATTCTAACTTTATTAGTCCATTTAAAAACACACACTTGATAGAAGCAGGCAGGGGAGAGCACGGCTTAACGCGTTTCGTGACTACACTAGACAATTCATCTGAAGTTTTCTGTAAATCCTGGCATAGGGATCTAAAGGTGCTACCTTGAATTTTGTGGGCATTGTACCCACCCAAGTTGCTATATAAAATATTGCATTACTAGCCATATTTGTTTTAAGGTTTTTAAAACGTGGGTGCTTAAAATTGTGGTTTATCCCTGTTATCAACAATTTTAAGAGGTGTTGTAGCTGGTGCAAAGGCAATAAATGAACAAGACCTGACAAAAAGTACCATTGTGTACATAATAAACACGTTGAATAAGGGTTCAAAATATCACAAATATGTATACCATCCACTTTTGAAAAAGATATTAAAAACAGTGTTTGCCTCAATTATCAACTAAGGAGATTATTTATCAACAGTCATAATTTTTTTATAATTCTTTTTTTCTCTAAAAATCATTAATATTAATAATGATTTTTAAAAAGCACCCATTTCAGTTATTTGGTAAACATAATAATGCTATAACCCTCTAATATAAAACTTCAGCATGCTTTCAAGGTCATGTTGAAGACAATGGAAGCTGTCCTAGGCAAAATGTAAACTATTCAGCTGAAGTTTTCCAAGCAGGCATTGGCACACTTGCATTATATACTAAAAGGAATAGATAAAGAAAAAAAAGAATTAGCAATTATGTATTACCGAAGGTGACTTGTCACGGAACTGAAAAGCTAGCAAGAAGCTGTGAATTGTAACTGTATTTTGACAACAAAAACAATAAATCCCATTAAACATTGTCTTATGTCTTGTTGGCTAGTATCCCTGGCCAGCATTTTAGAATATTTTTCATCTACTCCTCAGTTCACATAGTATAAAAATATATATCAGTGGCAGTAATAACTTAGGAATGTTCTGAAATTTCATCGACAACTTTAGATATTTCCTATCAGCAAACAGACTTCTCGCTGGAACGCATCACAATTCATTTTCTACATGAGCCAATATGTATAGAATTAAGGTTTTCAAGAAAACAGGTGTCTGCATCGGAGTCAGGGGAGATAGGCTGAAATTCTTGCAGTAGTCGATGAAACATTTAATCTTATATCTATACTTTGTATGAATAGAATTTCTTGATAGATAGAATTCTAAAAGGTTAATTTTGGTAGAATTATCAATGACCTCATAACTTCCAATTGAAAGGTTTAGGGGGGAACTGTGGGGCTTTCTACAAGATTTCTTTATTTGAAATGATCATTTGCAGTATGCATTATTATCAACACGGTACTTATATAATGTAACCTTTATTGCACAGAGGTTTAGGCTACATTTATGAAAAGTTAAATCTAGAATATATGCAAGCCCATAGCATTAAATTGCCAGTCTAAATGATGACGCACATAATTGATGACATGATGGATTAAAGATAGCGCTTCTTTCTTGGAAAACACAGATCAAAATTTAACAAGGATGGGGAGAATCTTTGTTTTCAAGCTAAAAGTTGTTTATTTCACATGCACACAGTTAAGGGCAGATTTATCAAGGGTCGAATTTCAAAGTGAAAAAACTTCGAAATTCGACCATCGAATTGAAAAATTCGATAGTCTAAGTTTTTTTTTGTTTAAATGTAACTGTTTTCCATCGAATTAAAATCGTTCGATTGATGGTAGAAATTGTTCGAATTTAACGATTTCCAAAAAAACCCAAAAAACTTTGACATCTAAAAACTTAGCCAAATGTTGGCTATAGGTTCTAGGAGGTCCCCATAGGCTAACATGGCAATTTCGCAGGTTTAAGGTGGCGAAGTGTCAAAGTCAAAGTTTTTTTAAAGAGACAGTACTTCGATTTTCGAATGGTCGAATATTCAAAGTATTTCAATTTGAATCAAAGTCGAATTTGGCCTATTCGATGGTCGAAGTACCGAAAAATTACTTTGAAAGTCGAATGTTTTTAAATTCAAAAATTCACTTCGACCTTTGATAAATCTGCCCCTATATGAATTGTTTAAGTCATATTGGCTGAATGTGATAGGCCCACTTTAAATATGATTATTTATAGAAAATATTAATGTGCTGATGCATGGACACGTAAACCTGCATCTGCTACCCAACAGGTTTATAACTTAAGGATGTTAATATTTGAAACTTGCCCTACACACCAAGGACCCTGAGAATTGCCAGATATAAATAATTGGAGTTTGAGGAGGTAGTTACCAAGAAGTTGAATGCTGCAATTCACAATATCCTGTTCGGCAGAGGGTGTAACGAGCTCTTTTTATGAGGGCACGCTTTTGTGTCCCTTAGTGCTCTTACGCTTCAGCTTCACAGTATTTCACACAATTCTGTGAAATTTTGAATCAAAACAACTGCATGAAGCTCTGGCCAGTTATGTGCCAGTGTCTCTGAATACTTTATACAGAAATGAAATATGTTTGCACAGAGCTCCCTCTACAGATAGTAAACCAAAAAGTAACGGTCACCTTTTCAGCAATTTCCAAAATTTCACTTTTTGGTGATTTTAAGATTTATTCATAATTTTTTATGCTTCTGTCCAGTAGTAACTCATTCTCTAAGGGGCCAGTAAAAAAGCCAACTATGTGGGAGTTTTAAACTTGAAGTAAGTTGCAGTTTAAACTTAGTCCCTGTGTAAAATGTATAATGAAGCAATGGAATTCTTAATGAATCAGATGCAGGTTGAGTGTAGGAAATAGCCACACCAGAGATCACTTTGACATAGTTAACAATCCCTGTTTTGTTTAAGGGGTAATGCTTTTTTAGTAGTTTAAGGCACAAAATGTCTCAATGTCCGAAATATATTGATAATGGATTGAGTGCAGAAGAACTTTTGTCTTTGTATGAATTTTGTTGTCACAGCCTCATTGCACCCTGTCTAATGGTTTAAAATGTTGTGGTGTTTGCATTCGATTCCTTCTGTAAGGGGTTTGCTTCATGAGCTTGAAGATGGCCATACACACACCAATATTTATCGTACAAAAGATCTTTCGTATGATAATCTGTGCATGTGTGGTAGGAGACAAGGAGACCAATCGGTAAAAAGACTTGGATATTGGTCGTGTTGTCGAAGTGTTTATGTATTTTTGAGGTAATTCTCTACTCTTGCAGTGCAAGTGAGGTAAAACAAACCATGCAGGTATAGCTTTTACTTTTGCATTTGCAGACCACTATACTTTGAAATACTCTCTCTTTTGAGTAGAAGATGCCATAACTGTATTTTTTATTCTAGATAACGATGCACCAAATCCTGGATTATTTTCTGGATTCAGCCAGGATTCCCCTTTTTCAGCAGGATTCGGCCAAATCCTTCTGCCCGGCTGATCCGAATCCTACTTTGCATATGCAAATTAGGGACCGACGGGAAGGGAAATCGCTTGACTTTTTGTCACAAAACAAGGAAGTAAAAAATGTTTTCCCCTACCCTAATTTGCATATGCAAATTAGGATTCGTATTCGGTATTCATACAAATCTTTCGCAAAGGATTTGGGGGTTCAGCCGAATCCAAAATAGTGGATTCAGAGCATCCCTAGTTCTAGATAAACCATTACCAGCATTTTGTAAGAACAAAATAAAAAATAGCACTCATTTAGCAATGGCAAGTATAATTGCAGGATTTGGGCAGAGTTCATAGAAACAATTGTAATCAGTAAAACTGGCCATAGACGCAAAGATAAAGTTGTTAACAATTTTCGTGCCATGGCGATCGGTCGTTTACTTAGACAGGTTAGAAGATTTCTGTCGGACAACTTTAATATTTCGGCATGTATTGCCTATCTAACGATATCAATCGTTGACTGTCACTACTATTTGTCAGACTTAACTTTCATACGATTGTTGTCAGTGAATGAATACCCAAAACATTATGTTTGTTCTTTTTACTACTTAATCTGAATAGTTAGTGGTAGGTCGGGAGATTGCAATGAACGATCATTCGTCAGACATAAGGATATATCTGCACCTCTATGACCAGCTTAAGTCTCATGGACTGGTCTATTTGTGAATTTTCAAGGTTGAAGAAAAAAACATGATTGCACAACTTTTTTACTCTATCTAAATATGACAATATTTATGGTCACATTTTTTCATATGACAGCAAGAATCACATTGTTCCATTAATTTATGAAAGGCTGAAAAAGTTGAGTCTGTATCAAGACATTTTTCAGAAATTAACCACAATGTGTCAATTGTACTGGTTGTTATTTAAGGACTCAGAGGCTCCATCTAGAGGTGGAAATATAAAAATAAGACTACAACAAGGAGAAATATTTTAGATTAAAGGGATACTGTCATGGAAAAACATGTTTTTTCCAAAACACATCAGTTAATAGTGCTGCTCCAGCAGAATTCTGCACTGAAATCCATTTCTCAAAAGGGCAAACAAATTTTTTTATATTCAATTTTGAAATCTGATATGGGGCTAGACATATTGTCAGTTTCCCAGCTGCCCCAGTCATGTGACTTTAGGATGGAATTACTTTCTGGCAGGCTGTTATTTCTCCTACTTAAAGGGATCCTGTCATTGGAAAACATGTTTTTTTCAAAACTCATCAGTTAATAGTGCTACTCCAGCAGAATTCTGCACTGAAATCCATTTCTCAAAAGAGCAAACAAGTCACATGACTTGGGGCAGCTGGGAAATTGTAAATATGTCTAGCCCATGTCAGATTTCAAAATTGAATATAAAAAAATCTTTTGAGAAATGGATTTCAGCGCAGAATTCTGCTGGAGCAGCACTATTAACCGATTAATTTTGAAAAAAAATGTTTTTTCCCATGACAGTATCCCTTTAATGTAACTGAATCAGTCTCAGTGGGACTTGGCTTTTACTATTAAGTGCTGTTCTTAGATCTTCCAGGGAGCAGTTATCTTGTGCTAGGGAGCTGCTATCTGGTTACCTTCCCATTGTTCTGTTGTTTGGCTGCAGGGGGGAAGGGAGGGGGTGATATCACTCCAACTTGCAGTACAGCAGTAAAGAGTGATTGAAGTTTATCAGAGCACAAATCACATGACTGGAAGCTGCTGGGAAATTGACAATATGTCTAGCCCCATATTTCAGATTTCAAAATTGAATATAACAAAATCTGTTTGCTCTTTTGAAAAACGGCTTTCAGTGCAGAATTCTGCTGGAGCAGCACTATTAACTGATGCATTTTGAAAAAAATATGTTTTCCCATGACAGTATTCCTTTAAGAAACTGAACACAGTTAATATAAAATGTATCTTATAATTGCCAGTGTCTCTTTGTCTAGGATTATATGAAACATCTATAGGAGACTTTAAAGTGGTCGGAACCTGTCCAGATGTTATCTTGAAAGTATATTTTAGTAGAAGAAAAGGTACTGTTGATTTACCCCGGTCCTATGTTTGTTTACAAGAGTTTGTGTTGCAGTTATCTTGCTGTTAGACCAGCCATCATTGGTCAACTTAAAGTAGCTTGTGTTCTGTTGACATTAAAACTGTGGCCAAGTGCAATATTCTTTCCATGCAGCAAAAACATCATAGAAAAAATGAGAACCTTTCAATTTGTACTTCAAAGTGCTGCTGGGGTAAAGATCTAGTTTAACAGTATGGCAAAAGTGGGCAAGGTGTTCCTAATCAGTCTGGCAATATAATAACCTCCCTATTTACTTGTTGGCTCTCTATAATTTTCCTCTTATATATTTTGTAAAATGCCATACATAAAACGGATGACGGAGAGTTTTGCGTAAAGAACTATGTTGGCCTGTACATATTTTACAAAGACTCAAATTCCTGACAAACAGTTTACCAGAGGCTATTATAAAGGAAATATTTTGCATTTAAATTAATAATTTTATTTGTGGTCAACTCCAGCAATGTGTAAATACAGTATTGTGCTCAAAAGCCTAGAGAGGATAAACTGTGTTGTTATATTTAATAATAGTTTTAATAATAATACAGGTTTGGGATCTGCTATCAGGAAACCGGTTATCCAGAAAGCACCGAATTACGTAAAGACCATCTCGCATAGACTTCATTTTATCAAAATAATCCAAATTTTTTAAGATGATTTCCTTTTTTTCTGTAATTATAAAATATTCCCTTGTACTTGATCCAAACTAAGATATGATTAATCCTTATTGACGGCAAAACAATCCTAGTGGGTTTAATTCATGTTTAAATCTTATTTTGGTAGAATTAAGGTATGAAGATCCCAGGTCCCGAGCATTCTGGATAATGGGTCCCATCCCTGTAATAATTATAGTAGTAATTATAATAATACTCATGACAGGAAATACCATAATTTGTCTGTGTGCTCTCTGAAATAGTTAAAAGTTGTAACAATCTGTGCAATTGAGTTGCTCAGAAGGATATGGTGTATTTCTGAACCCTTTTACAGCAAGAAGCCACATATCAAATGATGAAATGCAAATAAATAGGAAAGGTAACGGGCAAATGTGGTACTATCATGTTGCCAAAATTTGTATGAAGGGGGAGGGGCTTGGTGGCAGAGAATCCACCCTGTGTGCTATTGGCCCAATTTCTAATCCTCAATTATGTGTTGCATTATATATACCATGATCCTCATTAAGTTTTAAATATTTAACTAGATGTAAAAGCTCAGTGCTGCCACAAACATCTTACACCTGCTTAAAGCAGTTAAAAATACTTTATATTTTGTTATGACTTTTACACAGCTGGCTGGTCGCTAATTGAACTCTACTAACCAGATAGTAGGCAAACCTTTTAGCTATTTGAGTAGCATGAAAAAATCCAAATATTTAAAAAAAACTATAAAAACTGCTAGTAGGATAATATTACCAGCAGTGATAATTCTGCCTTTAAGGGAGTCTGATTAAATGCAAATTATTAGATGGGTGTATTCATAATAGGCTTTGAAGAGTTTAAGGGCAGGACTACATGGCCAATTTTGCAGCGCTGCGCAATATAGCAGGCGTCACGTCGGATGCGACGGAAACAAGGTAATGGCAGTGTCGGATTGTGTTGCATTGTTGATGCGACTCGACGCAACTGTCGGATGCAGACGCAGCGAATTACTTACCTTATTTCCGTTGCATCCGACGTGACGCCTACGATTTTGCCCAGCGCGGATCGCTGCGAAATTGCCTGTGTAGTCCTGCCCTAAGGGCAAGTTTACAAGGGGCGCTTTTACATTGCGTTATTAAAACCGTGTAGTCGAGCGTAAATAAGCAAAAAATTAAGCCCTACTAAAAATAATGGAATAAGCACTATAGCAATTCCCGTGGGGCATTTGCGAGCCAACATCTGCCGCGCAACGCCATTATTAGCATTTTTCAGCTGAACCACCAATATGCCATTTGATTTTAAATGTGGGAACCAGGTGGCTGTCTGTGAAGAAATATTAGGAGGAAGAGGAGGCAGAAGCTTTTCTCATAGGCTTTGTCCTTACAGAAGCAGATCATGCAAGAGTGCATAAGGCTCAGTAGCTGGAGTCTGAACAGGTAGAACATTGTGTAGAAGTGAAATAGCAATGAAGAAACTCTCAGCTGCATCTAGCTGATGACATTGTAAGAGAAATGAAAAAAATTACACAATTTAGTTGCCTTTCACATGGTACAGAGATTTAAAAAGATTTGACAGCAGGCATTCTTACTGTAAGAAAAATCAAATAATACTGAAACAAATTTTGAAAATGAAAACAAGTATGGTATCTACAGTAAATGCTTGGGAACAGGGGTTTTCCTGATAAAGGGGACTTTCTGAAATTTATGACAAAATGTCTACTAGAAAACATTTTAGCTTTAAAATGTTGTTCTAAATAAACAAAATAGGACACCAGTATGGATTTATGATTGCTTAGTTAGATACTAGGCTATTGCCAGAAATCAGCCTGACGAAATAGATCACTAGAAGATTCTTCTTGTCTGCTTATGTCCAGAAACCTTATGTCTGCTCCAGTGCAAACAGACTCGGCTGATTTTGAGACTTTGCATTTCGAGCCAAAATCTGCCGAGTTTATTCACGCCAGAGCCAACATAAGGTTTCCAGACACAAGCAGACAGGAATATTCGGCCCCGTCTGGCCCTAGCCTAAGCATCATCTCTGTTTATGAGTGTGCCTGTATACAAATAACAGCTAAGGGAAGCAAATTGTTCTGAGCCATAGGGAACAATCATTTTAATTGTAAGGTTTCGGTGTTACAAGGTGACAAGTCTAAATATATTATACTAGGGTAGTTTATACCATCTACCATAACATCTATAACAGATTATTAATATATATTTACTTTTTTGCAGTATATCGCTCTCTCTAGTGTTACACATGATTCTGTTCTATGTTAATTCCTCCTCTGGGAGGGTGGAAAGCTTTCCCATCTCCTTTCATTTTAATTCATAATGCATTATTGTATTGCAAATACTAAATTACTATATCCAATCATGCTGTAAAACTGAGCTCTAAGTGATGGGGTAAGTGAATTATATCACTGTTGCTGCTCATATTATCAACAAAGCAGACAGGAATGAAAAAGAGCAATAAATATGTAGGCAAACCAGTAATGGAACACTGTTTCATTATAAGGAATTGTTTGCTTTAGATATGTGCTTGAATATTAACAGTCTTCACACAATGGCACCTGTCAGTTTGCTGTGATTGTGTAATTCCAAACAAGTTTTAAATAATTCATATAGTGCAAGTAAAATGTATTTTGGTTGACTGACACAATAGAAAAGGATGTGTGACATAAAAGGACATTACTGATCCCCTCTGCCCAGTGACCTATTCCCCACACCTTCATGGAGATGCTTGTACATTAGTGACAACTTGGTTGCCTTTTGGCTGGCTGTACCAGTCCGGACGGTGAAAATTACAAGTGACATCAGCATACTCAAGAGGGAATATAGGATAGTTTATATTTTTTTCCAATAAAGGGCATTAAACTCACACAGCAGTCACTTCATGGGTTGCCCTCTCCATTTGTTCCCTTTTTTTCCTGAGATACTATTACTTGCCTAGAATTACGAAAGTCCCCAATGCTATAATATTCACATTAACTGCCTACAATGCCACCACCAGACTACCAATATATCGGTTGGCACCTTTTCTGGAATAAAACACATCTCAGTGTATATATATATATATATATATATATATATATATATATATATATATAGATATATATATATATATATATATATACACATATATAATACAAAAGAGCCACGAATATCCTGTAAATTACAGTATATCCTGATGATGTCATAGGTTATAATCGGAGATTAGTGATGTCATTTCTGTCACATGACTCACTGAGGCTTGGGTATAATAATAAAGAACCCCCTGTTGCAAAATACGAGGATATAAGTCACCTCGGAGTTCCATGACCTGTAAAAATGACCTTCAGCCTCGTGTTGTCATGGAAAGCCTCAGTAACTTACTGTATATTCTACAAGAGGGAGCAGTGGTGTAACTAGAAGTTACTGGGCTCCACAGCAAATTAATTTTAGGGCCCCCATAAGGTTGCCACCTTTCAGCCCAGTGGAGACTGGGAAGGGGTGGGGCTGTGAAACAAAGGGCGGGCTGTGACATGTAGGGGGCAGGGCCATGAAGCTGGAATCAGCCTATCGCTGCGTTAATCATAAGGAATCCTGCCCGGTTTTCCTTATTTGGAAAACCAGTCAGTTTGAACCTGGGCAGCCCTTCAAAAAACCAGCCTGTCTAGGTCAAAACCAGGAAGGTAGCCAACCTAGGCCCCAGCATATCCAGAGGTTGTCCTGTATTACCAATATATGTTGGAATTACTCTTTATTTGGGCCTCATAGGGCCCCCTATACCTCCTGGGGCCCCTTCAGTCGCAGGTAGAGTTGCCACCTTTTAAAACGATGATTACCGGCTGGTGGTGGGAGCGGGAGCAAATGGGCGGGGCGTGTTGTAAAAACCAGCAGTCCGTGATGTAGAAAAGGGTGTGTCATGCCGTTAGGGGGCTGGGCCTAAACGCTTGATTGGCCTGAAGAAAAAAAGGTAAATTTTGAGTGGGTTGGGGGCAGCCGAGGGCTTTTGTTAGGAGTATTACAAATTTACCTGCAGCTACATTGCCGGTAAATTTGTAATACCGGCACTGGCCTTGGCAGGTGTTTTACTGGCTAGTAGGGTTGCCACCCGGCCGTTATTTTACCGGCCTAGCCGGTAAAATACCTGCCAAGGCCGTTATTACAAATTTACCGGCAATGTAGCTGCCGGTAAATTTGTAATACGATCAAAAAGAGCCCTCGGCCTGCCCCCAATCCCCTGCAACTTACCTTTTTTTTTCCCTCTTCTAGCGTCCGCTGGTCTCCGTCACGTGGCCCAGCCCCCTTTGACATCACGCCCCTTTTGAGGCCTCGCCCCCAGCAGCCGGTAAATTTTTTTTATAAAAGGTGGCAACTCTACTGACTAGGCCGGTAAAATACCGGCCGGGTGGCAACCCTAGTCGCAGGGTCTGTTTCCCTTGTAGTTTTATGCCTACAGGGCTACTTTATTCACTATATAACTATGTATGTGTGTACAGGGCCGCTATCAGGGGGGCACAGGGGGTACAAGTGTACCGGGCCCGGGCCTGAAGGGGGGCCGGCTGTGCTGCACTTTCCAAAATAGCCGGGCCCCCCTTGACAGTCGCCGCCGCGCTCCTGTTCCGGCCTCCAGCGCCGGCGTCATCTTGGTTTTCTAGGGCGCACGCGGCGAGCCTCTTAAAGGTACAGGCACGCTGGCGCGATTACGCCAGCGCGCATTGGGCGCGTTTTGGCGCGAAATTTGGAGGTATTTAAGGCCCATTCTTACTCCCAGCCAGTGCCCGTGATAGAATCTTGATTCTGGTGGTTCCTGAAGCCTTGTGCTGTCTGTTCCTGTGAAATTTGTATCTCTTATTCCGGTTTTGATCCCTGCCTGTTCCTGACTATTCTGCTATCCGAATCCTGACCTTTGCCTGCATCTCGACTACTCTTTCTGCCTGACCCCATCTGTTTGATTACCCGGTTTGACCCTTGCCTGCCTGACGATTCTTGATATCTGCCTGCCTCGACCCTGCCTGTCTGACGATTCTCTTGCCTGCTCCATTTGTACCGTGACCTTTGGCCCAAAAGACTATCTACCTGCCGTGCCCCTCTGCTAGCCAGAACATCTCGCCTTGTACCCCTCGTTAAGTCCAGGTGGCACCCAAGTAAACTGAGGGCTCCTCCCGAAACCCAACGGTGGTCACACTACCGGTGAAGCCGAGCTGAGACCAGGGTACTTGGCATCTGTTCTGGTATTGGGTGCCGGCCGTGACATTATCACGGGCCATGGAGGACGATGGTCATGAAGCTGCTGCTGCCTCTGCTACACCTCAAACTTCCACTGAGATGTTGCTCACTACCTTGCTGCAACGTATGTAGGAGCAAGAGCAAAAACAGAATTATTTGCTTCAAGGGTTCCACAATCTGACCCACCAGTTGGGGCCTTTGCAGCAGCCACCTAATCCTGTTCCTGCACCTCCTGTGGGTTCTTCTGCCAATTGGGGTAACTCATCTAAACCCCATGAACCCAAGATTGTGTTCCCAGAAAGGTTCAGTGGGGATCGCACTAAATTTTTTGTTTTCAAAGAGGCTTGTAAGCTGTACCTTAGTTTCTTTTCAATCTGATGAGGAGAAAGTAAGGTTCATAATGACCAAGGGAAAAGGGATGCGGAGGTTTACTGCACCGAATTCCGCCGGTGGGCAGTGAAAACTGGGTGGAATGATTTGGCTCTAAGGAGTCAATTCCGGTTGGGGTTATCCGATTCTGTAAAGGATAGTCTGGTTAATTACCCCCTGCCTTCTAACCTGGATGGTCTCATGTCCCTCGCCATCCAGGTAGATAGAAGGCAAAGGGAGAGAAGGGGTGAGAGGAGTACAAACTTCTCTGGGGTTACCAATATAAGATCCAATGTGGTGACCAATGAGAAATCTCCTAACCCCTTTGTGCCTCTGCCTCAGGAGGAGCCTATGCAATTAGGCATATCCCACCTAACTCCTGAGGAAAAGGCACGCAGGCGTTCCATGGGTCTCTGTATGTACTGTGGTGAGAAGGGACATTTTCTGAACCAATGTTCTAAGAGGCTGGGAAACTCCGAAGCCTAAATGGAGAAGGGGAGCTCCATTTGGGTGCAGGAGTTTCCTCTCCCCAATCTGCCTCTAAAGTCTTGTTACCACTTAAACTAACTTGGCCTACGGGCTCTGTTAAACTGTCCGCATTTGTGGACTCAGGGGCGGAGGGTAATTTTCTGGATACTGCTTTTGCAGCTAAATTCTGTATCCCTGTAGTTCCTCTAAGTGCCCCCATGAGAATAATGGCAGTGGACAGAAGACCCTTAGGGTCAGGTGTAATCTCTAAGGAGACGGTAACTTTTTCTATGTGTGTTAATAACTTGCATTGTGAGGAGATAACTTTTTACCTCATAGAGGGTGCTTCCTCTCCTCTTATTTTGGGGTTACCGTGGCTCCAGAGGCATAACCCTCTGATTGACTGGGTCTCAAGTGAGGTGGTTCAATGGGGTACTATGTGTGGTGGGGTATGTTTCCCCTCTGTAGTTGCAACTACTTCACTTGAAGGGTTACCTGCTGCATATGCAGAATTCGCTGATGTCTTCTCTAAAAAGGCAGCAGAAACCTTACCCCCACACCGGCAGTATGACTGCCCAATAGATCTGGTCCCTGGGCCAACTCTTCCTCGTGGTAGAACCTATCCTCTTTCATTGCCCGAAGCACAGGCAATGAAAGAGTATATAAAAGAGAACATAGAAAGGGGTTTCATCAGACCTTCTAGTTCCCCTGCGGGGGCGGGCTTCCATCTTTTTTCATTGGGAAAAAAGATGGTGGTCTTCGCTCCTGTATTGATTATAGGGGGCTCAATAAGATTACCATAAAAAATCGCTATCCTCTCCCTCTAATTTCTGAACTTTTCGATCAAGTTAAAAATGCAAAAGTCTTTACCAAGCTTGATCTTAGGGGGGCTTATAACTTGATTCGAATCAGGGAGGGGGATGAGTGGAAAACAGCGTTCAACAGCAGGGATGGCCACTACGAGTATTTGGTAATGCCATTCGGTCTTTGTAAAGCCCCCGCAGTGTTCCAGGAATTTGTCAATGACATCTTTCGGGACCTGCTGGGGATATTCGTAGTGGTCTATCTTGATGACATTCTTATTTTCTCTTCTAATCTGGTTGAACACAGGAATCATGTTTGTGAGGTCTTACGTAGACTAAGAGAAAATAATCTGTATGCAAAACTTGAGAAGTGTACTTTCGAAGTTACCTCTGTTCAATTTATGGGTTTTAACATTTCTAACAGGGGTCTTGAGATGGATCCAGGGAAGGTGAGAGCAGTCCTGGAGTGGACCCAACCCCTTTCTTTACGAGCAACCCAAAGATTCCTTGGTTTTGCAAATTATTACTGCCAATTCATCAAGTATTTTTCCCTGGTAGTTGCCCCAATCACTAACTTGACCAAAAAGGGTGCTGACCCTAGTATTTGGCCCCCAGAAGCAGTTCGAGCTTTTGAACGCCTCAAACAAGAGTTCAGTTCTGCCCCTATTTTGCAGCATCCAGATACTGCTTTACCATTCATTGTGGAGGTAGATGCCTCTGAAGTGGGTGCTGGGGCAGTCCTTTCCCAAAGGCACCCGATTACCAACAAGTTACATCCCTGTGCCTTTTTCTCTAGGAAGTTTTCGCCTGCAGAGGCAAACTATGATATTGGGAACAGGGAATTGTTGGCTATCAAGTGGGCCTTTGAGGAATGGCGGCATCTACTTGAAGGTGCTAAACATATGGTAACCGTATATACAGACCATAAAAACCTGCTTTACATAGAATCGGCCACACGGCTAAACCCTAGGCAAGCTAGATGGGCATTGTTCTTCACCAGGTTTAATTTTTCTTTAACATATAGGCCTGGATCTAAAAACACCAAAGCTGATGCACTCTCTAGGAGTTTTGAATCTACCTCCTCTGACTCAATGAGTGCATCCCCATCATTCCTAGGGAGTTGATTGTAGCCGCATTGGATTCTGACCTCTCCACCTTGTTGTCCCCTGTCCAATCTTCTGCTCCAGCAGATGCTCCCGCTGGGAGAATGTTTGTGCCTGAGCAGCTGAGGGAACAAGTTCTGGAAGAGGTTCATAACTCCAAAATGGCTGGGCATCCTGGCATTGCCAAAACTATTTCTTTGTTAGCCCGTCATGTGTGGTGGCCTTCTTTTAAACAGGATGCTAAGGTTTTCGTAAATTCTTGTCCATTTTGTCAAAGGTCAAAAACCTCTCGTCAAGTGTCACAAGGTTTGTTAAATCCGTTACCAATCCCTGAGAGGCCATGGTTCCATCTTTCGATGGATTTCATTGTAGATCTGCCTCCCTCTCAGGGTAAAACTGTAATTTGGGTGGTGGTGGATAGGTTTAGTAAGATGAGCCATTTTGTTTCCCTTCCACACCTCCCTTCTGCCAAAACCTTAGCCGATCTGTTTATCTCTCATATTTTCAGGTTACATGGGTTTCCTGTTAACATTGTGTCTGACAGAGGTGTTCAGTTTGTCTCGAAGTTTTGGAGAGCTTTCTGCTCTTTAGTTGGTATTGATTTATCCTTCTCAACTGCTTACCATCCCCAAACCAACGGACAAACTGAAAGAGTGAATCAATCCCTGGAGCAATATCTCAGGTGTTATGTATCTGATAACCAGTCCTCTTGGGCGGAATTGTTGCCCTGGGCAGAGTTTGCCTACAATAATGCCACTCACTCCTCTTCTGGGGAGTCTCCTTTCTTTATTGTAAATGGGCTACATCCAAAAGCATTTTCTTTTTCTGGTTTAGATTCCTCTGTACCCTCTGCTAATTCCTCAGTCAATCACTTTTCTAAAGTTTGGTCCCAAGTTCATCATTCTCTTTCTGCAGCTTCCTCTGCTCAAAAGAAAGCTGCAGATAGATCTCGTAGAGAGGCTCCTCAATACAAGGTGGGAGATTCTGTTTGGCTATCTACCAAAAATATTAAGTTGAAGGTCCCCCCTCTCAAACTGGGGCCAAGGTTTATTGGTCCATACCCAATAACTGAAATAATCAATTCCTCTTCTGTTCGTCTCCAATTACCTGCAGAGTTTAAAATATCTAATTCTTTTCATGTTTCTCTTCTAAAACCAGCCACTCAAGTCCGTCATATTCCTGTTCCACCCCCAGTGTTAGTCGAAGGTCAGCCTGAATTTGAGATCCAGGAGTTCCTCGATTCTCGTCTGGTACGGGGTAAGCTCCAGTATCTTATTAAGTGGAAGGGCTATGGCTCTGAGGAGAACTCCTGGGTCTCAGTCGATGATATCAAAGCTGATCAACTCAGAAAGAAATTCCATAAAAAATTTCCTGGGAAGCCTGGGGTCCAGTGCCCCCCCTAGAGGGGGGGTAATGTAATAAAATTACTTGGTGGTCTAGTGGTGCGGCGGCATGGACGGCCGCCACGCCCTTGTGCCGGCCTCCAGCGCCGGTGCCATCTTGGTTCTCTAGGGCGCGCATGGCGTGCCTGCGCGCCTCTCAAAGGTACAGGCGCGCTGGCGCAATTACGCCAGCGCGCATTGGGCACGTTTTGGCGCAAAATTTGGAGGTATTTAAGGCCCATTCTTACTCCCAGCCAGTGCCCGTGATAGAATCTTGATTCTGGTGGTTCCTGAAGCCTTGCGCTGTCTGTTCCTGTGAAATTTGTATCTCTTATTCCGGTTTTGATCCCTGCCTGTTACTGACTATTCTGATATCGAAACCTGACCTTTGCCTGCATCTCGACTACTCTTTCTGCCTGACCCCATCTGTTTGATTATCCGGTTTGACCCTTGCCTGCCTGACGATTCTTGATATCTGCCTGCCTCGACCCTGCCTGTCTGACGATTCTCTTGCCTGCTCCATTTGTACCGTGACCTTCGGCCCAAAAGACTATCTACCTGCCGTGCCACTCTGCTAGCCAGAACATCTCGCCTTGTACCCCTCGTTAAGTCCAGGTGGCACCCAAGTAAGCTGAGGGCTCCTCCCGAAGCCCAACGGTGGTCACACTACTGTTGAAGCCAAGCCGAGACCAGGGTACTTGGCATCTGTTCTGGTATTGGGTGCCGGCCGTGACACCGGCTTGTCCCATTTCTGTGTAAAAGCGGAATGTGAAGGCTTCGCCTCTGCTTTTTTATGCCCTCCCTGGGCTCATCACTGGCCACCAATAAATGTAGCAGACTGTTCATTAAAAAATGAATAAAAATAAAAGCATTTGGAAAAACAATGTCATTCTGTTATGTAACAAAAAATAACTGCCAATGAATGTAGTTAATCCGTTTAATAACTGAAATGTCATTGTCTGTCTAATGTTTCTATCAAATTATAGCTTTTTTATTCTGTAACTCCCTGCACCTGATCATATGGAATTCGTGTAGATGAGAGACTTCCCCAATCCCACAACACTAGCTGTAACTCCCTGCACCCTATGATTTAGCATTCCTGCACATCAGTATGGATCCGCTCTTCCGATGTCCTGAACACCAAATACGGAAGTGCCGAGAAGTCCCGAAGTGGTGAAAAGACCAGAAATCACGAAAGGAGGCGAAGTTGAAGTCCTGAAGCCACGAGTCTAATTCTACTGAACACCAATGTGGGGTTTTCTTTTTAAATCCCCTGGCCACCAATGTATTATCTTAATACTCTATAGGCCCCTGTCAGCAATGTTTTTTTTTAAAAAAAAAATATTCTCTGGGGCCCCAATTTTTTTTTAATTTATAAGGGGGCCCTGACCATCAATAGATTTTTATAAGTTGTGTGTGGGGGGGGTTACCTTTTTTAGCGCTGATGTCTGTGTGGTCTATTAACGGTCATGTGGAGTGGGCGGGATCTGGGGTGGTGCTTGGGGCTCGGCGGGGCCCCAAAAATTTTGTTGTACGGGGCCCCATGATTTCTAATGGCGGCCCTGTGTATGAATGCATGTATACTTTTATTTGTAAAGTGCTCCTCGAGTGCAAAGCACTGTACAGCAAAACAATAAATTAGTAGTAACAAACAAGGGGTCTTGGAATAAAAAGTAACAATAAGAGCAATATTAGAAATACAATTCACATAAATATAAAAAATATAATTACAATTATACAAATGAAGTGCTCAGTATCAAGGAAACAAAAGGCTAGAGGACCCTACCCCGCAGGGCTTACAGTCTACACTAAATAACACTATAACACTGGCATAATTTCTATCGGCAAGGTGGCGACCCTATTGTTATACAGGGGTCGGTAGGCCTTAATGCTAGCCCCTTTCTACACAGCTGTGCCTAAAACAGAATTCAGTCTTCTTGTATCAGATACAGCAAAACAATAAGAACCTGCAGATTTTAGTTATGGTTGAAAAGACAACTACACCTTGAACAGAACACTATGATTTACACAATGGAGCGCCATCACAAAATCCCTAATGGGAACATTTTTACAAGTTATTTTTTGCGTGGCAGTGGTTTCCCTTCAGACTAAATCCCATACAAAAGCCTTGAGGGCTCGTAATGGCCGCACGTCTCCTAGTAACCATAGCATCCAGCTAGCACTGAAGCCACGCCCTACCTCAGCCACACTCACTCCCCATACGTTCCTCCGTCAGTCAGTCGTAAGGCCACGCCCCGGTCCGGTTTACGTGGCAGCGCTGCAGTCAACAGCAGAAGAGCGGACATATTCCATGCCGGGTTATACCATTGGAACTACCAGGGGCGGGAGTGATTAGTATCGGTAGCTGGTGGCGGCCTGTACTTTTCGGCGTGTTGGGAATATCGGCTATTTGCTGAAGACGTCTTCTACATACTATTGCCCGGTTTCCCTTGTCTCGGGTAAGAGATGCGAGCGGTAGAGAGAGAACGAGGTCTCATTATGTTGCCGTCACTTTAGTCCTTCATTGAAGACTCGGAGGGAGTCGAGGATTTTCTAGCTGCTCCTTCTAATTAAACCTAGCGATGCGCTGGCTTCTGTGGAAAGGTTGCAGGGCAGTATAATCCGTGTGTGTTCTCCCAAAGGAGGAGTGCACATAAATCTGTTGTACCTTATTTCCAATTGGCTGCTACTGTACCCCTGCACTGTACGGGTCGGGGCAGCAGCCAAAAACCTTCCAGATCTGTGGGGAGTGTTCATTTATCCACCTGGAGGCTTTTAAACATTTATGTTTTAATCTTGCATGCTTCTGCTGTCAGTGGGTGGAGACTTTGACGTGGCAGTCTTTGCATTGCATTGTGGGAAATGTAGTCCATTTTTCCTTTTACACAAGTGTAGTGCCTGTTCTTCAAGCAGCAAACTGGTTTCAAACTATACTAGTAACATTTGCTATTCTATCCCATTGCCCCACACACATTAGGCTAAGTAGAATATCTGCCTTTGTATGTTTTTGGACAGTAAGCCAACCCATATAGTTCCACTCAGTAGTGCCTTGGCCAGGATCAAAATCATAACCTTAGCACAGCAGTGCCAGCAGCCCGCCCACATTTTGTTGCAACAAACTAGATTTGATCAGCTTTCAATATGTTTTTCTTCTGCTTGTTCGCCTGTTAATGAGACTTTAGGACAATTAATAATAGGGGTCGCAAATTGCACTGGTACTGTTGCCCCTAGCAACCGGCCTGCTCAAAGTGATGCTGTGGATTATGGCACTGGGGAAGTTTAGCACTTGTAGAAATCGGCTTCTTTGTCTCTATTAACTCGTCGAACATCGGTATCGTTGGTGAGAAATCTTAAGCAACATAGACCACATACCTGACCAAGCGAAAGCACATTTATGCTGCAGATATCCTCAAAGTAGTCTAATATTTTTGGCTGCTTTCCCCTTTCCTATATGAATCATATGCTGCCCTGTTTGCATAATTAGAAAATCTGATGTATGAAAGGCCTATAGCACATGGGTGTTTGAGCACCGTAGCGGAGAACAGTCAGATGGCAGTGGTGAATATATACCCCTTGTGCCGTGGCCCTAGCATCATTTTTATTCTGCCTTTCATTTAATTACATGGGAGGACACTTGTGCCAGTTGAAATAATGTAACTTCTTATTTGCAGTTTCCGTTTGCAGAAAATGATGGAAGAGAGTGGTATTGAAACAACACCTCCAAGCACCCCCCCTCCCAGCACCATCGGAACATCAGTAGCCGCAGCTACATCAGCCATCTTCACCCCTGTTCCACCAGGTAGTCTTCATATTTGGTATATTTCAAAGAGCATTTTGTTAAGTGGCTCAATTAGCATTAGATGGCATCATGATTTACCTTGCTTATGATCTCTGTGATATGTACAGACTTTCTAATCTATATAGATTTACTGTAGTGGCGAAATTCCTCTTCAGTACGTATCAAATATTGGTACGGGTTAGTTTGATTAGCTTATAGTCAGAAAAGCAGAAGATATGGCCATGGGTAGAACTAAAATAAAATGAGCAAAGTGAGAGATAAGAAATTAGAATGTCACAGATGTGCCTGTCCATGAAAGATATAACAGATGGGTCGGGACATAAAAGATACAATTGCTTATACAGGCAGAGGACATGGTTTTACAATGAGGATTAAAAGTAAATATGATGAAATAGGACTGAAGGAGAACCAAACTGTAAGCCAGTTACATGTTTTAGAAAGATGTGTATTATGTATTTTTTTGTTGATTTAACTCCATGCACATAGTAGTGGCATGGTATGAGAATAAAATGTGTTCTTTTCTTGACAGTTTTGTCCAGCCCTCTGGCTGCACCAGCATTCTCCCCACTGCCATCTTTTGCACAGTCAAGTTTTTCTACCCCGGTGCCTTCCTCGGTTCCTCCACTGAGAACATCGGTCCCTCTCACATATGCTTCTCCCCTTCCTGTCACTTCGGTCTACTCTCCTCCTGCCAACACCTCTGTATCTGGTGCTTTTAGCAGCCCATTACCAGCATTTTCTTCTCCACCATCTTTCCCCCCTCCTCCTCTGAACACAACTCCAGGTCCAGTTCTCACAGCACCACCCATGAATCCACCTGTAGGAGGATTCTCTATGTCTTCCACCTACGATATCACTAAAGGTCATGCTGGACGAGCACCTCAGACCCCTCTGATGCCAACATACTCTGCTGCCCCTGTCACAGGTTGTACTCTGTTTTACCTTGATCAGTTTTATGCTGTTGAAATGTACAATGCTTTGCTGTCTAAATTTCCTTTTTTATTTTACCAAAATGCTGTATTAATTGTCCTTTTCTTCTGTATGTGACCATCTATATTTGAGTTGGGGTTAGGTTACTTGTTTGCTCTTTTTGATTCAGTGAGTTACACTGCCTGTACTAAGGAACACTTTCTCTAGGTGGAATAGACTGTTTGACTTCCAGATTTTTCCCAGTATTCTAGCTGTATGCTGCATGTTTATACACAGTGGTATTGAGTCTTCTTAAACCTTGCATTCATTGGCTATCACTACAAGAATAACACAGCTTTCTGAAATGTAATATTGTTAATTAGAATTCTTATACTGCATGTTATTGCTCATTGAGTATTTTTAAGGTTTGTTTTTTAAGGTGGCATGTTTGTGTGTTTGGGGGAGGGGGGTTATTTTTTACTGGTAATCAAGGGCATTTATTACCTTCCCTTCCCATTGGAGTCAACTCCCAGATGCAAAGAAAAGAGTAGAAAAAAGATTTATAAACTAGTTTTGGGATTTTTTTAGGACAAGATGGCACTTGCATTTGTTGCCCACATAAGAAATATGATGCATTTTTCTGCAATAAAGCTGGATTGACACATGTAACATGTTTTACATGTGGCAATCCGAGTGAAAGTAAAAATATTGTTTGGCCGTGGTTAACGCAGATTTCTCCTGTGCAACAAATCTACTTGTGTGTGTCTTCTCTGATGAAGTGCCCAAAGGTGCGAAACACGTAAGGAGGATGTAGCATGGGAGCCATGTGGCACTGGGATGCACCTGTATGTCATTTGATATGGTATGCACAATTTGTATCCATTTGGTTGAACTTTGCAACATTTTGTATGTGACACCTCTTTGTTTGTGCAGTTTGTGTATTCAGTACTTCAGTCGTGAATTACACGCAATTGATGTCTTTCTCTCTCTTTAAAATAGTTACTTGTGTGCCATTGCCCTTAAACTTTGTTCAGCTGTTTGCTAGGCAGCTGCTGCTGTGGTAGCTACAAACAGTAATCATGGCTTTGTGATATTTAGGAAAAAGGTGAGCTTTACAGATTAAGATTCGCAATTATGCTGTGCGTTTTGGTGGTAGATTTAGAGTGCCTTTGACACCACAGTGTTTGCTACCATGAGGTAACTTGTAATTATATTACTGGTGTACATCTCCCTAAAGGGGGAACAATTATCAATTATTGTAAACTGACTGGGGTTTTTTTTTTTTTTTTTTAGTTCTGCCAAATCCTGTTGTACAAGCTCCTATAGCAGGGATTGGATCTTCCATTACATTCCCTGAAGAACCTGAAGACCCCAGGGTACATACAATGCACGATGAAGGCTCTGCTGGAGGCATCTGGGGATTCATTAAGGTAAGAGGTGTCTTTTTATAGTCTGGTCTTCTGGGTATTGGGGTTTGTGGAGGCTTCAGCAAATTAATCTGTTTATCATATACTAAGCAAAGGCAAGTGGCTCTAATTCTATTACAAAAAAAGTCCATAAAGCTGAAAAGTGCCATATTGTTTAGCTGATGCTATTCACAGGTGTAAGTAAGTTTTGTCATACAAGTGCAATGCCCAAGCAATGAAATAGGTACATGCATCAATATACAGACTTTTATTCAAGAATAGGGGAGGACATGCAACCTGCAGTTTCACATACACAGGTGTATAGGGATAAAAATCTTCTGTAAATAGATCCAGTGGAGCTTCCTTTGTTATAGATGCCCTGCTCCGCCTCAGATTCTCTGTTGTCATTGATGGCTCAGTGCTCATCATCTAAATATCTAGATGGATGGTGAGCCCCAAAACTTTGCAGAGTTGCTGCAGCGAGGGTAATGTAGCGAGAGTCCTGTATCTGTACAAAAATATTGCAGAGTAAGAAATTGGAGTTTGAAAAGCAACTTTTTGCTGTGTGTAGCTCTTGTGTAAAATGTGTATTGCAACCAATATGTTTAACTGGAAGTCAGTTGTTTTTGGAAGTGGTTGATTGTTTGACAAAACAGGAGTGTTACTCCAAGTTATCCTGGTCCCCAAATGCCTGTTTACACCTGTCTGATAAATTTTGTGATTGTATACTTGAATTGAGGAAAGTGTATAACCATCACTTTATCCGTCATGGCCGATACAATCTCCTAAAACATAAAGTGAAAAGTCAGCATAGCAGCAGAGTAAGCGGACACTTGACTCAAAAGGACAATATAAACCTAGGAACACCTTTACTGAAAATAAGTACAAAACATCGTTCTTGTGCTGAAAATGCATTCTGCCTATTCTTTTAATTTAACATTTTTTACATTTATAAATCTCAAAAACCATACACATTTCATCATTAAACCATGAGGCAGAAAGTATGTTCAGCACAAGCCTTATACATTGAGCTTGTGTTATTAAGGAGTGTATACGGTCACTTAAAGGCCTGTGTTCAATACGTGCTGTCTGCTTATATAGGGATGTATTTAATTAGAACTAAGTTTTAGATTGCATAACAAAACTAGTGAGCTTTAAAAATGCATAAGGTATGTCTGCTTTAACAACTTTTTAGGGCAGGGGCATACCCATGTTTAGTTGTATGCTATCCACTGACAAGTGAGGGTGTGATTGTTTTGCAGGTGTTTCCTTATTGGAAAGGCAGTAGTTCGTATTTCCAAAATGACAATTGCCAGATAAGCAAGTGTAACACACATTTAAGCTATTGTCATATATTTAAAGGAGGGGATGATTTTCAGGCACCTAAAAAGCAGTATGGGTGTTTGTAATTGCAGGGAGTAGCTGGAAATCCAATGGTGAAATCGGTGCTTGATAAAACTAAGCACTCAATGGAAACTGTGATTACCACTCTGGACCCTGGCATGGCATCATATATCCGTAAGTTGGCTGCCTGCACTTTTGTGACATTCTGTGCTCATATCTATGTACATATAAACACATTTTTAATTAACTCAGATTGTGTGCATGCCTCCTGCATGAATAAAACTCCAAGAACAAAAAGGATTTTCTTAGTAATGTGGATATAAAGTGCTCCAACCCTGTAACCAAATCAAGCATTTGCATTTTATATTCTAACAACACTAGTTTGTTGCTTTTCTCTGTCATTCAAGGTGAAAAATACCTCAATTTTTGCATAAGCTTATTCAGTTGGGCTTGTGTAGAAAAGATGTTTAACGGTAAACTTCCACAGATTGAAATAAAACTGTTAATTGCCTTGGTCATTGGTAAGTAATGGATTCCGGGACTTACTTTGCAGAGAACCGGTGAACCACCCACTATGGAAAGTAGAGGTACTTCAAGTCCTAGATTCCATTACTTAACAATGGAACAAGGGTAGAGAGGGGTTGCATTACTTAAGGGGGGGGAGTGAGGAACTGGTGTAGGGAACTGAAATAGACTATCATGGGTTCCTTTCAACCTGTGGAATCCGTTATGGTTATGTAGAAAAAAATTGCATTAAAGGAATAGTTCAGTGTGAAAATAAAAACTGGGTAAATAGGCTGTGCAAAATAAGAAATGTTTCTGATATAGTTAGTTAGCCAAAAATGTAATGTATAAAGGCTGGAGTGAACAGATGTCTAATAAAACAGCCAGAATCCAACTTCCTGCTTTTCAGCTCTATAACTCTGAGTTAGTCAGCGACTTGAAGGGGGGCCACATGGTACATTTCTGTTCAGTGAGTTTGTAATTGATCCTCAGCATTCAGCTCAGATTCAAACGCAACAGATATGACCCATGTGGCCCCCCCTCAAGTCTCGGATTGGTTACTGCCTGGTAACCAGGGTAACCAGTCAGTGTAAACCAAGAGAGCTGAAAAGCAGGAAGTAGTGTCCTGACTGAATTGTTATACATCAAATCACTCCAGCCTTTACACATTGCATTTTTGGCTAACTAACTATATTAGAAACATTTTTTATTTTGCACAGCCTGTCTATTTACCCAGTTTTTACTTTTACACTGAACAATTCCTTTAATAGTAATTTCTGGATGTTCAGATAATGTTAATGCACCTTTTCTAACTAAGAGCGAATTAAATACTCACATGTCAAAAGGGGATACAGTGTTTGTATCTTTTACTTACTGAAACACAAAATAACCAACAAATGCATTCTGTAGATATGCCAATAAGTGTATTTTACGCAGAATATTTAGAATGGGTTTTTATACAATATATAGAAACTTTGCTGGAAAAAGCTAAGATCAACAAAATTCCAATTCTGGCTCTGTGCAAATCCAGTATTTCAACTTAGGGTACCGGCAGATGGGGAGATATGTTGCCTGTGTTTAAATCTGTGCTACTGCGGGCGACCGATATCTCCAAAATGTTAGACTTACCGCCAATTTACTTTATATGTGGCACTTAGTTTTCCAAAGTTGCCTGAAGTTTCCTCACAAGGCAAGTTCGGAAAACAAAACATTGAATATGTTTTCTGCCATTTACTTTATTGTGACGAGAAATTAAAAACTGCACCATAAAAATCATGACAGAATCCCTTTAAATGAACATTGACCAAGTCTTAACCTGAACTAAAAATCTGCACACTACCAACATTCCATCAAGCTGAATATAAAATACAGAACATTACATCTACAGACACTTGTAACTGATACAGTTTGTGAGCTGTTGTTTGGCTGTTGAATATCTATGGAGTAGTTAGCATAACTACAATTTTAATATTTATACAGTCAGCCATGGGAAATCCCTATTTATTTTTAAAATGTGATTGTCTGATACAAAAATTATTCGCAATTAAATGCAACCGTAAATGTTTAGCAGCTTGATCCCGTAATAGCAGGCATTGTGGCAAAAAGAGAGAGAGAGAAAATATTCCAAGGCAATTATCAGCACATTTGTATCTTCGTAAGAAACTGTACAAAATGATACAGAAATTCAACAGAGCACAAAATATTCCTATTTGTTACAGTTTTCAACACACACTCAAAGAACTGGTTCATGGAGCATCATGCAAGTTGCTTAAAGTTTAAACTGCAAAGACAGGCATTGCTATAAATAAAAAAGCAAAATATTTTATTATAAGTCATCAGTGGAAAAAATGAAGCTGTATAATATTTCTTTCCCTAAACTTTTTGACACCCTTTTGAAAGGAACAGGAGAAATCCCGGGCTTTCACTGTGCTATCCTTGTGCTATCCCTATGCGAACCCGTTCGTCTTGGCACGGCAGAAGCCATCTGATTACGCCCTCCAGATACAATGCGCAGGGGTCTTACAAAGAACGACACAGTAGGCACGTGTGTTGCAAAGCAAGTTCCGATTTATTACCAACATACAATACCCAACACTTAGACGGCAAAACAACAAAACATACATGCCTTACACATATATATATATATATCTATATAGATATGTCTATATCTATGTCTCTGTCTCTATCTATATCTATATATATCTTGTAATCACTTATAACAAAGTGTGTGACTTGTGAACACTATCAAAAGAAGTCCCCTGTTGGTAAGCAACAAGTGGCTTACCTGCCGGCTTTGGGAAATTCTGTTGACAGAATCACTGCCCTCACGTAGCAATTTCCATCCCCATATATATATATATATATATATATATATATATATGATTAGTACAACTTACAAATAGCAGCAACACCAACAGGATGTATTGGTAACAGTTATCAATATACAAACAATTATGTGTCCCTGGATGGCATATACACACACGCACGGCGAAAGAATGATAGATTTTTTTAAGTAAGAAGTTACACGTCAAGAAAATTGAATACAATGTGACATATATACCTTAATCTCTATACAGACATGGGGGATACATACACGTACAAAGACAAAACGAGACAATATTGTATATGGAGAGGTGAATCAGTCAGTAAGAAAATGTTTCTGCGTGCAACCTAAATATCCCTATCTTACTGTACTAAGTATCGACCATTACATGAGGCGAACCTTTGCAAAACAGCCTCAGTCTCGACCATAACAGGAGGCGAACCTTTGCAAAAGAGCCTCGCGAGACAATTAACAACTAGCCTCAAACCGCCATACCAGAGGCAAAACCTATTTTTATTCTTTTTCGTTGTTATATTTTATTTTTTATATATATAACAACCAGCCTCAAACCCCCATACAAGAGGCAAAACCTATTTTTATTCTTGTTATATCTTTCCTTTTTTTTTTTTCCTTTTTTCCTTTTTTTTTTATATCAAGAAATCGGTTATTGGAAAGAGCCAAAGGTAAGAGAAAAAACCGTCCGTTCAGACAGCAATTCTATTTACCTCCGGATATCCAACCGATCCCACTTCTTGACACCAGCTGAAAGGAACAGGAGAAATCCTGAGCTTTCACTGTGCTATCCTTGTGCTATCCCTATGCGAACCGGTTCGTCTTGGCACGGCAGAAACCATCTGATTACACCCTCCAAATACACTGCGCAGGGGTCTTACAAAGAACGACACAGTAGGCACGTGTGTTGCAAAGCAAGTTCCGATTTATTAGGGTTACAGCAGTTGCTTATATAGCCAATATGACGTGTTACAAAGGTATGCCTTAGCCTAAGGGAAAATGAGAAGTGTGTGTCTGCAGAAAGAAACATTGTAGAAGTTGTAAGAGTGGGGTGTGCTGGTATGCGTGATAAGAAGAGATAAGAAACATATTCGCCCAAGGGCATTGGGGGCTGCTCAGGCCAGCTGGGGAGTACGTGCCATATAAGCATGTTTTGCACAAAGAAGTTTGAGCAAGGACAGAAGTTTCAAGGATAGAAGTTTCAAGGATAGAAGTTAACCCTTTCAGTTCCCCCCTTTCACCTTTCTTTTTAGGAACCGGTGGAGAATTGGACATTGTGGTCACATCGATTAAAGAAGTGAAGGTTTCCGCAGTGCGAGATGCTTTTCAGGAGGTGTTTGGCATGGCAGTGGTATCAGGGGAAGATGGTCAGTCTAACATTGCACCTCAACCTGTTGGATATGCTGCAGGATTAAAGGTACATTTCATTTGCCTCAAGAGGACATTATACTGATTGATGATAAAATTTGACTGTAGACTTTTGACCTTACCACAATGGCCTGTAGCCCCATAATTGTGATCCCATAGTTTAGCCCTAGGGTCATATGATTGGATTAGCCTGTCAATCGTCCATCTTGGGGAAAGAGCCGTTCATTTGGCAGCGCAGTCTTAGGGGGTAACTTAAAGGTTGAGTTGGTTTCGTCCCCGAAAAATTAGAGTTTTCGAGGGTAGTTTCAGTGAAAACTCAAATTTTTCAGGTTAAAAAAAAAAAAAGTTGAATTTTTCGAGATTTATTATGTACCGAAGCTGCAAAAAGCTCTGAAAATACTCCAGCTAAAACCTGTCCAGGTCATGTATAAGTCAATGGCAGAGGTCAAATTTGAAGGTGTTTGTAACCTTCATGATGTTGGTTTTTTTTTTTTTTTTCAGTGGTTTTTGCTCAAACTCTATAAATTCAATCGATTCAAGGGATTTTTTGCCGAAAACTATAAATTTGAGTATTCAGGTTTTTCCTCCCAAATGCACGGATTTGAGTTTTTTAATAAATCAGGAAACATTTGAGTTATGAGTTTTTCAAGGTATAAAAAAACCTCACAAACTCGGCCTATGATAAATGACCACCTTAATGTAGTTCATAGGAGGAAATCTCCACTACTCTCTATTCACTTGTACAGGATATATATGGACATATTTTAAGGTAAAAACAGAGTTTATCTCTCACAAACTGTAGTGAACTCTTTTTATTATGCACTGGTATGTCATCTTCATGAATCACATCTATTAATATTCTATTAAATTATAACTGGCATTTTGCCTATTGGATGGCAATTCTAATTCCCCCTGTGCAATTAGCCTTAAGATATATCTATATCAGTACTTTAGCTTTAAAATATACAGTATCAGCAGGGCCTCCTTTTAACAAAAGCAATTAACTTCTTTCAAACATTTACTGATTTTCATTTTTCTAGGGCGCTCAAGAAAGGATTGACAGTTTGCGCCGAACTGGGATGATTCATGAGAAACAGCCTGCTGTATCGGTGGAAAATTTCATCGCAGAACTTCTCCCTGACAAGTGAGTGATGTGTACATTAAATACAAGATAATGCAGGTTTTTTTTTTAAGACTGTCAGCCTGATTATAGATATATAATGTATAGATTAACACTTATTTATTATTTATAGATGGTTTGACATTGGCTGTGTAATTATGGATGACCCTGTCCATGGCATACGTTTGGAAGCCTTCACACAAGCAACACCTGTGCCTTTGGAATATGTACAGCAGGTGAGTTGCTGGTACAGGATTCAATAGCTGTTGTATTGCATCTGTATTCCAAGCAGAGGCCATTGTGTACTCCGTGCTGGCCTAATATGTTGACTGCCTAGTAAATTAATTTAACTGTTAAAGGGTTTTGCTTTTTTAGATGTTAGAAAAGTTATTTGAGTTTTCTAATGTTTTTCCTAACCAGAAGAACATCGGACCGGTCTTCTTGCTTTCTCATGACAACTTCCTCTACTACTTCATGGTCAGAAACTGACTAGCAGGTGGTGCTCTTGTAACAACATTAATTTACATTAAAAGTACACTTAAAGGAGAAGCAAACCCAAAAGTTGAAAAACCCTTACCCTACATAGACCCCTCCTCCCCCCCAGTATAAGAGTTAACCCTGGCAAATGCCCCTAACTTTTTAGTTAACTCTCAGTGCAGAGTCAGGCATTGGAGTTCACAGGCGCCATCTTCAGCCGCTTCGGAAATCTTCGGAATGAGACCGTCGCTTCAGCAGTTTTTGTGAGTTTCGATGCATGTGCAGTTGTCGCGAGACAGAAAATTACTCCAACTGCTCATGCGCCAGTCTCATTCCGAAGAGAAGAAGATGGTGCCCATGAACTCAACTGGACAGAATCTGCACCGAGGGGTAAGTAAAGACTCGGGGGCATTTGCCTGGCGTAATACTTAGGCTGGGGGGAGAACGGAGGGGGTCTATGTAGCGTTTTTTTTAACTTTTGGGTTTTCTTCTCCTTTAATATCAAGTATCTGAATTGGACCTTTAGAAGTGATCCGGGACAACTTTGTTCTTAATACTGAGTTTGTGTTATTGAAGTGGGTTGTAATGTGTTGTTTATTGTATATTCTTAAATGTAATACAGTGTTAAGATTGGTGCAGAAACAAACTAACTCTAACTGTGTTTGTGCAGACTAGTTCTTGTCTAACAGAGCTGTGCCGATACTTAGGCTCAGATCATTTTAGCACTGTTGCATAAAACATGTTGCTTCTTTTTAGAGACATGGGGAGGTTATTAACTAACACACTATTTCCATAGTATTAATTTTCCTTGCAACCATTTAAATTACCCACACTTGAGTGACACTGTGTCCTTCTATTTATGGAATTATTGAAATGCTTGCTTTTGTTTTACAAAAAATGTATTAATAACAAACCTTGGGGCTGATTTTAAAGGAGAAGGAAAACCTTTTGCAAAAAACCCCAGACCCTCCCCCCCCCCAGGCTAACTACCCCCTCAGGGAAATGCCCCATACTCCATACTTACCCCTCGGCGCAGATTCTTCCAGCGGAGTTCCCCGCATCCATCTTTCGCGTCCTCTGTAAGCTGACTGGGCGATCGGTATTTCTGCGCATGCGCAGTTGGAGCAGCTTGCCAGTTTGCGACATCTGCGCATGCGCGGAATTACACGGAAATTACAGATCTCCCAGCCAGCTTACAGAAAACGCAGAAGATGGATGTGGAACCCTGCTGGAAGAATCTGTGCTATGGGGTAAGTATGGAGTATGGGGCATTTCCCCGGGGGAGGGGGGGTAGTTAGCCTGGAGGGAGGGGGTCTACCTGGGGTGGGGGGGTACGGGGTTTTTTGCAAAAGGGTTTCCTTCTCCTTTAAGAATGTAAACGCTAATCCGTCCCAGTGTGGTTACCATAACAACCCGTCATTTATTTGCTTTCGTTACTAAAAGCAAATGTGAACAACCCCTTTAAATTTTTTTTTTTCCCTTCCTTTTTTAGGCCCAAAATCTCACACCCCAAGACTACAATCTCAGGTGGTCTGGGCTGTCTGTGACCGTGGGTGAAGTCTTGGAAAGAAGTTTAGCGCACGTCAGCAGGACTGACTGGCACGTGGCATTTACAGGCATGTCTCGCAGACAGATGATTTACAGTGCCACCAAAGCCCTAGCTGGAATGTACAAGCAAAGACTTCCACCCAGAATCCTTTGAGAGCATTCGGACTGTTTCATAGTTTTGACAAGGAGACCGAAAGCTTGCAGCTGAATTGCTTCTGGGGAAAGAAATAGTCTAGGGAAGGCAATTAAATATTTGCAAGAAAACCCCACGTTTAATGTACAATCAAGTGGTTCAAATGAAAAATCATGTGCATATAAAGCTTCCATAGAAGTCTTCTTTTTATTATTTTTTTTTTGTACAGTTTTAGCCATACAAAAATTGCTTACCAAAATTCCCTTGGTAGTTGCGCTAAAAGAAACGTGTTTTTTTTTTCCCCAAAAGTATCTAGGCATGGATTACATTTCCCATAGTTCTGCATTGTTATTGTAGTATCTGTATATTGTGTCCCACTGATGTAGTTACATTCGTTGTATCACGTGACATCGAAGCATATTGCAGTTGAAGCCATTAGGGATTGCGTTTGTGCAACATATGCACATGATCTATGGGCTGGAGATCTACAATCATGTTTGCACTACTGGAACTGGTACGCGATTGGTGAAAGCGGATAAAGTGCAAATACATTAATAGAATTATTTTTGTCCAGGCATCTTTTAAATAAACTTTTAGTGCTAACATTAATGCAAGAATTAAACAAAATGGACATCAACCCACTAAATTCAAATGATGTAAATTCTTTCCAGCCCTTCACAATATCCGACTTTGAACACAGATAACAGTGAATAGGGTTGGGCATTTTTTAAATAAGACACTTTTTTTTTTTTTTCTCAAATAATGTCCCTTTGGAATGGCGATGATTTGTTACGGAGTAAATTATTTAAATGATTTTCTATTCATGTATTACTTTTTACCTAGCAGACTATGTTTGAAATTGGCCATGGTTTTAGCATTCGTAAGCAACGGTTACTACAGGCTATATTACTGTACGGAAGCCTAAGTAATGAACTGTAAAGGACGAGTGACGTGCAGTGACATGATTGGCTTGTGGAAGGTAAATGTCATGTTCTTTGCCTTTAAAACTAAATTGCTTTGCTGTCTCTAACTGCTCTATGCTTACAGATGTTTGAGACTTATTTTAGTACACTTTTTATACCCAAGTGAACACGTTTTGCTAATGCATTGACTGCTATGGACCAGTGACAGATTTAAATAAAACTTTTTATGAGGATATATGCGATCTGCTGTATTTAATCATCACTCTTCTGAACATTCTTTTTTACCATACATGTGCCTTTTCACTTGCCACTGACGGCTCTCAAACTGTCTCTTCATCTCTTCACTGATCTGAGCCAGGTTTCCAGTATACCGCCCTTCAGAACAGCCTACATGAAATTTTGCATCTATGACAGACCTGGTTTTAAACGGAAATCTTTATGGTTCTATTTTATGTAAACATTGAGTATCATGGAGAACTGAAAGTTTTAAACACTTATTATTTTAACATTTGATGTTTTGACATATATAGTTAACCCAAGAGAAATTGCGGGTTTTTTTCTTTTTCAAATGTGAAGCACAAACCACTTTCACCAGGTTGTAGATTCGCCAGTACACTGCTAATTCACTATAATCTGAAGTTGTGTCCAGGGCGGCGAACGCTGGCTAAATTGCACTAGCATTACTGCGCCAAGCAAAGTGAAGTTGCGCTAGCGTTGCCTTATTTGCATATGGCGGGAAGTTAAAGTTCAATGGACGTATATGTTGCAGCAAATACATTACACAAGCCCGGGAAACCATAATAAAATAAAATAGAGTTGTTATATTACCCTACACATGAGCCCAGTGTATAGTTTATGTGCCATATGTTAGGAAATGTAGGGGGGAAGCCGGTTACCCCAAAATAATTTGACGCTCTTTTGCAGCCTATCACCCTGAAAAAAGGAAAAGACGATAGCATTCTTTGGGAATAATTTTCTACTATTTTTTTAGGAAGTCCTATCTACTCTATTGCACTCTGTCTGGTCTGAGGTGGCGAAGGCAAGTCTGGCGCAAGAGGTAACGTTCAGTAAAATCTGCTTCTTAGTGAATTTGCTAAGTTATGTCCATTCGCCAGAGCGAAAATTCCCCAGGCATTAGGGAGCAATGTACTGCTAGAGTGTATCGCCTTCGCTAGCGAAGTTACGCTGGCGACCGTTGGTAAATTGTCGAAGTTCCGAAATGACGTCATGCTGGCGATTTTTCACCAGCATTAATCACTTTGCCCCTTTAGTAAATTTGCCCCATAGAATTGTTTCAGTGGGTATGATTGCTTAGTATAAGCATGTGCCATGTTCAGGTTTTTGTTTTATTTTTTTGGTAGCATATTCTTATTTTTTAAATGGAATTTGCATCAAAAGAGACACAACCCTTATATCAAGATAAAGTCTTGGCGCGTTCAGATGCATGTTCACTTTTCAGACACATTGCCCTACAGAGAACTATGGCTCTCCAGTTTTAAATCTACAATTCTTAATACAGATTTTTAAACAGATATAATTAAACACGAATAACTGACCGGTCTTTACATCTAGTAGAGAGATGGGACACAAGCTAATGAATTATCCAGCAAAAGCCTACAAGACAAAAAGTTATGTGACGTAAAATTAAAGTACAGTTTGAAGCTATGGCTAAATATGAATTTTTTATGCCAATACCCCTTAAACTAGAGATGAAAATTTCTCGTAGCAACGGCTTGTCATTTTGAAACATTGCAGAGATCAGATTGGTTGCGTTCCTCTAAGGTTAAAGGTGAATGACTATGAGCTGTCCCTAAATGCATACAAGGGCTTCATGTCCTATAATATAAAAAGAGGAGGAACACGATACTCATGCTTGCTGCTAAGTGTCACTGTCTGAGTTAAGTTGGAAACCCCTTTCAAATATTAATGGTTTTGTCTGGAAATAAAATCCCTAGCAGATTTAACTATTAAGTCAACCCGCTAATCTGAGATACAGCAAACTTGATATCAGTCTCTAGAAGCAAACAAAATAACATTGAACAATAAACCTAGGAAAGTTAAAGCTTCTTCTAGAACAGGTAAAATTGGCCAAGTTCTTCCCTCTCCAGGATACAAAAGGCATTGAATAACAAATGAGGATAGAAGCTTGGGGTATAAAGATATATAGAATAAAAATATCCAGAATGGTTAACCACATACAAGAATAAGCCGAAAAGCCAACCACTCCCGAGATATTGTAGCAAAGTCTACTATTGAGATGTAAATGCCACTCCAGGTTTGACCCTTGGAAAGAGAAAAACAAATTTGTGGTGTTTCTCCTGCTTAGTATTTGGTTATCCTGGACTATACTATTTTATATAGCTACAGACATTCTGAAAGAGCTATAATGATTTTTAGTTATTCTAATCCCTCTTAAAGGTTGCTGTACATGGGGGAAAACACACCTTAAAATATAACATCCCATCAGACCAGCATTAATAGATTCTATACCAATGCCAGTGCTAAATGCACACCCAGACAAGTGAAGCACTCACTAAATATAAAGTACACCCTTTCAATAAAATAGTATTATAGGAGTCCCCTGAGTTTATTTTATTCTGTACAATGCCCCTCGTGCATAAAAAGGGTCGGTGCCACTAAGGTATTACGTGTAGCTCCTTGCACAGGCCCTAAAAAGTTCCATTTTGTACCCATGTCATTGGTAAATGAGCACCCAAATAGGTATTATATAAGATTAATTCATCAGCTGATTAGGAATAATCAATACCATTGTATTACATATAATACAATTTGTGCAGGGTTGCAATTGTTACAGCTGCAAAACAAATCACCAGTACACACTGATCCCAGTAGATGGCAGCAAATTGACATACCCGCGTATAAGTAGAGTTTTTCAGCATCCAAAATGTGCTGAAAAAGTCTACCTCAGCTTATACACGGGTCAGCGGTACCGGAGGAGCTGAGATTGCAGTCACTTTTAATCATTCCTATACCAACAGTTCACTTGGGGAGAGACTGCAATATCCCACAATGCCCTCTGTTGGTTATATGAAAGAATAACAGTGACTGCAATATCACACAGCGCCATCTGTTGGTTGTATGAAAGAATAACAGGGACTGCAATATCACACAGTGCCATCTGTTGGTTGTATGAAAGAATAACCGGGACTGCAATATCACACAGCACCATCTGTTGGTTGTATGAAAGAATAACAGGGACTGCAATATCACACAGCGCCATCTGTTGGTTGTATAAAAGAATAACCGGGACTGCAATATCACACAGCGCCCTCTGTTGGTTATATGAAAGATTAACAGTGACTGCAATATCACACAGCGCCATCTGTTGGTTGTATGAAAGAATAACAGTGACTGCAATATCACACAGCGCCCTCTGTTGGTTATACAAAAGATTAACAGTGATGGCAATATCAAACAGCACCCTCTGCACATGGTAGTGGGACAGTGGGACAATGCACACAGTAATCCGTTTGGCAATTCTCTGTCACCAACAGCTTTGCAAAGAAGTCCGGTTGATCGCTGGGGGGGTCGCTTTGGCCGAATGTGCGCTGCTGGGAGACAGGGCTGTAGTTGTGTCTAGGCTTATACGAGAGTCAATGTTTTCCCAGTTTTTGTAGGTAAAATTAGGTACCTCGGCTTATACACGGGTCGGCTTATACACGAGTATATACGGTAAATGTATTTGCTACAATCATGTAAAAGTCGGGAGACTAAAAGAGAGAAGAGAAGAGGTTGTTTGGGCAGATACTACAGAGAGTAAAACTAATGTATATCTACACACATTTGTTTTTATCAATTATAGGGTGTTGAGTAAATAAATAAAGTATGGGGGGCTGATTTTTTTAATTGATTGTTGTTTTAAAAGGATCAGTTTTGATTGATCTGTTATGATCTATTCAAAAGTCTTTATTAGCACTGCCATTGATCTATAGTGAATTCGGGATTGATCTTCAGTTGATCAGCGTTCCAGGAAAGTAGAATTAGCTATACTCATTGAATAAACGGAATAAAAACATGCTCTCATGGACTGCTCTGAGATTTATGTCTTAAGACAGTCGTTAAATTGTGTTTGATCGACTCAATCAAATTGGTTTATTGATTGAACAGAATGAATTGACTAATTTGATCTGAGTAGGTTGAGTTATTTTTACTGCCTTATTCACCTTTAAAGCGGAACTATTGGGAAAATGAAAATGTAATATTGATTCCTATTAAAGTGAACAATTCTTATTTTTTAACTTAGTACTTGATAATATGACTTTTTTTAATGTTTAAAATATTTACGTAGCCTTGCAGCATGGCACATAACACCTTTTCCAGAAAACCCCAGGTACCAAGCATTCCAGATAACAGATCTCATCCCAGTATTAATAGTAGGGATACACCAAATACATCTACCCATTTTTATGCTTTTTGTAAGGTTCAGATTCGGTTTGGCCAGGCACTAGGATTCGAGCAAATCCCAATCCTGCCAAAAAAGGCTTGGACTTGGCCGAATCCCAAGACAAATCCTGGATTTGATGCACCCCTTATTAATATTGTCTTAAAATAAAGGCACATCATATTATTGTGGGAGGTTGCACATTTTCTCAACCTAACTTACTATGTACTGTGATATACTTAAAGGGATCCTGTCATCAGAAAACATGTTTTTTTCAAAACGCATCAGTTAATAGTGCTACTCCAGCAGAATTCTGCACTGAAATCCATTTCTCAAAAGAGCAAACAGATTTTTTTTATATTCAATTTTGAAATCTGACATGGGACTAGACATTTTGTCAATTTCCCAGCTGCCCATGGTCATGTGACTTGAGCCTGTACTGTAGGAGAGAAATGCTTTCTAGCAGGCTGCTGCTCAGTGGGACATGGGTGTTAGGAGCTGTTATCTTGTGTAAGGGAGCTGCTATCTGGTTACCTTCCCATTGTTCTTTTGTTTGGCTGCTGGGGGGAAAGGGAGGGGGTGATATCACTCCAACTTGTAGTACAGCAGTAAAGAGTTACTGAACTTTATCAGAGCACAAGTCACATGACTTGGGGCAGCTGGGAAATTGACAATATGTCTAGCCCCATGTCAGATTTCAAAATTGAATATAAAAAAATCTGTTTGCTCTTTTGAGAAATGGATTTCAGTGCAGAATTCTGCTAGAGCAGCACTATTAACTGATTCATTTTGAAAAAAAAATTTTTCCCATGACAGTATCCCTTTAACTAGTTTAAATAAATATCATGCTTGCTGTACAGGAGTTCTTTAAATGACATGTAAACCCCCTCCACAAAAAAAAAATTAATCAGTTAACAGCCTCTTTGAATTGCAACTCTGGTTGTAAAAAGTCAACAGTAAGTCTGCAGCATCCGAACAAGCACTACCCATGTAGCTAAAGGGAATCATCCAACATCTCTGGATATTGATATAGATATATTTGTATTAAGAATCTACTTTATCGTGATGTAATGAATGTATGCCTTCCGTGCCTGTTCTCCCTCTTAAAAATCTTCACCTTCTTCCTTTCTCTACTGTCTTATCTATCTCCCTGTCTAGTGAATGTTTTCCCAGGGTTAAAAAGAAAAAATCACTAGAGCAATGAGTTCTGTATAAATGCCTTTATTATTGCATAATAAGTATATAACACTGTTCATGGAACCATGCACTAGCATTAAATAAAACTTTAAAAAAAAAACTCTGCAGCATCCTCCTAATCACTTAGATTTTTTTCTCCTCCTCTAGCCCACTCTGCCCCTTCCTCAGGAATTTGCTTTGGCTGTTGGCTAATCAGCATGCTCATTTCTTCTCAGCTCATATTACTAAACACACACTCCAATCTAACAGCCAATGAAGAGATAGCATTGCTGTTTCCCATAGAAATGCTGCTGTAGCTGTCTGATCATATTGTTTTCTCCTAACCACCTCTTCTGAGCTCAGCTTAACCATTACAGTGCTCAACCCCAGCAGAACTTTTAATTAAAGTATGTTGTGCCTGTGTAAACCTGCATTCTGCATTGCATGAACGTTACAGCATACATGTCCTGTTTGCAGATGTCAGTGTTATTGATGATGTGTCAGAGTGAAAATGGCCACCAGGGGAAAACTGCTATTTGTTTTAGGAAAATGTGATGGCGCTGGTAAATGGAGGGGGTGTATGCAGGGCAAATGATGTGGCTTGGGTGGGGAAGATATGCCCAACTTATATACATGGAAGGCTTTACATGTCCTTTAAATATCATGTGAGAGGTAGAGACGCTGCCTATAAATCAAAAGGTTGTCTTGTGCTAATGCAGCAAATATAGCTTATATAGATAATTTTATTGATAGTGAGTAATGATCTCAAGATTTTGTCTTGGAAGTACATGTAAACTTCTGTGATATAGATATGTTCTTTTTTTGTAATGTATGCATCGTTAAGGTTAAAGATAATTGTATTTGTTCACTGCTGGCCAATCACTGACTGATTAAAGTGATCTTAATGCCTTAAATATTCAACAAAAACATGCCTTCTTGGCAGTTCCATTTATAGCATCATTACACAGAAATACTGTATGGGACTAAGGAACACAGGACCATCCTATATAATCCTATATAATAAAGTTGAAGTGTCTCTGCGTCCAGTCCCTGTGTCCGTGGGATTGCGCTACTGCGCATGTGCCCCACGGACCTCTAGCGCCCGTTAATTTAATGGGCTTAATGTCTAGTTCCTTTATAATTTCATAAATGCTTCCCTTGAGTCTGGAACATGGAAGTTCCACTGCCATGTTTAATGAAAGCTAAAACAGAAGACTAGTGGCAATTACATTAGGATCTTCAGGGTCAGATCATTTGTAGATCTATCTGGGTCAGAGATTATTTGTAGATCTATCTGGGTCGTAATATACAGCTGTTTAGTGATTTTAATACAGATAATTACTACATGGCAGTACAGAAATCAGTGCAATTAGCATCGGAATGTAATAATCAGCCTTGTAGCATCAGCTTATATCACAGATAATTTGCAGTGACCCCTAAGCTTAGCTCCTCAACAGCTGCTCAGAGCCCACTGAGCATGTGAGTGTCACAGACACTTTCCAAGCTGGTGACCCCCTGTGACAAGTTTGAAGTCCTGGATCATTGCTGCTATTGAGAAGCTGAAACTTCAGGCTGGTGCAATAAGATCATTATATAAAATATGGTATTTTTAGCCATATTAATTTTTAGGGTTTAATTCTCCTTTAACTATGTAGGGTTATTAAGCATACAGCTGAAATATCTTGGGATCATATACACAAATCCAGTTGCACAGCATTCTTGGTCCTTCACGTTTACATTGTGTTACTGGTCTTTCTGTGGGGGGGGGGGGGGGTCATATAAAAAAAGGCCATCTAGAGAATTACGGGGGAATGTAATAAAAATCGCCAACGGAAAAACAATTTGCAATGCGAAAAGTTATGCCTTTGTGCGAACAAATTTTGCTTTGTGCGAATTTAATATAGCTTTTGCGAGCCCGGAAACTGTTTAGCGACCACTTCCGACAGTGAAAGACCGTTTGCGAATTTTATAGTTTGCGCCAATGCGCAGTCAATGTAATAAAACTTCTTACTGAAAAAGTCATTATGTTTGCTCACCTTCAAGCACTTCTTATGAGTGTGCAATTAAAATTCGCAATTATAATTCGCAATGCAATAACAGTTTAAGGAACAATATTACATTGCGAGATGTGGATTTTTAGTCTTATTGGTGTGAATTGTTTTGCTCTTTGCGACTTTTATTACATTCCCCTGTTAGAGTTCTAGGGAGCTTTTCCAGTACTTTATTGATCTTTGTTTTAAAGGGCTTGTTCACCTTTAAGTTACAATTTAAAATGTTATAGAATGGCTTATGCCAAGCAACTTTTCAATTGGCCTTCATTTTTTCTTTTTTTTTATATAGTTTTTAATTATTTGCCTTCTTCTTCTGACTCTGTCCAGCTTTCAAATTATGGTCACTGACCCCATCTTAAAACCAAATGCTCAGTAAAGCTACAAATGTATTGTTATTGTTACTCTTTATTAACCATCTTTCTATTCAGACCCTCTCCAATTCATATTCCAATCTCTCATTCAAGTCAATGCATAGTTGCTAAGGTAATTTGGGCCCTAGCAACCGTAACTCAAAAACCACAAATAATAAAAAATAAAAAACATTTGCATATTGTCGCAGAATATCATTTTCTACATCACACTAAAAGTTAATTTAAAGGTGAACAATGACTTTAAGATATTCTACATCTCATTCACTCTTTCTAAGGGTTATATAAAATGTACTAAATGTCATTTCTCCTGGCGATCATAATTTATAGGGTGTATTTGTATCATAATCTGGTCCATTAATTACTGATGATAAAAGAAAATATATTAATTAAAATATATGCTATGTTGTTTTTAAAACAAACAAGTTAGATTTTGTATCCTGTCCCTATGCCACTAGGTTAGAGCTAAAGTTATTTGTTTTATAATTAACTGCTATTTAATACAACAATCATTAAGTAGTACTTTGTATTTGTGCTAGCATGGCTAACTAATCATATATAGCAGAGATAATACAGTTCTGTTATTGGTTGGACCATGTCATTCACTATGATAAATTCTTGTATTCACATTTAAGAAGACATTACTTTAGTATTAAATAAAATATGTGCAGCACTGGCTTTGGCAGGGCATAGTAAAAAAGGAGAATGGAAAATAAATGAGGGGAGCTTACTTTCACATCTATCTACATTATTCCCCCATTAAATATTATATGCCCCTAAACAGACATTAGTAGATATGACCAGTTTTAAAAAGTAGTGCTCCTAGTGACCAAATATATGTATTTAAATCCAAAAATGTTTTTTAATTATTTTCTCTTTTAATTAACCGGATCAGTACGGAGGAGCAATTAAGCCTTAAAGCAAGTTTTACCGGAATGAAAAAAAAGAAAATGTCAGTCATTTCTGAGTACAGGTATAGGATCCCTTATGCGGAAACCCGATATCCAGAAAGCTCCGAATTACGGAATGGCCGTCTCCCATGGACTGCATTTTCTCCAAATAATCCAAATTTTTTAAAATTATTTCCTTTTCCTCTGTAATAATAAAACAGTAATAATAATACTTGATCCCAACTAAGATATAATTAATCCTTATTATAAGCAAAACCAACCTATTGGGTTTATTTAATGTTTAAATTAATTTCTAGTAGACTTAAGGCATGAAGACCCAAATTAAGGAAAGATCCATTATTCGGAAAACCCCAGGTCCCAAGCATTCTGGATAACAGGTCCCATACCTGTATATGGTTATTGCCGCGTGCTTCTGTCACTTAAACTACAATTAGATGTAGCCTTAAATATTGGGACTAAATTCTCAATTTTATATAAGATCAGTTCAACTGCCTAATATTTATAACACAACTGATCATTAAAAAACAACATTAGTCCAAGAAGATATCAGTGATCCCAATGAGATATACATTATAGAACAAGATAGATAGATAGATAGATAGATAGATAGATAGATAGATAGATAGATAGATAGATAGATAGATAGATAGATAGATAGATAGATAGAGTGTCTTGAAATTTATATATAATCTCTTAATGGATGGTTGAATTGGCAGGCCTGCATAGTTCTTACTTTATTTATATTGCAGCTTGCTGCAAGAAATAAAATGGAACTGCTGTACAGCCTCAAGAACAAAGAAAAACTGGTAACTTTCCAGAGTCCTTGGATCACAAGGACAATAAAATACTAAGCTATATAAAGCCAGCATGGTATATTCAAGGAAATCTGGCATTGTATGCTCATATGTGAAATTACTATTTGTGGAAATATAAAAATGCATAAAAAAACTCTAATCCTGCACTAGCAGGTTACATTAGCCCTACAGCTGTTGGCTGACACAGTGTTCAGACAGAGACAGAATAGAAGGGAATTCCAAAACCATAATGAATTGAGAATAACTGGTAATACAGTATTTGGTCAGTCAAGTAATGCTGGAGCTCATGCATAATTAAAGCCCAATAAGTAGCAAAAAACGCCACTAGTGGAACTAAAGAAAACAGATTTAATTCATCAGAAGTTAAAGGGGTTGTTAGCCTTTAATAGACCTTTAGTATGATGTAGAAAGTGATATTCTGAAACTATTGTTTTCAATTTTTTAATATTTGTGGTTTTTAAGTTATTTACTGTTTTATTCAGCAGCTTTCCAGTCTACAGTTTTGGCAATCTGGTTGCCAGGGTCCAAGTTACCCTAGCAACCATGCACCGATTTGAATAAGAGACTGAAATATGAACAGGAGAGGGCTTGTATAGAATTATGCGCAATAAAAAGTAACAATAACAGTACATTTGAGAGGATTGGCTTTTTTTTTAGATGGGTCAGTGACCCCCATTTGAAAGCTAGAAAGAAAAAGAAGGAAAATAATTAGAAAACTATAAAAAAGAAAAAATGAAGGGCAATTGAAAAGTTGCTTGGATTTAGCCACTCTATAACATTTTAAAAGCTAACTTAATGGTTAATCACTAGTGATGGGCGAATTTATTTGCCAGGCGCGAATTCACGGCCAATTTGCGCGATTTGCGCCCAGCAAATAAATTTGTGAAACGCCCGCAAAAATTTGAGGTAAAAATTCGTCAAAAACTAGACGCCAGCGCCGTTTTGCGAATTTCGCAAATTAGCCCATCACTATTAATCACCTCTTTAAAGGAGAAGGAAAGGCTAAAATTAAGTAAGCTTTATCAGAAAGGTCTATATAAATACACCAGTAAACCCTCAAAGTAATGCTGCTCTGAGTCCTCTGTCAAAAGAAACACCACATTTCTTTGCTTTTATTGTGTACACATGGGCTTCTGTATCAGACTTCCTGTTTTCAGCTTAAACCTCCAGGGCACGGCCTTGAGCATGCTCAGTTTGCTCTTCTCCCCTCCCTCCTCCCCTCCCTGCTATAATCTGAGCTCAGAGCTGTTAGTAAGCAGGGAGAGACTCAGGCAGGAAGTGATGTCACACCAAGCATATATGGCAGCTTCTATCCTAAACAAACAGAGACAGTGTCTAGAGCTGTTTACTCAGGTATGGTAAAGCATTCTGCAGAATAAATATAGTGTTCTAGCTTGCACTATTGTGGCTATTCTATTGGCAATAAACTGTCTTGGAGCTTTCCTTCTCCTTTAATTAAGTTAGCATATTAAATCTGATGACTTGTTCAGCCACTGCAAAAGTTCAAAGTTACGAGAACAAAATGATGGAGAAAAGCAGTGGAAACCAGGCTTGTGGGCCGAGGTATTCATATTTATAAGAGGACCAGCCATCCTTTGGCCGTTCAGAGCACTATAGCAGTCTGTGACATATGGTGGGTGATGAGAATTTACTTCAGCCACAAATGAGGGCTGCAGGTTGGGCAGCACTGTTACTGAAGCCATGAGCAAATCAAGTACCAGTCCCACAGTATTCTTTTTTATTTTATATTATTAAGTATCTTCTTCTTAAACACAGAGCACTAACTGACCAAACATTGGGGCAAATTTACTAAAGGGCGAAGTGACTAATGCTGGTGCAAATTTGGTGTAACGTCGCTAGCGAAGTAGATAGACTTTAGTGGTACTTCGCTCCCTAACGGCTGGTGAATTTTCGCTCTGAACGAATATTACTGAACGTTACCTCTTGTGCCAGACTTGCCTTCGCCACCTCAGACCAGGCAAAGTGCAATAGAGTAGCTAGGACTTCCTCAAAATTTAGTTGAAACATTTTCTAAGTCCCAAAAAACGCTAGCGTCTTTTCCTTTTTCTGGGTGATAGGCTGCAAAAGGGCGTAAATTTTTTTGGGGGTAACCGGCTTCCCCCCTACGTTTCCTAACATATGGCACATAAACTATACACTGGGCTCATGTGTAGGGCAAAATAACTCTATTTTATTTTATTAAGGTTTCCCGGGCTTGTGTAGTGTAATGTATTTGCTGCAACATATACGTCCATTGTACTTTAACTTCCCGCCGTATGCAACTTAGGCAGCGCTAGCGCAACTTCGCTTTGCTTGGCGCAGTAACACTAGCGCAACTTCGCTTTGCTTGGCGCAGTAACACTAGCGCAATTTCACCAGCGCTCGGGGCCCTGGACGCAACTTCGGATTTTAGTGAATTTGCGTTGTCCTGGCAAAGTTGTCCTACGCCTGGCCAAGTTTTGTGATGTGACGAAGCCGTCGCTGGAGGTTAGTAAATTTGCCCCATTGTGTTTTGTTTTTACTGAAAACGATGTGATTCAAAAGACTGCTTTCCCATATATGGCAGGTGCTACTGTGCCATTTGCACATTTTGTAGGTCTCATGTGTATTACAGAACTTTCCTGACCAACAATTGCTACTTTGCGTGGCGCTAATTTGTGTGGCACCCAGACAACTGACCCTGCTTAAACACTGAAAAGCAGCTCTGCTCTGCTCAATCCATTCATTATGTCAAATGCTGCTATTACAATTAACTGCTGGGGGAGCAATAATACATTCAATTAACGATCATGTTTACTTGCTGACTAAGCTCCATTCTCATTTACCAATGTCTGTTAATAGCATATCATTTAACTGTGGTGTAAGGAAATTTGTGTAATGAAGATACCATGAGGAGAGCCTTAAAGAAATTGTACTTTAATATTAGCCCTATTAAAGGGGTTGTTCACGTTCCAAAACTTTTTTTTTTTCTGTTCAGTTGGTTTCAGATAGTTCACCAGAAATAAAGACTTTTTCCAATTATTTCTATTTTCTATTTTGGACTGTTTTCCTGATTGAAGTTTAAAAGTTAAAATGTTCCCCTTTCTGTCTTTCTGAAGCAGCTAGTGGGAGGGTGGTCACAATTTAGTATCTGTACTAAATGAATACATTAAGTTGATACTTTTCTTATCTTTGGCCCTGCTGAGCAAAACCCCTGAATTTTAGTGATGGGCGAATAAATTCGCCAGGCAAATAAATTTGTGTAAAAAAAAAATTTGGACGTGCGTCAGAATAGTCGCACACATTAAAAATATTGTGCGTTGAAAAATATTCGAATGCCCATTTCCTTTAATGCATTTGGATAAAATGTGCGCACGTCAAACTGACGCGTGTATCAAAATTCGGGAGAAATTTGCCCATCACTACTGAATTTCATTAAAGGCAGCTGTTAGAATTGATACAATAGTTGCTAATATCCCACAGATGCTGCTGAGAAATGTAGCAACTAGTGTAACAAATTGTATCAGTTCAGAGTCTGCATCTGTATGACTGAGCTATGTAAAAATGTAAAGCAATTGAAAAAAGTTTATATTTCTGGTGAACAATCTTAAAACACTTGAACTAAATAAAAGTGTTTGGAAGATGATTAACCCGTTAAACATTACAATAGAAATTTCCTATGTATTGCCATTAAATATACAGAGTAAATAAGGGTAGATAAATGGAACAGAATTGCATAAGAAATTAAGGCCAGCTACAATGTTACTTACAACAGTATAAAATTAGAAGCAGATCGATTGGCTGACTGGGAACAGGCAAGAATAGAGGGTCACTGTGAGCCAGATTGAGGTACAGTTACAATAAATAGGTCAGATTATTTTTCCAAAGGCTTGGGGTGTGGGATAGACTATTACTATTACCATTTATTACATAATTTCCTAAAATGTACAGCAACATATTCAGATATTTTTTATATAAGCATGGGTTCCTCGTGCTTTGATGAGTACAAACGGTATCTCTACCTCAGTGGATTTAATGGCGTTGAAACCTGTGGCGGAACTACATGACATGAATCCAGTTGTTACACAAAGCACAAAAAATAGAAAGAAATGGTGATTTCAAAGGGGAAAGTGAGTTCACTTCAAGACATTCAGTAACTTAAATGGGTGGTTCACTTTTAATTTAACTTTTATTATGTTATAGACTGGCCAATTCTAAGCAACTTTTCAATTGGTCTTCATTATTTTTTATAGTTTTTTCAATTATTTTCCTTCTTCTTCTGACTCTTTCCAGTTTACAAATGGGGATCACTGACCCCATCGAAAATACAAAAGCTCTGTAAGGCTATGCTATGGCTACTTTTTATTGCTCATCTTTTTAATTAGGTTCTCTCCTATTCATATTCTAGTCTTTTATTTAAGTCAGTTAATGATTGCAATGGTAATTTGACCCTAGCAACTAGATTACTAAAATTGTAAACAAAAGAGCTGCTCAAAACAAAGCTAAATAACTCAAAAACCACAAATAATAAAAACAAATTGTCTCAGAATATCACTTTCTATATCATTCAGGGCAGGTTATTTACTAAAATCCGAATTGATATAATTTTTTAAATAAAAAAACCATGACCAAACTCTAATACACAATTTGACCTTATTTATTATTAAAAAAGCTTAATTTAATCGGTTCAGGTAAAAACTCTATAAAATCGAGTGAAAATTCGAATTTTACAATTTTTTTTTTCACAATCACTCAAATTTTTTGGACTTTTTCCAGAGAAGCCCAAATTTTTTGTATTTTTCCTGAAAAGGTTGGATTTTCCAGCTTATTCCAGCGCAGACCATAGAAACTTCAAAATAGTATAGGGACCTCTGCTATTGACTTATATACAACCTCGGCAGGTCTGATTTGGACTTTTTTCTGCCCCGGGCTTTAATAAATCTCGACAAATTTGAGTTCTTAAAAAAAACTGAAAATTTTTAGTTTTGCCCCAAAAATCCCGACCAGAGTTTAGTAAATAACAAGCCCTATAAACCCCTGCTTTTATTGACCATTCTAAACAATGTATAACTTTCCAAATGAGTGTTTTAGATTTCAGTACTATTTTACTGTATTCCTGTTACAGCTAATAAAACACAAGGGTATATCCCTGCTTGCACCTGTCTTTGAATGTCAGTGAAAGTCTTTCTTCTACATAATATTGGGAGGGTGCCGATCCCTCCTTCACTGTGCACCAGGCGTCCAGGATTGAAGGCCAGTGTGTGCGAGCAGTGCCTCAGGGGGTGCACGCAGGGTTTGTGTTGTCCATATTGTAACATAAAGGGTCAACTTGAACCCTTTTTACAGCTGTGACTTTATTTTATATCCTCCAGTGTGTACATATGCACCCGAGCCCGAGTAATACTGTGCATACTCACTTCTACAGAATTTGCTATATCAGAAAAAGCCTGGCTTTTGCTTTTAGGAGGATGCTTTGTCTGCATCCTTTTTAATTCCTCTATTTCCTAAATAATTCAAGTGTTCCAGCTTACCATGGTGGTCTAGTGGGGGGGACGGCAGGGACGCCTGCTGCCCCCTCGGTGGGGACACCCACCACACCTCCGTCCTGATCCTGTGCCGGCTAACTAAGGGTGCACGCGGCGAGCCTCTGCTGTATTTATAGGCGCATGCGCACTGGCGTATTGATGCCAGCGTGCAAGGGCGCGAATTTCAAATGTACTTAAAGGGGTATTGTGTAGTTTTTCACTGCCGTTATAGGATTTGTTTCCTGGTGCTTTGAGCTTGTTCTGATCTTATTCCTGATCCATGATTCCTGTGTTTGACCCTGCCTGGCTTTTTGACTATTCTGACTTCTGAATCCTGACCCTTGTCTGAATACCGATTACCTCTTCTGCTAATTCCTTCTGATTGATCACCCAGTTTGACCTTTGCCTGCCTGACTACGCTTACACTCTACCTGCTTCGACCCGGCCTGTTCTGACTACGAATCTGTCTCACGCCTTGTACAGCGACCTTCTGCCCAAAGACTTTTGCTTTCCGGTCGTGCCCCTCTGCTTGTCCAGAACCCCTCGCCTCTTTTACCTCTCGTTTTAAGACCTGGCGGCATCCGAGTAGCTGAGGGCTCCTCCCAAAGCCAAAGGCGGCTGCTATAGGGGGAAGCACGAGCCAAGACCAGGGTGCTTGGAATCGGTTCTGGATTTTTGGATTTTTTTGTGGTGTTTATACAAATGGCCTGTAGATGTCACTGTGCCCAGACTTATACTGTGCATACTTACTGGTAGCTTGAAAGTGAAAGTTATTGTTAGTAATGGCTGCATGAGAGCCTGCTAATAAAGCATTGTTATACTCTACTCATCCTCAGCTACCAAAACATAACACCCATGCCCTTAACCAATGACCTGTGTTTATTTTTTTTTAAACTGCAAATTGTTCTCACTGTAAGATGTGTGGTTCATCCAATGTAGGTAATTTGTGAAATGTGCGGAATAGCTCAGTTTTAGAAATTCCCAGTCTATTTCTTAATCCTTGTTAAACAAATAATTAAACAGACTTCACTTGTTATGTTTAGTTTAAATTCTAAATTGAATGTTTGAGCTCTCGCTTATTTCTGCACTCTTGTGAGGTTACACAACACTGTTTTGTAATAGATTCTGACATGAAAAGCTAATTGGATGATATTAAATAAATAGTGATTGCATTCCTGTCTGAAGGTCACGGTAACTTTACAGCAAATGCTAGCCATGGGAAAACAGTAGTGCTTATAGCTTGTGTGTGAAGGAGACAAGAGGAAGAAGCCTCCTGGTACAGTACACATCTGACAATTTTGGGAAATGACATATAAATTCCCTTGATGATGCCACAGTAGTCTATGATATTCGTTTTTAAAACTGGTTCAATTATTATATTGCTTTCTGAAATAAATACAAGAAAGGAGTTTTCATGGAATTCAGTTGCAATAACTATGAATGATGGGTAAATGACAAGTGTTGTGGGCACTGCAGATCAGGAGTGGATTTAATAAAAAATGCTATGAACTAATTCAGGAATAAAGCAAGGCAACAAAATGCAAGCACTTTGGAAGCTGTCACTAAGAATATAACTCTGTATGCGTGTGTGTATAATGTATACAGTATCTAGCAAAATGAAAAGTTGTGCTCACCAGTAAACAATTTAAAAATATCAAACATATTAAATGGGCATGTGCAATCAGGATGTGGCCACAAAATTCATACCCATATGAACCCATACCCATATGAATATATCTAGGACATATTTGGGCCTAAGTAATAAAAGGCACTAAGCTTGCCCTGGAGCATTACAACCAATCAGCAGGTAACATTTACTGGTAGTTTTGGGCGAATTTGAGCTGTTTTTTTCGGGAAACTGCGAAAAATTAGTGAAACGACGCTGGCGAATTTTTCGGGTGAATTTTCGCGGGCGTTTCGCAAATTTATTCACTGGCGGCGAATCATGCAAATTCGCCGCAAATTCGCGCCTGGCGACTAAATTCGCCCATCACTATTTACTGGTCATCTGTTTAAAAGGAAACATCGTATTGGTTTCTATGGGTTACTGCTTCTGGGCAAACTTAGTGCCTTTTATTACATATGGGGACAAGAGTTTTTGTTATTGAAGCTACTAAAAATTCTCTCCCATTTAAAAAAAATATTCATTAAGTATTTTAGTATTTCTTTAGGAAATTTATATAGGGGTGTTTTTTTTACCTGCAACTTGCTTTAAAGGTTAAACCTCCCAAATGATTGCCCTTTGTATTGGACAAACAGATATCTCCAATTTCTAACAAATCAGATGGAAGTGAGGGTAGGACTGGCCAGAGATGACTGATGCGGTTGGCCAACTTAAAATATTGCAATATGTGGTGGGCTAGAAATGTTTTTCATTATGTTTTGTGCTTCTGTACCAGCCCAAGGCAACCACAGCCCTTTAGCAGTAAAGATCTGTGTCTCCAAAGATGCCCCAGTAGCTCCCCATCTTCTTTTCTGCTGATTCACTGCACATGCTCTGTGCTCTGTACAACATTTCTAGCTACTTCTTGAGGTAAGCTTTAGTTCTCCTTTAAGGAAAGTTGACTATCATGAATATCAAAGCATTTTAATATGAATCAATACAAATGATTCTTTAATGTAAGGGCTGTGGAATGCACTGTGTGGTGATAATTTACATACTCTGCCTAAGGGGAAGCAGGAAGTCTGTGCAAGAGCTTGTTGAGGAGTTGTGTGGATGGACTCTGGAGAAAACCAAGGCTGTGGTATATGGTTATATGAACTAACTACCCTAAAGGAGGGCTCTCCGTAAAGAGAGCAAGAGAGTTCTACCAGTCTGCCAGGGGAACAGGCCATTGTGGCTAATGAACAACAATTGTTAATACTATTAAGTTTGTTAAACACTATTACAAGTTACTTCTTTCATGACAACTCCATTGTGCATAAAGCAGACAGATTTCTGTGCAAAGTAACTGCATGTTACATTTGAATGAATTCCCACAATATACATTATATAGTGAAACCTCAATTGAACATCTCTTTTTTGAACACAATTGAACACACCGTTTTTTGATGTCCCACAAATATATTGCATAATACTTTTCCATTTTTTTCCATTTTCCCAGATTCTACACAATTTTTTTCTGGTCCCTTGAAAAACATAAAATGGGAGGTTCTAATATATACAGTACACACATATATATATATATATATATATATATATATATATATATATATATAGTAGAGCAAACAAACCGCACTCACAGGACTTTCTGAAGGTGCAAAAACAAAATTGATGTTTATTTCGACGTTTCGGCTATTCACTTAAGCCGTCATCAGGAAGTCTTAAGTGAATAGCCGAAACGTCGAAATAAACATCAATTTTGTTTTTGCACCTTCAGAAAGTCCTGTGAGTGCGGTTTGTTTGCTCTACTATTGATTTATTATAACCAGCACCTAGGCAGTTGCTTTTGTTTTGAGTGCACCAGATTGTGGACTCTATATATATATATATAGATAGATATAGATATATATATATATAGATTAAAATTTACTTCATGCTTGGGTGCGTACCACCATCCGAAATCAACACATCACCTTGAAGAACCGCATTCACAAGACTTATGAACAAGCAAATAATGTATTAAGAATTCATCACTAACGTTTCGGCTGTCGCACCAGCCTTTCTCAAAGTTGCACAATGCCATGAAAATTACCCATATATACAAAGTGTTTGTCGGTAAAATCAATCAACATTCCCCACTGTGACGTAGCTCCAATTGTTTCAGAGGGCCAATATACTGCCAACTCCAACTCACATCTGTGCATAGTCCCCACATTAAAAAAACATTTCAGTGCACGCTACATTTGTTTCAATCCGTGGAGAGTAGCAGTAATTTGTAACATCATATTAAGTATTCTTAAATGTGATAATGTTGCAAACCAACATGCATCAATACTGCACCAAATAATTAATGGTCTCACCGATGTGTAAATATAACCCTGTCCAGGCTCAAATACTTAAAAAGACCTTCATATATAACATACCCCACCACTGTGTATATGACAGTGGGGAATGTTGATTGATTTTCCCACCAAACACTTTGTATATATGGGTAATTTTTATGGCATTGTCCAACTTTGAGAAAAGCTGGTGCGACAGCCGAAACGTTATTGATGAATTCTTAATAAATTACTTGCTTGTTCATAAGTCTTGTGAATGCGGTTTCTTCAAGGTGGTGTGTTGATTTCGGATGGTGGTATGCACCCAGGCATGAAGTAAATTTCAATCGTCAGTGCTGATTCGTTGGAGATTGTATATATATATATATCCATAACGCCATGTCTCACGGCCCTTTTGCTCTACAAAAGGACACTCAATATAATGTGCACACAGAAACACAATACATACCCATAATATTTGACAATATGGGTATTTATTATATGCACATTATTATGTTTGGTAACATTCTAAAACATCACATTTTTTTGCTGTAAGGAGATATAATATGGACTTTTTATAAGGTTACTGAAATGCTGAAGTCTTTGGATAACTATAATTTCATCTCTAGCCATGTGTCTCACACCATACACTGACTGTGACAAGCTGATTGCTTATTGTAGTGTGCCCAGTAGGCAAGCATGTTTAGTGTTGTGCCTAATGTGGGTCAGTGATGCTGGGAGACACACTGTAGGGTTGATGGACAAGTGGTGACGTGCAACATTGTAAAGGACTTAGCACATTTCTGAATACAGTATGGACAGATTCATTCTAGCAGTGAAAGACTAGTTAGTCATTTTATTATTTTAAGCTTGACTTCTGGTTCATCTGTCAAGATTAACATTGCTTTCGCGGAGGGTATTAAATACCCATAACTACAAATGGGATTATATTTTGGGATGATCAGCTGTTTCAGATATTCAACACACGTGAAAAACATTGTCAACTTGATCTTGAATTTCCACGTTTATTGGTCTGTAAATTGCAGCTGCAACTCTTTCCACTGAACACATTCCTTATTAAATATGTTAAGGTGGTTAAAATGTCTGTCAGATAGCTGTGCAATGTATACAAAAACATGTCTGCACACTTTATTTAGATTTCTGCCAGACTTTTGCCATTGTGTGTCATGGCTGCTTCATTTATTTTCATACACATATGTAATATACATTTGTATAGTCATTATTAAAAGGATTCAGTATAGAGCAACCACAACACATTTTCATTTTGGCTACATTCAAATTAAGTGGCAAAAACGTTCAACATTTCAGAGGACACGCTGGGCTTGATTGAACCACCACTAAATGTTTTCAGGAAAATAAAATGACTTGCTTGTCATTTTTCAAAATTAAACCTTTCAAAATACAGGTTCTCTCACAAGGGTAACCATTAGAATGACAATACTGAAATTAGTGCTCTCTATCAGGCTACTAATCTATTGCTTCCTTTGTCATACTTACAAAGCTTGTCCCTTGACTTGTCCCTTGCTTCCATCCTTATTTGGTTCTCTGTTTCAAACTAATGTCTCAGACTAATTTAAGATTAGGGTACTGTCTTCATAAATATTCCAGCTATGCAGCTATAGACAGTACTCTAGCAGAGTTTGTGCTATGGTAGACATATCCCCAACCACCATGGTATACAGATGGATTTTTTAACCAACGAACTGTTGCCATCTGCATTTTTTTTCTGTAATTGTCTAGTTCTCCTTTTTACTAGCAGATAGTGGTTTGTATGTCTAACCTTGATGGGATGGGAGCCTGACAGAAAATGTATGGTTTTAAGACCTAATAATTTGTATTAGTGCCAGAGGCCAGTAAATGTTTTTTATACTAGAACTTTTTTGATGAGGTGACTATCGCTCACAAGTCCCAGGTAGAACATACTCCTATTATTAATGCAAAGGCTAAAGAAAGGACAAATACACATGAAATTGGAAGTGAAGAAGACTAGGAATCAAGGTTAAAATAGACATGTCATTTGTACAAAGTGAAGAAATTGCCATCTTTGAAAGTGTGAGCTCAAAGTTTTCAGTCCCAAAAATACCTCTGTTTGTTCAAACACTGGGATCAATCATCTGACAAGAATGGATTGGTTTCTTGTCAACAATGCAAAATAAGTCTTTGAAGTCTTAAAACAGCTTCTTTTAATTAAATTAAAATCAGGTATAGCCCATTGGTTTAAAAACTGACTACAAAAGGTTCAACGTTCTCAGACGTCGCTGTCACTTTCCAGAGAGGAAGGAAATTTTATTAAAATTTCTAAGATTATCTTTTTTCAGCAATTTGAGAAAATTGCAGCAAAACCTGCATATATTCAAGCACAAACTTACATTTGGAGATTTATCAAATGTAAAAAATGTGGAAAATGTATAAATCCGCCCTCCCTAGTCTGGAGTGATGGGCCAAGAAGAAGGTCCTTGGGGGCCTTAAGTAAACATGCAAAAGAGAGCAAAAAATTAAACATGTTGGTGAATAATTTTTCATCTATATTCGTTGCTCACAAAAGTTAAAAATAGATATAACATAAGTGCAGTAATAAGTCACAAACGTTTGCCGATTTTTTTCTTCCAAAATGGCTAATTTGTGATAATGCTGTTTATTATATTGTAAATTTTTCCTTTAATCTAACAGTCCAGATCCACTAGAAAGGACCGATTGCTTTAGGTTTTCTGTGAAACAAATGAAACAGAATGTTGAAGCTTTGGTTTGTCAGATCCTCTCACTCTGAGCAGAAAGTGTCATCTGGTTGTGACCTTGGCCAAGTCAGTTTTTCCTCTCTCTGTCTTATTATTCTGAATGTGTCCCAAAACGACAGCACTGTAAAGTTTGCCTAGTGGCCTGGCAGCAAAGCCATATGTTATCATTATTAATAATAACTCTAAAGACTTTTGCTTTAAATTGTGAACAATCTTTATTAAGATGGAAGCCACATTTTTTTTATTTTCCTTTATTTTTCAATTCAAGTCATTCTAAGCCTGCAGTGTGTTTATTTCCAGCTCAGCTGCAAACTTCATCTACAATGTAAAATCATTAACCCAATAGCTGTCACTCACAATAACAACTGCAGGACATATTCAATTAGGTTTATGTATGAAATATGCAACTTCATTTCACGTCCCACTTTCTCATTCCCAGTTGGATTGAAACTGCATTCAAAAAGAGCACAGCACACACTATTAGGGGGCCAGAAACACCAAAGAATATATACCAGTAGGCCTCATTTATAAACACTGCCCATATTTGCACCTGGGCAGTAACCAATGACAACCAATGACATGTTTGCTTCCATTGTTCAACCTGCAGCTGGCTGAAAAACTCTAACCACTGATTGATCGCTATGGGTTACTGCTCAAGTGCAAATAGGCCCTGTGTTCATAAATGAGCCCCAACTGTGTCTGGTCTGTCTGCCATATGTAATATATATATATTTCAAACATTGCCACAGTTATTGATTGGGCCTTTGTAGGACACAGAGAACAACATCAGTATTTCATTTTGCTACCACTATTTTAATATTGATATCTCATTGTTATTCAATGGAAATGGAGACAATTTTATTTTTAATGTTTAATTAGACTCTTGTATGGAAAGTGTTAATCTGCAGTGTTTTTCATGTACTGGAACATAGTAATCTGCCTATTTGCTCATATAATATGGCATATGGAATTAAATTGATTTACATACTGTTTATATTAATTTCACTGATACAAAGCTTGTAAAGTACTGCTGTTCAACTTCTTCTGTGTAATAGGTCCATGATCCCATATCAAACATATTTAAGGACCAGATTATATTAAAGGCACCATTCCATGGTTTACTGAGAACAACACTAGACTAAGGGGAGTGAGAGCTCAGGAAATAATCAGCATTGGCTTTCTAAGATGCAGCTCTTAAAGGGATCCTGTCATCGGAAAAAATGTTTTTTTCAAAATGCATCAGTTAATAGTGCTACTCCAGCAGAATTCTGCACTGAAATTCATTTCTCAAAAGAGCAAACAGATTTTTTTATATTCAATTTTGAAATCTGACATGGGGCTAGACATTTTGTCAATTTCCCAGCTGCCCCTGGTCATGTGACTTGTGCCTGCACTTTAGGAGAGAAATGCTTTCTGGCAGGCTGCTGTTTTTCCTTCTCAATGTAACTGAATGTGTCTCAGTGGGACATGGGTTTTTACTATTGAGTGCTGTTCTTAGATCTACCAGGCAGCTGCTATCTGGTTACCTTCCCATTGTTCTTTTGTTTGGCTGCTGGGGGGGGGGGGAAGGGAGGGGGTGATATCACTCCAACTTGCAGTACAGCAGTAAAGAGTGATTGAAGTTTATCAGAGCACAAGTCACATGACTTGGGGCAGCTGGGAAATTGACAATATGTCTAGCCCCATGTCAGATTTCAAAATTGAATATAAAAAAATCTGTTTGCTCTTTTAAGAAATGGATTTCAGTGCAGAATTCTGCTGGAGCAGCACTATTAACTGATTTATTTTGAAAAAATGTTTTTTCCCATGACAGTATCCCTTTAAGGACTTGTTATCTACACCTCCCAGCATCCTCTCAACAGCTCTCATTCTGAAGATTACCGAAGCAGCTCAAGATGGTGCCTGTGAACTCCGATGCCTGAATCTGCACCAAGGGGTAAGTAAAACATTAGGGGCATTTTCCCGGGGTAACACTTAGACTGGGGGGAGGAGGCCTATGTAGGGGGTAGGGTTTTTTTTTAAGTTTAGGGTTGAATTCTCCTTTAAGATGGCCATAGACGCAATGATATAGTCGTATGAATCAAAGTTTTGTGTGATTTTTGGACCTTTTGTGGATCGTCCTGACATTTTTCGTACCATGGTGATCGGTCGTTTAGTCGATCAGACAGGTTAAAAGATTTCTGTCAGCTAACGATAAATTCTCTGCATGTATTGCCTTTCTGGTGATAACAATGGGAGCTTGTCACTAGAATTTGTCGGACATAATTTTCGTACAATTATTGTCATGAGCAAAATATCATCTGACTTGTTCTTTTACTACTTTTTTAATATGAATGGTTAGTGGTAAGTCAGAAGATTGGGAAGTCTTCAGATACAAAGATAAAATCTTCACGTCTATGGCCAGCTAAAGTTCCCGCTCTGAATCTAAGGCCCAATCCTAGCACTGGTCCTAACTGAAAGCCATAAACATTTCTTAAAAGGGCTACATCTGACCACAGATATACTGAGATTTCAGATGTTGAGCCTGAGACCCAATCTGTAGCTTATCTTCTTGTGTATGAGCCTATCTGTTGCCCAATTTGGCTCTGCCAGTGGGTGGACAAATCAAGTCCAATATGTGCAAATGAGCAGATCTAACTGTTAATGGGCATCTTACGTCAGACCTGCACCAGTCACACAGAGCATATATTACTGGTTATTGTGTAGCAAATTAACTTGTTACAATAAAAGCAGTTAATTAGAGAGCCAGACAAAATGTATCACTTCACATTCTCGGTTTTAATACATACTGCTGCATTTTCATAAAATATATATATATATATATACAGTATATATGAACTAAAATCAACAACAGTTTAACTTAATCAAAATATTTATGAGAATATTTTCTCTGACAAGATGGATACAACATGTGTTTTATACAAACCAAGCAACAAGCGAGCCAAGAGCCAAGACACTGTGTTTCCATTCCTTAGAAAATAAGAGCTCAAACCACAGCAATGAAATAAAAACTGGAGTATATAAAGCTAAGAGCTCATGCTGAAATGATGTCTTTCTTTATTCTTACCCAGCTAAAAGGGGTTAGTTTGGATTTTCTACTTTACGTATAATTCTCCTTGTGTGTTGTCCAGTAGGTCATCAATAAAAATGATAATCAACAGAGAAGTTGTTTGATGCCTCTAAATAGTTACCCTTTGTACTAAAATCAGCCCATGACATATAAATCCATTGAACATGTAAAGTTGTGTTACTGTCACACAAATCAGATCTGTCAGGAATCTTGCAGCGACATCTTAAGCAGAATTGACCTGTTGTGTGAATTCTGTCAAATTAACCTACTGTCATGGATGGTAAATCACTAATAAGTATAAACACATATTGCACAATGAAATGGGAACTTTTTTTTTGCATTATTAAAGAAAATTTAATTCTAAGCAGCATTCCAATTATATAGTTTTAACAGGTTTAGTAATTTGTTGATGTAGTTGCTATTGAAAGCAGCATTTATCTGTCCCTTCCAATTCTCTGCACTTCAGGTTTTGCACAATGTGATAGAAGCCAACTGATTAACAGACTTGCAAAGAAGCATACAAGGCGTTATGGGAATTGGGGGCATAGTTGTCAAACAGAACAAGTACTTATGAGTAAGCCACGTGATACACGGGTAAACACTGCTCTAGACCCTGAATAAACACTATATTTTTACAGGTATGGGATCCATTATCCTGAAACCCATTATGCAGAAATTTCTGAATTACCGGAAGATGCTTTAAAATGATTTCCTTTTTCTCTGTAATAATAAAACAGTAGCATGTACTTGATCCTAACTATGATAGAATTAATCCTTATTAGAAGCAAAAGCAGTTTATTGTGGTTATTTAATGTTTACATGATTTTCTTAAGGTATGAAGATCCAATTTATGGAATGACCTTTTATCTGGAAAACCCCAAGTCCCGAGTATTTTGGATAACAAATGATAGCCGGTTGTACTCATGAAACGTATTTGGTGCACAAAATAATCATAAATATATTCAAAATTCAGCCAAACCAAAGAGACAGAGTTACCTCAGTCTCAGAGTTCTATGGTTGAAATTGAGGATTTGGTGCAGTTCATATATTAAGTTATATATTAAATCTTCTGTTCTAAATGTTATATAAAGCTTAACTTTAACTATTTGGCTCAATACAGAGGGATTTGGTGGGATCGTTCAAACATATCTACTGAATCCTCGTTCTGGTTTTTAAAACAAAACTCAAAGACTACCTCTGGGAGCACCTGGATAACACCTGAACTGGCACTTATATAACAGTGTAACAAACTGTAACCCACAGCACCTTAATACCCCTCCGAATTGTGTCTGTATGTTACCCTCCAATTTGTAAGCCCTACGGGGTAGGGTCCTCTAGCCTTTTGTTTCCTTGACACTGAGCACTTAATCTGTATTTTAATTATATTTTTTATATTTATGTGAATTGTATTTCTAATAATGCACTTATTGTTGCTTTTTATTCCAATGACCCCTTGTTTGTTACTACTAATTTATTGTTTTGCTGTACAGTGCTCTGCCCTCGAGGAGAGCTTTACAAATAAAAATATACATACATACATACATAGTGTAATCTCTTACACTTGTATAAAGGGACATCAGCCTGTGGTACGTCAAACGTTTTTGGAGTGTTTTCCAATTTTATTATTATTAGTATTATTACTATTATTATTATTATTATTATTATTAGAGGTATTATTATTAGTAACTTAAGCTGCACCATAACTTTAAAAGCTATAAACTAGGGACATGAGGCATATCTAGGGACATGAGGCATATCAAGACAGGAACTACTGTATAAACCTGCAATGTATCAGGAATTCGTTAAGTGTCAGTTTAATATTCTCCTCCTCTCCTCTCTCTCCCCTTACCATGTGCCAGGTCTGGAGCACTGAAAATTGGTGTGCAGGAAATTTAAAAATATCCTGCTTTTCCAAAATGCTTCAGAACCAATATGGAAGTGGCTGGGCAGCATGCCACCCCTAAAATCCTACCCTCCCTAAAATCCTGCCGCCCCTAAAATCCTGCCGGCCTAGGCCCAGACCTTTATGGCCATCCCACAAATCCATGCCTGTTTTGATGCAGGAGGAAAAATACAACTTGAATTTCTGCATTTGTGTCAACAAACATTGTAAATGTTGACACAGTTGTTCCCCCTTGCTTAAACACGTGGCCCTGAATATAAGTAATTCTGGAATAGAATAAAGATATTGTTGTCTTTTTGGCATCAGGAACAACATTTAATAAAATATGTGAATTGCTACAGCAGACCCCTTGTGTTAGAGATCCTACTGTGTAGAGATCCCTTGTGTTAGAGTGTCCTACTCTAACACTCTTCCCACAAGTATCAAACCCAAGGACTGAGTTTGAATGAAGAAAGTGAAATCCTGGATATTACTTTGTACCTAGCACTCAGAAATACAATGTTCTGTGAGATGTAACGCTCCACTGCATCTCTCATTGCTAAAATATAACCTCTGACAGCTGAGGCTGCTGATTTCAGCATAGAGTAGTTCTGAGCTACACACAGTGCTTAGCAATACCTTTAAAGTTCAAATGACATTTAGGCACATATTTAGCAAGACGCAAGGCACCCACTGGGAATAGGGATTATTTTGTTTAGACATGCATTCTTTCCTTCTTTTTGGAAATCATTTTAGAATCATAGAAAAAGAATCTAATTATTGATTTTTTTTTACCAATGCACATAAAATGTGCAGCTGTTATTTACAAAGGGCATACATGACCTGTAAAGTATATTCCTATTCATGACCTCTTTAGCTGTCATCAATGCTTACTGATATCAGTGTGTCACATGACTCACATTGTGTCCCTGTACTTTAAAAACTGACATTAGGCATATTGAATACATATACTGTGGCACAACATCCACAACCGGTTAATTTTCATACTTTCACCATTTCCTGTTTTATGTCACTTTTGACAAATTTTATCTAGTATAATACATATTTTACCATAAATATGCATTTTTTTACTTTTACATTTTTACATTTTCAAAGAGGACTACTTCCTTTTATTAGAATCCTCCATGCTAACCGATAGGAAACAATGACAGTTAAAAGGAAATGGGTGCTTTTCTGCTGTCAGTGTTCACATTAAATTTCTGGATTCTGTTTGTGAAAGTAATTAACCTGGTTCTCCAAAGCCAAATTTACATACGCTTGAGTCATACTGTACATCTGACACCCAGAAATGTCTAATTAAATTGGGATAAATAAGTGCAAATTCATATATTTGATAAAAGGAACTGTACTCTACGGGGCCCATTCACTAAGTTCGAGTGAAGGAACAGAATAAAAAATACTTCGAATTTCGAAGTATTTTTTTGGCTACTTCGAGCCATTGAATTGGCTACTTCGACCTTCGACTACGACCTTCGATAATGATTCAAACTAAAAATCGTTCGACTATTCGACCATTCTATAGTCGAAGTACTGTCTCTTTAAGAAAAAACTTCGACCCCCTAGTTCGCCACCTAAAAGCTACCAAAGTCCATGTTAGCCTATGGGGAAGGTCCCCATCAATGGATTAAAATTTTTTGAATCGATCGAACGTATTGCGCAAAATCCTTCAACTTCGATATTTGAAGTCGAAGGATTTTAATTCGCCAGTCGAATATCGAGGGTTAATTAACCCTCGATATTCGACCCTTAATACATCTGCCCATACATGTCTTGTATGATATATTTTTGACATTATGGAAGATCCAATGCAGTACCTTTTCTGTTATATTTTATGTATATTAAGTTTATTGGTTGTCTAAGACAAACACACACACACACATACATTTATATATTCTATTTCATATAAATTTCTATAAATTCAAATATGAAATGCAGAAATTACATTTATTTTCTCTTTTTTAACATTACTTTTATTTAAAGCAGAACAAAAAGACGTAAAAGTGATGTATGATATAAGAAGGAACTGTAAAGTTAGGTACAATTTACAGTGACAGTGTGAAGCTCAGTAATAAATGAACAGGTCATTTTTGGCAGATATAATGTCAGTTTCAAAAAACAGTTGAATGCTCTTTTAGCATTTCAGAAGGTGCAAGGTTACTGGGTTTCATACCCATACTGCAATGAGTAATTGGCCAGATTAGAGTCAGCAAGGATTTTTTTCCACTTGGTTAAATTTGGTCATTTTGTTTTCCTACCCGCTGGATCAGCTACTGAAAGCTCAACAGGGATTATAGGAATTAAGGTTTGAACAAGATAAGGCTTGGCTTCTTGACTTTTAAGTGATACTGATGTAACCCTTATTTGGCTGAATTTGGAAAATACCAACTAGTATGATAGAGCATGGGCTACACACGACCCTCTTTCATCAGGATTGGCTTTCTCTATATGGAAAGATGCTGTTGAAATACAACTCACTACTGCCAAAGGTGTAAAAGAATAGAGTTGGATGCCAAGGGTTCTTTGCAAAACAGTAGAACAGGCTTTATTCAGGCATAAAGTGCCACAGGGTTATCATACTCACACATGAGGTAGTCAAAGTACATCTCAAAGCACATTCACAGTTGTAGCAGAGACAGCATATTAAGACACCCCATTAGGAATAGCCAATGGAGTTGAGAGGATCACCTTCCAGGGTTTCAGTACTTCAGGTGCCCCGGATCCCATACAGCAGACGAGGAACAGGTTTGGAACATAGCCTGATTCCCTTGTTGGTACTGTGGTCTCTTCACTACAGGCAAAGCAGAGCCTGGGGAGAGCTATTCCCTTCTATCCTCCTAGTTAGAGCTTGAGCTGCTTTTTCTAACTAAGACTCACTGTCTCTTTCTCTCTATAGAGTGCTATTTCAGGAGCTATACTACACACTGACTTCACCTCATTCATGGGGTCCCTGTACCCTGACTTCACTAGGGCTTGTCCCTTTAGGGCCTAACACTTCTGTGGCCTTGTTGACTCCAGGCTCAATGGACACCTCCATCAACTGCTGCAGGCCAAAGAGGAAGGACCTCCCCCTGCAAAGCATTTTGTTACAGTGATGCAGAATATGGTCATCAACCTAGGGCCAATGAAATGGGTATGCAAAAAAGGTTCAAAACCTTACATGAGTTTTAACACAGTAACAGGTAAAGGAGGCACTGGCAGAATTGAATGAAGCCATAAGGGTGATAACAATTATGGGTCCCTACACTGACACTAAAAAATTACTCTTTAAAATATTAATCTGCATTAAAATTTCTCTATAAGTCATGTTGATCATACTTCGCCGATAGCTCTGCTTTTTATAAGTTATTGTTTGTTAAAGATCCTAACGATGACTGTTTTTCCAATTAGAATTATTAACACTAACAGACTTCTGCAGCTCAAATATGGCAGCCTCCTCACAGAGGAACATGGGGGGCCGAGAAGGTAATGTAAGAGCAACGGACAATTTTGCTTATGGCAAAAATAATAAAGCCTATGCAAAGACCATGTTATGTTAGTTTTCATTTTTGGTGTCAGCATCTATTTAATGGTCCCATTAAGTCACATGACTGGGGCAGCTGGGAAATTTACAATATGTCTAGCCCCATGTCAGATTTTAAAATTGAATATAAAAAAAATCTGTTTGCTCTTTTGAGAAATGGATTTCAGTGCAGAATTCTGCTGGAGCAGCACTATTAACTGATTCATTTTGAAAAAAAAATTTTTCCCATGACAGTATCCCTTTCAAAAAACACATAATAAAGGAAAATGTATTCTAAGCAATTTTCCAGTATACAATTATTAAACATTTTCAAATATAAGATGTGAAAGTTATTTGTATATGTAATTGCTATTGAAAGCAGTATTTCTCTGTCCCTTTCTATTCTCTGCACCAACCGCCCTGACTATACAGTATGTACCATTCAAACAATATAGCAGTAATCAGCTTTTCTCCAGCCATGACTCTGATTCATACAAAACCTTGCATACTCCTATGATTTGACTTCTTTACAGGTCTGTTAATCACTAAACATGCAGAGCATTATGGGAATTGGAGACTTGGCTGGAGAAGACAACTGCCACATGATTTCAGTGATGCATTTAGTGATGATGAGCAGTGCAGAGAACAGAAAGAGACAGCTTTCAGCAGCAATTACATTTACTGAAAAGTTTAAAATCACTGACATTATTTTTAATGTATCGTGAAAAGTTAGGATTACATTTTGCTTTATTAAGCAGAATTTTATTATTTTATTACGTGGGTTGAGTTCCCCTTTGAGTAGCAATGTAACTTTGTATTCCCTTTGCCATTTTCATTTTCTGTATCTTCGAGGGAAGCTCTGTTGACCTTTGCATAACAACTGAACTGTGAATATCCTCTAAGCTGTTTGAATCAACTCTAAGAATATTTGCAAAAATTATGGAAGAATTGACATTAAGCATAAATATCTTTTTAGGTAGTATTTTCACACAGCAAGCTTGCTCAGCCAGTTGCAATTAAATGTCAGTAACTGAGGGTGCTGCCGGTACTTGGAGTTTCAAATCAGACTGATGGCTGAAATATGTGCAGCCAGCATGTAATTATTCCCATATGTTTACAGTCATAACAGGAGACCCATGGAATGTAAATCATTCTTTATATCCAAAACTAGTTCTGCCATCAACATTGGTTTCTTTATGCTACACTTCTATGCACACAGTTTTCAACTGGGGCACTAAATGTCATATCACTTGGGATCTAGATCAGTGATCCCCAACCAGTAGCTCGTGAGCAACATGTTGCTCTTCGGCCCCTTGGATGTTGCTCCCAGTAGCCTCCAAGCAGGTGCTTCTTTTTAAATTCCTGGCTTAAAGGCAAGCTTTAGTTGCATATAAAACATGTATACTGCCTCCTGTTGGCTGCATGTCCACATAGGGGCTACCAATACCCAATCACAGCTTTTATTTGGTACCCCCAGGAACTTTTTACATGCTTGTGTTGCTCTCCAACATTATTTTATACTCATGGGTAGAGATGGCGCGAACTGTTCGCCGGCGAACTTGTTCGCGCGAACATCGGGTGTTCGCGCTCGCCGGAAGTTCGCGAACGTCGCGCGACGTTCGCCATTTTGGGTTCGCCATTGTTGGCGCTTTTTTTTGCCCTCTCACCCCAGACCAGCAGGTACATGGCAGCCAATCAGGAAGCTCTCCCCTGGACCACTCCCCTTCCCTATAAAAACCGAAGCCCTGCAGCTTTTTTTCACTCTGCCTGTGTGTGCTGAAGAGATAGTGTAGGGAGAGAGCTGCTGCCTGTTAGTGATTTCAGGGACAGTTGAAAGTTTGCTGGCTAGTAATCGTTTTGATACTGCTCTGTTATTGGAGGGACAGAAGTCTGCAGGGGTTTGAGGGACATTTAAGCTTAGGTAGCTTTGCTGGCTAGTAATCTACCTTCTACTGCAGTGCTCTGTATGTAGCTGCAGTGGGCAGCTGTCCTGCTTCTGATCTCATCTGCTGACTGCTGCAATAACAGTAGTCCTTGTAAGGACTGCTTTTATTTATTTTTTTGTTCCAATACAGAGCAGTATCAAGCAGATTACTAGCCAGCAAACTTACTATCATCTGTCCCTGAAATCACTAACAGCTCTCCCCCTACACTATCTCTTCCAAGCACACACAGGCAGATTTTTCAGATACATTTTTGCCCTTGATCCCCCTCTGGCATGCCACTGTCCAGGTCGTTGCACCCTTTAAACAACTTTAAAATCATTTTTCTGGCCAGAAATGTCTTTTTTAGATGTTAAAGTTCGCCTTCCCATTGAAGTCTATGGGGTTCGCGAACCGCTCGCATTTTTGCGCAAGTTCGCGAATATGTTCGCGAACTTTTTTTCCGACGTTCGCTACATCCCTACTCATGGGTAAAAAAGGTTGGAGACCCCTGTTCTAGATAGATGGTCAAGGTCCGGGGCTGAATTAGGGGTATTAATTTGTAGAGCCATGGATGCAGTCCTCTTCTCTGGAATATGCCCAGGGTTCTTATATGTTCTGATTGTCTGCTCAAGCCATACTGGCTGCAAAGATCTGCTTGTCTGACAACCTTATACCAAACTATATGTAGCAGATCTCCCTGCCTACATTCAGCTTAAAAGGGAAAACATATTTTTTTTTAAACTGCATCAGTTAATAGTGCTGCTCCAGTAGAATTGTGCACTGAAATCCATTTTTCAAAAAAGCAAAGAGATTTTTTTTTTTTAAAATCAGACATAAGGCTAGACATGTGGCCAGTTTCCCAGTGCCCCCAGTCATGACTTGTGCTCTGATAAACCTCAGTTACTCCTTATTGTTGCACTGCAAGTTGGAGTTATATCACCCCTTCCTTCCTCCCTAGCAGCCAGAACAATGGGAAGTTAACAGCTCCCTGGTAGATATGAGAATAACACGCAATAGTAAAAATCCAAGTCCCATTGCAACTCCTTCAGTTATATTACGTTGTAGAAACAATAGCTTATCTGAAAGCAGTTCCAAGTGCTGGCTCTTTCTGAAAGCACATAATCAGGCAAAATGAGCTGAGATGGATGCCCATGTAGCAAAATTACAAGTAACAAAAAATTGTTGGTTCAGTATTAAAATGTTATATGGTAGAGTGAACATTTTAGCAATGTAAACAATGTAATTTAGAAATAAAAACTATACCATAAAAATCACAACAAGAATTTGCTTGCATCACTAATTATGGTTTTCGGCAACGTCTATAGAAAACGGTGGGATGCCTATGACTCTTGTAGGTACAAAACATGTAGGGCATATGGAGATGCAAATTTATTTTTAACTTTGATTAATAAAGACTTTTTTTAACTATATTTTGGCCCTGTGGATTCTTCTGAGTGCCGGATAGACTTACTCTTCGTTGCATATTATGGTTGGGTTCACAACCACTTTAAAGCATTATTTCAGGTTCTGGGGTATTTGCTATGTGTGTAAGAGAAAAATATACTGGGCTGATTATTCTGGAGTTTTTTCCATGCCATGTTTGTGTGTGTAAGGCTGGCAGGAGAAGTAGGTATATTCATTACATTTTCCAGATCCATGTTAGTGGACAAGCCTGAAGGATGCCAACAGGGAATAACACAAAGTTCTGCTTGCAAAAAGTGTGCTAATTGGAAGAGAAAATAGCTGATTGCCGACAGTGATCAATAACCCAGGGAAGATAGGTTTACACACATAGACACACACATGGCAATACATGTTATGGGAATACCATGTTGTGTCAGTACTGCCTATGAATTTCAATTCAATTTCTAAAGAGGCTTCCTTCCAGACAAGCTGCAGGGCTGCTTGTTAAGTGTGGAATACATTGAAGTGAAGGGCTGCTGCTGCTTTCAGGGCAGGAATCAGACTCTGGCTTGTTCCGTCACGCACAGCAGCCCCAGCCCATGGCATCCAACAGCTGAGCACAAATCTCTGGGAAAAGTTACTCCCATTTTATCTCTCTGGGCTCACAGTCGGCCAAATGTCATACTCTGCTCCGTCACATTTGTTTGTGTCCAGGGAAATGACTTGGCAAGAAGGAAACTTCAAAATATCTGCGAATAACTGACTCTCCGGGGGATGGACCGAATATCCTACCAGCTCCAGCAAGGTACCAGGCTTCCTTCATGCCAGTGCAATGTTCATTAATTATGGCTCCTGGTAAAACTTTATACTACCATTAGCTACAGGAGTTTGACAGAACATCATTTTTTTTTCAAAAATACATGTAATCACTATGTCTGCTAGGTAATCCAGGTAAAAATCTGTGAGGAAGAAAGCAATCGAAATATACAGTAACTGTCAGATAGATAATACCTGTTACCGTTTATATATGTAAGAATGAATGCATAAATCACATGACACCTAATCTCGTCTTTCTGTTGAATACAATACAGAAGGGGATTTAGCTAACAGAATAGTGCATCTCTGATATGAATGTATGAATGTGTGCTAATTGTGTTATTTCATTCAGCTGCAGTGCACTGTTGGCGACGTGTGTCAGATTCCGTTCCCATATCCTCGAAATAGGTTTGTTATTGGATAATCTTATTAACTCTCTGCTTGCCAGGACTGGGGGACAATCTACTAATGTTTGCCTGTCTGCCAGTTTTTGTTCTACCTTTAGTGCATACTAAAATCTCTGCCGCCCTGTTGCTAGATGTATTCCATGAGCCTTTAATAGGAAGGTTATTTATGTTTTCAAGCGCATTTACACAGAGAAAAGGTAGGCAATACACTCTGGGATAAATATATTGTCCTGTGTTTAGTTCAACTGTATGCTTCTAAATAGGGCTTGATGACTTTAGCAGACACTACGCAGTATATTTTTCAAAAAGTCCCTGCCTCAGAAGGCATTTTGGAGGGCATGTGTTCAGCACTACTTATTTATGGCCAGAGAAGTCTCAGGCAAGTGCAGCTGTCAGCATTTCTCTAAAGATAAAACAGACATTTGCTCCTCCACATTTGTGTCAATTGTTGCACTGAAATCACACAAACTTCAGCCACTCTACCTTCTTCCTTAACTTAATTCCAAACTGATTATAGGGGAAGATCCCTAATCGGAACTATTACATGTTCCCTTACTCTTCAACTTTCCCTTTAAACTGGCACTTAATTAAAGGGAAAATATGCCCCCTTGTTCAACATGAGTGCAATCAATTGAGTTTGTACTGAGCATACTTGTCTGTTGTCGGTGTTTAAACTCAGTTGTGCTCTCTTTTGTATTTTATATGCAACATGCTGCAATGAAAGTCATTTGAAGCAAACTGCAATATAGGCTTTATAATGCATTCTACATACATTCTAACATATTGTAGTTGCATATTATACCCCCCCTTGTCACCAGGGAGGTAATGATCCAGTCTGGGCATTTTCATTTCTTGAGGGCACATTTTACGACGTGTAGTGAACAAATTAACAAAAGGGGGGCAAAACACCATGCATTTTACACACTTGTATCTAACATGCTGAATGGTTGCACGTCTCTGCACTCCAAACATCTCTGCCCCATGAATACAGTGCTGTTTGTGTTCATCAGCACTGTATTCAGGAAAGGTGGTGGGTGGACGCATCCCCCATGCCCTAACTTGTCACATAGCATGTCACTTAAACAAGTTATAAACACCTGGTTCTAAAAGGTTAAAGTGCCAACCCAAATTAGTGACAGCATGGTTTGCTTCCAGGAAGAACATGATCCATATGTTCTCCCTGTGATTACATTGTTAGGTACTCTGGTTTCCCTCCACACTCCAAAAAGATACAGAATTGTTAATTGGCTCCTGATGACATTGACAATAATGTGTATGTGAATGTGACAGGTTACTTAGATTGTAAGGTCCATTGGGTAAGAAATAATATGTCATTTCTGTAAAGCACTGTTGAATATGATCAGGCTATTTCAATAAATAATAATTGTATGGGGTGCAGTGAATGTAGCATATGATGTTCATCTCCCTTTTCTAAAGATGTAGCATATTTAAAAATAATATTGGTGGGAATCTTTTTTCTGCACCTCTCTGGGCCAGAACCCACACATACTGATAATGGGCAATTGCAGCTGTCACTATAAAACATAATTGCAAGTCAAGGGGAATCCATGATCAATCTATCTGTGCAATTTTACCTAATAAACATTCAGATGAATACTATTCTCATTTTAGTATGACACTTTACCTACAAGCTTCCACACTGTGGCATCTCTGGACTTTATTAGCACAGTTAGGTGCTGAAACTGCCATTATTGCCCTTCTGTTTACCCCATTTTTCTTTCTTTTCTAAAACTTGCTTAATTTATGTATTTTATAATATGGAGAACCACCTTATGGGAATGTCACATTGTGGTGTATAATTGCTGTAGTGTATATCTTGCAGTGTTAGTCTAATTTGTCATGTAGGCCTAATACACAATCCATATTGCAGTAAAAAAAAAATCACAGAGTTCTTAAAGAATATTTGTCATAATTATCTGCAAAACTGGAAGCAGAAATGCCTAGGATATATGCAATTAGCCCTTTATTATGTAAATGGGCTCTCCCAAGTAAAATACTTTATTGTCAGATATAAAAAGCATGAAAACATGTTGGTGCCACCAAAATTATAATATTTAGCAACAGATATGAGATGCTATGACTCAACATGTTGCACTTTCTGAAAGTGTATTTCCCTGCAAAAGAATAGGCATCTATACATCATATTGATTTTCAAGGTTAACTCTCTATCTCTACCAATTCATCTCCATTAAACTGAAAGCTCTGAAGCAGAGACGTCTGACCTGCAGCCATCCAGCTGTTATTGAGCTACGGCTCCTGCCAATCCGCTGTTTAGGGATGCATATAAACATGCAAAGGATCAATGTCCATGACAATGCCCATGACAGTTATATGAATAAGTATGTAATCGTTCCACAATGTCCCCTTTTAAATAGATGCAATAATTTTTTTTTAAATTGATAGTTTTTTCCAGTTAATGCCAGACAGTTATTTGTTGCTAAAGATACATAGATTTTTGAAAATAACATATTTTAAAATTGCAATACAATTGTTTCCTTTGCCTCGCTCAGCTATTTTATGTAAATTACTGCTTATCAACAGGCTAAATGTCCATTGCTGAGCTCTTTCTCGCTCAAAGGTTTAATTACCTGGAAAAAATGCTTATTTATAATCACTCGCTTTAGATACTTGAATGGCCATTGTCTACACCCAAGCAGTGCACTCACCGGTCAGGTATTTGCCACTCATTTCTGTCAGCCGAAGTGATTGTTATTCAGATACAGTATTATATGGTTGGGAAATTCCATATGTTTTCCTAGCTCCAAATCAATTAACAAAACACTCAGAATATCAGGCTTAAGCTTATGTCAGATGGATCAGTTTTAGTGATGGGCTAATTTATTTGCCAGGTGCAAATTCAAGGCGAATTTCCTCGTTTCTCATCCGACGCCGGGGTCAAAGTTTTTTTTTTAGATGCTTGCGACGATTAACAGACAACCGTTGATTTTAATGGGCGTCCAAATTAGCTTTTCGCTTATTTTTCGCCTGTTTCGCAAATTTCGCTGGAAATTCACGAATTTCGTGGTGAATCGAAACGGGAGAAATTCGCCCATCACTAGTCTAGTTTCTCTGCTGGTGTTTATAAAGCCAAACATCTACCTTACACTTCCTGAATGTGTATACATTGTCATGGGATCAGTCAGCACACATACAATGGCTTTCAGGACAAAAATCTATACTTTTGCATTTTTGTGGCAAAGGCCCCTCTGTGCGTGTCTGTTGACGTGCTAATCGCATGTCTGTAAGTGCACACATTCAAAAAGAAGGTGGCAGTGAATTCGCTTCTCTCACATAAACGACCTGTCGCAGCTTTAATGAAGAACTAAAACTTAACAAAGAAGTAGGGTAGAAATGCTGAGAGAGAGAGAATATTAGTTATTAGTTCAAATTTTCATTACATGACAGCTCAGAATTTAATAATCAGTCCTGTAGCATTAGTTTCTATGACAGGTGAACTTCTTTTTCTGCTCCATAGTTTGAGACAACCCCTAAGCTTTGCTTCTCCACAGCTGGTCATAACACACTGGGGGTTATTTATAAACACTGGGCAAATTTGCACCTGGGCAGTAACCCACGGTAACCAATCAGATGATTGCTTTCAGTGTTCAACCTACTGAAAAAAGCTAGTCACTCATTGGTTGCTATGAGTTACTGCCCAGGTGCAAATTTGCCCAGTGTTTATAAATGAGCCCCAGCCTGTGCAGGGTTGCTGACACTCCTAACAAAATCCCAGATAGTGAGCTCCTTTTCACAGCTTTGTAGGCCTGCATCATTGCTGTTATATATAGACACTAAACCTTTAGGCTATTGCAGTTTCTAAAATACAGCATTTCTAGCCATATTCCTTTTTAGATTTTAGTTCTTCTTTAAAGCATGAAAGTACTGTTGCTTTGTGAGAGTAAGTATCACAAAGAAAAAAATAGCATGACTGTGCAAATTCTTCATCAGACAGTTATTACATTGTGAAGGTCAACTGCACACAGCGTATTTTAAGATCTATTAAGTTATATTAACATTTGCTTCCATAGGAGAATGTAATGTGATAATTAGGTCTCATTCCTTTATCTGACAAAGGAGTACTTCTGTCTTGGTTGATGGGCCAACATAGATATTTGTACCTTGTGTTCGGTGGATATTTGTGCGTTCCACTGCACAGCAGCACATAAATAAATTGATTTGTTTCATGTAGCATGCAATATGATGTATGGGGGGGGTATCAAGGCCAAATATATAATATGTTTTGGAAATAGAAGAGAGAATAAAACTGGGACTTTTGCATACTTGTTCCCAGGTGATATTGTTCCACCCTTTCTGGTCTACTCAGAGTATCTCTAAAATATTGTATGTCAATTACCCACACATAATGCATCTCAGTTCTCTCCCATTATTTAACAACATCATTATTGAAATTATATTTTAACCCCCCCCCAATGATTGTCACATCTCTGGAACATCACGACTGCTGATTTCAGGTTCCAGTCACTTATGCATGCCACCAAAACCTACACTAACTATGTCTACCTATTAGGGATGTAGCGAACCGCCGCCGATGTGTTCGCGAACACCGGCAAAAAATGCGGACAGTTCGCGAACAGTTCGCGAACTTCGAACATCCGAAAATCGTTCGATTCGAACGATCGAAGGATTTTAATCGTTCGATCGAAGGATTTTCGTTCGACTCGAACGATCGAAGCCATTCGATCGAATGATTTCATTCGATCCAATGGCTTTGATCGTTCGATTCGAACGAAAATCCTTCGATTTTAGCGGTCGAAGGAATCGAATGGTCGAATGGTCGAACGATTTTTGTTCGAATCGAACGCGAACTCGTATTGGCGAACGTCGCGCGACGTTCGCGAACATTCGGCGGACGCAAACAGTCGAAGTTCGCGCGAACTAGTTCGCCGGCGAACTGTTCGCTACATCCCTACTACCTATAACAGTAAAATGTAATTGGCCGTAACATTCCATAACCCATGTATGAAAAATAATCGTCTTACCCACACTCTCCTATTTTATAGCCTTTTAATAGGAAACTTATTATCCCTACTCCTGCCCACTGTCTCCTTTCTTGCTCTATATAAGTAATTACATATAGATAACAACAGAATGCTCACTTTAGCCTGATCTTAAAATGATGACCCTCTAAAGAAACTAGTTAAAAATAGTTTTAACAACATGATACTAACTGCAATGCCCAAATCTTCTTTTACTCCCTCCAAATAGCAAAAAAGAAACTTAGAAATGTTGGTAGTCACTCTCTGTAGGACCCCTCACAACAACAAATTGGTTGCACAAGTTTGCTGCAGTCAGTTGCAGAAAGATACCATTGTCATACCAAAGATACCATGGTACTTGAGTCAAAAGGCACTCCTTGCACTTTTACATAGTACAAGGAATTGCATCTTTTGAATCACATGCAGTGAGCCTATTGAAGTAGGGGATCCCTCAAGGTATTGCCAACTCCAAAGGTGGTGATAGCTCCAGGGTCTCCAGAGCAGCCCGTGTTAATGGATGCAGTGCACTTGCGTTTAATGAATTGGATTCAGATATAATAATTTACACCGAGAGCCCAAAATGACTGTACCTTTTTAAGGATGCAGTACTTGAAGATGAATGAAAATGATTTAGAGGTCATGTTAATGTGGGCTTAAGTAAGCCAAAATATATCCTCTATACTGAATACATTAAGATTCTTGTTAAAAACATATGCCTCCTGCTATACTCATAATAGTGTTGCGACAAAGCACAAAAAAGATAAACCTACAAATAATTCTTAATGTGGCCATTTTTACTATATAGTAGTCTATAAAAGGCACCTAAATTAACAGTGCTAATAAAATATTATTTGATGCAGAAAATGCTCCTAGCAATGGACATGTTGGGGCTCTGAACATGCAAATAATAAGGATTGCTTGCTCATGATTATGCGCATACAGTATGTGTGACTAAATATAGCTTCTATCTGGTGTGGGCAGCATAGTGCTTCCAAAACATCAATTTTTCCCCCAGGCTCTATTAGCTTGCATCCCCAGTGGGGGTAAAATCTTTGGTATGATAGGTGCCCTTTAACAAAAAAAAAATACTAAGGTGAATAAAGTACCTCTTCTTGTAAACTATAAGGATATTATAAGTCACCGAGGAATTCCATGATCCCATAAAGGCACAAGGCTAAGTGTTTTTATACAAGTCAAACTCCAAGGTGAATTGGAGGGGATTATTTACTAAAATCCAAATTTATCTCATATTTTATTTTAAAAAAACACAACCAAACCCCCAATGCCGATTTTAGCTTATTATTAAAAAAAAAACTCTATAAAATCGAGCAAAAACCCGAATTGTTTTTTTTCCAAATCGCTCATTTTTTTCGAGTTTTTCCCAGAAAACCCCAAAAAAGTCAGATTTTCAGACTTAACTTAACGCAGACCACAAAACTGTCAAATTGAGATAAGTGCCTCTCCCCTTTACTTATACAGGACATCGACACGTCTGAGATGACGGATTTTAGGATTCAGGCTTTTTGCAGCATCAGGGTATAATAAATCTCAAAAAATTTTAATTTTTTTTTTCCTCTATAAATTCAAATTTTCTAGTGAAACAAAACCCACATTTTTCGATATTTTAACATTTGGATTTTAATAAATAACCCCCATGATGTCCTTAAATTTTACAAGAAAGGGTACATTATTTATTATTATACACAATTTTCAATAAAACATGTTACAGAAATTACATAATCAAACTGAGGCCTTACTAAGCACCAAAAGGTTAGAATTTTCAGGATATTCATGGCTACATAAGAATGGGTAGCATTGAGGTATTCAATTAAATAAGTATATATAAGAAGAGGAGATCCTGTAGTCCTGTTCCAAAAAGCTTGCTGTAGAAAAGAGGAGAAGAGACGAGGAGAATTGTCCTGATTCAGCTTTTCTTATCTTGTTTTGTACACTACAAAGATAGTCACACATTTTCTAATTATTTGAGATTCAACTATGGCACAAGCATGATTGCAACTTCTGGTACACACTGTCACACCTTCTTTCTTATTGAAGTGAATGTGTGAGATAGTCAAGTATTCAAAGCCTGTTATGTACAATACAAGATGAAAATTGTATAAGATGAAAACAGTGCTTCTTCCTTTCATGTCTTCTATGAACGTGGTTTATCATTTGCTTTTACACCATTTCTCCTTCCTGCTCTGCTTCAGTCTTTAGACAAGCCTTCCTGCAGGCCTCAGATGTTCAGTAAGGTTGACAGCAGTCACATTTATTAATCTTGTAACCATAGAGGTGCTGGATAGTCAGTTTGCTCTTACATAATAATTAAACAAGAAACATGCTCAACCTATTTTTCTTTTTCAAAGCCCTGTACCCTTCTTATAAATACAGGTTTCTGGACCTCATTATTTCTGTCTACTTTGAATTATCCATTGCTTTACATTTACGTATTTCTACCTTACTTGTCATGTTTTTCTCTTTTACTCTTTATCAAATGAGGGGGATGAAGTTGTGGCTTGTACATTTTCATTACTGTCAGAGAGCAAACCCTTGTAGAATTAACATGTTCAGTCACAAGGGATATTATTAGCTCAGCCACCAGTACTCACCTGTAGCATTATAATTACAGACTGGGCCTAAGTAACCAATCACATGACAAGCTTAATTGGCCTCTACTATTCTTGTTCTGGTCAGTGCAAATAAAATCATTAAATGTAATAATCCTACCATCAATAAACAATTAACCATTCATGAGTCAAATTCATTTCTATGCTTTAGAATTCCCATATTTATAAAATATTAAATTGCTATATATCTAAATATATTCAATAATCCCATCATTATAGGAAGTTCAGTTATTTCAGTTTTGACATTGACTAGAAATGTTATTGGTCTTTCCAATAATGATGAACGGATAATGTTGCCTGTAACCCTTTGGAAGCTACCAGCAGTCAACAGCGTTTACTCAGCCTACAAGATGAGTATAGATCTCTTCTTCTGTCTTGGAATTAACTGCAGCAAAGCATGAGATGTCTGTCAACCTCTATATAGGCTATAGAGCTGATCCTTATAAAAGTCTACTGCATGCTTGAGGCCTTAGTCAAACTGTATTACTGCTAATTTTTTCACTTTCAGGTGTTCAGGGATATATTGTTACTATATTGCAGTACTGAGCAACCATGAGTCACAACTATTAGCTAATTAACCGGAAGGTTCAAATGTGTCCTGCCGATACCTCATTCATTGGGGTGAAAGGTCCTTCTTTCATTTTTTTTCAAATAAACAAAAACATCCTAATGCAAATATTTCCTCATTAGTAAAGACCATAGCTATGTAAACAAATTAAAAGACAATAATTGTGTTGCAAAAAAAATGTTTATATTTATATATATGTTTATATATGTTTCCAGTTGTTTCCAGTTATAGGCCAAGATGGGTAGTGAATTTTTGCCAACTCTTTAATCTTGGTTGGAGAGCAACAGAAGCATGCAAAAAGTTCCTGGGGGTGCCAAATAAGGGCTGTGATTGGCTATTGATAGCCTCTAAATGGACTGGCAGCCTAAAGAAGGCTTTGTTCTGCAGTACAACTGGGTTTTATTCAACTGAATTAGCCTTCAAGCTACAATTTCAGCTGCTTCAAGACCACTAGGAGAGACTTGCCTTGTTTTTTTCTTGAAGTCGTTTCACCAGTCATACAACTGTTTTTTTCAATTCAGAATAACTTGTAAATAAGATTTTTTTTCGGGTATATATCCTCTGGAGTCTGGAATGTTGCTCCAATCAGCATAATCTGTTTACCATAATCCGCAAGGATGTCATGAAGTTAGGTGTTGATTGTATTAGCATGATTGGATCTTATTTACAAGTTATTAGAAATTGAGAAAGCCAGTTAGATGATTGGTGAAACGTCTTCAAGGAAAAAACACAGCAAGTCCAGTTGATTTGGCTACTAAATTGCATCTTTGATGAGTCGCTAACAATTTTGTTCAACACACACAACTACATGTGCCAATTCTTTCTAAAAGCCATCAAGTTCACTTTATGAACTCTCATCTCACCGATGGATCGCTGGATATCATACCTATCAGTAGCTATTTTTTATGTTATATGGTCAGTTCGCATAGCTTGTTTGTCTAATGAAACAACTTATTGTTGGCACTGTGTAGAAGTTGCTTTTCTGTGTAAAAAGAGATTTTTATTTCTTAATTTAGTTTTTTAATCTTGATTTTGAGCAACAGAGAAATTCTCTTTTTAAGTAACATTCATTTTCTTTTCATCTGCAGATATAAAAGTAATAGATTTCTACCAGGCGTGTCTACCAGGCACATGGAGTCGTTATGAGGACAAAAAGGATATTTGGGAAGGATTTTTTTCTACTTACTTGGATAATGGATGGAGAGACTTTAACATCTACATTTTTACCAACACTAAATGCATCTCTGGGCTCTGCTATGACATTGGAGCAGAAGACAACATTTGCCTTTGTGATTCTATTGTTCATCATTTTAGGAGTCCTTATTATCAGGTGCTTTAGGATTCTTCTTGATCCTTACAGAAGCATGCCAACATCTACTTGGGCAGATGGGGTTGATGGACTGGAAAAAGGGCAGTTTGATTACGCCCTGGCATAGATGACTGAACAGAAATAATCTAAATAACCTATCATGAGACATTTCATTGGAATTAAAATAACATCCTAAAACAATTCTCAGTTACAGATATGGGATCTATTATGAGGAAACTTATTATCCAGAAAGCTCTGAAATTCAGCACTGCTATTTCCAATAGTCAACTGTTTACAAATAATTGCTAATTTTTGACTGGTTTGCTCTGTAATAACACAGCACCTTGGTACCTTGTACTTGACAGTAAGTAAGCTATTATAAATCCATAAATATGGGAACACAATCCTATTCCTTATTTCATTTTAATACCTTTTTAGTAGCCTTTGTGCTCCAGAGATTAAAGAAAGAAGCCTTATCAAGAAAATTTCAGTTCCCAAGCTTTCTTTATAATAGATCTCGTGCCTTTACAGTAATTGTAATTTTATATTTAGAGTTGAATAAACATTTTTCAGTGTTATAATTATAACAAAAATATATATTTTATATTATAAAAAGAGGTTATTTTTTGTTGTAGGGCAAAGGGACATTCAGACAAGTAATGGAAGTACAGGTACGGGATCCGTTATCTGGAAACCTGTTATCCAGAAAACTTCCAATTACGAAAAGGTCAACTCCATAGATCTTTATTCAAATTTTTAAAAACGATTTCCTTTTTCTCTGTAATAATAAAACAGTACCTTGATCCCAACTAACATATAATTAATCCTTATTGGAAGCAAAATCAGTCTGTTGGGTTTATTTAATGTTTACATTATTTTCTAGTAGACAAGGTATGAAATTACGAAAAGATTATCTGGATTTCCTTTGGTCCTGAGCATTCTGGATAACAGGTCCCATACCTGTATATACAAAACTGCTATGTAAAATAGAGAAATATTTTGTGTCACCCTATAGTTGTTATCATATTTCTTTTGTGTGTGTGGTGTCCACTGAAATTGTAGGAAAGTGTGTTGATGGGCATCATTGGAAATAAACACATTTTTTTTCCAAAGTAATGCTTTGGATGAGACATGATTGTTATTAGCTTTCTCCTAGCTGAAAGGATATTGCATGATGATCTATATAGTATATACAGACTATATAGCGATGACCAAAGTATGAGTGAACAGCTAGAGAAATGACAGTCCAACATACTGTTTCCAAAGTTTCGTATAGGACTTAGTTTGATGTAAAAACAAAAGTTTTCTGAAGCTGGAAAAATGAGAGAAGCTTTCCATATCATGCTGCAGTAACAAATTCAATAAGATTTATAACACTGACCCAAGAGGCACTGTCTTGTCTATCAGTGATGCGGCTCACCAAGAAAAATCAAAGCTCTGTTATGATAATAATACAATCATTTGTTTTGCTTTTCAAGCCATATCATAAAGTATGAATCAGAATTTCAAATTGCATTGTGCAATTCCAAGTCCCTGCATAAGAAGAGTAAATTTAGCATTTGGAGGAATTGTACAAACTCATAAAATATAAAATCCTTAGCAAAAGAAAGGCTAAAGTCACATTAATGAAGCTGGCAGAACAACAGGTGTTTGAAAATGCTTAAAGTACAATGAACATAAAATATTTATACTAATAGTATTTTTACCAAGTCATTTTTTCAACAAATATAGTCAGCACAGTGTTGCCATAAAATGTACATACTTATTGACATTTTAGAATTTTGGCAAACACACTATGGAGTCCTGGTGACATACTTAAGTGGACTACCATACCCAGGGATATTCTTCTTTACATATACAATTACTACTGGAAGGGGGCATTAAAGAAGGTACTGTCAATATCACAGCAAATACCAAGCAGCCTCAGATGGATTACTGTAATAGGTACTGTACAATGGCATATTATTTTCAAAAAATGAAAAACATTAATAAACAGTGATGGGCGAATTTGTCCATTTTGGTTCGTGGAAAAATTAGCAAATTTCCGCAAAATTCTCGAAATGGTGAAGAATTAGAGAAACGCCGAAAGAATTTGAATTCGTGAATTTTGATGCCCACGTCAATTTTAATGCCTGCATTAAGGTCAATGGGCGTTTGAATAATGTTGACACGCGAAGTTTTGACACAATCGACTATTCCGGCACGCGCCCAAATTTTTGACAAATTTTAACCGCAGTTTTGCGAGTTTATTCGCTGGCAGCGAAACACAGAAATTCGCCTCAAATTTGTGCCTGACGAATTTATTTGCCCATGACTATTAATAAACTGTTAGGCATGCACATGCTCCCATTAGATTAAACAGGAGACCACTAAAACTCTGCTGTTGAGGCAGACAGCGCCGGATTTCAGTGTGCGGTGCCCCTAGGCCGCGCGGTCCGACCAGGCGGCCGCGCGGTCCTAGCGCCCACCTCACCTCCCCTTCCCAGCGCGCCGGCGTTTTTTCGCCGGCGCAGCTGCTGTAATTGAATGGGGACGCACGCGTCCCCATAGGTGCGGCTGGGCGGCATGCCGCCCCTATTTTTTTGCCGGCCTATGCGGCCTTGCCGCAAATCCGGGCCTGGAGGCAGACCTGTGTAACAACAACGCACAACAACAGCACGGAAACCTGCAATCGTCAAACTCTTCAAATAACTGGTAAGTACAGGATTTCATCTAAGGGTTCTGGTTGACCAAAGTCTCAAGGGCAACAAGAGAGAGCTAAACCCGGGAACTGCCTTTTCTGTGCCTTGGTATATTAGAAAATAAGCAGCACCTTGCAGTGGGATAATAAAAGGTGGACATCAAATTTGCATGTACCAGAATTTACCAATATCAAGATACTAAGGGGCAAATTCACTAAAGCGCTAAGCGGCTAACGCTAGCGCAAATTCGCCAGCGTGCCGTCATTTAGTTATTTTGCCGATTTACTAACGGATGCTGGCGTAAATTCTTTAGCGAAGTGGCCCTACTCTAGCGCTACTTCGCACCCTTACGCCAGGCCAAGTTGTGCTATGGCGAAGGGACGCTAATTCACTAACTTGCCCATTTTACTGAACGTTACCTCTTGCGCCAGACTTTACTTTGCCACCTTAGACGAGGCAAAGTGCAATAGAGTAGATAGGGCTTGCTTCAAAAAAAGTTGCAATTTTTTCTAAGTCCCAAAAAACGCTGGCGTCTTTTACTTTTTTAAGGGTGATAGGCTGAAAAAAGAAAAATCTAATTCTTTTGGGGGGGTACCCTCCTTCCCCCCTACATTTTCTAACATATGGCACCTAAACTATACAGTGAGCACATGTATAGGGCAAAATAACAAATCTATTTTATTATTATATAAAGCTTTCCCAGGCTTGTGTAGTGTAATGTATTTGCTGCTACATATACATCCATTGTACTTTAACTTGGCGCTCTATGCAAATTAGGCATCGCTAGTGTAACTTTGCTTTGCTTGATGAATTAATGCTAGCGCAACTTCACTACCTTTCGCCTCCCTGAGCGCAGCTTCAGATTTTAGTGAATTAGCAGCGCCCTGGCGAAGTGCGTCGAAGGCGCTGCTACCGTATTTTCAGCACTTAGTGAATTTGCCCCTAAGAGAGATACTAGGCACTTTAATCTCCGTTATTTCAGTTTAGAAATGTATCTCACACATACAACAAATAGATATAACACACATTTTCAACACAATAAACTTTTGCTACTAAATGTCTTCAATATCTCATAAACCCTTATGGATAGTGTGAAAATCAGTGTGCTGTTTAATTGTGAATGTAGTAAGGTGAATATTTATGGCTGCCCAGTAATGTGAAGAGGTGTGTGTAGTTGTTACACACATTGTGCAGTAATGTACAGTTGACATCATGAGGCACCTATACTGCTAGGGGCAGATTTAGCAAGGGTCGAATTTAGAGTTCATGGGTTTTTTTAAACTCCCATGAACTCAAAATTCGACCAAAATTCGACCAACTGCAACTTATGAAAGAATTTGAATTTTTATAACTCGGGTGAATAGGATCAACCCACAAACTCAGATTGAATTCAAATCCAATTCAATTCGAGTTTTTTTCTCTGAAAAAAACTCAATTTTCAGGAAGGCTGCAAACAACTCCAAATTGATCCCAGCACATCCCCAAAAGGTTAAAACAGCAATTCGTCAGGTTTAAGGTGGCGAATAGTCGAATTTGATTTCTTAAAGGACCGGTAAATGATACATTTTGAAAATCTAATTCGAATTTTCAATTTGACCCTCAATAAATCTGCCTCCTAGTGTTTAAAGTGGTATGATAAACTGCGGAATAGGTATACATGATTTCCATTCTGAATTGCAGTATACTGATTAAAAAACTGCCCGTAAATAGCAAATTATTTATTCTAAATGCGCAGGGGGGACATCTCTCAGAATATATTGATTTTTTAATAAGTGAATGGATTTGAAACTCTAGCCCTTGTTTCCTGTACGCAGTAAATACAGACCTAGATCCATGTATTTAAAGTTTTCTTGTAGGCAGGGAGACTTTTCCTGAGGCCTCCAGGAATATTAAATAGACAGCCTGTCATCTTGAAGCACTTGGTTCTTTTCAGAAATCTGACTGGATAATTTCCCTTGCATCAATGATCTTATCCTGACAGTTTTAAAGGAACAGTAACATCAAAAAAATGAAAGAAGTTTAAAGTGATGAAAATATAATGTAATGTTGCCCTGCACTGGTATAACTGGTATGTTTGCTTCTGAAACTCTACTATAGTTTATATATTTCAAAAAAAATGTAAGCAGTGAATCTTAAATTATTTCCTCTTTTTTGTTTTCTTCATATACAAATGTTTTTAACTACAGTATGCTAGGAGTTCAGAAATGAATATGTCTCCATTGTTCTTGGCTGTCTAGCCACAGCCTTGCTCATCTTCTCCCACAGAACTCTTTAGCTTGCTAACAAACCTAGTTAGATACAGCACACATCCCAACTAACCATAACAAAATGTCAGAATGTATATCCCTCATATGAACCTAGCTTTTTGAACAATGGCAATACAATTCACTTTAAAATTTGAAGACGGTTACCCTCAACACTCTAAGGTGGCCATACACGGGCCGATAAAAGCTGCCGACAGACCGTCGGATCGCGGCCGCATCTGTTCATTGATGCGGTCCTGCGATCCGACCGCCCGTTTGTGAGAGCTGGGATCCGATCGTTGGGCCCTAGGGCCCACGATCGGATCTGCCCGATATTGCCCACCTTCAAGGTGGGCATATCGGAGGGAGATCCGCTCGTTTGGCGACATCGCCAAACGAGCGGATCTATCCGTGTATGGCCACCTTAAGGGACCCATTTACTAGCAATGACATTTTTTTCCGTGAATCACTAAAGATTGGTGGTTTTCTCATTTTTTAAAAAAAACTCTAAAAAGAGCTTTTTTATGTAGTAGAAAAACCACGAAAACCACTAATACAAAACATTGGCAAGTAACAGTTGTCAAGGTCCTATAGAAGTCAATGGTCAATTCAGACTTTTCTTTTTTTGCTAGGATTTGTCTGAAAAAAGCAGGGTATTTGTATTTTTTTGCAAATTGTTCAGCGTCATTTCTTACTTTTTTATTCAGATTTTTTAATAATCTCACAACATTCGTAGTTTTAGAGTTTGCGAATTTAGTCGTGGTTTCAAATACCACTAAAATCCAACCTTTGATAAATAGGCCCCTTAATGTATATTACAATATGCAACAAAGCAGTTCTACTGTCATCCAGTAGATGTTGCTGTTGGGTCACAAGTGATCATGTAAGAAAACCTTGCCATGATATTGTAGTACTGTTACAATTACCTTACACAAAGACAAGAATGGGTGTGAATAGTTTATATAATGAGAATGAGACACTAAGGGGCAGATTTACATATGGTCGAATATCGACTGCGAATGTAAATATCGAAGTCGAAGGATTTACCGATCGAATGAAAAATTGTTCGATGAAATGATTAAATCCTTTGAATTGTTCGATTGGAAGGATTTTAATCCATCGATCGAACGATTTTTCTTCGACCGAAAAATTGCTAGGGAGCCTATGGGGACCTTCCCCATAGGCTAAAATTGCACCTCGGTAGGTTTTAGGTGGCAAAGTAGGGGGTCGAAGTTTTTTTAAAGAGACAGTACTTTGAATATTTGAATGATTTTTAGTTCAAATCGTTCGATGCGAAGTCGTAGTCGAAGGTCGAAGTAGCCAATTAGATGGTCGAAATAGCCAAAAAAACATTCGAAATTTGAAGTTTTTTTTATTCTATTCCTTCACTCGAGCAAAGTAAATGGGCCCCTTACAGTACTTACTCGATTTTATTCGTTGTCTCTTCTCCTTGCTGTTGGAACCAAAGTCATTTGCTTTTTAATCAGATAAGTGGTTAAAAAAAAAAGACATGTATATTACCTGTATAAAACTCTATTACTTCGCAGTGGCTTCAGAAACAGCAATGTCATGATCAAAGATTGAAACAAGTACAATCCTTTTATTCAAATCGTTATATATTGAGAATAAATACTTAAATGGGAAAAAAAACCCTTTTTGAAGCTCTTTGACAAGGACATGTGTTGCCAATCACCAAAAAGTATGTGAGGAAATAAACAGTAATAAATATGCTGGAGAACAATAGCTAACCTGGCAAAAGTGACCTGGAAGAAAGGTTTCCAGAGGACCAATATTTTACCAGCGCAGTCAGATGGCAATAATATTAATATGAAAGAAAATGGGCAGATAGTGGGAAGACTATTTCAGAAATGGTGGCAAACCTTAGGAGAACAACTACCATTTTCATGGTTCTTAGCAGGGGCCTAAGAAGAGCACACTGGGCTCCCCCAACAGAAAATATTTTGGAGGGCCTGGCTTCCATAGGAACTCCTGCTTACTCCCGTCTCCCGTAGCATGCTCACTCAGTCCAAGTATGTCAATTTAAAGAAGTGACAGGGAGGGGGATTTGAATGCTATAGAGGAAATAGACCCTGCGGTTCAGGCCCTCTTTTTACCAGGGGCCCCCACAGGGTTTATTTCCTCTATAGTTACGCAACTGGTTCTTAGGCATTTTCAAATAAGATCAACATGTACTTTAATTTAGTTGCCCTTTAAAGCTTGATTTTAAAAATAGTGAGTAAAGCTATGCCAAGTAATTTTACCAGTCTGCATGAGACAATAAAATGATTAGGTTACCTCTTACATCTCATTTTAGGATCCCTCTATGGAATCTTACAATGCAACATTATATTAGTTATATAATAAATCATGCTAAAGAAGAGACACTGTCCTTTATTACATAATACCATAGCACTGCGTTTTCCTGCACTGGATTTGAGATCTCTATTTATTGAAGAGAGCTAAACTGAACAAACACTGGCATTCGTGGCAGAGAGGCAGTTTAGGGATTATAAATATACAGAATGTTTGTTTTTGTAACATGGCAGAAAGTAATCCCAAAAGGGCATAATTACCCATTAAAAGTGTTTTTTTTTCTTAAACTTAGTTTATGTTGGCTCTGGGATCTTTCTGGCGGCAGGAAGGAACTTTGTGTTCTATTTTACTGTTGTCTTGAAAGTCATTATTATACCTATTCCTTCCTGCTTGGTCTGGATATACATTACTCAACGGCAGGCACCCCGTCTTGATGAGAGATACAGGCTTGGTTTCAGACTCAGAGGCTCTACTTCTGAACAAGATTCTGACTTTGAAAATATTATGGCAAATACTAAGTAAAAACACCCAACTGGAAACTTTCACCCTCACCAAATAGTAACCCATTTTACAGTTCATCAACATGGCAGTGGGCACCAATGAGTAACCCCCATTACGTGACAGGAATTAGCAAGCAATCAATAAATGTGGCTCCCTGTCCACTAACCTCTCTTCATTTCCTGTCACGTGAGCTCACTTCAAGACCAGCAGAGTCTCTGGCGTTTACCTGCTGAAGCTCTAGAACTGAGTTCTTTGCTGCAGTTGATAAAATTGTTTCATTGTTTCCCTTATTTCAAAAGCTTCTAATAAAAGGACAGGCTTGTACAGCCTAATAGTAATGGGCGCATTTATTCGGCAGGCGCGAATTTGTGGCGAATTTCTGCGATTCGGAGCCGGCAAATAAATTCGTGTAGCTCTTAGCTATTACTGCAAAATGCGCGCCGGCGTTTGGAGTCTTTTTTAACTTTAATTTTAGAAAAACTAATTTGAGTCTACTGGGTTGACAGAATAGAAGGGGTGGGGAAGATATCAACTTCAACCGGTGCTCGGTTACCTCTCTCTTCTCTGCTACTAAAACTCACAAGAGCCCGTGGATTTGTGTTTTTTTAGGTTTATACAGCTCTTCTCAGAATAGGATTTAGATTAAAAATCGAGACCACAGTCCCGGATACGCTGCCTTCTTTGCCTTTGTGGTGTCCTAGGGATAGAAATCAATTTAGGTAGCAGTTTTGGGACAACTCCACCTTCTCCAATTTTCTATTTCTTGCTAAAACTTTTTAACCTGAGCATCGTGTGTTTTTTAAAATAATTTATCCTATTAATTGTGGTCCTCTTTATATCAACTACCTTTTTTATTATTATTAATTGTTCAGCACGGTTAAGCACTTTATAATTAATGAATTAATCTTTAAGCGGGTATAAATTCATGGTAATTGCCAGTCACTAGTAATTAAATCAGCACTTGAGCACTTTATTCAACATTGCAATTAATTTTTAATTGGATTGATTCTGGGTGTTAATATATTGTATTGTAAGGCTACTAACTTGTGTTAAGTATAATTAACTTTAACAAGTACTTATCATCAACTTTTTAATTTATAATACAATCAATAGAATGAAGGATATTGCACTTGCACTTTAATGTAACTGAATTAAGGTTCAATTTAAGTAAATTCATAATTTAGCACTTTATACTACTAACTGGTTAGTGATTACTATATAATAATCACAAAATATTTAATAGGTAGTTAAAATATTCGAGAGACTGCTGAACGAGTGAGAAGCAATTGGGGTTCTTTTTTCTCCTTCCAGAATTAATTTACATTTACTGACTTAGGTCAGACCTCTGCTTCTGCTGTGGGATAAATTCAAGTTCTAAAGGATCACTTTGTTTGTGTAACATTGGATAATCCTATCAATAAAAATACATTCAGGTGCACTTAGATACTTTTGTAACAATTTAAGATAAGCAAAGAAAAAGTGTAACAATTTAGGATAACATGTCACTTGGGGAAACGGAGGCTTGCAGCTTAAAGGGCAATTCACCTTCATTAGCATAATTGTAATAACACATAAAAACCACAGAAATGTGTTCAAACGTTCATAACCTGCCAAATTTGTACTTAGGGGGTGTGGTCACAAAATGGGCGCGGTCCATCAATTTTTGCCACGCTCCACGCAGCAAATCTTTTTGTCCCTTTTTCTATTTCCAAAATGTTGGGAGGTATGATTTATCGACAGTCTCATTTTCATGGTTTTACTGGTTTTAAAACCACGAATAAACTCACAAATGATAAAACTATGAATGTCGTGACATTTATAAAATCCGAATAAGAATTACAAATGGAAAATTACGCTGAACTCTGCTGTAAAAATTATTAATTTTAGACTATTCCTAGCGAAAAAAAATACAAACCTCAAAAACTCCAATTGATCAAAACCTTGACAACTTTAATCTGGCAAAGTCTTGTATTAGTGTTTTTTATAACTCATAAATCTCAAATTTTTAGAATTTTTTATAAAAATTATAAAACCACAAATTTTTAGAGATCTGTGGAAAAATTTTAATTTTAGTAAATGACACCCTGAGGGACAGATTTATCAAGGGTCGAATTTCGAGTTGATCAACTCGAAATTCGAAAAAAAAATTTATTTAAAAAAAATGTTTTTTGTTTCAAATGAATAGGCTGTATTCGATCGTTCGAAGCAAATTCAGATTGTATTTGATCGAATTGTACATATTTTTGAAGTCCAAATGACTCCAAATAGGTTCTAGGAGGTCCCCCATAGGTAAAACAGCAATTCGGCAGGTTTTAGATGGCTAATAGTCGAAGTAAAATTTTTAAAGAAACAGTACATGATAAATTTTGATATTTGAACTTTTGTATCTCTTTCAAATTCGATTCGAATTTGGAAATTTCCCTAGTCGAACTATACTAAAATTAACTTGAAATTCTAATTTAAAAATTCGATTTTTCAATTCGACCCTTGATAAATCTGCCCCTTTTATGTGTAGACAGTCATATTCTGAAACAATTTGCAATTACTCTTTATTAGTGATGAGCAAATCTGTCGCTTCTCCAAAAAAATTGGCGAAACCGATTGAAGTCAACGGGCGTCAAAATAATTTTGAAGCACAATAATTTTTATGTTTGAGACAATTTTTACAATCGCGACTGTTTTGTCCAAATGCATTAAAGTCAATGGGCATCAGAATAATTTTGACGTGCAAGGATTTTTTTGGTGCAGCAAATTTCTCCACTGCGAATTTTTGCAGCAGTTTTGTTAAAATATTCTAGTAAGCAAAGTGTTGAAATTCGCCGCAAATCCATGCCTGGTGAATAAATTCGCCCATCACTACTCTTCCACCAGACAATGGTTTGAATGAGAGACTGGTAGATTAATAGAAGAGGGACTCATGAGAAATACAAGTGATATAAAGTAATCATAACTAAATAAAAATTGAAAGCTTTATGAGCAACAGTTTTTTTTGGCTGCCAGAGTCCATGACCCCCATTTGAAAGCTGTTAAGAGGCATAAAAGGAAATCAAAAATGACAAAAACTAAAATGAAGACCAGTTGAAAAGTTTCTTAAAAAGGCTATTCGAAAACATACTGCAAGTTAACCTGAAGGTGAACTACCCCTTTAAGAAAATAGCTTAAAGTTTGTTTAGGAGTTATTGATACCCAACACATTTGTGTTCCATGAGATTAATGCAGCACTACAAAGTCTCACACTTCTTCCAATATGGTATGCACTTAAGAGTGTAACCCCCATATGTAATAAAAAGCACAGGCGCAGTAACCCAGAGCAAGCAATAAAATCTCTGCTTTTTAACAGGTGATCATCAACAGGGTTGCCACCTGGCTGGTATATTACTGGCCCAAATCAAATACCAGTATTAAAGAACATAGTAATTAGCGGTTGTGGCCACACAAATGGGTGCTGGCAAAGTTGTTTGTGTGTGCCAAGCAACTGTTGTACCTCTAAAGTCCTCACTTTAAATCCTTAAAGGAACAGTAACGTCAAAAAATAAAAGTGTTTTAAAGTAATAAAAATATAATCCAGTGTTGCCCTGCACTGGTAAAACTGCTGTGTGTGCTTAAGAAACACTACTATTGTTTATATAAATAAGCTGCTGTGTAGCAATGGGGGCAGCCATTCAAAGGAGAAAAGGCTCAGGTTACACAGCAGATAGCAAATAAGCTCTGTCTGTCTAATGGTGTTATCTGTTATCCATTAGTTAACCTGTGTCATATAGCCGTTTTTCAATTTCCGCCATTGCTCCACAGCAGCTTGTTTATATGAACTATAGTAATGTTTCTGAAGCAAACACATCAGTTTTACTAGTGCAGGGCAACACTACATGATATTTTCATTACTTTAAAACACTTATATTTTTTGGTGTTACTGTTCCTTTAAAGGAACTAGCGGTTCATGGTACACTAACAACTTTATCCTGAACAGTTTATCATGTAAAAATTACCTCCACTACTGGAGGTTCATGCAAACATAGTCGACACTTTGTATGGGAGAAACAATATTATTTTAAGAAAACTGCCCCCACATGGGGAGGACTGAATTTCCAGTGGAGTAAACTATTATTTGATAGGCGCCCTTTAAAGTGCTTATGTGAAATATGTGATAATAGGCTAAAGACACTTTCACAAGGTGAAAAAGCATTTTAGCAAAAAGGACCCCGTATGTTAAACCTTGCATTTATTTAGTAATTTGGTAGTTTTAAGATACTTCTACAATGAAAAATGTAGAGATTAAAGTGCAGTTTCACTGATGTCCACAAGGTGATACTCTAATACAAGTGATTCAATACAACAGGAAGAGAGCACCAGTGAGTGCAAGCTTTAACATATAATGCAAATTTAACACAGATAATACTTTATATTATACAAAACTGTCTACCTGGACTTTGTGATTCTTGTATTTAGTTTTTTTGTTCTTACCAAAATTCCATAATTTCTAACAGCATCAAACACATCAATAAGTAAATATGCTCTTTATAGCATACAAGCTATATACTGTATTGTTACATAGTTACATAGTGTCATAGTTAAATCAAGTTGAAAAAAGTCAAAGTACATCAAGTTCAACCCCTCCAAATGAAAACCCAGCATCCATACACACACCCCTCCCTACTTTCACATAAAATCTATATACCCATATCTATACTAACTATAGAGTTTAGTATCACAATAGCCTTTGATATTATGTCTGTCCAAAAAATCATCCAAGCCATTCTTAAAGGCATTAACTGAATCAGCCATCACAACATCACCCGGCAGTGCATTCCACAACCTCACTGTCCTGACTGTGAAGAACCCCCTACGTTGCTTCAAATGAAAGTTCTTTTCTTCTAGTCTGAAGGGGTGGCCTCTGGTACGGTGATCCTCTTTATGGGTAAAAAGGTCCCCTGCTATTTGTCTATAATGTCCTCTAATGTACTTGTAAAGTGTAATCATGTCCCCTCGCAAGCGCCTTTTTTCCAGAGAAAACAACCCCAACCTTGACCAGGGTCGGACTTGGGGGCCCAGGGCCCACCGGGGCTGCTGTCCAGGGCCCCCCCCCCGGACCCCTGTGGCACGCCTGCACCGCCGAGCATGTGCACACCGATGAGTGTGTGCACATCACACCCCCCACCGCAGTGCCGACAAGCGACCAGTGTGCGCTTGTATGCATGTGCGCTTCATTTTACGGGCTAAAAACTACCCGCACAATTTGTTTTACAGGCGGTCGCAGCAGGAAGCACAGTGAAAATCGCAGATCTGGGTCGGCCCCGCCGGCCCAATCCGACCCTGACCTTCACAGTCTTCTCTTATAATTCAAATCTTCCATCCCTCTAACCAGTTTACTTGCACTTAGTCTCTGCACTCTCTCCAGCTCATTTATATCCCTCTTAAGGACTGGAGTCCAAAACTGCACTGCATACTCCAGATGAGGCCTTACCAGGGACCTATAAAGAGGCAAAACTATGTTTTCATCCCTTGAGTTAATTCCCTTTTTTTAATGCAAGACAGAACTTTATTTGCTTTAGTAGCCACAGAATGACACTGCCCAGAATTAGACAACTTGTTATCTACAAACCCCCCAAGATCCTTCTCATTTAAGGAAACTCCCAACACACTGCCATTTAGTGTATAACTTGCATTTATATTATTTTTGCCAAAGTGCATAACCTGCATTTATCAACATTGAACAGGGGCTTTTTGGCCTTGAAAGGTCTGAATGGGCATCTGCCATGGAGAGAACTATCTAGAGTGCAGGGTAGTTCTACAGTAACATGAGAGATATAAGACTATATGTAATAAAAGTCATTATGTTTGCCCAGGAGCAGTTACCCATAGCAACCAATCAGTAAGTTGGATTTACTGGTCACCTGTTTAAAAGCGAACCCCAGGGTAAGTCTGCGCACCCGTGATCTAAATACCCCAAGTTATCCTAAACTGAACATTATCTGATATGATGTTTCTGTGAATTATGTTTGGACAGTCTTCAGTCATTTTGACTTTGAATCTTTGTATAAAAAAATACATCTTGGTTAAATATACAAAATAAACTGTTCTGGGTTCAGATGAAAACATTTGTTAAACATTGAAAAATATATTTATATTACAAAATGCAACTGTCTAGTTTTACTTTGGCCAAATTCTATGGTCAGGGCTACAAGGATGACTACTGTAGGTTAATAACTTCCTATACAGTGTTCTCTTATGCATGTTAATACCATTGGCATCAAGACATCAGATTTTTATTGGGCAGGCCGTTAAATTATCAGCCAGGTGTCAACCCTAGTCACCAGACCAATCAGCAGACAGTGCTAGCAGTAGCAATCTCAACTGCCAGCTCTTGTAAGAATAGCAGTGAAATGTTTGGACAACATTTCATTATAAAACAAAGTTCATACATCCAAATTGCCTAGGTTTGCAAAAGTGGGGATTAGTTTGTAGTTTCTGACAAATTATTATTTCTACCTGAAGATTGTTGGAAAGCAACAAAATGAGCACAAGGAAACTCTGTGAATCTGTTATTATTGTCCAGGACTCATCTTCTCCTCACAACATAAAAAAGAAATGATAGGAATAAGCTGTAATTATATGCGATATATCCTTGCACACCAACCATGTTGTGACTGTAATGGGCAGAGGACATTATAGGAGGATAATACAGTTGTATATAATTTTATTACTGAGGCTTCGGTGAATAGCAATAACAGACCAATGAACGGGGAGATGCATGATTGTCTACTACAGGGGGTTGAGGCTGCACAAAAAATAAATTAATGCATTTTCCTTATGGTGCTTTTAAAAATCCAGCATGCAGAGGGTGGTCAATAACAGCACAATCTTGAGGGTCAAATGATTGAGGTCCTGAACCAAACTCTGTACTGCAGCCCACAGGACACTAACTACACCACTGTGTATATAAGTATATATATGAAAAAATACTCATCTCTTGATGATGATGATCTTCTGTAAAACTTTGTTGAATGCAATTTACAGTTTTGGGTCAGGTATGTTTATTCTAATTCAAAATATGACTTTATAGTAATCTTCAGCTTCGCTTTTTTTAATCCCTGGTCAAGGCAATATCAAATCTAAAGCCTTGTAACACATTTCACATTACCTTACTCTTGTCTCTATAAATGCACTGAACTAAAATTATTATTTATTTATATACCTGTCTTATACAGGTATATATATATATTCAGGTATATGTGGGCTGAACAAAAAGATCAGTGTAGTTGGACCATCAACAATTATGGCAAAAAATTGGAGATGTTATTAAATGAAAATTGCCGATATATTATGGGATAATGCCCTATATCTAAAACAGCCCAGAGCCAAAGCTGAACGAGTAAAGCTGGCCATAGATGCAAAGATCCAATTGTTCGAATCCTCGAACGATCAGACTTCCCAATCTCCCGACCTGCCACTAACCATTCCGACCAAATAAAGTAGAAAAGAACAGATCAGCCGATGTTCTGCCCCTGACAGCAATCGTACGAAAGTTATGTCCGACAAAAGCTAGTGACAGTCTTCCACTGAAAATTGTACGATCGGCAATACATGCAGAGATATTATCGGCAGCCGACAGAAATCTTTTAAACTGTCTGATCGACCAAACGACCGATCTCTATGTGACGAAAAATGTCGGGCCTCTCCACACACGGTCCCAAAATCGTACGAATTGAGGATTCATACGATCGGATCTTTGCATCTATGGCCACCTTAAGTATAAATGTATTCAACATAGATCAAGGTTATCAAGCAAACAGAAACTATGTATGGTTTTCACCAAAGTTCTTTAGCATTGCAGCTTACAGACCAGACTAAAATGTACAAACTACATGACCAGACTAATACAGAGCAGAACAAACTCATACACGATAAAATGTAAAAACCAACTGTTCTTGGACAGTGAGGATATTAAGGACAATGCCAAAATTCTGCATAATCAAACTAAATTTAGACTAAGGAACTGTATATGCTTTCGTATTTAGAGGTAGATTTATCAAGGGTCGAAGTGAAAATTCGAATTTGAATTTAAAAATTTTAATTTTTGGGTTTATTTTAGTGTATAGTTAAAACACGATTAGAGTTTTTAAAAAAAATGTGAATTTTTAAATTGTTCATGTACCGGCCCTTTAAGAATTTGACTATTAGCCACCTTGAATTGCCGAATTGCTGTTTTAGCCTATGGGGGACGTCCTGGAATCATTTTGGAGTTGTTTGGAGACATCCTGAAAATTAAGTTTTTTTTGGTGAATTTGATTTGAGTTTGCGGGTCGAACAAATTTTTTCACCCGATTTTGAAAAATGTGATTTTTTAAAAAAAATTTCGATTGGTCCTTTTTTTTATTTCGAATATCGAGTTCATGGGAGTACATGGGAGTTTATGGGAGTTTTTACAAATCCATGAACTCGAAATTCAACCCTTGATAAATCTGCCCCTTGATATATAGTTATAAATATTTAACCTGCTCCCTGTTTAGAAGATCAGCTACACAAGATGCTCAATGAAAAGGAATGTCAGGTGCAATGTCAGGTGCAGTTAGGTGATGTAATCCTTAAAATCAGGTATGTTTGGCAGCTTCTGCTGTCCTACAGGATAAGATTAGTTTTCTCAAATGTATTTTGTTCGCCTAGAAACAGGATATTATTTTGTGCCAGCAAAAGTCCTTAATATTATGAAAGTAAAGCTGCCAGCATTATGTTTAAGATGAGAGTGTGCCGTTTATTCAGTGTTGCAAAAAACAAATATTTGCAATCCCCAAGGCAATTTTTGTTCTACTTCCTGCAAAACATTCCCATACAAACTCCGAATAAAGGATTTACTGTAATTGTTGGTTTACCCCATATGCACTTGAATGTAAAGTAACCATGTAATTACGCATCACTTTAACCTTGAAATGCAACTTTGGGAAATGTTCAATCAACAATGAGATTTATAATTAGGACATTATGAGGGTTATTTATTAAAGATTAATTTGTGTTTTTTTGAAAAAAAAAACGTTTTTCGAGGTTAGTTTCACTAAAAAACTCAAATTTTCGAGATTTATTATGCCCCAACACTGCTAAAAGTCTGAATCTGAAAATACTCCAGCTAAAAACTGTTGAATTAATGTAAAAGTCAATGGCAGAGGTCCCTTTAAACATTTGAAGATTATTTTCAGCTGTTTTACGTTGGTTTGAGGTATCTGCCTGGAGTTTGTATGTTATCTCTATGCTTGAATTTTTTCAAGGTTCTCTGAATTATTTACACATTAGAACACAGATATATAAATACACCCTACTTTCCAATAGTGCAGTGCTGTCCAAATTCTGTGGTACCGAGGGACGGAATTTTTCTGGCCTACGTGTGGTGGAGGGCCGATAATGGAAATCAGTGTTGACCACTCTCCCTTTTAAACCACACCCACTGTAAACCACACCCATGTTACCACAAGAACTTTTAAGACCATTGTTGGAAAACAACAGACAGAGATTGTTCCAGTGGATGTTACTTAATGCAGGGAGGGTCTATTGTTGATGTGATGTCATGTTTGACCTGTAACCCTGTGTGATTTTCTTCTTCCTGTGTATGATCTCTATAAAAAGTTCCTGTTGAAGTGTTTATGCTGAGTTCTATAAAGCAACCAACTAACTGTTCACACAGAAGTTGGTGTATCTGTCCTTATTTACAGAGAAGCTGCACATACAGTTCAGATCAGCTCTCTGATAATAACCATGTCCACATTAATGATGGTAACACACCAAAAATACAAATAGTTGGTGCTCACTGCAGGGATACAGTATCACTTATCACTCATATGTGAAAAATGTAAGTCATATTAAAACACTCCCTAAACTCCATATGCCTCCTCCTCCCCTGTGGATAACACAGCAAACCCCCAGCACATGATTAAACACCTAACGGCCCCCTAACAGCAATTTCCAAATGCTAACAAACTCCAGAACATACCCTACTAGGCTCAAATCCAACAGGGAGCATAGGGCAGGCAGAGTGTGGCACACACAGGGAGCATAGCGCAGGCAGAGTGTGGCATACACAGGGAGCATAGGGCAGGCAGAGTATGGCAGGAGAGAGGGAAACTCATCAGGAGTCAGGACCCTAAAATGAACTGTTTACTGTACTTCATACAGTGACTCAGCAGGTGCCCCTCCAGCAGTTTGTATGAGGTATGAACAGGTGAACAATGTGGACACTTTCGGTCTGGGTCTGAACAGTCCAGGGCTTTACTGGTGTGAACAATAGTGTGAACAATGCAGAGGGGATCACAGGTGTGAACAATACAGTGGATACTAGTCTGAATGCATGGCCCAGTTAATATCAGTACTGATAACTTTTAAAGCTTACACAAGGTAAACAGTCACAGCAGGCAGACTTACATGTGGGGGGGGCACACAACGAGGGTCAAGGGCTGCCCGTTGGACATCACTGCAATATAGCCATTGGCAGTATAAACAATGTGTGTTCGACTGGATCATTCCATTTGACATAACTGCCTGACAGCAACTTTTCTCTGTTTTATAAACCCAATGTGTGGGTGTTGATACAATTCTCAAACATACTGTTTGTGAATAAAGGCACTTATTTGCAGCAGTACTTCTGCTCTTCATTGTATCCACACCCACACAATGGATTTACGGATTGATTGCTTTGGGTAGAAGTAAGGTGTGGGGATACCAGAATTTGAGCCTCAAGGGTAAATATACCATTGTATATTGACTGTTTTCTCTGTTCTCTTCTATGTAATTTACACAGGTATGCCACCGATTTGGCCAATGCTCTGTGCCTTCTGAATACACCCAGTTACACCTAACCCTGTCCTGCCCACACTTTTCTTCCCAGGTTGAAATTCTTGAGACTCATGGAAAATACAGACATTAACATATCTATCTTTATTGGCTGAAATAATTTGTATATATTTAATATATACATACATATTTAAAGTATGCATTCTCCTATAAAGTTAGATTAATCTTACAAGCATAAGCAAGCCAGTGGTCTAGCCCCTGTGTATACTTGGACTAGATGATCTGAAATGGTTAATATTCAGGTGTATTCTAGGCAAACCTTAATGAATGAGAGGGGCAGATTTATGTACAGGTTTAGGTACAAATATTTTGGTACTGGGGAGGTTTTTAAAAGTTCTGAATTCCATCTCTGGCCCACAACAAGAAAAATGAATGTTGTATAAAAATATTTGAAACCCAGGTTCTAGAAGTTTATCGTTTTAAAATGCCATTTTCACCATACAGGTTTCAGTGTGCCATAAGTAATATCACCGTATTCTAATTCCTCTCTAGCAAAGCTGTTTATTTGTATTAGCTGTCTCAACTGAGCTAAGTACAGATCCAATACTCACAATGTGTGAATTGTACTGTTGATAATGAATAGTATGTGACAAAGAGGTGCCATGACTTCTGTAAGCAACTGTTGTGACAGAAGGGAGATATTAAATTAAAAAGTAAACTTTAGACACTGCATTTGGGGGGTGGGGGTATAATCTTTCATCATAAGGTAATTATATTATCCATCTTTGATGCTATCAGTACAGTATTATTAATATGACGCTGGAACACGCTAACATTGTGCCTAGACAATCATGTGCTTAGAATCTGTGATAACGTTATTATAGTTTATTTTTATCCAGAGCATAAAGATATTACACTAAGGTCATGTGACAAATCTATTGATCTAAAAATCAAGTTATCTGCTCCATATCACAGGCTCTGTTATTTCTGAGTAACTATCTTTAGAACACTTAGGTTTTTGTTTTACAAATTGTGATATTATGCAAAATAGTCATATTTCACTTTAAAAAACAAGTCCTCTGAGAAGGTGAACAAGATCCCATTGGCATAAATATTTAAGTGCTGTAGTTTGTGAAAGGGTCATCATACCCTTGTGGAATTGCATTTGTGCAGATATTAAGAGTTGACTATAATTATTTAATACTTGTTTTAGTTCGCCCTAGCAAATCTAAATCTATGATGTTGTTACTAGCTTAGCTTGAAATTATAAGGCCACACACAGATCTCATTTATGATTATTGATATCTTATTAGAACTCAATCCCTCTAGGCAAGAGCCACATCACAGTGCACAGGTCCATTCATATTATCCAGTCTTTGTCCTGAAGGCCAAAGTATTGGATTAGTGTACAGGTATGGGGCCTGTTATCCAGAATGCTCGGGATCAGGGATTTTCCAGATAAGGGAAATTCATAATTGGAACTTCATACCTTATGTCTGCTAAATAATTTAAACATTAAACCCAATAGGATTGTTGTACCTCCAATAAAGATTAATTATATGTCACGGCCGGCACCCAATACCAGAACAAGTGCCAAGGACCCTGGTCTCGGCTCGGCTTCACCAGTAGTGTGACCACCTTTGGGCTTCGGGAGGAGCCCTCAGCTTAATTGGGTGACACCTGGACTTAACAAGGGGTACAAGGCGAGGTGTTCTGGCTGGCAAAGGGGCATGACCGGATAGCAAGAGTCTTTGGGCAGAAGGTCAAGGACAAGGCGCCTGGTGGAAATGGAAACAGGACAGACCGGATCAGGACAGGCAGATAACAGAATCGTCAGGCAGGCAAGGGGTCAAAACCAGGTAATCAGACAGACTGGATCAGGCAGAAGGAGTTGTCGTTAGGCAGGCAAAGGGTCAAAACCGGGTAATCAGACAAACAGGATCAGGCAGGCTCGGTAGTCAATAAACAGGCTGGGTCAAACACGGGAAGAACAGTCAGGATAGCAAATTCAGGAACAGGTAGCACAAGGCTCAGGAAACCACAGGAAATGATCCTATAATGGGCACTGGCTACAGGTCTGAATGGGCCTTAAATAGGGTCCCAATTCGCACCAAAACGTACGCAAATTCGCACCATTGTGCGCTGACGCAAGTACACCAGCTCCTTTAAGAAACACACAGGCACGCCGCGTGTGCCCTAGGAATCCAAGATGGCACCGTCAAGGGGAGGACAGGAGCGGCGCAGCGGGCATCCACGCCAAGGACGCGGCGTGGACCCCGCTGCCCACCTGACCACCAGGATAGGTTTCTTACATTATATTTTAGTTGGGATCAAGTTCAAGTTACTGTTTTATTTAATACAGAAAAAAGGGAAATATGTTGTAAATGTTTGAATCGTTTAATTAACATTCTCTTTGGGAGACAACCTTCCTGTAATTCAGAGCTTTTTGGGTAACGGGTTTCTGGATAACCGATCCCATACCTGTACAGTGTATATCCAACTGCCAAAGCCTTTCTTGTTTTAAGTCTTGTTGTCCACAACTATCTTTATCCTGCCTATATCTTCTGGTTATTTTTAATAGTATATGTAGTTCATAATATGTACCTGGGAAGACTTATTAAATGCTTCATACAATTTAGCTTTTCATTGTAGCTGATTTATTATGTGTACAAAGGAACTAGAAAATTAACAACACTTCACATTTATGTTCTAATTTTAACACATATATTTCTCTTCTGTGTGTATCTTTATTCTGTTGTAATGGACAATGCAAAAAAAAACACATGTTCTTAGCATTCAGTAAGAGGAAGTAGGTTAAAAGAATATCATTAAAACATGCTGACTGTTCTATTCTGGTGAAATGATGAAGACATTCAACAAGCTGCATAATTTAGTGGTTGTCTGCAAATCTGAATTCTTAACGAGAACAAAAAACTGTTGCTAATTCACTTGGGTAAGGTCAGAGCCGAGTTTTTCTTAATCGTCTGTTTGACAAACTATGCTTCCTTGGCGTAATTATTAAGTGCCAGAAAAGTGTTTCACTTCTCTCAGTCTATTATATGTTCATGGTTTACAGTTATATATCTATTTTGGGGTCACTGGCCCTTGCTACTAGGATATTGGCAGCACTTACTTCTTTGCAATATTGATTTGGGTGCACATGCCCCAACATTCTACTAAAAACTATCTCAGGCTGTAGGACAACAACCATGGTTCGAGTATAAGGGTTCAGTTGTATGTTATTCTTATTGCTTATCTTTCTTATTGGGATGTCTGTTATACATCTTTCTTCTGATTAAATCCTAGCTACCAGATTGCAGTTAACGTACCTGACAGATGAGCCAAATAGCAGTATAAGAAAAATTGTAATTAAACACAAGAAAAAAAAATCTTGAATGCAACATACTGTGTAAGGTAGTGAAGGAAATATTGAATGCAACATACTGTAACTTTATAGCTGTGGGTCAAGTTAAACTCCTTCTGATGCAGCTACTTTACCAGTAGAAGATATGTTACACCCTTAAACCATGAACTTAAGGTTTATTAAACATACAAATAGAGAATACAAGGTAATTCCTTTGTACAATAACGATGATGCAATAAGATTTAGTCATAAAAAAAATGGCAGTTTTTGCTCATACACTCATACCAGAACAGATATAGAAGGATGTAAAGGTGTATCCTCACTACAGGGCAAACACTTCAGTAAGATGGATTCTCTCCAATGGAAGCCCTACAGGGATAAATAATTTCCTGGTTATTTTTCCAGCTGAGGCCCCTACTCTTGGCAGATGATGCCTATAGAGTACTAACGCCACACTACTTCTTTTCGGTGGAGCACCAAACTGCTTGTCCTAACTAGCATGTTCTAATATAAGAGCTATCCTATTTTGTGTTATTGTCCAGAATTGTGTTTGAGAATTGCATTAGTCTACCATACAAGTTTCATTTTGATAAATCAACTCAAGAATTGTCTCAAGACAACTTTTTAAATAAGTGGGGTGATTTCCATTCAAACTAAAGGTCTACTTAGTGGGCTGACACAGGTAAGTTTAAAATTAAATCAAGCATATTAGGAACCATTTGGGGCTACATTAGGGTGCATTGTAGGCTTTGTGTAGGAATACATTAGATTAGAGAGTAGCCATTTATAATTACTAACCAAGAGGAATCAGTCAGACACTTATTACATACTGAAATATCATTTCATGGTATCTGCCTTGGATGCTTTAAGTTATAGGATGTGGCCACAAAATATGAATAGTAATATTGCACGTGGTCACTAAAAAAATAGTTTTATTAGGGACAGAGCAAACTTGCCATTCTTGGGCTCTTGAATGGAGGTACAAAAGAGACATTGCCTGTTAGTTGCCAGAAATTCTTGAAATACTTATTATTCTATGAACTGTTCCTTGTCAGTCAAATGCTTATAGAATGTATATACTGTATATGAATCCAAGCCATGCTCATTTATTCCATTTGTATCCCATGCAGAATCACGTGATCCTCCCATCCCAAAGTCTTATGGCAAATATCTCTTTAATAGAAAACAATAGCTCCATACATTTATCCACTGATTAATTCATTGGGTCTCTACCAACCCATTAAGAAACTTTATATCATGACAAAGAAATGTCTTTGGGACAAATGTAGTAATATTCTGATTGTATTAAGATAAGACTGGTGGCTAGTGGGCTGATTTGTATGGACTTCAGTGTGTTCAAGCCATAAATTATGCCATAATTTTAATACAATTCAGCCCTTGAATATGCAATATAAAAATAATTAGCAAACTAGGTTATTTTTCAAAACAAGCCCTTTAATTAAATCCCTGGACTATTAAAGCTTTTCAAATGAAATACAGCTAGGCTTCTGTTTTCATACCAGACTGTCAAATAATGTTTGGGTTTGTAGTATATGTAACCTGGCAATATGCTTTTGTGTGTCAGTTCTAATCCAATTAAAGACAACATTTATGCAGTGGTTAAATTCAAGTGGTTTTATTACCAGGATAAAAAAAGATGCATTTTGTGTTGATATATTAGTAGTCTTCCGAATGTTACATGCTATTCCACCAGTTGTTTAGACAGTAAGGTGCAAGAATGGCTTTAATTTATGATGGGAAGCTTAAAATGCAAGCGTACCTTGGTTTCCAACAATTGAGAACCTCTTCAATGCACATAAGAATACCAAGCTGTAGTAGTTATTATACAGTGACACAGTTAAATGGGAAATTGTGGTTAAACAACATTTTCTTAATTATTTAAGCATATATGCTCTGGCCATGGGTGTGGCTTCATTACTCACAACTGTTCATAGTTTAGTTCTAACAATTAGTCAAATAAATTTACCCGTTAATGATTTTTCCAGTTGAAACATGTAACAGCCCAGGGTTGAAGAAACACTCACCTCCTAAACACACATGCAGTCTCTAAGTCCTTTCCCATTAGCATTTCACATTGACATCCATTACATTTTGACATAACAACAACAGCCTGGTTGCTAGGGTCAGTGCTCGGCTTTTACAAGGGATCAATAAAGACTTGGCGGCTCATACACCAAGAGCAAGTGCTGGAGTGCAAAATTGTGCAGCTCACACAGGCACAAGGGAACCCTGTACTTAATGACTGCTGTAGCATCCCCTGGTGTTCAAGCCTTGTGCGTCCTGAATGATGCACATTGTATGGGTGTGCATTGTAGGGGTGTGCAAACCAGATGTTTCTGGTTTGGTTGACTGGTCAGAGTGGATGACTCTGATACAGACACATAATTATTTAAAACATTTTTTTGGGCTTACTATAAAGGGAAGGGTAGCCTTTGTCCTTCCAGGTGTTTTTTAATACAATTCCCATTGCCCCATTAGTTGTAATGGGTCTGGGAGTTATAGTTTAACAAAATCTGGAGGATATAATACATATGTATAATTAATAAGGTTCAACACAGGTCAAGTGAAAACATGGCATGCTTATGTTAAAGGGTGAATATTTAAACATACAGAGTAATCCCATAGGTGTCATCATTTGGATAGAGTGAATATCTTCCTGAAATCTTACCTTGATGCAGTAGGCAAACTTACACTAGTGCATTAATCCATGGCAATCAGTCAACCTTTTTTTATCATTGTTCATTCTGCAACTGACTCAACAAGGCTAATTACAGAATGGTTGCCATAAGTTAGTGCCCATCTGAAGATTTGCCCAATGTTATTCCATCTCCCTCTCCTTCCTTGATCTTTATTACTCTCTTTCCCAACTTTCTGAGCAGAGATCTAGGTGCCCATAGCAGTGACCTCCCTTCCTTCATGCATTTGCATTTTCCCCATCCAACCCTCGTTGGCCTCACTGATCCCTACTCCCTGCATCCAACTCCTTACCTTGCATTTATAAAATGGTCATTATTGCTAGCATTCCAAAAATCTGATTTTCTGTTTCTTTTTTTCATTCAGATGCATTTTTTGACCTCTTTAAAAATCTATGGTTTGATACATAGGGGCAAATTCACTAAGATGCGAAGTTGTGCCAGGCGCAACTTCGCCGCACTTCGCCACAATTCGCCACACTTCGCCAGGCGTATTTTCACCAGCGCTACGCAAATTCACTAAAATCCGAAGTTGCGCACAGGGGTAGCGTAAGTTTTCGAAGTTGCGCTAGCGTTAAATCGCCAAGCGAAGTTTCGCTAGCGATGGTTCATTTACATACGGCGCGAAATTCAAATTTCAATGGAGGAACACGTATCACCACTTCAAATGCCTAAAAAACCTTCAAATCTGCAAATAAAAATTTTATTTTGCCCTACACATGTGCCCACTGTCTAGGTAAGTTGCCATGAGTCAGGAAATGTAGGGGGGAAGGATGGGAGCCCCAAAAAATGTTTTAATCTTTTTCAGCCTATCAACCATCATGTAGAAAACACGCCAGCGTGACTTTTTTTGAAACAATCCCTATCTACTCTATTGCGCTTCGCCAGGTCTGAGGCGAAGGAAGTCTAGCGTAAAAGGTAGCGTTCAGTACACTGCGCAAGTTAGTGAATTTGCGTAGTTAGTCGCTAGCGAAAATACGCCAGCGTTCGTTAGTGAATTTGTGCAGTAGCGAAAAATGCCAAACGCTAGCGAATTAACGCTAGCGTTCGGCGCTTCGGCGCTTAGTGAATTTGCGCCATAGAGTGACAGTAGGCTGAGCTACTGGCACATACAATTTATTTGTTCTGTTTGACTCTGACCACAGATTGAGTTGGCCATCATTGCTTAGACCCAAAGTTACAACACCTATATCTGAAATAACTGCGCTTGTGGTTTTATTCTTGCTAAAATACTGTAGTTTACATGCATTGCTGCCGATCCCAATTAATGGTTGGTTTCCTAACAAGATATGTTCGGTGACTCACTGTGTGAGCTAACCTTGTGTAAATGTTTTTATAGCTGGTGAGTTTACTCAGTGAGGCAATTATGTTGGACCCCAACAGTTGAACGTGTGCAGTGCCTGGCAATGCTTTATCATTCTTTACACATAGCAACACACCTACAGCACATATTCATGTTGGACTTTCATAACCAGACATTAGTCATAATGAAACCTGCCTCTGTCATTGTTCTCAGAGCTGGTCAGTTTACACACTCCTGCTCCATTAAGGTTGGGTTCTGATAATCTGAAACGTTACCAGTGAACCAAAACATTTAGAAATAGTTTCTCATAATTAAAGATTCCATTGTTATCAGTAGACTCTTTATCCTTAATAACCTTTATATTTTTTAATGACGTTTCTAGCATTCTAATTTTGGATATATATATATACCTATATATATATATATGATCATTATAATCACATTGATCTGAACACTGAGTTTTGTAGCCAGAGTGACATTCATCTTACTGTATAGCAAAAAGTAAAACACGAGCTGATCCTATTTTTATAGGGTTATGTATCAAAATGTGCTTGCTGATTGGTTGCTATGCATTTCTAGATCAGTGGCAAGCTTTGCAACTTTTATTACATTACTCTTGGGTGCAGGGTTGGTTTTTACGGGTTACTAGACATGTGGCAAACTTAAGACGACTTATTACATTACCCAGAGTTTATGGAACATTCATTTTACAATGGGCTCATGTGTAGGGCATTATATTTACTCTCCTGACTGTATTAAGGTTCCCTGGACATTTGTAATAAAAAGTGGTAACTTCAAGCATTTGCACCAACATTTACAATAAAGACGTCCATACAACTTTAAATTACCTGCCCTATGCAAATTGACCTAAGCGCAAGATCACTAGTGAATTTTCGATAGGCACAAACGAACCCTAGCACAACTTCGCTAAGAGCTGCTCGCACTGCCGAAGTAAAGCTAGCAAAAAGTCGCCAGCATTTGGCTCCCAGGATGAAACTCTGCATATTAGTGAATTGGCGTAGTCGTAGCACATTTACGCCTGCAGAACTGGTGCGAGCTGTCGAAGCTGACGCTGGCGAAAATTTGCCCCGTTGAATGAATCTACCCCCTAGTTATTTTTAAGACCAATTGGGAATAAAAACAGATATATGCATGGAAGTACTTTAATAACTCGCAGTGCTTAGATATGCAAACATAAGTGCATAGTATTTACAATGCAAGCTGCTCCTCTATTGGCATATATTCTTTCTTCAGAACTACAGTTAACTTAATTCCTGTTTACTTAGCTGTTATCTCAGCTAATGGCTATTGATTAAGCTGCTGTTGGTTGGGGGCATTGCACTTTCCTGACAGCTTTCTTGGTTTATGGTCTTTCTAATGCTATTATTTTGCAAAATGTATAGACAAATGTAATCTTGCCAAATGTAGTAGTTTACAATGTTCCCAGCAGTGATTAAAGTGGCCCTTCCTACATTATGTGCATGCTCAGCATTTTCTGTGGTGTAATTTGGTGGCTAATATCAGAACTGATTAGTAATCCCAGAAATATTTACAGGTTTTATATCAAATGACACTTTAAGACTCGCCAATAGATCCCCGGGTGTTCTAACCTCCTGGTGCGTCTCTTCCCAGCTGTGGGGGTGCAGGCGCGCACTTGCGCTGACGTTATTCGTTTCGACTGGGCGGAACTGACGATGGCCTCGGTCCACTGGCGTTTGACACCAAGTGTCATGCTGCTCGGGTTTTGACGCTGAGCATCATGACATCATCATTCTGTACGGAGTCCAATTTTTTCCGCAAAATTTCCTTTAATTTTCTTTAATTCTCCATTTTGACAGTACCCAAGCTGGCTTCTGTTTACAGATCCTGCCGAAGTGTTTCTACTGTATTGAGCTCCAGGGTTTTTGACTTCTGCCTGTTATTGACTGAGATTCTAGCCGCCTGCCTCAACCCTTTTGCCTGTTCTTCGACTACGTCTTGCCTAATCCTTGACCTTGTTTACGGACTTTTTATTTTTATACGCACTTACTCCTTGTTGAACGGGGCCCAAAAAGGGAAGGGGGTCCCTGTGCATCTGAGTGTACCCACTACTTTTCAAAGGTTCCTGATAGACGAGTACATTACAGACACTATTTATGACTTCAGCTCGACTCTTTGGGAGACAGAACTTTTACATATAATGTTATGTCTTGGAATTAATTGTATGGAATTTAGTTTAAGAGGTAAAATTAAGGGTAATTATGGGTTTGCAGATCACACCAGGGTAATGCAGTTTTATTGGAGTATACATTCTTGTTTCTAATAATATTCCTAATACTGTATTGTGCCACAGATCGCTATTTTTTAAAAAGAACTGGACATTGGGAAATGTTAAGTTCTTTTTGTTTGTAATGATTTGAAGGATAATTATTTAGGATCCAGACATATTGGGAGTGTTAACAGAGAGCTGATCTGAACTGCAAGTGCAGTAAAAAGAACAGATACACCACTTTCTGTGTAAACAGTAACTTAATTGCTTTATAGAATTGAGCATAAACACTTCAGCGTAACATGTCTGCGACAGGAACTGTAGAGAGAACACACAGAGCACACAGGAAGAGGAAGAAGAAGAGCACAGAGGGTTACAGGTCAAACATGACATCACATACTGTAGCTAAGCAACAATAGACCCTCTCTGCAGTGAGTGACATTTAAATGCACTGAAACAATCTCTGTCTGTTGTATTCCAACAGGGAGAAATGGAACACTCACTGTGGCTTTATTGAAGCATTATAGGGGAAATGTAATAAATATGTGAATCAAAACTGGACGGTCGCAATGTAATGTTATGCTTTTATTGCGTTGTGAATCTTAATTGCGCATTGCAAACCTTTAACCTGCTCTGGAGCTTTGTTAAATATTTTTTCACAAAAACGGTTTGCGACTGCTAAATTTTATTACATACACTGCGGACATTCACAAAAGCAGTTTGGTCGCAAACCTTGAGAGGAAGTTTTTGAGGTCTTAATCAGTCAAAAATGGCTCAAACGTGGTCGCTAACTGGCGCAATCATCTTTGCAAATGTTTTTTTTGAGATAACGAAGCATATTACATTCCCCTTAAATGCTTCAGCTCTGCCATCATCTGGCAGGTTATTTTCACACAATATTGATATGTAAGTCTGATTTCTGTTCAAATGCCTGGGGTATTCAAATTATGAAAAACACTGAGACAGATTTATATAGATAAAATAGGATGGGCATCTTAAGAAACAGACCTGGATTCAACCAAGTACTTTACAGAATCACAGCTTTTTTTATTACCCAGTTCATAACAGGTCATGTAGTTTTATAGTAGGCTGTAATAACATTTTAGGAACTTTGCCTAATAATGCAATGGTGGCCCTGTGTGAGGTTCTAGTCACCACTATGCATGACATTACACATGCCAATCCAGATTATCCAGATTATCTTGGCAGCAGTGTTGTAGCTACATTGCCTCCTTGAAGCAAGTGTAAAGGGGTAAAAATAAAGAATTTATTTTTAAATGTAAATAGTTAGCATTATGCAGGTTTAACCAGCAGGTGATGCTAAATCCACCTGAGAGCCTATACAAGACAGTTCCTTGCTGGGGCACTTTCTCTTTGGTCCAACAAAATGTATCCAAACCCAAACACCCTGGCCTTCAAATTACTATAAACCTGGTGCTCAATGATGGAGGGATCAACACCCTCCCAATCCAATAGGTAGAAAATTTCACTGGCACAGGTGTCAGATACAAGCAGGGTCAAGCAAATGTGATTTATTAGTGAAAAAAGCAACGTTTCAGGGTAACGCCCATTTGTTGGTTGGTGCCGTAGGGCTAGCTAGCAGATAGTAGGGCCAAGTGTGCTAGTAACAGGTGACACACTAGCCACGACTGCCCCTGTTAAACATGCATGGTACTTTGATTAGAACCCCTTAGAAACTCATGGGCAGATTTTAATAAAGGCTTGGGAACACTTAGAGGCCCTATTTACTACAAGTTACATTTTAGTGATAATATAACTTTTTGATACAATGATTAAACTCTATTTCTCTAAAATCACAAACGACATGAAACTTATTACGAGATCTAAATAAAAAAGTACATTTGAAAACAGTTGTTGAAAAAAATTCATAAACCCCAAAAATGTTTTGGTCTCCGAAAACCTCTAAAACCACAAATGAAAGGCTGATCTTGGCATGAAAAGAAACGGAACTTCCATTGACTTCTACAGGACCTCAACAGCTTTTACTTGCCATACTCCTGTATTCGTAGATTTTATGTTTTTTACATTTGATAAATAATGAGTAACTATATGAAAAATGTGTTTGTTTCCACTAAAAGTTACTACGGTTCTATGAACTTTCATAAATTGGCCCTAAAGCTTCCCCAAACCAACACCAGTGAACTTCCTGTAACTAACAGGATAGAGACATTACACATGAAACTGAAAGTTTTATACTACCATGTGTTACTTACTGGGGCATAATATATGGAATTCTCAATATATTTATCCTTCTATGTGTTCTTGGATGTATGAAATTGGCACTGTATTTAACTTGTCATGTGTTCAGGGGTATTATACATAAAATTGGCACTATACTTATCCTGCAAGGTATTTTACATAAAAAAAATTGCATGCCGGAGAGAATTTCACTGTCCCATTCACTTTCAATGAGGCTGTTATAACTCTTACATAGTAATAACTTGAGTTATAAATAGTATAATAGTATAAATAAGTTGTTGGAGGCAATTCACATTTTTTTATATAGAAACCCGCCAACCTTTACATGTGGGTTTTTTCTGATTACTTTTTGTGTTTTTTTTTTCTTTAATAAATTCCAATTATTCAAGGTTTCAGAAAATACTTGGATATGGAAGAGCAGCAACTCCAATGGAAGCCACTTGCACCTCTTTCCATTTTGCAAAATGCTCCATGTTCCATAGCTCTAGCACAACCTGGTAAATGCTGAAATTATTCCATGTTTATTCTGCCTGTTTAATTCTGAGCATTTGTTATGCTGTTTTTGCAATATTATTTAAGCTTGAGTTTTTCATTCTGTGGCATAATTGCTTTTATATAAAAACTAGGTCAGTTTACCCTTCATTAATTAAAAGAGCACTACATGAGGTTTCAGTTCCACGGTGTTCAGATTTTGACACCTCTTCAAAAGTACACAATATGGGATTATTTTTCAGTAACACAGGATGCTATTTTCCCCGGAAAGCCTGACGTGTACATACACTTCATAAGCAAGTTACAAAGAGAGCTATAATTACTGTATATAGTGATATATCTATGATATAATTCAATACAAGTTCATTCATAATGCTTTTGTAATGTTATAAATCAGGGTAGGCTATTTATCAAATGCTATAAATATGATACAATGTATTAATGCCTCCATTCATATACAGTATTTTAGAAAAAGACAATTTGCTAAGTTGCTTAATATCATAGTTTCATAATAACTGTGACGGTAACGTGAGTGAATTGATTGCCCAAACCTAGGTGGGGTCTCCTCATTTAGTGTTTACGTACAGAAGTGTCAAACTTCTTTCTTTCTACTACAGTATTAATATTATTTTTTCCTATATAACGTATCCGTTGTTATATTATGTCTTCAGCTTAGGTGAAGTTCTTTACAGCAGTTCACACTGTACCTCATCTGCCATTTTCCAATAAATTCATGCTTAAAGGGGTGATTCACTCCTTATTAACTTTTAGCCTATTTTAGCCTATTTATCATGCTGTAATAAGTGGAGTGAAGCTTTACCAGTGATTGGTTACCTAGAGCAACCAATCAGCAATTAGATTTCAACAGTTAGAAAACATAGGAAATTATCTAACTGATTGCTATGCGCAACATCACTATTAATGTTCCACTCCACTTTTTAGGGTGGTGGCACACGCTGCGATTCGGGGAGTTTAGTCACCCAGCGACAAATCTCCATTTCTTCGAGCGATTAATCTTCCCGAAAATGCCTTCAGCTAGAATGTGAATCGCCGGTGGGATGGCTTTCTGAAGTCGCCCGAAGTTTCCTCTAGAGGCAACTTCGGCGACTTCAGAAAATAAAGCAATCTGAGTGCCACCTCACCAGCGATTCACATTCTAGCTGCCGGGAAGACATTTCTGGGAGATCAGTCGCCCGAAGTATAGGAGATTTGTCGCTGGGTGACTATTCTCCCCGAATCGCATCGTGTGCCACCACCCTTACACAGCATGATAAATAGACCCCTAAGTATGTTATAGAAGGTCATATTCTAAGCCACTTTGCAATTGGTCTTGGTCAATTTTTGAAATAGTGTTTGAATTATTTGCCTTCCCCGACTACATCTTTCCAGCTTTCTAATAGGGGTTGTGCCGCAGGCAGTCAAAAAAAAAAACCCTGATTGCTCTGTGAGCTTACAATTTTATTACTCTTATTTCTTATTACTTATCTTTATATGAGGTCCCTCCTCCTATGCATATTCCAGTCTCTCATTCGACCTACTGCCTGGTTGCTAAGGTAAACAAGACCCAGCAACCAGATAACTGCCGAAATTCCAAACTAAAGAGCTGCTGAACAAAAAGCTAAATAACTAAAAAACACACACAACAAAATTAAAACCAATGGCACATTGTCTTATAATATCAATGTCTACATCATAATAAAAGTTAATTTATAGGTGAACAACTCCTTTAAGTCCAAGTTTCACTGTAATATGCCACTGAAAATCCCATCTGCAAATATGGAAACCTTCTATTCTACTGTTCCACCCACACAGCCCAATCCTTTATATGCTTCTTATTCATAATGTAATTTCTTTGCTGAATGACTTGAATTTCCACCTCATCAAAAGTTGCCTGATTATTGACCTGCCTATCTAATCCACAGAATGGGCGTGAGAACATGTGTTTACATTTTTTCATTGTCCTGAAATCATTGCTGTGAGGAATCTGCACACTTAAATTAATGTTTTTAAATCATGGACACAAATGAAACCAATACTCATCATACATTATTATCCTTAGCCCTTGAAGGAGAAATCACAAAAAGTGTCATGCTCTGAGCTTTCTGGCAATCCATTAATTTGTAGCTCTTGGCACTGTCACACACAACTACTACTTTATTTAATAGACTTTACAAAAACATCAAATATATGCTATCAACACCAAATTCTAAATTGAAGGATGGGGTATGAAGGTTTATAAGAAAGCAGATGAAAAACAGATTTGTTAATGTAACATATAGAAAGTGCATCTTATTGCTTTTATTATTGTTAAAGTCTCATCTTATGTTTAGTAATATAAATTACACAGTAAGGGTGATTTATTACCAGCCAATAAACCAAGCAGCCAAAAAGAACTGTGTCTTTTCTATTTAAAAATGGCCAAAAACAGACAGATTTAAGCTGCTGATTCAGCCCCTTCAGATGCAGTTTTTTATCCAAAGGCCAGCATAGCGCCATTTATTACCTAAACATAGACATATCAGTGAAAGGCCTACTCATTTGGCAACCTTGACAAAAAAGTTGATATTATAAGATATGGCCAGCTTAGCTTTAGAAAGTGTTAAAGGAAAACTATACCCCCAAAATGAATACTTAAGCAACAGATAGTTTATATCAAATTGAATGACATATTAAAGAATCTTACCAAACTGGAATATATATTTACATAAATATTGCCCTTTTACATCTCTTGCCTTGAACCACCATTTCGTGACTCTATCTGTGCTGCCTCAGAGATCACCTGACCAGAAATACTACAACACTAACTGTAACAGGAAGAAGTGAGGAAGCAAAAGGCAGAACTCTGTCTGTTAATTGGCTCATGTGACCTTACATGTGGTTTGTATGTGTGCACAGTGAATCTTACGATCTCAGGGGGCGGCCCTTATTTTTTAAAATGGCAATTTTCTATTTATGATTACCCAATGGCACATACTACTAAAAAAGTATATTATTATGATAATGGTTCATTTACATGAAGCAGGGTTTTTACTCAGTATCTTTTAATAGAGACCTATATAGTTTGGGGGGTATAGTTTTCCTTTAAGTTGCTATACATAACTGTGGGTAATAAAGAGAGCTGTGAAATTTCACTCTACCAGACTGTGGCAAGATCTTTATCGTTATTCTTTGATAAATATATCCCTAAAAATCCTTTACAAGTAATGAAGATCTCAATGTTCCCTTCTGTTGAACTGTGGCAAACTCTATATTTTCCTTTTGATAAGCTTGTCATTCCTTAGAAGCAAAAATGCACCGCTACTCATTCAGAAAACCCTTATGTGGTGGTCACAAAGTCCCGGGCTTACGGCAGTGTGATTTTAGGGGTGCAATGGTGAGGCTGAAAGGATATCCTTTCCATGTATGCGACCATTGGGGGTGGGGCATGTGTGAGTGATATAAGGTGGCCAGGCTAGTGCTGCACATATTGTAAAATCAGGGCTGTGGCGGAAAGACCCGAAGTCATGAAAGGAGCCGACACTGAAGTCCTGAAGCGGCGATAAGACCCGAAGTCACAAAAATAGCTATAATTGAAGTCCTGAAGTCATGATTTTTTTTTAATCCCCTGGCCACCAATGTTTTATTTTAATAATCTATAGGCCCCTGCCGCCAATTTTTTTAAAAAAAATATTTTATAGGGCCCCCATTTTTTTTGACTTATAAGGGGGGCCCTGGCACCAATGCTTTTTTAAAAAAAAAAAACTTTTATAGGGGCCCTGGCACCAATGTTTTTTTTTTTTTACCTTATAAATGGGCCCTGACCATCAATATATGTGGGGGGGTTACTATTTTAGCGCTGATGTCTGTGTGGTCTTTTAATTGTGGATGTGGAGTGGGCGGGATCAGGGGAGGGGCTTGGGTGCCAGGGTGGGCTGGGCCCCGGGGGGCACGGAATATTTTGTTGTATGGGGCCCCCTGATTTCTAATGGAGGCCCTGCATGTACCTAATAAATACAAGTCACAGGTTTGTAAAGGGTTAATATCAATATAAATAGTACATTGGATGCCAAAAGCAACTCTCATCCTAAAGTAAATCTAGTTCAATAAATGGAAAGAAAGAAAAAATAAAACCATTTCTGTTTATTTTGCAGAATTAAGCACCTGGCAGCACACTGTAAATCTGCAGAAATCATAAATAATATGCTAAAAGATCACAGTTTATGCTATTATTGACGGAGGCCTTCAGAGCACTTTCTCTCTCTGCTGAACCCAACAGCACGGATTACACTATTGAAATGCTGGACAAATCTGAACATGGAATTATTGTAAAGGTTGTAAATAGTACTGTGAATTTCAGTGTGTAGTGAAGGTGCAACCTGAGCTGAGGTAAGGGGCAGAGAGTTCAGGGACATGTGAGAGAGAAAAAAAGGGCAGGGTGGGGCAGGTCCCTTTGAACAATAGCCAGGTCTGTGTCACCCACAGGAAGTCTCCTCTCCAGTGTCCCATCTGCCGTCACCCTTAAGAACATTACAGCTGCTAACAGTGGGCTAATTTGCACTTGGGTGAGAACCCATGGTGACAAAGTCATTATTAGCACGTTTAGCCAGCTGCAGGCTGAATAATGAAAGCAAAAATGGGATTGGTTGCAGTGGTTACTGCAAAACATATGTTTCAAGATGGGATGCCTGCCAGTCTTGTTCCTACTCACTGTATACAGCTCTGTCTACTTTATGATTTCATTTGTAATGTTTGTTGTTTAGATATATAACATGACAATTATACATGGAAATTGTGCTGCCATTTCTAACACGTAAATTGAATTTATGTATTTAATATAATCAATGTGAATTGACCACTCATTGTGTACCTTTACTTAGAATCAAGTAAAAAGGATAGTGATATAGGCAGATTTTAATAAAGTTAGGTGAAGGTTCTCTAATTCATTCAGAACCTATAAATTTCCTACTACAAACAGGACAGAGCTATTATACGTGGATCAAACACTTTATATTTCCAAGTATGTGTTCTGGGATTTATTATAAATTAATTTGACACTGCATTTATGTTGTTGTATGTTCTGGAAGGTGTTTTACATGAGCCTGGCACTGCATTTTTCCTACCGTGTGTTCGACACGCATTTGTCCTGGAATTGGCTATGGGATACCTGAAAGGATTCTGACTAGAAAACATGATTAATAATTAAACCTTCTGCTTCGAGGGAGACATTTTGCTTTATCCTTTTTCCCACAAGGCAAATTCCCTGATACAGTTTCAATCTCAGCACTTTGTCACTTAGGCTACCCATGAAAAGGACTTACTGTATATCCAAATGGTATTCTTTATTGAACTTAATAGATCTGAGTTTACATCCAACCTCCTATAAAAATGAGAGTATGAGTTCCACTGCGCAATTGCCAGTTGGCAAACAATATAGCAGAATGCTGCAAATAGTCCTATATGTGTCACCATTAATGAAAATATATATAAGATACAAATCAGATGGTATCATACACCAGTACTCCTGCATAAAGTTTACATTTGTACCCCCATGCTGAAGATGTGACTTGGCAGAAAGAACGACATTACATGTATTCTAGACATACCCCATTGATATAGCAAACCTTTTTGGGACATGGTGGCCAGCTGTTTAAGTAAGGTGCTTCTTTTTAATGTTAGTGTCTTGCTTGGAGACAAAATATCAAAGTTTAATGGGGTGGTTCACCTTTAAGTTAACAGTTTAGTATGGTTTAGAATGGCTAATTCCACACAATTCTAAGCAACTTTTCCCATCTAAAAAAAAAAAAATGCTCTGCAAGGCTACAAATTTATTGTTTCTGCTACTTTTTTTACTTACTCTGATTTTTATTCAGGCCTCCCCTCACTCTCTATATTATACTAAATTTAAATTAAAGGTGAACCCAGAACAGAGATTTGCTAATTCAGTTCTGTCTGCACCAAGATGTTTCATTTGTCACAAATGGAAAGGGGCAGTCAGAACAGCAATTTCTTGAAATATTTTGATACATTAGACAAAAGGACAGTGAAACAACACCATTTAACTCTTCAATAAAACATCAAACTAGGACATAACGGAAATTGAGACATTAGAACCTTTTAATGCTGCTCATTAGTATAATATCTCAAACAAACCTACCATTTACTGTTATCATTCTTAAGTTCATTCTAGAAAATTCATTTCTATTTCTAGTTAGTTTGCAGTTTTATTTTCCCTTTATTCTTCAGTGTATACTGACATTTTATGTTTTTATGGGCTGCACTGCTCTTCTGTCTTACCATATATTTTTCTATGATATTTCTCATATAACGGTTCATAAAGAGAAATTGTGCACCTGAAAATTTTCAATAAAAATAACTTAACCTAAAATGTCCCTCTGCAAATGAGTAGATACAGCTGATACATACTAAAAAGAAGCTAACTGTCAGAAAGCAGTTTATTTCCAACTATTTGGTATATGGCTAAGCACTGCGTATCTTGTCGGCGCTATATAAATAAATGATGATGATGGTATGGCTGTGCAATAAAAAAGCGTTTGTGCTGGATTTTGGAAAGACTGACCCGTTAGTAGTCTCACCCAATCAAAAGATAGAATAGCTGAAATAAACTGCTAGCTTCTCTGATGTCTTCCATCAAATGCCCCAGTGACCCCCATATATAGCAAAGACGTCTGGTCAAAACTAGATCTGGACAAAATAAGATAAATTCTCACTTCAGGTTATTATTCTCTATTTTCTACCACTACCTTCTCGTTTCAAATGACTTCAAAATCCTAGGTGCCAGTGCTTTTTCCACCTACTGAGAGATGTTCCAGCACCGGGCAAGAGATGTAATTGGGAAAGAATGCTCCTGGAAAAAAATATTGGCTTCATTAAGCTGAGCACAATGGTGCCTTTTAGTTGTGAGTAGGATTTGACAACATTAGATGAATAAATGGTTCTGTTAATGCTTTCGAGACTGTGTTCCAAACCTTTTAAGACTGCTAGAACTGGCAGTTGCTGAAATGAGCAATGTAAACAAATGTAAATAAATGGTAGTTAGCCAATGGCTGCTTAAGTAAACAGGAAAGTCCTGTAAGGAAGGTCTAGAGTCAGTGCAGCTTTAGGCCCATGGTAAATGAATTGTATTGACCACCACAATGTTTTCAGGTAGATCCACAGGTGTTAACATTCCCCTTCCCTGCTGCACTGGCTTCTCATCAAATGAAAGGGTATATAGATACGCAGGGGGACAATGGAGAGATTAAAATGACAGCTGCAATATGAAGTGATTATGTATACCAGCCACTTGTTACACTTAGTGGGACAAAATTATTTTACATTATTTAAATAAGACATTGCTTCTTGATAGAAGCTATTGCCTATAAGCAAGGTAGATTTGAAATACTGAGTGAGAAGCTGTCAAATATCTTGTTTAGTAGCAGCAACTGATGGCACCTGTTGTTCTGTAAACGTGCTCCTAGCACTGCTGTTTGTGACAGGCCATCAAAAGGGTCTGCCAGTCTCATTCCAAAATAAATGGATCAAAAGCAAAGGGTTGTGTACACTCACAGCATAGGTCAGGCATCTCCAAGTGCTACCTCTCAAGTTGCCTTGAAGTTTAGATAGTGAGCTGCAGATTGGGCATGTCAGGATAGACTGCTCTGGACATTAAGAAGTTAATGTTTTGCTGTCACATGTCATGATAAATATGCAGATATCAAAGAGTCAAAGGTCAGATACCCTACCCTAAGGGTAACGGCAGACAGGGCACTTTTAGGAGAGGCGAGAAAATGCAGTACTAAAGTGTCTGAAAGCGAATTGCATTGGGAGTACCTGCATGCTTGTAGGACAACAGTTTTCTGGAAATGAGTCAGTATTCATTCACAGGCAATAATGCATGCATCCCATACAAGACAAAGGGGGCAGTTTTGGGCATTATAGTGCTGCTTTTTTGGGGACTACTTTAAAAAAATATATATATACACATCCCCAGCACTCAAACAAGTCATTAAAACAAAACAAAAACATTAAATTAGCTTAGAAGCAGCTACTAGCATGAAGACCCTTCAGCTAATAATAATGCAGCTGTTGAGTAGATAGGCCAGGTGTTACTCTAATGGACTACAGGTGTCACTACAGGACACAACCTAAGAAAATGCATATTATTTCTGTAGCACTTACACACGGCCCTGTAAAACTGATACCGGATTAAGAAATTCTTAGTAACACATTTCTACAACTGAGTATATTTCTTGCAGGGGGGGGGGGGAATGTTCAGCAAAATACAGTAAGTTTCATGGAGCATATTTATCAGTGGGTGAGAATTGAGTTCTCCAAAGTTCACTAGAGGGGAGCACTGTCTGTTGTACTTGTACAGGATTTTTAGGGACTTATTAATCCAGGGGAGTAAAACTCATTTTAGGAGATGGAGCAAGTGTTTCCATTGATTGTCACATTGTATATACTGGACTACATTTATCTCCATTCAAAAATCTTGCCTCATTGTTTATCAATGCTGAACTCTGGAAATAAATTAGAAGACAGGAATTCTTGTCACATAAACTAGGGTTCATTGTACTGCACTCTTTACTTCACTATGGTCTGCACAATTTTTACACTTCTCAGTATGAAACGAAGAAACAACCTAGGGCCTATATGTCATGCTGTGTAAAAAGTGGAGTGAAGCATTACCAATGATGTCGGCCAAAGTAACCAATCAGCAATTAGATTTCAACAATTAGAAAACAAAATCAAAGATCTGATTTGTTGCTAAAAGCAACATCACCGATAATGTTTTACTCCACTTTTTACACAGAATAATAAATAGACCCTTAATTGTAAATTTACAATAATGCATAATGCAAGACAAATGCTATCCATAATGATCACAGAGTTGGCTGAATTTGACCGTCCCTCTGGGGTGACAACCATAGCAACAGAATTCACACCAGAACTCTTCTCATGTTGATGTAATTGTCCCACCCCCTCTTTCATGGTATCCTCAGAGAAACAAGCCTGATTTAGAATGTGCAAGTTTACTTTTGATTAGAACATTGACCACCTGTAAAATTCTGATGTGAAAATTATTTAATTCAGTTTCAATGTACGTGATCATGACACTGTTCTTTTCCAAAAAGAGTGTAACTCTTAAAAGGGATCTTGTTAGCAATGGCATCAGAAATCCTCTCTACAGGTTTCAGTGGTAGGAGGACAACAGCTGACTGATTGCAGGTTGGGCACATTGGCACCCCATACTTACATCCAATTACAATCCTTAGTTAGGGATTTGCTCACCTTATACTGTTTTGTTAATTTCTCCTTGTTTTAGAAAATGCCTGTATAACTGTAACTGACAGTGAGTAAATAGGATGCATGTTGTGCAGTTCCCATGGGTAGTTGCGACTAAACTAGTGATCAGCAAATGGAAATATATATATATAGGCTTGAAGACCTGACATGGGAATAGATAGACATAATCTAAACAACATAAATTACCTAGTGAGGCAAGAAGCTTAAAGCCTATTAATTCTTCTGTGAAGATTATACACATAAGTGTTTGTGAAGCAGAACATCCTTAGCTACTCCAACTGATAAACCACCTTACTTTTAAATGTCACTGCTCATTATGACTACTGGCAGTATCACTGAACAAACAGAGCACCTATGTAACAAACTGTGTATTGCACCTCACAAGCAAAATATTCTTAAAAATGTCCTTTCCCAAATTACTGTGATATACATTTTCCACATTATACCAATTTCCCAAGTAATTTGTTCTTACATCCTATGATCTAAATGAAAGAGTTAGAGCACAGGTGAGCAGCCAACACACAAGAGGATCTGAAGGGAAGCTGGAGGGTCATATGGCAAAAAAAAATTTTGATGAAGAAGAAGGAAGTTGTAGCAACTGTCATTTCCAAGTTGCCATTTTAGGCAGCACTAAATTAATTCAAGGGTAAAAAAGAGGGGATGTGGACCCTGTATTTTCCATCTTGGCTGATAACATTCTGCTCAGTCTGTGACATTGATGCTTGAATTGTGCCTCAAGCAAAAATCCCAATATCAGCTCCGGTGGGAAATCACTGAATCTCCAGCAATCTATAATTAGTACTAGGAAAAGATAGTAGGCCTGACTGGTGTAAAGCACCATGGGGCAAATTCACTAACCTCCGAAAATTCGCCAGCAACATCTTCGCTCACAGTGCAACATTTCGCCTGGCGTAGATTCACCAGGACAACGCTAATTCACTAAATTAAACTGCGTCCAGTTGTTATATTGCCCTACACATGAGCCCAGTGTATAGTTTATGTGCCATATGTTAGGAAATGTAGGGGTAAGCTGTTTACCCCCCAAAAAAATTACGCTCTTTTGCAGCCTATCACCCTGAAAAAAGGAAAAAGACGCCAGTGTTTTTTGGGACTTAGAAAAATGTTCAACTATTTTTTTAGGAACTCCTATTGCACTTTGCCTGGTCTGAGGTGGTGAAGGCAAATCGGGCGCAAGAGGTAACGTTCAGTAAAATCCACATCTTTTGAATTTGCTTAGTTACGTCCAATCGCTAGCGCGCAAATTTGTCAGACGTTCGCTAGCGAAGATACACCAACAACCATTAGTAAATCGGTGAAGTACCGAAATGACGACCCGCTGGCGAATTTTCACCTTTCCTTTAGTAAATTTGCCCCCATGAGTCCAATGGGAAAAAAGCTCTATATAAATTACACATTAACATACAGTATAGTCGATGTATGTTGAAAAAAAAACTATATTAGTGTTACCAAATTCTGTAACCAACTTGGAATTCCTTTATAACAATATTTCAATGACTCCATATGATTATTATTACAGGTTTTTAAAGGGGTGGTTCATCTTTAAGTTAACTTTTAATATGTTACAGAATGGCCCGTTATAAGCAACTTTCAATTGGTCTTTTTTTATTTTCTTTTTTATAGGTTTTTAATTATTTACCTTCTTCTTCTGACTCTTTCCAGCTTTCAAATGGGGGTCACTGACCCTATCTAAAATCAAGTGCTCTGGAAGGCTGCACGTTCATAGTTATTGCTACTTTTTATTACTCATGTTTCTATTCAGTCCCTCTCCTGTTCTTATTCCAGTCTCTTATTCAAATCAATGCATGGTTGCTAGATAATTTGGACCCTAGCAAGATGGCTGAAATTGCAAACTGAAGAGCTGGTGAATAAAAAGCTAAATAACTCAAAAACCACACATAATAAAAAATGAAAACCAATTGCAAATTGTCTCAGAATATCACTCTCTATATCATACTAAAAGTTCATTTGAAGGTGAACAACCCCTTTAATGACATATGAAATATGTAACATGTATCCTTCCCCCCCCCGCTACTCTTTATCAAACTAAGATTCTGTCCTTCATTCATGCTTTCTCCCAATATTTCCTTTCCTTGGCATATCATTTAGAAGGTGAAAGGATTTGCTTTAGCGATGTGCAGGGCGACTAGAACTGGACCCGCACCCGACCCTAACCTGGCCCAGCAGCGCCCCTCTCAACCCTAACCCAGTGTGCTGCTTCATTCATGTACCCATGCCCGTGGGCACATCCAGCTCAGGTATATAAAAGAACCTGCACATAGGCAGAAGTGGGGCAGTAGAAGGTTGCCCGCACCCACCCACACCCTGAAGACATTCTACAGTAAATAACTGGATCAAGTACAAGGTACTGTGTTATTATTACATAAAAAAATTAAACAATTCCATAATTCAGAGCTTTCTAGATAACAGGTTTCTGGATAACAGATTCCATAATTGTACTCTGAACACTCTCACTATTCTATATTTTTCCATTATGTAACTGCTATCAGTTCTTTGTTGTTTTATTAATGGCATCACCAGGTCATGGCCTAACCACAGCAAATCCTGCTGCTTTTACTCAGTGCTCCTGTTTTTCCTCCTAATGGAACCAAGTTCCGTACGTAACATCTTTAGCTTCAAAAGGATTTGATTGGGAAATATTTGTTCCCTTTTATATATTTTTATATTTATTTCCCTGCTGTACAAATAAACGAGACTACAAACCGGTTGAATTACACATTTTTTAAATACAACGACTTTCTTTTGTGTAAATGATAAAGAGAATTTAATAGGTGCTTAGAAAAATAGAGTTTCTGGGCCTTTTAGGGTCAGGGCAAACAGTCAGATTCGGGGAGATTAGTCACGTGGCGACAAATGTCCTTTTCTTCAGGGCAACTAATCTCTCCAAACTGCCTCCCCTGCCTTCCCACCGGCAGGATGGCACTCGGATCAATTCATTTTCTGAATTCGCCCGAAGTTTCCTTGTCAGCAACTTCGGGCGACTTCGGTAATTGAATCGATCCTAGTGCCATCCCGTCGGCTATTTGCATTTTAGCTGTCAGGAAGGCAGGGGAGGCAGTTTGGGGAGATTAGTCGTCCGAAAGAAGAGGAGATTTGTCGCTGGGCGACTAATCTCCCCGAATCTGCCTGTTTGCCCTGATAAAAGATAAAAACTATTTGTCTATATTATCTTGTTATATTCAGTCATTACACCCAATGAAATAAACAATACAAATGCTTTCAGTTCTTACACTAACAAAATAGAAATATGATTATGCAGAAAACCCCTGAATTATTTCCCCAGAACTCATTTTGTTACAAATGCAATTCTACTGCATTGTACTAAGTTGTTGGGTAATAACATTTAGGGGCCGATTCACTCAGCTCGAGTGAAGGGTTCGAATGAAAAATACTTCGAATTTCGAAGTATTTTTTGGGTACTTCGACCATCGAATTGGTTAAATTCGATCGAATTCGATCGAAGTCGAACGAAATCGAACGATTCGAAGTAATAATCGTTCGACTATTCGACCATTCGATAGTCGAAGTACTTGCCCTTTAAAAAAAACTTCGACCCCCTACTTCGGCAGATAAAAGCTACCGAAGTCAATGTTAGCCTATGGGGAAGGTCCCCATAGGCTTGCTAACCTTTTTTTGATCGAAGGATTTTCCTTCGATCGTTTGATTAAAATCCTTCGAATCGTTCGATTCGAAGGATTTAATCGTTCGATCGAACGAAAAATCCTTCGATCGTTCGATCGCAGGATTAGCGCTAAATCCTTCGACTTCGATATTCGAAGTCGAAGGATTTCAATTCGAGGGTCGAATTTCGAAGTATTTTTAACTTCGAAATTCGACCCTTCGTGAATCGGCCCCCTAAAGTACATATTGACATGCACAGCTGAATAGGTAATGGGGAACATAAACTCCCTATAATAATATATATGTTACATTTAGCTGTAATGATTATCATCTTTTAGGGTTTTCACCTTTGATCTGAACTTGTTTCCTCTGTGGGTCAAAGTTCTGCAAGCCATCACAGTTCTTTGCATTATTTTTTTCATATGACTAAAACTCATGTGAAAAGACATTCCTACAGTAAAAAAACTGTAGTGTTTTCATCCTGTCTGCTTGAAAGTATAGAGAGTAAAATTCATTATATTGAATTGTAATGTTATAATGCTACAGTATATGCTGTGTGGCTACTGAGTAAGAGGTGAACGTATACTTATTCTCATAGTTTGTACTGTATGCTGTTATGGACCAAGCATGCTTAGGCTTGCCATTGTTACACCTAAGTGACTAAAGGTGGCTATACACATAGAGAAATCGCCAAACGAGCAGATCTCTCCCCGATTTGTCCTCCTTGAAAGTAATACGGTTGGTCGGAATTCAGGATCACATCAACGAACAGATGCGGCCCACGATCCAACAGGATTTTTACCCCTACCCTATCGGCAGCTTTTATCGGTCTGTGTTTGGCCACCTTAAATCATGGGCAAGGGAACATTACATTATATAGCTTTGGCTGTAGACAACTTACCATTGGCCAGGATGACCCCCTACAAGTGCTTATAGCTTCTACACAATTGGTCAGGAAAATGCATGTTGATGCCCTGTAGTACATGGTCACTTTCCATTTGAAGAAACTTTTATAAATTCAGTTCTTTTACAAGTGAACCTTTACCTAGTAAAAGGTGTACCATTCAGACAGCTGCTAAATTCAAGATTTATTCAGGCCATACAATGTAGACCCAACCTTCACCCATCAGTGGGCCCAATACAAAGGCCAACAAGCTGTCTCGAAGAGGTCTGGACTGGGATTCAAAACAGGTCCTGGCATTTCAGGTACACAGAGGCCCAGACAGCCCACAAAATAGTGACTTTCTACAGCAGCCTCTCTGACATTTGCCAGAACCCACAGATTGTCAGTCCGGGCCTGGTCTCGAGCTCGAGGGACCAAGTTGGCAGATCTTACCAGCCTGGTCACCTTAATTCCATTTCAACAAGGTCCTAACGGTTGCAGAATAAAATAGCTGCACCATTCTGTTGAAGCACTGAAGAGAAACCACTGGTCTAAGATAATGAAAACGACTCATATTATTTCTCTCTTTTAGCAATTTTATCTGCAATAGAATCTCAGTATAGATCCTGCTGGGAAATACCAACCAACTGTTTTAATGAGCTGAAAAAAAACTCTACAGCTATTTTATTAACTCACTGCCCTAAAACAATTCCACTTCTACAATCTAAAGAGTTACTTATAATGTTACAGAAAAGTACAGGATTCAATCCATAGAGTCCTGTTTTAGTAAAATGTGTCAGGAGTTGGGTCCAGGCGCAGACTCCTACAATCATAGTGACAGCACCAGCCTGAAATTCAGTTAGTTTTTGTTACTGCCACAAAGGAACTGCATCTGCGAAAACACCAAGGAGGGAGTTCAAATGAAATAAAATTACATAGCTGGATATTTGGCATTGTTATTGGTTGAGCCTTCTTCTGTTTATTCAGATTGAATACACTGGTTTCAAAAAAGGTCTACTAATTATTTACAGGAATGTTTTTCAGGCACAGTGAGCTTCTACTCCATGGAACAACATTAATTAGGGGCTTATTGCATAGGAAGATAAAATGGCTTAATGGCATGATTATGGATCCATTGATTAGTCTGCCTAGCGAGCATTATCAGTATATTTGTGTCCACATGTACAGCATAATTAATTATAGTCACATTAGTTGTTTTGACGCAAAAAACTGATAACCCCTAACACCATTCATTTCTGTAGTGCTGATAGAATAAAATGAGGCATAGGAAATGAATGTAGGTTGGGTGGGCACCCATCATTAACTGCATTTATATGTAAATATGACAAGGCTCACATTCAATTGAGCATTTCAATTAATAATGACACAATACTTAATAAATCAAATCTAATATTAGCATTGCAGTCATATTTTTCCTTCTGTAGAACGTGCAGTACATGCAAGATAGAAGTGATCGCTACTGATTTACATATATCTGTAAATAGAAGCTCTACAGGGCAGTGACTTTCTTCAATCTACATGTATTAGCAGTTAGTCTTTAATTAATCATATTTAATACAAACTTTTCTCCCTGTCTGTAATGTATTGTAGAAATTTGTACAAAAGCAATGCTGTGTAAATAAAGATATGCATATATACAGTAGAATTCATGCAAAGTAGAGCTTAGTTAATATTTAAATGAATTTTACAAGGGCATCCAGGACTGATTTAAGGCAGTTATGGGTCCAGGGAAAAGATCATATTCATGGGCACCTGCTCACAAAATTGTTTTAGTAGTACAGGTATGGGATCCGTTATCTGGAAACCCGTTATCCAAAAAGTTCTGAATTTACGGAAGGGTCGTCTCCCATAGACTCCATTTATTCTATATAATCCAAATTTTTAAAAATGATTTCCTTTTTCTCTGTAATAATAATAATAAAACAGTACCTTGTACTTTATCCAAACTAAGATATAATTCATCTTTATTGGAAGCAAAACCAGCTTATCAAGTTGATTTAATGTTTACCTGATTTTCTAGTAGACTTAAGGTATGAAGATCCAAATTACAGAAAGATCTGTTATCCGGAACGCCCCAGGTCCCGAGCATTCTGTATAACAGGTCCCATACCTGTTCCCCCATGCTACTTACTATCCTACATTGATAATGCCAATGCTAGTAATGGTGTCATATTTTAGCCCTGTGTGCTTATAAATCCAGGTGTGCTAAGGAATGTCCTAGAAAACATCAATTATTCCTATTATTATAAGTATTATTATAAGAATTAATACTATTTTTAACACTCTGTTTTTTTTGTTGTGATTATATTTTAATCAATAAAACTGTATTCTTAAACTCCCAGCCACAATGTTCTTATATATTAGTGGTGACATATATTAGTGGAGATACATATTTTGGTGAAGAGCAGAATAATTTCATATCTCTTTTGATCATCTATACCGAGTCTTTCCTGTGCAGTTTCTGGGACTAATATACAGGTATGGGATCCATTATCGGGAAACAAATTATCCAGAAAAATCAAATTACGGGAAGCAGTGTCGACTGGAAAACTTTGGATGTGGGCACACTCTCCAAATTATTTTTTCTTTTTTTCTTCATTCACTTTTCTTCTTTCTTCTTTTTCTTCTTTCTTTATTATTTTAATCACTACTCCTAGTCCGTACATATTATTATCCATTCTTTCCTCCAGTTCCTCTCTTCTCTCTTAGAAATGGGGGAATGGCAGTGGTATAGACATACAAGGCAAAACATTTTGGTGAGCAGAAGGGCCCACTGATACCTGGGCCCACTGGGAGTTTTCCTGGTATCCCGGTGGGCCAGTCCGACACTGACAGGAAGGCCACCTCCCATAGAGTCCATTTTAATCAATTTATTAATATTTTAAAAAATATTTTTTCTTTGTGATTACAAAACACTACCTTGTACTTTAAGATATAATGAATCTTTATCCAGCATTGGACTGGATGCCTGGAGGCCCACCACCACGGGCCACCTGCCCCCCGCCTCTGGGCTCTGCCCCCCCAGGGCTCAGCTGCCCCCCATCTTGGCTCTGCTACCTCTTTCGTCATCCGCCTAGAGGCCCCCCGCCCAAGCCATAACCCCCTCCGGGACCCCACTCTTACCTGTACAGTAGTTGAGGTAATGTAATCAAGGCTGGGGGGGCAGTAAGGGCAGGACATAGGTGGGTTCCGGTCTGGGCCAAGTTTTACCCAGTGTCCTACCAGCCCAGTCTGAACCTGTCACAAAACAAGCCTATTGAGTTTATATAATTTTTAAATGTATTTTTAGCAAACAAGTTATAGAAATCCAAATTACAGAAAAATCCCTCATTCAGAAAACCCCAGGTCCCAAGCATTCTGGCTAACAGGTCCCATACCTGCATTAACTCCAAATGGTGTACAGGTGCTGTTCATTCAACAGAGCAAATAAGAGTATACTATAGCTCACCCTTATTGGTTGTAGGTGGATTCTCCTGCAGGGGTGTCATGTGTCCACACCCCAAAATGACATGATCATGTATAATGGTAAGAAGCAGGACAAATCCAACGCAGTAACTATGACTGCAAAGTGCTTTTATTGGGGAAAATTGCACCACAACATGTTTCGGGGTAGGCCCTTTATCAAGTGTTAAAGGGCCTAGCCCGAAACATGTTCTTATCATTATACATGGTCTGTTCACTCAACAGGAATAATAAAGGGTCTCCACTCCTAAAATAAGAAGAATTAAGCAGAGTGCAATTATGAAATGTTAGGTATCATTTATGGGTGTGCTACACTCTCTGCCAGTCACAATTTTACCTGAATAGATATCAGAGAGGGGGGCATTTATAATGGCTAGTTACTTTGATTAAGTGAATCATTTATCTTTTTAACACGGACATAAATGTCTTATACTCTTATTTGACTGCTTGGAAAAAAAACAGGAAATGTAATATAAATATGTGTTTGAAAATGTTTTCCAAACAGTGTACTAAAGTAAGTAAATTACTGTAAAAAAGATATTCATATAACAGACGAAGAAGAAGAGGCCAGGGTATGTAGTTTCAATACACCGGATACCATTTCTGCTACTAACAAAAGACAAAAGCTTCTGGATGATTCATACTGATCTATTTACCGTCAGGAATGGAACCACAATAAAGTATAGTAACCACAGAATATGATATCAGTCCTTAGGCAGAGAGAGGATCCATTTCTAAAATAATAGTCAGCATCCAGTATTGGCTTAAATACAGCTTTCATTTACTTAATATTTGATTCGAACTTAATTCTGCTACCATTATATTAGTTTCAAATATGGAATAATACTCTGCTCCATAACTACCTGCAGCTCATTTATTTATACAATGTTTTGCCGCTTAGTTGCTAAGTCTGGGAATTCTGTCATCATCATGCCATTTGTTTATCAAAGCAGGCGTGCCTTTGAATTTCATAATGGGGATAAAGAGGAGGTTATAGCTATAACTGCTATTGTTATAAAAAAGCTCAATGACAGTAGTGCAATGGAGATGGAATAATTCAGTCAGGTTGGTACATACTGGCAGGTGAGAAATGACTTTGCTCATGAAGTGTGTGATTTAATAGCAATGTTCATTAAACCCAATGGTTAAACATGCATTCTTTCCAATATACTATGTGCCAGGTGCTAGTATTATGGCACTTTCACCTGTACATCACTTTAGGTGTGGATGACAGGGGTCACTAACTGAGACTCACACACCTTGTACACAGGTTAGACTAACACAAAAGCACCTCAAACACCAACCAACACCCACAAAACTCATACAAAGAATGTGCTGCCACCACTATCATATCTCTCATACCCTGGAGATGAGAGAGACCAGGCTCCAGTGGCGGAACTACCGGGGGAGCAGGGGGTGCAAACGGGCCAGGGCCCCCCGGCAGTCCGTGCGCCACTAACAAATGCGGCCAAATGCGGCTGCATGGAGGGGGGCGGGGCCCGGCTGTGCGTCACGCACCAGTGCTTGCCCCCCTCTAGGATCGCTACTGCCAGGCTCTCTAATAGTGAAAGGGTTAAGATAATTGGAACACACACTCTTCCTATCAGCAAAAATGGTTAATCAAAATACACACACACAAGCATTTCCATTCAGCATGCAGAGGACTAAGTCTCACAGGTACACACTTTCGGGCTAAGGTTGTTTAGAGCATCAAATACAAACTTGTTAAATTTAATATTTAATATTATAAAAGGTATAAAGGTGCAAATTACCAAAAAGATGGTATAAAATAGAGGTACAAAATAGAGGTACAAAATTCAAGAATAAAATAGAGGTACAAAATAGAGGTACAAAATTCAAGAATACAAACAGATTATAAAATAAAAGGGCAACGCATGGAAAACCTATACTTAGCTTCAAATATAGTTTCCTGGTCCTGGAGGCAAGGGGAAACAAACGGGATAAACTCAGACAGAAATGGGTCCTCCTAAGTAAATCCAATTTTTAGCCAAAAGTTTTGACTATTTATTACAGTTAGCAGGGGCATCAGGTAACTGGACACTCCCCCCCTCCCATTGGAATGCAAGGGGGCATGGACTAGCAGGACACCGATTGAGTTTTTATGACCTCCTGTGAGTAGGAACTGGACCAAGAATATAATAACCATAACTCCTTACACGAACAAGGTAGATAAATGATATAATATGCAATGGTCATATTTCTTCCTACTGGGTCCATAGATACCAAACATCAATACTATGTGACCTGCCCCTGTCCGGATATTCCCATCTGATAAACAGACTGCCAAACTTAGTCATGTTTGGACTGTTTGAAAGCAAATATGACATTGAACCCATAACCAGTTTTTTATACTGTTAGTACAACAAGTATGGGTTCTGTGATGATAACTGTATTTGAGTTTATTTATATTGTGACCTCCACATCACCTATGAGGGGCCCTACCCCAAGGCCCCTACCCTCCATGGGCTTTTACTCCTCCACCTGGAAGGGCTGTTATCAGCCAGGGCTTAGAGCAGGGCATCACAGGCTGTGACCTCTTTACACGTGGCTGATTCCAGACCTTAGTGAAGAGAGTAGGGATGCACCGATTCCACTATTTTGGATTCGGCCGAACCCCCGAATCCTTCACAAAAGATTCGGCTGAATACCGAACCAAATCCTAACCCTAATTTGCATATGTAAATTAGGGGTGGGAAGGGGAAAACATTTTTTACTTCCTTGTTTTGTGACAAAACGTAACGCAATTTCCCTCCCCGCCCCTAATTCGCATATGCAAATTAGGATTCGGATTCGATTCGGCCGAATCCGAATCCTGCTGAAAAAGGCCGAATCCTGGCCGAATCCCGAACCGAATCCTGGATTCGGTGCATCCCTAGAAGAGAGGCCTGTTATCTATCTGATACCTTGGCCTGTTTTCTTAACTCTTACAGGTCTGTATCAAGACATACCCCTAAAAGAACTCATATATAATCTTATATATGTACTGGGCACTACTCATACTTTGTAACCAAAAAATGTGCTTTATTGTAGTGATATCTTCCTCGTTCTGAGGATGATACCACTCTATTTTATCAAAAAGAGAACCACAATAACATTTTTTTTCCTGGTGTCCCGATGGCCCATTATGACCCTGATTATATGTAATTCGCTTATAGTTAAAACAGAAATGTCTAAATAAATATACATAGTGTGGTTAGGTGTAATATAACAGATCACCTACAGAATATATTTAGAATTGCTGCTTAAAGCATTATCAATTGAGATAGTTTATTAATGTGTGGAGCATTTAGATCACACAGTGAGATATGACACTTTGAAATGGTAAGCAATCTGGAATAATATGTATCCCTGCTGGATTTTTTGCCCAGTGCCCATAGTCTAACACACTGCATGCTTTAACACTCCTGTTTTATATACTGACAAATATACACCAATACTTATTTCTCCATTTCTAAAACTCCTGAGCATCAGTATATTGGAACCAACTATACTGTTAGATAGAAATAAATATAGATTTGGCAAGAGAAGAGTTTTCAAAATTTATGATAACCGTGGTATCATGATGACGATCGGATCTTTTAAAAATCTTATGGCCAGCTTTAAAGAGGAAGCTCACAGACAGATATAGATTGATACCTAACAGGTATAGATGGACACCTAACAACACACACAACAATAGTTCTAAAAATACTATCTTTCTATATATTTTCTAGAACTTTTATATAATTCTATCACCCAGTGTCAGCCAGAAATATACATTCAGAAACACTTGCACATAAAATCAATGATCAAAAAAACACAACAAGACACAGAACTTTGATTTCTGGTTATTCAAAAACATTACTTTGAACATAGGGGCAGATTCATTAAGGGTCGAATTTCGAAGTTAAAATTACTTCGAAATTCGACCCTCGAATTGAAATCCTTCGACTTCGAATATCGAAGTCGAACGATTCGAACGATTTTAATCAAACGATCGAAGGAAAATACTTTGATCAAAAAAATGTTAGCAAGCCTATGGGGACCTTCCCCATAGGCTAACATTGACTTCGGTAGGTTTTATCTGCCGAAGTAGGCTAACATTGACTTCGGTAGGTTTTATCTGCCGAAGTAGGGGGTCGAAGTTTTTTTTAAAGGGCAAGTACTTCGACTATCGAATGGTCGAATAGTCGAACGATTTTTACTTCGAATCGTTCGATTTCGTTCGACTTCGATCGAATTCGAACGAATTTAACCAATTCGATGGTCGAAGTACCCAAAAAAAACTTCGAAATTCGAAGTTTTTTTCATTCGAATTCTTCACTCGAAGTTAGTGAATCTGCCCCATAGAGTATATTCCACTTTTATTATTTAGCTGCATTTTGATGGTTATAGTTTAGATAAAAGCATCACAAGCCTTCAAGCCACCATGATTCAAACTTTTAAAGTGATGAAACTTTTACATTATGGGAAGATGTTTCATGGTAAGAATCTGGGCCTATAATTAATGTGCATGCTTGCAGTATAGGCAAGAAACATATGAATAGTATTTCCTCAGAATGCTGACATAGGCAATTAAACCCTTATACACAAATTGAAGGATTGAAAGATGGTTTCGTGAATGCTGATAAGGAATGGAGCATTCTCAAGCACCACCTATACATCAATTAATAGTAATGGGAAGTTCTGGAACAGAATGTGGCTCTTATATTCTATTAGTCTTTTCTTTCATCTCTTAAAGATATTTCCTTTCTGAAGAATTGTCTACATTCCAAATAAAAATTTAAGTACATCAGAACAAGACTGATTTCCAAGAAGGAGTAAAAGTGTGGCCATCTCCATATTACTTAATTAATACTCATATTTTTTTCCTGATGGAGCTTCATGCCTCCTACATGCCGTGCATCTGCACAAGTCTAAGGGGCCCATTTATTAAACCTTGATTTTTTTGTGGTAGAGTTTTTAGAGGGAAAAGTAAAATAAAAACTCAGATTTTTTTAGATTTATTATACCCCTAAGCTGCTAAAAATCATGTAGAAGTCAATGGCAGATGTCCCTGAAGTTGTTTCTTGACAACACGATCTGTGATGGATAATACGATAAAGTCAGGGTTTTCGTCCAATAGAGTTGAGTTTTCACATCGACAATTCGATAACATCAAATTTTTGTAGCATCAATCATACGATACGAATTGATGCTCGAGTTTGTTGCAGCATTTTTTTGCTCCAAATTTTTCAAGTAAAAATTATTGATAAATTAGTTAAAATTCATAAAAGGGAGCTTGGGCGATTTTGTTTTAAGTAAAAAATGTGATTATTCTAAATGTAATAAATAGGCCCCTAAGTCTTCTCTATGGATGACTGGGAAAACCATGTAAGATAACAGCAGTCCAATAGAAGGTACCCAGGCCATTAAATTATTTTCCAAAAAGGAGCGTTGGTCAGTGATTCACCTCTCCAGTTTATATATATTTATATATCAGGGACATTGACAGTTTGTGCATTAACCTGATAAAAAGTGCCCTTCCCTTTAAACAAAACTATATATGTGTATAGACTTTATGTATGTATAGACTATTGCTTGGGGTTGAATAAGGGGCCAAAAATCATTAGAACATTATTCAGTTGGATGTAGTCAGTATGGAAGCTAAGATGCTTTTTTTATATGATATACATGGTGTTCTTTGGGTGAATTTCCAAGCCTTGGTCCCAATGCACAAATAATTATACTATGGTCCTACTTTAATTGAGCTTCATTCCAGTGATTCTCCTATATTTCGCAGTATCTCCTTGAATTTCCTTCTTTTCTTCTGCCTATTGTTTTTTGCCTGTAACGTGACCAAGAGCCTTTGCTGGTTGCACAGATATTCGCCTGTCTCATTATACGAGCTGCCTACCTTAATCTTACTATGCACTATTTAGAAATTCTTTTCGCATCTGCTTCTTCTTCTTGTAGTCCATAAATTCTGGTTCTCTGCCATTGCTTAATACCTTGTACACTACTTTGACTTTTCTGAGCAAGACGGAGCTGTAGCAATGGCTAAATTATGTTGGTGTAGGTATTTATTCCATGGCAACAGCATATATCTGCCGCACACATACAATTTTATACATGAATGGTGCAAGGTTTGTTCTATTAATAAATCCAGCTACGTGAATGAGCTATTTGTAGTATCGCTCAATGCATTCTGACAGCATTCAAGGTTGCGCAGTCAGATTCTGGTAAGACAGATTTCTGCCTGTAGATCAACCCTTCACGATCCAAGCCATGTTCAGAGTCTGTCATTTACGTGTAGAATATTATGATATGTACTGCACAGGTAATAGCACAGAACATGGCTTTGATCTGTTGCTTGCAGCATTCCCATTATGGACTGTTAGAAGAATGGTAGTTCATAACAAGCTGGTATTATTTTTTCCAGTGGTCTTATAAGAAATGAGGCTTTGTTCCCTAGGTTGTTATTTTTTATGTAAAATAATAATAATAATAATAATAAAATCCCCAATTTAGGTTTTGCTCTGACTATAGTAAATGTAAAATCTAGATAACACTGACTTTGATAGGGAAAAACTGAATCCACTATCTTTGGGTTTTGCCCCAATCCAATGTAAAGGTTTGGGCAAATCCAGAACATGCACATGCAAATTAGGGTAAGGAAGGGTTAAAAAGATACATACACATGTGCGTGGGAATAAAATGCAATTTCTTTTAAATCTCCACTGATATGCTTCTCCATTTATTATATTTGTGTTCCCAGCCTGGTTGTTTTAATCAAATGTATGAATGCTGCCTGAATGCTGTCACCGCAGGTTCACTTACATTAAAGACTGAAAAATGTGCATTTGAGCATTTTTGAGCCAAAGGTCCACCTGTACGAGCAGTTACAGCAGGCTGGATGGGTGGGGACAGACATGTCAGTTCAAGCTGGAATAACCTGGTGGAATCCCTGCTGTCCATTAGCACCATTAAAGCCAATGGAAATGTGTAATATAATAAAAAGGGTTATTTCAAAAGGGGACAGATTATATGAATTTAGGTGATACTGTAAGCAAAATGTATTAAAGCGGTTGTTATCCGATAAATAAATGTTTAATACGATGTAGAGAGTGATATTCTGAGACAATTTGCAATTGTTTTTCAGTTTTTATTACTTGTGGTTTTTGAGTTATTTAGCTTTTTATTCAGCATCTTTCCAGTTTGCAATTTCAGCAATCTGGTTGCTAGGGTCCAAATTATCCTAGCAACCATGCACTGATTTCCATGAGAGATTGGAATGTGAATAGAAGAAGGCCTGAATAGAAAGAGGAGTAATAAAAAGTAGCAATAATAATACATTTGTAGCCTTACACCGCGTTTGTTGTTTAGATGGGGTAAGTGACCCCTATTAGAAAGCTGGAAGACAAGGCTCGCAACGCAATGAAATGAAAGCATGGTCGCTTCCTCTCACAATAGAATTCCCTATTCCTAGAAATCTGGACACTGAGGAAATTGTTAGGATATCCACAAGTGAAGGAGAGGTGAGACTTCACATGCCAAAATCATGACGACAGAAGACAGAAACCCCCTCAACAAAGTTTATATTTCCTTTGGCCATTAATGATGAAGCTATTTACAGAACAAAGTTGCCCCCACCTTTTCTGCCTTTCACTCAATGAAAGTAACAATTCCTTTTATGCTCTTTCGCCACCTGCCATAACTTTAAAAATTCAATACAAAACTTTATGTTCAAAGAAAATGATTTATATGAGTTGGCAAGGGAAATTTGTAATGTACAGTAAAGTCTACAACCAAGTCCTGCAGATTGACCAGGGAGAATCAGCAAACATCTGTTATTTTAACACCATTTCTATAATGTGAGAGCTTATGCAGGGAATAAGAAGAAAAACATATATTTCTTTAAAGTAGGGGTGGAGTGTAAAAAACAAAAATGATTAATGAAAGTGGGGAAATATTTTGTCCATTTTGCTAGAATTATTACAACAGATAAACAATTTTGGGGACATGTATTAAATCCACCTGTATTCACTAACCATTAGATTTACATGTGCACAATTAAAATCACATTTTTGCTTTATACAAACAATGGGGTGGACGTACCAAAATTTAGCACAAAGCCCCCAAACACCCAAATCTTCAATGGTTACCAATCATATCCCTCCTATGACCTGCATGTGGCATAGTAAATTTGCTGTATCACACTGCAGTTCATTAAAAATATTAATGATTAATAATTATGATAAAATATTAAAATAGTGGTGACTATGGGTCAATTCATCTCCCAGAGCCCAGGTGCAGATGAAACTGCTGCATTCCCAATGTCTATCTTTAAAGTAATTTATACATTTGATGAAAACAATCGGCAAATATCTGATTTAATACCAATGAGCATATTATTTGGGTGCTGATACCTAATGACTCTTGGCACTACATGAAAACTACAGAAGCATGAATGAGCTTTTATTGAGTGCCAAATCTTAATAAATTGGTTCATGTATATAGTCAAACATGACTGATCAAGTGTATAATAGAACATTTCCCAACGACATCTCATTGTGCTACGGAGCAAGATGCCCTGAGGCCATAAGAGTTTTAATTCCACTTTTTCTCAGCAGATTCTCCCACATAACATGAGTTTCCTTTTTATTCAAATGACGGCAAAAACAAGTTTGCACAGATTTTGGGTTCAATTCAAAAAGCCAAAATTCCTTTTAGAGGCGTGGTGGCAGAGAGTTCCAGAGAAAAGCAGAAGCCAGAGAGAAGTCTTGTAGACGAGAATGGGCAGAAGTGATCAGAGGAGAAGTGAGGCAAAGATCAGAAGCAGAGCGTAGGTTTCGTGAAGGAGTGTATTTGGAGATTAGAGATGAAATATAGGGAGGGGTTTCCTTATTAAGGGCCTTGAATGTGAGTGTAAGTAATTTGAATTTGATTCTAGAAGAGATTGGGAGCCAGTGAAGGGACATACATATGGGAGCAGCTGATGTTGAGCGGCGAGCTAGATGAATGAGTCTAGTGGCCGCGTTTAGAACAGATTGGAGTTGTGAAAGGTGACTTGTTGGTATACCTGCAAGGAGTAAGTTGCAGTAATCAAGGCGGGAGATGATGAGAGACTGAATCAGTGTTTTAGTTGATTCTGAACTGAGATAGGGTCGTATTCGAGCAATGTTGCGCAGTTGAATACGGCAAGATTTTGCAAGTGTTTGAATGTGTGGTGAAAAAGATAGATGAGAGTCTAAGATGACTCCTAGGCAGCGTGCCTGTGTGGTGGAATGAAAGGTGGTGTTATTTACGGTGAGTGATATCTGAGGGACAGGGGAAGATCTTGGAGGAAATATAATGAGTTCTGTTTTAGAAAGGTTCAGTTTCAGGTGGCGCTGTGACATCCAGGAGGAGACAGCAGAGAGACAGTCTGTGAATTGGGAAAGGACAGAATTAGAAAGATCAGGAGTAGACAAGTAGAGTTGGGTGTCATCAGCGTAAAGGTGATACTGAAGTCCAAATGACTGAATAAGTTTTCCTAGTGAAGTTGTATAGAGCGAGAACAGCAGGGGGCCAAGAACAGAGCCTTGAGGAACTCCAACAGAGAGTGGGAAAGTAGTAGAAGTAGAGTTAGAGAAGGAAACTTTAAAGGAATGTTCAGACAGATAAGATGTAAACCATGAAAGAGCAGTGTCCCGAATGCCAGCTGAGTGTAGAATGTCAAGGAGGAGTGTGTGGTCAACTGTGTCAAAGGCTGCAGAGAGATCTAGAAGGATTAGAATGGAATAATGACCTTTAGACTTTGCCAATAGAAGATCATTGGTTACTTTGGTGAGTGCAGTTTCAGTCGAGTGTGATGGGCGGAAGCCAGATTGCAAGGGGCGAGGAGGGAGTTGTGAGTGAGATGCTGGATCAGGCATTTGTAAACAAGCCTTTCTAGTAATTTGGATGCGAATGGAAGAAGGGAGACCGGTCGATAGTGGGAGAGCTGGGATCAAGGGAAGGTTTTTTGAGGATAGGAGTGATTAGTGCTTGTTTGTATAATGAATGAAAGGTACCAGTAGAGAGTGAAAGATTGAATAAGTGGGTAAGTGCAGGAGAGAGTGTATCAGAGATTGGGTGGAGAAGGCGAGAGGGTATGGGGTCAAGGGAGCAGGTGGTGGGTTTTGAGCAGGCTAGAAGTTTGCTAACTTCATCTAGAGTTGCAGGGTTGAAGGAGTGATGTAGATGTGATTGGACTGCACGTTGGTCTGAGATTGTTGTCGGACGGTATGCTCAGCCTAATGAGATCGATTTTTTCAAGAAATGAGCAAGGTCTTGGGCGGAAACATAAATAGGTGGAGGGGTGGAGGGGGGCATAGGAGTGAGTTAAATGTGGCAAACAGCTGCTGTGGTTTGGAGGACATAGTAGATATTAGATAAGAGCATACCTCCCAACTGTCCCTTTTTCGGAGGGACAGTCCCTCTTTTGACAGCTCAACCCGCAGTCCCTCATTTGTACTGGAAAGTCCCTCTTTTCTCTGCACTGAACAGCCAGAAAAAGAAACAAAGTTTCTCAATTAATTGGCTTTTAGCAGAGAGCCCAGAACAGCTAACAGGTGCAAATAAGATACTTTGTAACAATTTTGAGACACAAAAACAAAGTTTAGATAAGGAGAAATATTTTCAAACTTTCATAACCTGCCAAATTTTGTAAAACAAACAAGGTGATTAAGGGGTGTGGCCACAGAAAGGGGTGTGGTCAAAAAAATTGCTGCGCTACGTGCAGAAAAATTTTTTTTGTCCCTCTTTTTACTTTCAAAATGTTGGGAGGTATGGATAAGAGAAGTATTGTTCTTTGGCTAGTGATAGAGCTTGGTTATAGCAGGAGAGCTGTGACGGGTGGTAGAAGGTGCAAGGGAGTCAAGTGCTGTTGAAAGGGCATCGTTATAGAGAGAAGCTGCCATATTGGGACAGGAGAGAGTATTAATATGAGATATGGATTGTGCTGATACTGTTGATAATTGTTGTGGTTCAAAGGCATTAAGATACAACATCTTTTCATGTTCTGCAAAGGCAGTTGCGTTTGTTTGTTGCAGAAGGAAGAAGTTTCATAATATACACTTTTCACTGGTGCAAATTAATTTGGCAACTATGTATTAAATAAATGATACATTGTTTGCCCCAAGGAAACTTTGCATTGTGTATTAGTTATCATCTTCCCAAACAAGTTCAGTGTATCCTGTATGCACAGTGTTTTGCATCAGATATAAACACATAAATTCATACAGAAGGTTGGAGCAGATGTTGAAAGTAAGTCCCCGGTGATCTCTGGCAAAACAGGTTTTCAGGATTAAGTCACATGTGCACAGGTGTTTAATCAGTGGATGAGGCATAACGACAGTTGCACCAGTTCTATTGGCATTTATACGGTTCTAAAATCTGCAGTCTAATCATTTACTGATGTCACAAACAGAATGTTTTCAAACTGGACATAAGTTCTGGACTCCCTACAATCTATGTTTTATTTATTTAATAAATGTATATTGCAAAATTGCTTTCTTTCATGAGGCAAATTTTTATTTTGGGGGTTGACTTGACCTTTAAAAAACGGTATTTTGCCATTAGAGGCATAAGCCACATTTGGGTTATTGAATGAGACCATTTTGTGTCTAATGGAATAAGTAACGAATTTAGTTTTTAATAATTATTCTCACTGCTCTAAACTTTCATTGTATTAGTCACCCCCATTCTTTATTATTTCAGCAAGTAGCAAGTGAATAGCAGATGGCAAATTCCTTGAACCCCCCCTTACACACACACACACACCTTTGCTCATTATATATAGAAAGCGGATAACAGATATGCCTGTTAAAAACATAAAGACAAGGTCAGTTTAAAAAAAAAAGGTTTCATCACCACCATCACAAAATAAATATCAAGGTTCCATTTACTGAGCATGACTGTCATTTTAATCTTTTTTAGATTTAAGTTGTATCTCTAGATACCTGTTATCTTGGCAGAGAATAAACAATAGATTTTTTTATATCATCCAGCTGTACCTTTGCTCCTTTTACAACACTCTTTTGTAGCAGCCAGTATTATTATATATATACGTTCCGTTTTTCTGCGTTCAGCCGCAGGGGAGCGCAGGAATAGACACAGTTAGCTTTTTTCAATGGGGCTGTACTCACACAGGCGCGTGTAGGCGCAGAACGCAGGAAAAATGCAGCATGTTGCATCTCAACCTGCTTTCAGCGCCTACACACGGATGTGTAAGTACAGCCCCATTGAAAAAAGCTAAATTCATCTATTCCTGCGCTCCCCTGCGGCTGAACGCAGAAAAACGGAACGTATGGGAGCGCAGCTTCAACCGCTCATCAGTAAGAGCCCTTATATATATATTATATGGTATTTATTTGTGTATATTGTCTATATTCTGTGTTAATTAACCTTAAAGTTAACTTTTAGTATGTCATAGAATGGCTAAGCAACTTTTTAATTCACCTTTTTTTTTCTTCTGACTGTTTCCGGCTTTCACACGAGGGTCACTTACCCCATCTAAAAAACAAATGCTCACTAAGACTACAAATTTAATGTTGTTGCAAACCTCCCAACTGTCCTGTTTTCAGCGGGACAGTCCCGCTTTTGACAGCACAACCTGCAGTCCTGTGTTTGTACTTTCTCTGCACTGAACAGCCAGAAAAAGAAACAAAGTTTCTCACTTAATTGGCTTTTGGCAGAGAGCTCAGAACAGCTAACAGGTGCAAATAAGATACTTTGCAACAATTTTGAGATAAGCAAATAAGTAATTGTAACAATTTAGATATCAGGGCAATTCACCTTCATTAGCAAAACTGTAATAACTGAAAAAAACCACCGATATGTTCAACCTTTCATAAGCTGCCAAATTTTGTAAAATAATTTTTTGTCTCTCTTTTGATTTCCAAAATGTTGGGAGGTATGTTATTGCTACTTTTTATTACTCATCTTTCTATTCAAGCCCTCTCCATTCATATATTAAAACCAGTGAGTGGTTGCTAGGTTAATTGGACCCTAGCAACCAGATTGCTGAAATTGCAAACTGAAGAGCTGCTGAATAAAAAGCTAAATAACTCAAAAACCACAAATAATATTAAATGAAAACCATTTACAAATTGTCTCACAATATCACTTCCTACATTATACTAAAAATAAATTCAAAGGTTAACAGCCCCCTTTATGGGTATTTTTAATAAAATATTTCCTTGTATCCTTTAATAATCTTTGAATTGCCACTAGCTAAGTCTGTAGCAGAAAGCTGGGTATTGTAGATGAAGAACATCTGGAGGAATACAGGATTTACATTGTGTTATAATTCTATACCATTTATGTAATGCCTGAAAGAAAAAAATCATAACCTACAATGTGCATTCTGCTTATTGGTTTACTAATATAAAGACTGCTCATTTTCAGAGGTTCTAATGGGACCAGTTGTAGCTAATAATCTTGTTCACTGTCTGAAATGCACTGTAATTTGCTGCTTGGTATATGTCTACCATTGCGCTTAATACCGTCACAAATACAGTATGGGAACTGTACTTATAATGAGGGAGGAATACTGTATATAGGTCATAAAGCAGCCAAGAACAGCCATGCTATAAGTTCCTATGAATTTACTAAATCCAATTACTTCATATTAACTACATATTGAGTCTCGCTGGGTAATGACTACAAATGACGACTGCAACTCATTACAGCTGCCCAGGGTTTTTAGAAACCTCAGCATTAATGTATTTAAAGCACACAGAATATACAGTATATACCTATTGCAGTTTATTATGCCTGTCATAATGCAGTGTCACACTTGACTTACTCCATCAAGGTCCATGTACTCCTATGTTGGGCTGCAACAAAAAGCTTTAAGAACATCATTGCAACACTATTATATTAAACATTGCATTGCTTGATTAGCATTATGAAAATTGTGATTAAGTTGGCTCATGTGGCCCCTGTACTAATAAATTAATATGTTGAATCCACTGCACTCCTGCAATTTACATGTACTGCATTGGTGATGCTGGTCCTCCTTTGACCTGGCTTGGTGGCCATACACTATTAGAGTCGCTCGTTTGGCCAGATATGCCCACTAACAGCAGGGTGATATCAGGTGAATCTGAACATTCGGCCCTGGGGCCAAACAATTGTATTACAATGCTGCGAATGGGTGCAGACAGGTCGCAGGTTTACACCAATTAGCCGATGCAGTCCTAGATCGCAGAAAAACTTGCCCGATCGATAACTGCCCAATTTTTGGCCTGATATCGATTGGGAGGACCCGTTGGGAGCCCCTACACAAGGCAGATAAGCTGCCAAATCGGTCTAAAGGTCCTATATGGGCATCTTTAATCTGCCTGTGTGTAGCCACCATTAGAAACAGTAAGATTTTAACGGATCCGCACACAAGCTATTTTTCTGCAGTTGGGGAGCTTACCCCTTATTATATTGTTGGTGGTATAATAAAATGGGTAAGCTCCCCAACTGCAGAAAAATATCGTGCGTGCGGATCTGTGAAAATCCCTGTACTAATAAGCCACAATCCTTTGTCAGATGTATTTTATTAATGTTGGTCTATTTTATGGTATAATAATGTATTCCATCTAAAATATATTAAATCTAATGATTAGGTTTGCATCACACATCTCTTTACCTGGATTGCCATCAGCTGTAACATTTGTTCATTAATAGAGAGATAAAGGAATCAGTTGGTTTTATGGAAGAGAATGGTTGGATAGAAGTGTTTGCAGCAGTGTAAGAGTGAAGTCTAAAATGGAGTCCATTAGAGTTTGACTGTACGTGAGAAAAGATGGGGGTGAGTGGCAATTAGTGTGGTTGGGTAAAATTGTGTAAATATCTGTGGCTGAGAGTGTTTGCAGTGAGTCATCTATCCCCTCTCATGACAGTAATAATAATGATCTAATGCTTGATTTCTCCTTCCACTAAATGGTCAGTCAGTGTCACTGCATGTGGGTTTGTGAATATGAATGGGTGTGTGTATGTCATTGTAAAAGGAAGAGAAGTATGTGTAAGAATACAAATGTGTGTAAATGTCTTAGTAAAAGTATCTGTGTCATGTGCAGAAGAGGATCATGCCAGGGGTGTAACTCAACAATGGGGAGAGCGGGCACAAGGCACATATGCTTTTTTGCTTTCCTACCGTCCCGTTTCTACCTCCCAAATCAGCTGGTTGAGGGAACGAGGGAGCTATTAAGTGAGCAGATTGGCTTTCACTTCACAGCCCCCCTCCCAGCTCTTGACCTTGCAGAGTGGTCAGTGGATTGTCTTGGATGCCAGTCTCATTTTGGCCCGGCACTGGTCTTTGTGTTTAATTGTGAAATTAGAAAAAATGGGAGAAACTGTAATGATTGAGTCCTATTAAGTCCTCTGATATAGACATTTATTCCCTACTGTTACTTGACCCTTACACTCAGGACAGGAGGAAATACCATTACATGTAGGATTCTGCCTCACAACTATTTTATTAATTCTTCAAGTCCAACGGATACAGGGCTTTACTTACCTTTGGTATAAGGCTCTATTTTGCGACACCTTGTAAAGAATTATTGCCTAATTTCATGCCACATAAGGAGAAAAAAGTAATAAAATTCGAAAAGAGAACAAATTTGCTAATAAAAACGTGCATGCGGCAGTGTAATATTCTTCATTAGGTTTTTATTGCACTGCAAATCTTAATTGCAATTTGCAAAACTTTAACGCCTGTTTGCGGGTGGTGTCAACTTTTGGGCAAACGTAACAACTTTAAAATAAGTTTTATTACATACACTGCACACTGGAGCAAACTATAAAATTCACAATCACTGTCCTACTGTCGTTTGAGGGACAAAACTGTTCACTTCGTGAACATTTATTTGCATTGCGAACAAGTGGCAAATGATTTTTGCGGTACTGACCAATATTATTCCCCTACACGTCTTTGATGGTGATTACAACTGCTATTTCATATTGATATACATTATAGCTGTGCTCATGAAAATCACATTGACTTTGAGATTGGACCAATTTTTGTTTTCTTTTCAGGCCAGCCCTCCTGTTTTCGCCTAAGAAGGGATGACCTTGTGCCTGCTGGAAGGACCGCTGGTCACTAAAGCATCAGAGAGTTTATTGTATGGTCCCCTTATATATCTACGAATAGTCATAATATCCCCCTTAAAGCAACAGTAGCACCAAACAATGAAAGAGTTTTAAAGTAATGAAAATATCATGTAAAACTGATCTGTTTGCTGCAGAAACACTACAATAATTCATATAAATAAGCTGCTGTGTAGTAATGACTGATATTGAAAAAAGGCTATATGGCACAGGTTAAAAAGTGGATAACAGACAATACCATTTTGCCCCCATTGCTGCACAGCAGCTTATTTATATGAACAATAGTAGTGTTTCTGAAGCAAACGGAGCAGTTTTACCAGTGCAGGGCAACACTGCATTTTTTAATGTTACTGTTCCTTTAAGGAATCGGTCCTGTAGTCCTGCCCTCAAATAGATCATAGAATTCCCTGCATTGGGGCAGAATCAGATAAAGCTATCATGCAGCTAATCAAAGCATCCTACACTGAGAGAAGCATGGAAACATTCACAGATAAGGTTTCATTAAAGCAGACAGGGATAAGGTTCGATTGTTGTCAGTGAGGTTCAATTTCCTATTTTACCTACACCCTGTTATATTAGTTCACCTGCAATTTCAGTGGGCACAGTTCATTATTCATTTTATATACAGATTTCTTTCTTGCGACCTATAAATATTGATGTAAATTATGTTGCCTGGTTTTGATTGATCAGATTTAGTGATGAGCAAAACTCCTGAAAAATTTGTGAAACAGTGAAAAATTTGTGAAAATGCATTATCAATAGGTTTTTTTTTTTTTACGCACGAAAATTTTTCTTACACGTGTGACAATTTTTCTTTGGCGTTTTTGCTTGCAGCAACTTTTTTGTCAGTGACATTTTTGTCTGGGTGACTGTTTGTCCAAATGCATTAAAGTCAATAGGCATTTTTTTGTCACTCTAAATTCATTACAGTCAATGGGCGTTTTTTCTTGTGGCCACTTTTTTATATTGGCGACTTTTTTGTCTCTGCAAAATTTTTTTCCAGCAAATTTTTGCAGCCGTTTTGCAACATAAACAAATCGTAGCTGGTGAAATGCGGAATTTCGCTGCAAACTGAAAAAATTTGATCATCGTTAATCAGATTTAGTTAGATGGGGTAATGACAAGGAATTGTGGCATAGGTCTGGGACAATCACAATGGCCAGCTATGGGTAAGACACCTAGTTATGGAATCATTAATTTTAGTGGATTCTTATCATGCTACTAAAGACAGCATATTCACTATATAGCTTGTTTTAGTGATGTTCACAATCCAATAGTTTTGATGAATTTTTTATGAATAATTTAGATGCATCCACTTTCCTCCACACTCTTCATAATATATTCATTATGTTAAGGTAACAAATGAAATCTATTGTGTTCAGAGCATGAAACGCAGGACTGACTGGTACTACAAAATAATGTTTATTCTTTGGCAGCTTAGTCGCTTGGTCGATTAAACAAAATGAGTCACATAGAAACACCGGCGTATGAAATGAGTTGATATTCTGCATCCAGATTAGGTAATATGATGAATAAGGAAAGAATCAAATAAAAGAGGAGATTTTTCAGACACATGTGCAGGATGACAGGAAGGCGGAAACATCCTATAAATCACAAAGTCTATTGTTTCGCTTAGATGTGACTCTTGCCTTAGCAGTCAGGAAGCATGTCTGAGAAGAATGGAGGCGAATTCTGTAAAAATGTTATTTCCCTCTTCCATGAAATCCATTGTCATCTTGAGTGCGCTGAGAATAAAAGGAGGAAAGGGACAGGCCGAGACAGCCGACTCCTTTCTCCGCTATCCTAATAGAGATGGGCACTGGATGTTTCTTAAAAGAACAAAAAGGTTGCTGTCCCTGGAGTTGCTCAGTGAGGACATCAATAACAATGCATTCAGAATCAGCACAACTGCTGAGAGCAGCATTCACATGCTGAAACCATCAGAGAATTCTGCAACACATTTGCTAAGCACAGCGAGTGAATTATTGCCATGTATTACAGTTTCCCATTGCTCTTAAACCCAGCCATCTTTTACAGATATCTCACTTAAAAGACAATTGTCATGTGGATTAATCATGAGACTAGATTAACACAGATTCATCCTGAGACCAGTGGTACAATTAGAAGTTACTGAGCTATATTTAATTATTAATACTGCTATCCCATCCCCTTTTTAACATCATATTAACACAGGATTTCCAGGTGGTCATCCCCTTTCATTTCCAAGTGATTTCCCGATCCTCTTGTACTGGCGAATTTTTGTCAATCAGCTATTTTAGAGTAAAGGTGGCCATACACAGGGAGATGTCGCCAAACGAGCAGAACTCTCCCCGATATACCCACATTGAGGTGGGCGATATCGGGCTGATCCAATCGTGGGCCCTATGGGCGGTCGGTTCATGGGTCCGAATGAACTAACGGATGCGGAAGCAATCCGACAGGATTTTTTACCCTGTCTGATCGTCGTCAGGCCAATAAGCTGCCGATTTGATCTGTCTGCAGCTTTTATCAGCCCGTGTATGTGGGCCATTAGTCATTGGATTATGTGACTTCCCCATGTAGAGTAAACTCTTAAGGTGGCCATACATCGGCCGATAACAGCTGCCCATGCCCATGCATGGGGCCCTCCAACGGGATTCCGCGGTCGATATCTGCCCGAAAGTTGGCCAGATGTTGATCGGGCAGGGTTAAAAATTCTGTTGGATCATGGCCGCATCTGTTTGTTGATGCGGTCATCTGATCCTACATTATGATCCAATCATTGGGCCCTAGGGCCCACAATAGGATCAGCCCGATATCACCAACCTCAATGTGGGCATATCAGGGAGAGATCCACTCTTTTGGCAAAATTGCCAAATGAGCAGATCTCTACGTGTATGGACACCTTTGCAGACTGAACCCTGTAAATTAATGGATTTGTTACAGCATCAGGCCAAGCTGGGCAGACGCCCTAGGGAACCCAGCTGGCCACATCTACCCCCAACTCACAAACGTGTGTGTGCGAGCAAATGGACATGCAAATACGCAAGTGAACAGGCAAACGAGAACTTGAGGTTGAACTTGATAGACGTGTATCTTTTTTTAACCTAACTTACTATGTTACTATGTATGAACGGACACGCAGGCATGCACAAACCCCCCTCTTGTCTTGCCGATGGGGGGGTGGGAGAGAGAAAACTTACAGGTGGTAAGGAACAAAAGAGCTCATATTAGGGGTAGGCTAGACATGAGGTAGAAATGGCACCCACACCATTGTGCCTTAGGCATGTGCCTCTTCTGCCTACCCCTATTACCGGCCCTGGTTGTTTACCTTTAAGATGACTTGCTAGGCATCTGAATGGGAAATAATAAATGCAAAGCAATATTTATATATATATATATATATATAGCTGTCCCTCTTATAGACTTCTATGTAGCACTACCTCTCCAAAGCATCTCACCTTGGCAGAATGGAAGTTAAATAGCCGACACAATGCAAAACCTTTACTAATACCCAAGGTGAGGTAATAAGACAATATATTTTCCAGTGGTGGCCTGCTCAGTTAAGGATGCTCACAGGGGTCCACCCACTGGAATCATAATCATCTCCTCTGTTCCAGCAATATCATCATTTGGACAGGGCTCTGACTTTAGGTATATTAGCTGGAGGGATATTAGCCCCATCCAGTATGGATTAAAGTTCAAGGTTTTAGGTCTGGAAAGGGCCCTCTCTCTTAGGTGGCCTGCTAAATGTGGCTTCTACGGGGGGTTCTATCACCTCTTCTTGTTTCGTCCAATTTGTGCTTCCCTGATCCACATTCATCAGGCCGCAGGACAGTGTTTTTGTTCTCTAGCCATTGCCACTCAATGAAGACATCACTGCTTGCAGGAGTTGCGATGAAGAGAAGAACCCAAAGCATACTGTTAAGTTATTCTCTTTCAAGGTAATGTACCATATAGTTTTAAAACTCTCCTTTTCAAAAAATTTTCAGGCAAAAACTATTTCATGGTAGAGCCCTTTAAGTGTATTTCGGAAAGTAAGACTACTGATTAGAAAAGTAAAGAATAAAGATAATTATCTCAGAGTTTCAATACATATATTTGAAATTACTGAAAAATTCTAACATTGCATGCCCCTTAAACATATATGAGAATAAATGATAAGATATTAGCTGTGCGAACACAAAATTTTCCCCTCGCCTGCAAAGCAGTCAGTGCTTTCTGATAAACATTATTAGAATGAATTTGTTTGGTTTCTGTATTTTTTTAAGCCAGATAAAAGGACCCATGCATTAAATAAAATGTATTGATACCAAGAAACCAAGAGGAATACGGAAAATCCAGGTAATGCGAGTATTGCCTTCCAGTGTAAACAATATATACATGTTTAATCTACTTAGAGAAGTAATAATAATATCACTGCACATTAATCATATTACAGACTGGCATCAAATATTGACCTTAAGGTACGATTGCTTCAACAATACAGGTAAATAGTTGATGTTAGACCTGCACTGCAAACATACACTAAAAAGATGATAATAAACCCTATTGCTGTCATCTATGTTTAGTTATCTTATTGCAAAACTGAAAGATAGAGAATACATTTCTTTCACTCATAAGTAAACGAATCAGGTAGTTATTGGCAAATATCTGGGCAAGTGAATGACACCAATTCTGTTAAGATTTTAGGCACATGGGGCACTTGGTTGGCCAAGGGAATTCACGTGGGCGCATTATCACCTGCTGCAATTAGTGATATCATATGTTTTACATTCACCCCTATACGTATTCAGTCCTTTTTTTTTTTTTTATTTGTAAGTAATGACTACATGTAAGGTACAGATAAGGGTTCTTTCCATAATCTGAATGATCATTCTTTAAGTCTACTAAAAATAATTTAAACATTAATAAAACCAAAATGGATTGTTTTGTCTTTAGTAAGGATTAATTATATCTTAGCTGGGATCAAGTACAGGTATAGGACCTGTTATCCAGAATGCTCGGGACCTGGAATCTTTCTATAATTTGTATCTTCATAGCTTAAGTCTACTAGAAAATCATACAAACATTGAATAAACCCAATAGGCTGGCTTTGCTTCCAATGAGGATTAATTATATCTTAGTTTGTATCAAGCACAAGGTACTGTTTTATTATTACAGAGAAAAAGGAAATCATTTTTAAAAATGTGAATTTTTTTGATAAAATGGAGTCTATGGGGTAAATTTATCAAAGACTGAATTTCCGCCACTAGAGTGAAATTCCACAGCTCTCAATTAATTTTGACAGGCGTATTTATCAATGGGTGAAAGTGAAAGTTCACCCTTTGATAAATACGCCTATACAAATCCCATAGAAATTAATAGAGAGTGGCGGAATTTCACTCTAGTGGCGGAACTTCACTATTAACTTCACTCTTTGAATAATATACCCCTATGGGAGATGGCTTTTTCCGTAATTGAGAGCTTTCTGGATAAAGGGTTTCCGGATAATGTATTCCATACCTGTGCAAGGTACGGTTTTATTATTACAGAGAAACAGAAAATCTTTTTTAAAAAATTTTTAAAAATTTGAATTATCGGGAAGAGGCTTTCCGATAATTCAGAGCTTTTTGGATATCAGGTTTCTAGATAACAGATCCTATACTAGATTTGATAGTTGAGGGCCCATACTGTCAGTACCCATTGTCTCTGTATAATGGGACAGGGATACTATTACCATTTATCTCTCTCTATACAATGCAGATGCCAATTTCCGAATTATATTCTAGTCCATTACAAATAGCCCTTTAATGTGCTGGGGATGCCGTCATCAATTTCAGATTTTTCTGGACCCCAAATTTTACATATACACAGGAATGTAAGGAAAATGCAATCAGTCACCTACATATACAGCAGTGCACATAAGAATCAATATCAATACAAATACAGCTTAAATGTGTCTGTAACAGGAGGGAATTAAAATGTTCTGTATTTTCATACAGAGTGTTTCCGATTGGAGGTCCATCTGTCACCATTATGTGGGCTGTAGGCTTTCCTATAGTTTACTTTAGGAAGCGGTGAAGAGGTTGATAGTGGCATTTTAACCACGGCTGTTTTCCCCTAATTACAGTGATGGTTGAAACACCCTGTGCTCCATCGGCTTTACTGGGCCGTTTTCTAAAACACGTTAACATTATGCACCAAAACAAACATATAGTTTTTCTGTGAAGATGAAAAACCATACAAACCTCAGACAAATTAGTCCCAGCCCTATAATTCTAGGTGTAGAGTGATGCAAAATGCAAGTTATTTGCTCAGTACACTTGAAAAGTCCATGCCATGACCAAAGAAGATTAGCAGCAAGCAGGGTGTAACTCTTCTTAGATATTTTCTTTTAAATGGCACACAGTGAAAAGATACTACTTGATAACTTTTAATATATGTATAATGCAATAAAGACACACCGGTAAAGACATTAATTATCTTAAAGTCACGATTATCAATGTGCAGGCACATATGTCATAGCTCATTTAAAAGCTCTCCAAGGATCACAAGCAGCTGTTGTTTGTAACTTAGCAATTAATCACTATAGTTCCCATCTCAGTCTTCCTCCAGTGGAAAGTCACTATAAGTCATTTAGAAAGAAACTCATCAGGAGTTTCATTAAGGCTTAAAGAACAAAAAAGTTCCAAGTTTTTGGATGCAGAATGGCGATCGTCTTTTTCAACCCATGTTTTTTTTATAAATATATCTCATAGCAATTAAACAAAAGAGTTTACTCTTTATAGTGTTTCTCCAACAGTCATGTGATAATGACGATCTGCAAAAAGGTAAAGAGTGAAAGTTGAATGGCCTCTTTCCTAAACTCTGGATTCTCCTTCATCTCATGTTCATAGGTATGGTATTCAGTTTATATGGTCACTCTCTCATTTAGATACCCTTTCCGGTGACAATTTCTATTTTGGCTGCAGTTTTGGCCAGTGTATTACATCATTTTTGTTTTGCAATTACTTTGGGGCTCCGGGGTGCTGTGGTCTTTTCTGTTTTTGTTGTCACCAGCCTGTTTCTAAACTACATATTTAAGATGCAATTTGCTAAATTGTGTCTAGTCATCTGCTACCTGGAGCAGCCAATCTCCAGGAGATACACCTGATGCTGTTGCAAATGCTGGGACCATAACAAGCTAGAGTCTCTATTGTGGATGGTCTTTGGTGAATACCAGGGCAATTCTGGTTTATACTGTCATACATTTTCTCTTCAGTACTTGGTTACCAACCCTCTTCCAGACTGACATCTATTACTTTGGATGATCAAGAAAATCTGAGAAGCAGTTGGACAACTCAGCAAATGGGAAGCCATCTGTCAAGGTTGTATTTCCCCTTCTCACTTTTTGAGACAATTGCCCATTGCGACCACTAATTAATCATTAAAGGGGTTGTTCACCTTCATGTTAACTTTTAGTATAATATAGAGAGTGATATTCTGAGACAATTTGCAATTGGTTTTAATTATACAGTATATTATTTGTGTTTTTTGAGTTATTTCGCTTTTTATTCAGCAGCTCTTCGGTTTGTAATTTGTTTTGCAATCTGGTTATTAGGGTCCAAATTATCTTAACAACCATGCAATGACATGAATAAAAACTGGTATATGAACAGGAGAGGCCTAAATAGAAAGACGAGTAATAAAAAGCAGCAATAACAATACATTTGTAGCCTTACAGAGCATTTGTTTTTTTAGATGGGGTCAATGACGCCCATTTGAAAGCTGGAAAGTCAGAAGAAGAAGGCAAATAATTAAAAAACTATTTAAAAAAATAATGAAGACCAGTTGAAAATATGCTTAGAATTGGCCATTCTTTAATTAACCCTCGATATTTGACTGGGAATGAAAATCCTTCGACTTCGAAATCGAAGTCGAAGGATTTTGCGCAAATACTGCGATCGAACGATCGAAGGAATAATCGTTCGATCGAACGATTAAATCCTTCGAATCGAACGATTCGAAGGATTTTAATCCAATGATCAAAGGATTATTCTTCTACCAAAAAAATTTAGCCAAGCCTATGGGGACCTTCCCCATAGGCTAACATTGGGTTCGGTAGCTTTTAGGCGGCGAACTAGGGGGTCGAAGTTCTTTCTTAAAGAGACAGTACTTCGACTATCGAATGGTCGAATAGTCGAACGATTTTTAGTTCGAATCCTTCGATTCGAAATCGTGGTCGTAGTCGGTCGAAGTAGCCCATTTGATGGTCGAAGTAGCCCAAAAAACACTTCGAATTTTGAAGTTTTTTTACTTCGAATCCTTCACTCGAAGTTAATGAATTGGCCCCTAAAAGTTAACTCAAAGGTGAACCACCCTTTTAATTCCCCTACCGGCTGTTTTGAAGAGGATGGTATTTGTTTAGGTGTATTGATCCTCAATGATAACTGCAGCCATAGCCATGATGTCTACCTTTACTGCAGGATCAATTAAGGAAGGCCCTATTTAACCCTTGTATCAGTTAGTGTTTGTATATACAGTAATTTGTATTTTGATGTATTCACTTTTCTAATGTACAGCGTGGAGACATATAATTTATTATTATTAATCATTTTGTTATTCATTTGGAGACCTTGCTCGAACCAAAAAGTTTTGTATAGATAGCATACACATAGTAAGTTAGGTTGAAAAAAAACTCACGTCCATCAAGTTCAAACTTTTAACTCTATTTTAATCTGCCTAACTGCTAGTTGATCCAGAAGAAGGCAATTGGACTAGTCCCTGGATCAAAATGTGTGTTGATCCAATGTAAAAATGCACTATTGTTCCAGCTAATGTACTAAATATGCTGAATATATGGCAAATTTTGCTTCACCATATTTATATTAGCCAAAATAAAGCAAAACTGCATGCACTTTTCAAGCACAAAGCCCTTTAGCCACCCCCATGAATACAATGTTTTCTGTGCAAGGGGCAGCATGTAGGCACACCCCACTAACTTGAATATGTTTTAGACAAACACTGATCTTTGCACCTCTAACAATATTTTTTATCAAGCAAAAGGTGCAATGCTCAGACTGACCTGGTGGAAAAGTGCTTCCCGAATGAACAATAAGTTTGCTCTTTTGTAACTTAGTCCTCTTGTACTTCTTCCCTAGGTCTACAAATCAGGGGTAGAAAGTATAATGCAGCTGCAATGGTTCAGCCCATGCATCTCCCATAATCCAATATAATGATGAACTGCATAAAATGACACAAGACTTGAACCAGGAGATGGTGTGTTTATGTCACATACAAGCCGGGTAATTTTTTGTTGTAGTTGTTGGGGGATGCTGCACAAATACAATTCTGGCATAAATATTTAAGATTAGCAGTCTGTAAGTAGAACCGTTAGTTTTACTATATATTTAGGCTGCAGTATACCAATACAAACCAGAAAATAAATATTCTTGCATGCTGCTTGCTGTATTTTAACAAGGATATTATGGTAGCAGGGTACTACCATGGACCGTAACACAAGGAAATTCGTCTCAAAGGATTTACAGATAGGGACCTATTTATTTTTTTTTTTTAAGTTTTTTTGATCGAAGAATATTCATTCGATCGTTGGATTAAAATCCTTCGAATCATTTGAGTCGAAGGATTTAATCGTTCGATCGAATGAATAATCGTTCGATCGATCGCATTTCCTGCGCTAAATCCTTCGAATTCGATATTCTAATTCGAAGGATTTAAATTCCTAGTCGAATATCGAGGGTTAATTAACCCTCGATATTCGACCCTTAGTGAATCGGCCCCTAAGACTAGTGTTTTTTAAAAATTCCTGTAAAACTCGATGATTTATAGAATGTAAAAACCGTGAAGAACTCTAATGCAAAACTTCAGCAAGTTAAAGCAGTCAAGGTCATGTACAAGGCAATGGGAGCTTCACTGATCCTTTTGGGCTTTTTTTTCCATTTGGACTTTTAGAGGTTTTTGGATTTTTTCCCTATTAATTGCACGAAAAACTGGAATATTTAGAGCTTTTTGAGAAATTCGAATTTTTTTTTGCTTGTTGTTCAAATATTTTGCTTTATTCATACTTTTTATAATCTGATCTTTTAATAAATGACTAGGCATGATTTTAGAGAAATAGAATTTAATTGCAGTTTAAAAAAATCCACTAAAATCCAAATGTTGATAAACGGACCTCTAAGGGAATCCAATTCATTAGAAATATTTATTTTATAGGTTATTATGCATGGATATTGTGACTTACTAACACTGAATCTTAACAATAAGGAATGTATCTGAGTTAATAGCTGACTCCAAGAAATATATTTCACGATATAGTAAAAAAAAAATTTTTTTTTTGTGACTCAATCTAGGTGACAATTCTGGCTTCACCAGCCCTTTATCAAGAGGCTTAAAAAATGGCTGGTGGAAATGTCGCCTAGCTTGAGGCACAAGTTAATCAAATTCTTTCACTATTTCGGAATTCTGCTGAAATATATTTCTTAGAGAGTACTTTGAACCTCAGCAGACAGAGTTACAGTCAGCACCCAATGCTACAAAAAGCTGTAAGAGTGTTTGTGTAGCACTACTTCATATTCTTGTGAGCTAATAGTTGAGCAACACATATGCTGTTACCCCAGTAACTATTACGATTAACTTCATATAGACTGAGCGGAATATTTCTGTTACATTGTTATATTATAATTATTTTTATCTTGGAATTAATTCAGTGGAAGACAATTTGTACAAATATTTTCATATTTCATATTGTTTTGGCATCTCAAGAATGTAAATAACATTTGTATTTGTGTTCCAACACAGAGGAGGGTGGTTATTTTATCTTGTAGAATATGTTTCTGCCAGCTCTCATTTGTGAGTCATTAATTAGAACACCTCACTAGACAACAGTATGAGATTATCCTAAAAGCAATGCGTCAGAGCTTCCTGATGTAAGACTCTCCAAAGACAACACAGGTCAAACAGAAGGCTTGTGTTTTCATATCAGGAGGGATGATTCTCTGTTCTTCCAAGTTTTCTTTAGAGGATTCTGGCTGCTTTCCAAGGTGACGCATCTGTTAAGCAATGGCTGCTCTTAGTGAGAGTCTAATGACGGCAATAGCTCAGTAGATATTTAACATGCAAGAAAGGTCTTGACATGCCATACGCTGAGAGGATTCTGAAGCCTTAAATCTCTGTTACACACTGGAAAATGTTTTAAAGGGGAAATATATACTTGCGTTCAACAAGTCCAAATAATAATTCTTCGGTTGAAAATATATTATGCCTTTCAACACATTAAAAATAGTTACAGTATACCATAACTTCAATTTGCTCTTACACAAAATATATAATTGTACTATATACACTCAGTTAAAAATCCATGGTTCTCCAGAGCAATCATGAGTGGAGGAAGAGATGTTCAAACAGATTCTCCCTCCCAGAAAATCTCTTCATACTACTGTATTTAAAGGAATCCTGTCATCGGAAAAGATGTTTTTTTCAAAACGCATCAGTTAATAGTGCTACTCCAGCAGAATTCTGCACTGAAATCCATTTCTCAAAAGAGCAAACAGATTTTTTTATATTCAATTTTGAAATCTGACATGGGGCTAGACATTTTGTCAATTTCCCATCTGCCCCTGGTCATGTGACTTGTGCCTGCACTTTAGGAGAGAAATGCTTTCCGGCAGGCTGCTGTTTTTCCTTCTCAATGTAACGGAATGTGTCTCAGTGGGACATGGGTTTTTACTATTGAGTGCTGTTCTTAGATCTATCAGGCAGCTGTTATCTTGTGTTGTTTTGAGGGGGTGATACCACTCTAACTTGCAGTACAGCAGCAAAGAGTGATTGAAGTTTATCAGAGCACAAGTCACATGACTTGGGGCAGCTGGGAAATTGACAATATGTCTAGCCCCATGTCAGATTTCAAAATTGAATATAAAAAAATCTATTTGCTCTTTTAAGAAATGCAGAATTCTGCTGGAGCAGCAATATTAACTGATTCATTTTGAAAAAAAATTTTTTCCCATGATAGTATCCCTTTAACGATTCCTTACTTATTCAGTTTGCCACAGTTTTAAGCAACTATTGTCCTTGCACTGTAATCAGATGCACTTCAGAATTCACACTTATATCAGTGGGAAACTATTCATGGAGGGTAAAAGTTGGGACCTTTCCCTGTCTTTTAATAAAACTAATATAATGACTGCAAACAACTCCTTGGACATTTTCATTACTTTATTTGCCCACTTCTATATCCATATATAATACACAAAAATCCATGAATAACCTGTAAATTATATCCTTATAAACGGTGAGTTCTGATGTCATCAGTTATAAACGGTGAGTTGTGATGTAATTTCTGTCACATGACTCACTGAAATTTGTGCATTATAATAAATAAAGTACCCCCAGTTGCAAAATATGAGGATATTAGAAGTTACCTCGGAGTTCCATGACCTGTATAAAAACACGAGGCCTTCGGCCTCGTGTTTTTATATGGTCATGAAACTCCTCGGTAACTTATAATATCCTTATATTTTACAAGAGGGGGTACTTTATTCACTATATATTTACCCTTCTTCTTGTACTCTTTGGTGTAATTTTGAGCGTTCATCAATATGTTCATCTCTCAACTCAACTCATCTCTCTTAGAGTTTGCGCGACTATTTGGTCCAAATGCATTAAAGTCAATGGGCGTCCGAATAATTTTGATGCGCAACAATTTTTATGCACGCACCAATTTAGCTGCGTGCCAATTTTTTTTTTGATGCAGCGGATTTTATACTGACGCCGCAGTTTTGCAAATTAATTTGCTTGCAGCAAATCGCCACCGATTCGTGTCTGGCAAATTTATTCACCAATCACTACTCTCCATCCCTCCCTAAAGTGTATTTACTGTACTACATTCCCCATTTTTCATCCACCTTCACTTCCCTTCAGTGTGTTTATGATTTTTACTCCTTTCCCCACACTCACAGTCTGTTTAGTGTATTTACCCAGAATCTCCTCTTCCTTACTTCATCTTATTGGATTTGGATACTGGCTGAGGATGACTGAACTAGACTGAGGTGTACCTTGATGTGGTATGGACCAAGTTTGCAACTAAAAACAAAATGGAAAAAGAATGTACTTCCATTATAGTTTATATATCCAGTAGGCAAATTTTGCTATCAATACGGATCGATACAGCTTAGTTATCATCAAGTAACATTGTTACATAGTAAGTTAGGTTTAAAAAAGACACATGTCCATCAAGTTCAACTTTGAACTCTATCATCTCACCATCTGAAGCCTCTCCAATTTGCCTCAGAGGGGGAAAAAATTCCTTCCTGACTCGAAAATGGACTAGTCCCTGGATCAACTTGTACTATGAGCTATCTTCCATAAGCCTGTATTCCCTCACTTGCTAAAAAAGCCATCCAACCTCTTCTTAAAGCTATCTATATAGCCCCTTCTTAAAGCTATCTAAGGTATGAGCCAGTACAACTGATTCAGGGAGAGAATTCCACATCTTCACAGCTCTCACTGTAAAAAACCCCTTCCGAATCTCTTTTCTTCTAATCAGAATGGGTGACCTTGTGTCCGCTGGAAAGAACCACTGGTAAAAAATTGAGAAATTATTATATGATCCCCTTATATATTTATACATAATTATCATATCTCACCTTAAGAGCCTCTTCTCCAGCATGAACATCCCCAATTTGGCTAGTCTTACCTCATAGCTAAGATTTTCCATACCTTTTACCAGCTTAGTTGCCCTTCTCTTCACACTCTCTAATTCAATAATGTCCTGTTTGAGCACTGGAGACCACAACTGTATGGCATATTCTAGATGGGGCCTTACCAGTGCTCTATACAGTGGAAGAATGACCCCCTCCTCCCGTGACTCTATGCCTCTTTTAATACAATTAAGACCTTATTTGCCCTTGATGCTGCTGAATGGCATTGCTTGCTATAACCAGGACTCCAAGGTGCTTTTCCATAGTGGATTTGCCTAGTGCAGTCCAATTAAGGGTATAAGTGGCTTAGATATTTTTACATCCCAGGTGCATGACTTTACATTTGTCAACATTGAATCTCATCTGCCACTTAGCTGCCCAGATTGCCAGTTTGTCAAGATCATGTTGCAAGGATGCCACATCCTGGATGGAATTAATTGGGCTGGATAGTTTTATGTGATCTGCAAACACTGATACATTACTTACAATACCCTTCCCTAAGTCATTAATGAACAAGTTAAATAAAAGTGGACCCAATATCAAGCCCTGGAGGACCCCACTAAGAACCTTACTTCAAGCAGAGAATGTACCATTAACAACCACCCTCTGTACCTGATCCTGTAGCCAGTTTCCTATCCATGTGCAAAGCAGTTGCTTGTTGGGCACGATATCAAACGCTTTGGGAAAATCCAAATAGATCGCATCTACTGCCCCCCACTGTTGAGCAATCAAATTCGTCTGACATGACCTAACTTCATAAAGCCATGCTGATTGCTGCTCATAATACCATTCACTAGGACAACATTTTGAATGTGATCCCTTTAACAAGCCTTCATATAATTTGCCCACCACAGATGTCAAACTTACTGGCCTATAATTGCCAGGCTGCGATTGTAATCTCAGTACTAGGTACTATATTATGATTATACTAAAAAAGGAAACATTTTTTAGGAAATTGAATTATTTGCTTAAAGTAGACTTTATGGAAAATGAGCTTTCGTAATTCAGAACTTCCTGGATATTGGGTTTATGGATAAGGAATCCTATAACTGTACTTTAATTAGAGTGCTTCTACAATTCCTTTGTTGTTTTTTTATTGTATATTCACCTTAGCTTGACCTTAATGATGGGCTTCTTCCTCCCACTAATATAAACCAGTCAATCCGTCTTTTGTTTTCCAATCTACATTCCTTGCACATCAAGCTAAAGACTCACACCACTCAGTAGCTGCTCCAGAGGTATCGTACTTCAAATGACTCCTGTAAAACCTGGAGATAAGCCAGAATTGTATAAAAGCTCCTAATGTTCCCCTTGACTTCAAGGGTTTACACTTTTTGTGTTTCTTTTCTGTATGTGAAAACATTGGCAAATCCTAATCATACATTTTCTGTTAGATTGCAGGATCCGCAGCACATGTCTCTTTGGCAAGTTTTTCCTGTTTACCCATTTTCTGCTTTGTGATAATTTTCAGGTTTGACGTTTGTCCATCTTATGGTTCTTTTAAAAAAAAGCAAACTTTTTGTATTAGTTTCTGTAATTTCACTTGAAAACATGCTTAGATCCAAACTGTTTTTCAGGACTACTAAACTATGCACCACGTGGATCCTAATTAATTTTAATCATAAATATATTTTGAGTGTTTTAATGTTAATGCACATGGGTGACCATAGCATCAGAATAAATAAAGGCAAAGCAAACACTATGCGTAAGGGTCAGGCCACACTGGCTGTTTTGGGGAGATTTGGCTGTCTGGCGACTAATTGCCTCGTTTTTGCAGTGACCAATCTCCCCAAACGCCTAACCTCACTCTGCACCGGCTAAAATGAAACAATGCCGGCGCTAATCACACACGGCGATTCGTTTTCCATAGTCACCCGAACTTGCCTCGTGACCCTCAAGAAAGATAATTATAGTAGAGGTGACAATGCTAATATTTGCACAAAAGGAATGTTACAAATGTTTTTTAAAATGGATTTTCCTGGCATGTTAGATGTTGGTACAGAACAAAATGTGAACTTACAAAATCTTTTCTAATGGAATGCTCTGTAGGCATATAATGGAATCTAATTTACATCAGTGTGGGGGATCTCCGATTGGCTATGGACGTCACGTGTCACATAATCCGGGTTCCCGGCCAAGGAGTCACTTTATACATGTAATATCATGTATATAATGGAATCTATATGCAAAATCCCAGAGAGGGGACGTGTACTGTAGATCAGTCATTAGACCAAAGTGAGCTGTAAACTGCTTACTTCCCATCCCAACTTCTCCCATACACACAAATACATACAAATGGTTTACCAGCAGCAGCAAACTTTAGTGACCTAGAAAACAAATGTTTACCCATGTGATTCATTCTATATATTCTGAACTATGAAGCAGGGTGTTATCAGAATAAAACCTACTCCTTCAAAAAAATGAGAATTCTGCATCTATTATTTATAGCTTACACACAAAGCACATGTCACAATAGCCTTCTACATTATGATCTTGTTACCTAAGGAATCTGATGGTGGCACATACTTATACAGACAATGCAGTGTGTACTCGTATCATACAGTGCAAACAGCGAATTCATTCATTACATTGAAAGGGCTTATGGATAAGCTGTGGATAGAACAGAAACCTAATATAAAGTTTCTCCTTTAATGAGTTCCCATACAAAGCTAAAGAAGAGAATGAAGCAGTGTCATGTGTAGTATATACTGTATGTAAATAGATTATATCTGTATACCATATAGATTAACTCACATGTTTAAATATATGTAGTGATGGGCGAATTTATTCGCCAGGGGCGAGAGAACAAGGAACAAGGGAACTTGCGAGTTTCTCCACCGGCAAATAAATTGCAGTGAAAATTAGATGTCGAAGATCTGTCAATTCCGTCGATTCCAATGCCAGCGTCAGTTAATGGATGCCCATTGACTTTAATGTGTGACAAATGTAAATTTTGACGACCGCGAATTGACGCCAGTGTCAAAATTTCATATTGCGCCCATTTCGTGAATTTTGGGGGAAAATCGAGCATTTTGTGGCACTAAATATATGTACATTAAAATATACTTGTATTGGACCTGTTATCCAGAATGTTCGGCACCCGGGTTTTCTGAATAAGGGATTCTTCTGTAATTTGGACCTCTACACTTTAAGCCTACTAGAAAATAATGAAACCATTAATTAAGCCCAATACGATTGTTTTGCCTGCAATAAGAATTGCTTTCTGGATAAGAGATTTAATGATACCGGATCCCATACCTTTTCTTGGAAATCTAGAACTTCTTGGAGAATATATGTTGTATTATATCCTTGCTTGCTCGTTCCTCCCTGCTTTCCCAATATTTCTCTAACTTGCTCGTGACCAGAAAGCATTGAGTCCACAAGAAAACAGATTGTATCATCATCAGGGGTTCGTATTGCTAATGAGGCCATAACATACTGTTAATAATAATGCAACCAGATGGTGTTCTTTTCTTTAGTGTCTTGTCTGATCCCACTGACTGATCATATAATGATATTGAGTAGGAGGGTTGTGCTCAGGGGACTCTTGGATCTCTAATGATATATTCTAGACTTTGTCACCTTTCACCTTTCTTAGCCAGAGCAGTGGTCATAATGCACTGGCCAGATGTCAGCCACTTCCATTATTAAATATGCTTTCTATCCCATATTCATTTTAAACATCTTCATAACATGAATACCATATTCAATAAATAATAAAATCAAAGCACACCGATGCCATTAAAGCATATACACGGCATTAGCACATGATAGAGGACTAGTTTATAGCACTGGCCCCTGTTTCTGTTATTATGTCAATAAAATAGAAATGATTTTATGAGTAAATGTCTGGACTGACTGTGTGTTGTCAGGGTGCAATTCCTCCTCTTATACAAACAATGGAATGGCAGCACCTGCACTGCTTGCTAATTATGATTCTGAACAATTGATACAGATTAATGAGCAATGAACGGGATGTGTATTGCCACATACAGCTCAGCTCACTTCAATTCCGAACAGTCTTACTCATACCTTACACGTAATATACTTATAATATTTCACAAGTATTTAATATTGCAACACATTTTCATTCCCTGAGAAGATTACAAGCCTATGTGCTTTTTGTAGGGAGTGACCGTTTGTTCCTCTAGGTCACACCACTCATCAAGTGTACTCGATTAAAAAGGAAGGAGTACCAGGCGCTAGAACAAGGAGACTAAGCAAGGTTATTGAGGTGGAGCAAACTTTTCCTTCTGCTACTTTATCTGAAAAGTTACGTGAGAAGAAAAGCCTCATTGTTTTTAAGAACTCACTTTCCCTGACAAATTGTATAATCTCAATCAAGAAGACAAGGGAATTGGAGCACAAAGCCAAATCTGACCGTGGTAATATGTTACTGAAACAGATCCCTGGCAGTGTGTAGGATGCTTACCGATAATATTGTTCTATTAGTATGTTTTGTTTGTGAGAATGCTGAAAGGCATAGAGGGTGAGGAGGAGGAGATGAAAGAATAATAGAAATCTAGAGGGCAGGGCAGCTTGAACACACAGGGAGAGAGAGAGAGAGAACAAGAGTACCCAGATAGTATTAACAAGAGTATATAATAAGAGCACTAAGGGGCAAAAGAGTTCTCATTACGCAAGTGCTTTTTCCATGGTCTGCACCTCCAATGTGGAAGGTGGCCAAGATGCAGGCCTACTTATTGTGACACCTGACAGGTAAAAACTATACCCCCAACAATGCAGGTCTCTATATAATAAATAATATATTGCATAAAACAGCTCAGGTTTAAAACCCTGCTTCATGTAAATACACCTTTTTCATGATAACATACTTTTTTTTAGTAGCATGTGCCATTCGGATTGTAGGATTCACGGTGCACACAAAAAAACTATACATGTTAGGTCACATGAGCCAATTAACAGACAGAGTTGTATCCTTTGCTTCCACACTTCTTCCTGTTACAGTTGCATTATTTCTGCCTAAAACCATGTGTGCGTTATGAGGATTGTCTGGTGAATAAAGATGTTTTAATCACACAGCTGTCTGCTGTTCCGTTAAGTGCGCTCTGCAAGGAATCATGTTCACTGTGAAGTCTCCCCAAACTGTGGGTTCGGGGTGCTGCACCCGGACCAGAAACGTGTAGCGGTGAGTGACCTGTTAACATCAAAACGGTGAAGTTAAATTTTAAGCGAAAGGGCAGCTGCACCTGGGCCCACTCACTCACAGTGTGAGCGTCGCATGATATATGCCTGTTTATCTTAAAGGGCTTGGAATGTAGTAGGGTAAGAGCGCTCCCTAATTGGTATATTGGATATTTTAGTTGGATTATTTCTGGTCAGGTGATCTCTGAGGCAGCACACAGACCATCACTTAATGGTGGTTCAAGGCAAGAGATGTACAAGGGCAATATTTACTTCAATATATATACCAGTTTGGTAAGATTCTTTAATATGTCACTTGATATGTTATAAAATATTTGTTGCGTTAGTATCCATATTCATATTCAATGAATTTGTATTATCAGTTGATCAAGCTTTTACAGTTGTTAGGGGGGTTAAGTAATATAAAGCAGATTTACCAAAGTTTATCACCTGTAGCAACCAATCAGCAGGTAGCATTTCCTGGTCATCTGTATAAAAGCAAACCTCTTTATTGGTTGCCATGGGTTACTGCACCCTGGAAAACTTTGCACCTTATATATTGGGGGTTGTCTTTGTGTTATAACTGCTCAAATAAAATATGTTCCTTATAATGTTAGAAGCATTTACCTGTAGATTCTTTTTGCTTTTTATCATTTCTGACCTATTCACTGTTATAGTGCGTAATCAATTTGCACCCCAATTTTTTTTTTCTTGGCTCATATTTATATTTGAGAAATATTTATTTCCCCTTTAGCAAACATTTTTAAAAGCAGTATGCCTCTTTCTATTCCGATTTTTCATTTTTTAACAAACTATACATTTACATGCATAATAAACACAAAAAAAAGGATTGCTCTTATATGCTTTATATTTGCTTTATGTTTGCATCTTGTTTGGATTATTTATAGGTAGAGTTTTTCCATATCCTTTTCAATCTTCCCTAGTGCCAGCAGTCACGCTATGTAAATAACTTCATGAGGGGGCAGCATTACTCATATATACAGTATCAATAAACATTCATTAATCAATGTCCCCTTTCTTTAACCCTCTGTTTGACACAGCACATTTCTCCATAGGGTTACATGGAAACATAATCCACAGACAAGCTACTATAATAAGACTATAATGAGAACAAGGAAATCAGGGTTATAATAGACACAAGAACAAAATGATTGAGGACAGGAGGCTTGTTAATTAAAAAACATTAATGGGGGAATGTAATAAAAAAACGTTATGCCTTTGAACAAACAAACAAATTGTCCCTTGAGTGAATCTAATACAGCTTCTACGAACCCGGAAACTGTTACGTACCACAGTGGAAGAAAGTTTGCGAATTTTATAGTTTGCTCCAATGCGCAGTGTAATAAAACTTCTTACTAAAAAAAGTTATGTTTGCTTCAAAGGTTTACGACACCTTCAAGCACTTCTTAAAAGTGCGCAATTAAAATTGGCAATGCAATAACAGTTTAAGGAAGAATATTACATTGCGAAAATTCCACATGTTATTCTTTTTGGAAAAAATTTTATTCTCTTTTCAACTTTTAATAAGCAAAAAACAAAAACGGTGGTACCGTGTTAGCCAGTAGCAAAAATAACAGATAAAAAAACAAACAAATACAAAAAGTATTGTAGAAGTGATACCTATATTGGCTAACAATAAAAAAAAATACATTGCAAGCTTTCGAAACACCAAGGCCCCTTCCAGCAAAATACAAATGAAAGCTAGAAAGGCAAATACATCCTGTGCAAAGATGAAGTTGCAATTCCGAATACACAAAAAGTCTACACCATTCTGGACCACTATTCGTGTGCTTCATCCAATGTGGTATACATGATTACATGTACTAGGTGCTCTACAGGAGGCATATACATTGGTGAAACAGGACAAAAATTGCGCACAAGGATGAACCATCACAGACATAAAATCAACACCAAATCATGTGATACACCAGGGCAATATTTCTGCAGTCCAAATCATAGTCTTCAGGACATGCAGGTCTTAATTCTAAGGGAACTTTAAAACTGAACGGGAAAGGAAGATTTATGAATTCAAATATATGGAGTTATTTACAGTAACATATGAAGACAGGGCCTTAATTTAGGGTCAGGTTTCATGTCACACTATGGGGCAAATTCACTAAGATTCGTAGTTGCGCCAGGCGTAACTTCGCCGCACTTCGCCACACTTCGCCAGGCGTAGTTTCGCCAGCGCTTCGCAAATTCACTAAAATCCGAAATTGCGCTCAGGGGTAGCGTAAGGTTGCGCAGTTGCGCCAGCGTTGATTCGCTATGTAAAGCGAAGTTACACTAGCGAAGGCTAATTTGCATACGGCGCCAAATTCAAATTTCAATGGAGGAATACGTATCAGCACTACAAATGGCTAGAAAAGCTTCAAAACATCAAATAAAAATGTTATTTTGCCCTACACATGTGCCCACTGTCTAGGTAAGTTGCCATGAGTCAGGAGATGTAGGGGGGAAGGAGGGGAGCCCCAAAAAAAATTTCGATCTTTTTCAGCCTATCACCCATAATGTAGAAAACACGCCAGCGTTTTTTGGGACTTAGAAAAAATTTTGACTTTTTTTGAAGCAATCCCTATCTACTCTATTGCGCTTTGCCTGGTCTGAGGTGGCGAAGGAAGTCTAGCGCAAAAGGTAGCGTTCAGTGCACTGCGCGCGTTAGTGAATTTGCGTAATGTCGTTAGCGAAACTTCGCCAAGTGTAAGGGTGCGAAGTAACACTAGCGAAACTACGCCAGCGTTCATTAGTGAATTTGCGCAGTAACGAAAATGCCAAACGCTAGCGAAGTAACGCTAGCGTTCAGCGCTTCGGCGCTTAGTGAATTTGCCCCTATGTGACCTGACTGAATCCAGACTCCTGGTCTATTTACAACCCACCCTAATTCATTGTATTATCTCTACATTTGATCTCTATCTATCTGTAACATCCTAATTTATTGCCCATGAATACCTTTCACTGATCTAACAGTATATATGCTGTGCCTAGCTTTCGTTTGTATTTTGCCTGACGAAGGGGCCTTGGTGTGCCGAAAGCTTACAATGTATTTTTCTTTATTGGTAGCCAATATAGGTATCACTTCTACAATACTTTTTGTATTTGTTTGTTTTTTTATTTGTTATTTCAACTTTTATTACATATTCTCATAAGGATTTACTTGGGAATATTTTGGTGAAATTAAGGCCAAAATAAAAAATGTCTCGAGTGCCTCTGTATCATCTTATTTTCCCACTACAACAAACCAATTACCTTCAACTTAGACATAGCACTTAAATGTTTTGCATTTGCGCATGCTCTATGTTATACATTGCCAGTCCCACTGTCAGGTGTTGCCATTGACTACATTGTTTACTGTGCATGTCTGCAGTGTGTTTATATTGTTTGCTTGCCATAAACAGGTTCCACCAGATTAATGAAAGTAGTGCATTCTAATGTTCAAATTAGACATGTTGCACAAGCTATGTAGCTCCATTTGAAAGGGTAATTACCCTTAAAATTAACAGCTGTATTCGAAGACAATTTGCAGCTTTCATTTTAAAGTTGTTTATGTTTTATTTGTTGTGTAGCTATGGTTGCCCTAAAAAGTTATTTTACACCGGTTCAGAGATCTACAAACTGGACAAAACATTTGCCAATATGATCCTGGCCAATTCCAGTGCACCATATTATTGCTCCATCCCCTGACATCATCCCTTCCTTTACTAGGAAGAAAGTATGGCAGATCAATAGAGGGCCTGATTAGAATGCTAAACAATAAAAATAAGAATAACTATAAAAGTCACTCTGTTCCTTGGTTGCTGAGGTCAATGCTTGTTTGTACAAATAACACATATACATATGTGATTGTTTATGAATGCAAGTGCAGTGTTCAAAGTGCCATTTCAGATGCAATATACCATGTTTTTTCACCCATAGTGTAGCATAATTTTGGGCAAATGTTCAGCTGTGTCCGCTGCAATTGAGCCCAGTGCATTACAATGCTAATGGAATGGTGGGTGGGTGTCTTAAACTAAACACAATTGTTTTATAATGATATGTGATTATATCCATACATCCAGCTTGAAAGTGGCAGTAACTCCAGGGTACCTTTGTGCCATAGACACAGTTGAGGGCAATTTTGAATAGAAGGTGGGATAGATGAACTGTGGCTAAGCACAACAAAAAGCATCTACGGACCATTAATGAATGGAATGAATATTAAGCAACTACAACAAAAGTATGAACAATCAGCATCCATGCAAGGATAAGTAAGGTAAGTAGTGCAATGTTTTGTATGATTTCAGGTTACAATATCACATTAAGTACAGTAGAAGATAGATAGTATATTACTATTAGTCCCAATTCAATCCCAAAACCACTTTGGAATGTTAATGGACACAATGATTTAGCTGCATTCGTAAATGTGCTTTATAGCCTGTTTTAGAGTGTTTAACTACTTCTATTTAACCTTTAGATGTATTTAATAATCAAAATGAGTAATGAGTATACACACACCCTATACTAAAGCAAATATGCATGAAAGCCATTGAATATATGTGCTATACCTTAGTCTCAACGCTTAGGGACCATTTAATAATAACTGATGTTTATTGCTAATAAAGGATACTGATCTTTTCGCTATTTATTAATTTAATTTTCCACACTGAACTATTACTTCCAGAGCATAAAACAATCTTTCTGCCTATGTCCGAGGTGTTAGAGCTCAGCAGTGCTGCTCAGTAATACTGAGTATGAATGCCTATTATAAGTGCATGCACACTTGAGTGTTTTTTTTTGGCTGAAATCTGAGTTAGCAGATTGCTCTCAAATCCCCATATGTAATAAAAGTTTGTCCAGGTGCAGTGACTCATAGCAACCAAGATGTTTGCTTCTAAACAGGTAACCTGTAAATCCTTCCATATATTCTAGGGGTCATTTATGAACCCCAGTGCAGTGTAATGCAGTGTTTCCCATAATTCTATCATAATTGCAGCCACACTCTGAGTTGGGACTGCCACAATGGCACAGACAAATTGTGGTTTCATTTTGATGCAAATTGGTGCAAATTTTAAGAGTGGGCATTACATAAGTTCTGGAATGTGCATTTAAAATGTTGTTTGCATTCAATTCATTGGACTAAGTTGTATGCACTGATGCAGCCTACTGTGGGAATCCTGGAGCTACCCCCAGGTCCGGGAGATGGTAACTCTGGGGTTTCCCAGTATCAGTAGGCATAGTTTAACATCATTCATCATCAGAAGGAGAATGGAAAAAATGGCAACCGCATGGAAGTGCAGGAGCATGTTTGAAAGGGGTGTATATTATTTGTTTCCTTTAATACTTTCCATTGAATTCATGTTAGAACACTCACATTCACAAATGAATCCTTTTATATTAAATGAAGGATAACTCTTTTTATATAAAAATGTGATAGTGTCCCTTTGCCACAGATAATATTAGCACTCATACACATGAGCATGTGCTTGTGCGTTCCACTTATGTTCATCGCTTCCATGCAGCACAGTGAGAACAAATTGATAGAATTACTGGACGGTCTTAACTCACGTTTTCTCTTGTGTTAGAACACATATAAATTTCCACTGCAGGGCAGCGTCGGACTGGGGTCTCAGGGGCCCCACACCACCCCCGAGCCCCCCAGTCGCAACCCTCCTCTGGCCCCCATGCACGTACCCTTTCCTTAATTCAGCAGTGACCAGGACCAGGGAGGGGGGTTGAGGCAGTGACCAGGGTCAGGGTGGGAGAGGCGATTCTTTCTAGCAGGGCATGGGTCTGAGCCGGCGGGGCCATAGAGCCAGGGCCCACCAGTTTTTTTAACGGTGTCCTGACAGCCCAGTCCAACCCTGCTGCAGGGAAATGTGTGAGCAAACACTAGAGTATAAGAGCCCAAAGGAACAATTTTGTTCTTTGTTCCAGCCTGCAAATAAAAATCTCAATTTTTATTTTCCCTGTCCTTTCCCTATATTTATCTCACTCAGTCTTTTGGTGAGACCCAGCTTGCGTATGGGACAAGTGAAGTACCTGATAAGTTTGAAGCTTGTTGTTGCATATTTCACTGTATTTTTAGACTAGAGACTAAACATTTTCAAACTGTCAAATATTTGAGAAATGCTGAAGGTAGGTGTTTGTATATACAGTCACAGACCTCAAAACGCAAAAAAAAAATCAAAGGAATGGTCGCCATCTCTCACTGCCTGAGAAACAGTTTCAAGAAACAGTTTTTACAAAGTAAAAAAAAAAAAAAAATTTAAATAAGGGTTTTATGTTTCTTTCAAATATGTGCAATGTAATGTGTACAGCAGCATTGGAAAAAGTGATTTACTAACATTTTTTTTTTTAAATGTTAGACTCTAAATTACTAGCCTGAGTATAACAGTGCCGTAAGACATAAAGGTCAACCACTTATTTGCTTTCATGTGTCGAGTGCATTTACAATAAAAAAAAGCGAGAGTGCTCGAATTTTCCGGTAATCAGTCATCTTGCTTTGAGTACTGGCTGCACAGAATATTTGTAATTAAACAGGACTAAACTGTAAACTGTAAAATTCAATATATGCCCAGAAAGTATCCCATTCTAAATAGAGGAACTGGCTTTACTAGCAAGGTAGTTAATTTAAAAATGGACTTTTAGCACAGCATGCTAATTTTTTTAATTTTTATATTCCACAGTTCTTCAGTTTGCCATATCAATGGTTATACATTATGGTTGCAAACAAGGTTCTGTTTACCTTAGTAACCAGCCAGAAGTTAGAATGGTAGACAGATAGGAGAGTGCCTCAAGAGAAAGAGAAGCAATAGAAATTAACAATTACTATAAAAACAAGCTCTTACAGAATATTTTGGTTGCCAGGGACAGGGACCTAGACAACTAGATAGCATTTTAAATTGTGGAGACAGAAATGGAATGCCTAAAATTCAAAAGACATAAAAACTGAAAACTAATTTGAAGGTGAACTGTCCCTGCAAGCCAACCCCATTGCTAACACAGATGTATAATAAAGCTGACAGTCAAGTAATTTCCAGCAACAAACATTGTCAGTAGATAAGCTCATACCTAGCTGTCAATTTTTAACAGCTATTTTAGCAATTTTTAAAGTTGAACCCCTTTAAACCATCCCCTTCAACAGGCGCATTTAATAACTGAAATATCCATTTTACTGTAATTTAAATATAGAAACATGGACCGCTTTTAATATGCCTGTGTAGGTGCATGTTAGCCAGAGGTCTATGAGATTTCCATGACATCAGGGTTGCATCGGGTGCGACAAGTCATTTGAATGGGGCAAATTGCTAAAGACATTGGACTTTGCGCTAATTTTTGCTCTTTGCGTCTGGATTTGTTTGTTACATTTTAGATTTGATGAGCTAAATATTACATGCAATGTAATATGACAAAAATATTTGAGGGTCAGCCCATCTAGTTTGTCAGTTAAGCTTAATTTGTTTTATGCTAACTGGATTTATTTTCTGAATTTGTGAACAAATCTGCTGCCATGTATGTATCAATCCCTTGCAGTCTTCCTCCATTCAGCTAACTGCCATGTCTCCTGATTCCAGCCATCTCCAATCTTACAAATGCATTATTAATTAATTTAATGGTTTATTGTTAGTTTAGTAAATGTAAACTTTCTATTGTATCGTCCCTTTACTTTTTCCTTCTAAGCTGTAAAGTGCCTTATGGTTTGCCAAGTTATTTAACCATATTAGTTGCCTATTGACTATTGATTGCCTAAGGAAACTGTTATACCCTTAATTAAGTCATATGTCCATGTGCCTTACAATCTATAAACTACAACTGTTACATACAGCTTTTACATGCTCTGTATACACAACTGCATAGACATATGAAACGTTTGATAGAAAGAAAGAAAGAAAGAAAGAAAGAAAGAAAGAAAGAAAGAAAGAAAGAAAGAAAGAAAGAAAGAAAGAAAGAAAGAAAGAGAAAGAAAGGCGAATGTGATTTCTAAATATGCCTCATACTAGATTAAGAGAGCTTAAAGGAGAACTTAAGTGTAACTAAAGTAGGGTAGAAATTGTGTACATTATGTTTTGAGCTTCTGTACCAGCCCAAGGCAACCACAGCCCTTTAGTAGAGAAGATCTGTGACTCTGAAGATGCCCCAGTAGCTCCCCATCTTTTTTTCTGCTGATTCACTGTACATGCTCTGTGCTGCTGTCACTTACTGAGCTTATGGATCCACTCACAATATACAGTACACATAGACAATAAATGTCACAATATAAGGCTGATAAGTAATGAATACAGATAATTACTACATGGCAGCACAGAAACCAGTGCAACTAGCATCAGAATTTAATAATTAGCCTTGTAGCATCACCTTATACTACAGGCCCCCCAATCTCTTTTTCTGCTTCATAATTTGTGACAACCCCTAAGTTTAGTTTCTCAATAGCTGCTCAGAGCCCACTGAGCATGAGTGTCACAGACACTTTCCAAGATGGTGACCCCCTGTGACAAATTTGAAGTCCTGGATCATTGCTGCTATTGAGATGTTGAAACTTTAGGCTGGTGCAATAACTTCAATATATAAAATATGGCATTTTTAGCCATATTCATTTTTTAGGGTTTAGTTCTCCTGATTGGCCTGATGGCCTGAAAAAGGATTGCAAATAGTTAAGATCATGTAGTTTAAATTGCATAATTAAACATGGTGTGGAAGTTGTATAACTTCATGGCACAGCCCCCCACAACAACAAAAAATCTTTAGAGGGGCCTGTCATGCACAGCCACCCCTGCAACCTGCGCCTGTCTGCTCATGTCCCACGCTCCTCACTAGCTCTAAGGTAGGAAAGTGGCTGGGGATGGATATGATAAAGAAAATAAATAAATGATGATAATATTTCTATAGAACTTTAGAGGAAGCAGACTCTGTGGTCCAGACCCCCTCTTCCTCTATAGTATAGCCACTGAAAAGTGGAGAATAGGGAATCCCGCACAGAGTCTGACATCCTAAATGTAGTAATTTAGTAATCCTAACCTTAGCTCTTATAGAAAAACAACTGGGAATGGTTAGTAACTGAGGGGTACTGTATGTCCAGTGCCCGAAGAAAGAGGCAATGTTTGCATTGTAATATTTCCAATAGGACAAGGTCGGCCACTTTGAAAAAGAATGAGTATGGTGCCCAGGAAAGGTATTCTTAAATAATACAGGGAGTACGGGCATTTTGATCTCCACCTCAAGTTGTAGTAACAGCAACTGCAACTTGAGGAAAGAACAAAAAGTTGGCAAATAAAACAGGGTATGAGCAAAATGTATTTGTTGGGTTCTTGTGCCTTCTTCTGTATTCTTATAATCAGGTTTTAGTGTGAATGGCCTCAAACTTTGCTTGAGTCCTGATACTGTAGCTATGGAATACTAGAAGAATCAACATGAAGGGCAAAAGGGATATAATATCAAATGCACATAAAGAAGGGAAGGATGCTTAAAGTTATTAGCTAATGTTTACCTTAATATATACATTTTTCCTATCTTGATGTGTACACAACCACAGAAAAGAGGAAAAACGATATTGTGCTGTATTTATGCATGTTTCACATGAGAACGGACTTTAGCTACTGAATCCTTATTCTTAAATTCATTAATGTACAGAATGTGTATTGTTCTTATCTCACAGGCAACCTCGAGGAATCTTATCCCGAGTTCATCTCATTCTCTTGAGGCAAACAAAATTCCTTAGCGTCAGGTTTACCGGCCCCGGAACGTTTTTCATAGATATGGTGACACATGTGCTTATCACCAGATATCTGAAGGTGGAACCAACCTTAATGCATTTATTTATTGTTTTGATAAGAAATACAACTTTATTTGGTTTCCAAAGACTCTATTATTGTTTGCATTTCAATCACTAACTATATTTGTGTACTTCCAATTCCACTATGTGCTTTCATAATCAAAATGTGAATGAGGCATAGCCACACAAGCAGATTTGGGGAGATTTATCGCCCCCGTGACAAATCTCCTCTTCTTCAGGGCGACAATCTCCCGAACTAAAGCTATAGAGAGGGGGCTGGAGATCCGCGCTTGCTGGGTCTCTAAGGGGTTAAGCTGCACCAGGAGTGGATCCACGTATCCACAAGCGAATAATTTGTGAAGCAAAGGTAGGTGCACTTTGCCGGACTAACTAGCAATTGCCTGGAAAAAAGAAGAGGGGGACTCGATGGTGTATTATCCTCTTTTTTTAAAGGGGTAGTGTGTGTTCTAAAACTACTCACGGGGGATCTGTGGATTTGATTCGCAAATAAGGCTGCTCTTGACTTCAGTAAAGCTGATCGTCTTGGTAGCCTGTCAGAAGAGAAATTTGCATAGTGCAGAAAAGCCGGTTTGCAGGTGCAGGGGAACGATTTAGGTTCGCTTACCAGACACTGATGTCGTTACAGCACTCTTAGATTGAACCGGTAGTTGTCTTCTAATGCCTTCCTTCTCGGTCTTATCGATCAGTTAGGCGGTGGGAGATTGACTGATTCTCACGCCAGTTGCCTGCTCGCAGCTGCAGTGTTCAGTATGTTCAGCGTGACACCTGAAATCCTGCTCTCATTGACCTCCAAGATGGGCTTCCAGGAGTATCTTCTGGAGTATCTTAAGAAATCTTTCCGTAATGGGTCATCAGACGTGATCTTCCCTCTTTCTCCCACAACTGAGGATTGCAACCCTTCACCGATACAACAGCAAATGTTGTAAAATTAATTTCTCATAAAACGCAGATGCGACGGCAGTTTTAAATACGCACACATAACATCTAATTAACCTGATGCTTCTGAGAATCAATCTAAGCTGCTATGGAAGGGCCCTTCCATAGCAGCTTAGATTGATTCTGCTATGGATTCAGGTGATGACATTAACCATGTGAACTTACCCGGTGTTACATTACATCATTCTGGTGCCATATATACAATACATAGTGGTTAACTCCGTGTATACCAAACCCAATTATACTAATGTGGCAGTGAAATTCCCACCAAGAGAAGGGAGGTGTTCCCACAAAAACTAATTAGTCTGTTTGCTCCTTTTGGCGTAATATGCCCATTTGACGTAATATGCCCATTAGTGCTTTGGTCTCTCATGATCACTCAAAGCGCACATCTTGATCCCGTGTTGAGATGGAAGAAATATGTTTTAGCAAACAAAAGATCACATATTGTCAGACAATAAGGGGTTATTTATCAAAGTCCGAATTTATCTCAGTTTTATCTCAGTTTTTCCTATTTTCCACTCGAAAACAGATTTTTTTTTTTCAGATTTTTGCCCGAAAACCCCAAAATCTTCAGATTATTTCACAAAAACCCAGCGCAGATCAAAAAATCTTTTCCCATTGACTTATATGCAGCTTGGGCAGGTCTGAGATGCTGGATTTTCGGATTTAGACTTTTTCAATCCTCGGGGTATAATAAAGCCTGAAAATTTTGGGGTTTTTTTCCACTAAAAATTCAGATTTTATACTAAAAAAAACCCACAAATTTTTTGGGTTTTTGGCATTCATAGTTTAATTAAAAAACCCCTATGAGGAACTCTTGTAATGAGTCTTTCAAGCATATCAGATTAGACAACTGATACATGTATCAAAATCATAGAGGCAGACTAAATATCCAATATACAACTTGTAACAAGTATTTAACTTTAATGTACTTCCCATACTCAAAAGCATTCAGAAGAAATGTATGTCTCGTTTAGACCCTTTGGGACCAAAGTATTTAATATATAAATCCACATTAATTCCATCCTTAGCAACATTAAGTCTCTGTTGCCCCCCACCTCCATGGAGCTGGTATATGGCTTATAATCATATGTTTAAACTGTGGGTAGTCTGTGTCCAAATTCCAACCAATGTTTGGTTACTGGCTCATCTGCTTTCCACATAGTTAGAGAATCCTTATCACACTCCAGTGGTTATACATGCGCCCCTATAAGTGGTGTATGCTTTGCCCACATAGACACCAGGCCATGTATACCACATATTCAGTGGAACAGGTTACCAAGCATGTCGAATATATATATATATATATATATATATATATATATATATATATATATATATATATATATATATATATATATATATATATTTATATATATATATATATATATATATATATATATATATATATATATATATATATATATATTTATATATATATATATATATTCAAATGAAAGATTATTAAAGATAAAGATCATTACACCTTCTAAATTAGTTTTTTTGGATATCTAGGAGGAAAATAACTCAGATTTTTAGAGATTAATCATACCCCAAAGCTACTAAAAATCCAAAAATACTCCATCTCAAACCTGACGAGGTCATGTAGGACATGTCAATGGCAGATGTCCCCGAAGTTGTTTCTTGATATTGTGATCTGCGCTGGACAATCCAAAATGGTTGGGGGTTTTGTCCGATAATCTGAAAAAAATTAGTTTTCTCACCAAAAAATCGATAAAAATTAGTTTGCAGAGCATAAATTGTACAATAAGAATTGATGCTTGATTTTGTCACAAAGTTTTGTCGCGAAAAATTATTGATAAATGAGTTCAAGATATGGAAGGCAGTTTGGTTGACTTTGTTGTCATAAAAAACTGAGATTAATTTGAGTTTAAGTAAATCGGCCCTAAATGTATTATGTTAAAATACATCCAAGATCTATTTCAATACTAAAAATAAATATTATTTTAACAAATCATATAAATATAAATGTCTATGCCTTTTATATTTTCTAGAAAATAATTTATTAACATTAACAAACAATAAGGCAAATAAAACACATTCCATTTAGGAATCACTTGTCACAGGGCATGAGACCAAATGTAACTGACTGCTTATTTTGTAAAGTTTTCCTTCTCCCACTTAGCCACATGATCTGCACAATACTTGTAGGCTGACATTTTAAATCGCTGAGCTTTTCTAAGTGAAGTCACAATAATAAATTAGCTCAGATATTTACAATATGTTGCACTGCCAAGTCGTTTTCTGTCTAACACAGTTCTTGAGGCAATATTAACTTCATCTTAAACAAAGGATACTATATTATAGACATGTCCCTGATTCATAGCAGAGGTACCAAATCCATCCTCTGAAAGGGATTATGTTAACAGAATAAATAACTACAAATACGTTGAACCTAAATAAAATCTACAAATTATCTTTTTACTAAGATGTTGTTTTCTCCGATCTAAATAAACCCAGGAATTCAATCTGAATTCAGAAGGCAGCATTTACTGAAATATAATGCCATGGTATGGATTACTATCTGATTAACCTTAGGGCCAACGTGTTAATGGACTATTGTTAGGATTATTTAAAACGAAATAGCAAAAACACATGCAGCCTTTGTGTACAGTGAAGCCTGTTTTTTTGTCTGTTCCTCTAAAGCCTTTTGTTTAATTGCTGAATGTGTGCAGACAAAACTGAATAACTATTATATAAACAATGAAGAAGGATTTCGTACACCCGCGCAGTTTGCGTAAGCACAAATTAATACAAGCTAATTGAAGAAAACTCATTTTTGATCAGCAAAGTTTTGCTTTGTCGGACAAAACAATTTACAATTGTGGACGCTTAAACTTTTAATTCACTTAAAAAAAAATAGAACAGGCTGTGGTGTTTCCAGTTTATTTTGATTCAACTTTAATGGAAGAATCTCTATCAAACTATAAAAGTACTTGAAGATGAAATCAGCAATTTGGTTAGGAAAGCAGAGGTGATTTGTAGCCCTCATGGCACTAAAGATGGAGAAGTACTGCATGGAGAATGCTAAAACAAAAGACTACAGATAAAAGAGAAAATTGTTTCATACTTACCGTAATTTTCTTTTCCTGGCCATTCCCCGTAGTAGCATCTCAAAACTTCTGGGTATTCCCTCTCAGCGATGATAAGACAGAAGGAAGAAAAATACCGACACTATAAATGCCTCCTCCCACTATGCTCTATGTCTAAGTACAAAGCTTCTGGAATACATAGATAAAAACATTAATGGGTGGGGAGATGCTACTACGGGGAATGGCCAGGAAAAGAAAATTACGGTAAGTATGAAACAATTTTCTCTTTTCCTGGCCATTCCCTCCGTAGCATCTCAAAACTTCTGGGTTAGTACCCGAGCAATAATTCACTAGGGAGGGGAAAAGAAGAAACAACATGGAGCATAGTGGGAGGAGGCATTTATAGTGTCGGTATTTTTCTTCCGTCTGTCTTATCATCGCTGAGAGGGAATACCCAGAAGTTTTGAGATGCTACGGAGGGAATGGCCAGGAAATACCAATAAAGTCTTTTACTTTTTATACTAAACCATAGCTGACCATGTTTTATGGCCCCAAGCATGGCCAAAATCGTCATAGAACATTTTGTATGGCATGATAATAATGACGTGTAATATCTGGGCCACTGCCAATTGATGTAGCCAATAACTGTCCAAGGTCATGCAAAGTCATGAGCTCAGCTCAAAAAAATGTTCACATCCGAGCCACTTCTCTTAGAAATGCAGAGGATGATTTATTTGTCATCTTAAGGCTATTATATCCAAAAAGCCCTTAAGTGATGTGACATTTAATAACAATACATGTCATGCCTTGGTAAAAAAAATAATTATCCACAGCTTTTTACAGCTCTTTCTTTTTTTAAAGGTGAACAGAAGTCTACAAAGGCTTTTCAATGTCAATAGTTCTGAAGAACAACAAAATAGCTCCAAATTCTTTTTTCTTGAACTACATTTAGAATAAGGGCACACAGGGCTGATTTAGACACTTTAACTGCTCAAACACGCTGTGCCAAAGCACCCCAGCACCTTAGACTTAAAATAACATTAAAACATTTGTGTCAGAGTTTGTAAGACAATAGTCTCCTAGAAATGCATCTATATACTTACCTATCACCTTACATACACTGGCATAAGTGCTTGCTAGGAAACTTCAAGTCTATGGAGGTAAGCACTTTCAAGGCTTTATTGCGCCATGCTACAAAGCAGAAATTATCTACAAACAAACAAAGATTCCAAACTCGTGCTCAAAAATGTCCATACTATTCAACCTCCATAAGAGTTACCTTTGTTATTAAATATGTTTTATACGGTATGTGTTTTTAGCGTTAGTGATGTTTTTAAAACTGGCTATTAGTTAGCATTTGACTTTTATCCTCAGTTTTATTAGTGCTGTAACCTTGCTAATCCAGTCTATGCAGTCTAACCGAAGCTCGCCATACACAGGCTGTCATTGGCTCCCGAGTATGCATCTTGTTTGCTTATGTACAGAGCTAAACAAATGCCTCTTTTATAGAGAGGAATGTTTAGATCTTACTGGATGCTAGTGAGTATGTCAGACATACAGAAGTATGCCCTTACATAGTGAAATAAAATCTAATATATTTAAACCCACTAAGAGAGTAGATACAGTGAAGAGTAACCTGCTATTGTACCATACAGAACATAATAAAAGCAGTATGAATTGTTGATGTTGTGTATATTATTCCCTAATGTTTACAGTTTTAATTTTTTAAAGTAATGTACCCTACTATGCATTCAGTACAGCTTCAGCTACATTATTATTATTATTTCATCTCAATGAAAGACAAAAAAGTTTTAAGGCATTGTCTCATGTGATAGCTACCTAAAGATCGATTGCACTGCAATATTTGAATTTATGTTTACATACTGTATGTTTAATTAGTCCTTCTTTCATCAGATTGGGTCTATCCTAAGTAGGAACATTATAGCTCATTCATTCAGTTGTGCCGAGTACTATTTAAGGTACTGTACCTCTTGCCTGGGAAAGCTAAACACCAAAACTCAGTAAAATGTAATTTATGTGGTGCTGTGTTGCTGAGCCTAATGTATTCACCCTGGTACCCCAGTATAGTTTAGCTCCCACATTTTAGTTTCAAAACAAAGGCAAATCATATCTTCCTCAATGCCATTCTGCAATTCTATCAATTATAAAAGGTATCAGGCACAAAGAAGAAAAGCTTCATGCTGATGACAATATCATAATAAAATGGTTCTCTTAGGAATTAATAAATATCCTCAATATTTGTAGTTGTTTCTTATTCTACTGCTATAATTGCCACTCCAAATAATGGCGCAGGCCTTTCAATTAAACTAAAATAAACAGCAGATTAATATTCTTTCAAAGATTCCTCCATGTCCAAAGTAGAAATTCCACCCTTAGCCTGTTGAGAAGTAATTTCAGGACAAATGATCTTTTAACAGGGGGGCATTAAGGCTGCACATTAGCTTATACATTATTAGTGAGGTAGAACTTAGGCAAAAACAAAAATTACTAAGTAATTAGTGAAACTGAGTATTAAAAAGGTATTAGCTTGCTTACTGAATAAGGCCCAGTTTCCAAATAACAGTGAGATTACTTGATCTTTATCCCTGCTCCAGCTGTGCTGCACAGAACAGAAAACTGTGAATTTAGGCAAACCGGCTTAATCCCAGCAGGACATAATAACTTTCTGTTTCGTTCAATACAGGCACTAGTGCTGCATACAGTATCAAACATAATATGCCTACTATATACAGTATACTGCACAGTTAAATAAGATACCAGATCCATGGCTTGATTTTAAACAATTCCTTTCCACATCTAGACTACCGTTATCTAGCTGACTTTTTTTTTTTAATTTTCTTTGATTTGTTCTGTATTTTTTTATATATTTTTTTATTTCTCTGGAACTTGCCTAAGCTATGATATTTTGTGAGATAAATGGTGCACCTATACTTGGGGGCCGATTCACTGAATTTGAGTGAAGGGTTCGAATTGAAAAAAATTCGAATTTCGAAGTTTTTTTGGGCTACTTCGACCATCGAATGGGCTACTTCGACCTTCGACTACGAAAATCGAACGATTCGAACTAAAAATCGTTCGACTATTCGACCATTCGATAGTCGAAGTACTGTCTCTTTAAAAAAAACTTCGACCCCCTACTTCGGCAGCTAAAAGCTACCGAAGTCAATGTTAGCCTATGGGGAAGGTCCCCATAGGCTTGCATGTGATTTTTTGATCGAAGGATTTTCCTTCGATCGTTGGATTAAAATCCTTTGAATCGAATGATTCGAAGGATTTAATCATTCGATCGAATGAAAAATCCTTCGATCGATCGATCGCAGGATTTGCGCAAAATCGTTCGACTTCGATATTCGAAGTCGAACGATTTTAGTTCCTAGTCGAATATCGAGGGTTAATTAACCCTCGATATTCGACCCTTCGTGAATCGGCCCCTTGATGTACATTTCATAACGCATTGTTATTCAGAGTTAGAATAAGAATGTCATTTGGAATGGTGCTTTGGGAATACGATGTTTTACTTTCTGGTTTGTTGTATTTTAACAACAGTTTTTTCTGAACCTGTAAAGGCCTCTTTCAGGCCAGATATACATCTGTCAAATTTAAAATGTCAATAAAAATATTGTTACAAAAAAATAAGATACCAGATCTTCTCAAGCATTCCCACAAACTGCAATGCCTACAATATGTATTTATATCATGAAAGGGTGCCAAGAAATAAACATTGAAATTAAAAATTAAAGTTGTAAACAGGTGCATGCACATTAACATTTAGGGGCAGATTTATCAAGGGTCGAATTTCGAAGTGATAAATACTTCAAAATTCGACCCTCGAATTGAAATACTTCGACTTTGAATATCGAAGTATTTTTCACCGAATTTGGCAATCGAACGATCGAAGTGAAATCGAACGAATGATTTTAGTGTACGATCGAACGATTTTACTTCGATGTGTGAAGACTTCGAAAAATGGTCTAGAAGGTCCCCATAGGCTAACATAGCACTTCGGCAGGTTTAATTCGGCAAAGTATTGAAGTCGAAGTTTTTTTAAAGAGACAGTTCTTCAATTATCGAATGGTCGAATATTCAAACGATTTTTACTTCGAAACAAAGTCGAAGTAAATTCAAAGTCGTAGTCTCCTATTCGATGGTCGAAGTATCCAAAAAATTATTTTGAATTTCAAATTTTTTTTACTTCGAAAATTTCCTCGAATTCACTTCGACCCTTGATAAATCTGCCCCTTAGTACAGATGTTAAAGCTGTATGGTTATTCTAACTAGTAACTCTAGAAAGGAGTCTTTGCCAGACCAGGCTTAAAGCAGAAACAAAAGTGAAAATAATCACTATGTAAGTTCTACACTAGACATAGGGGTAAATTTACTAATCGGCGAAAATTCTCCAGCGGCTGCTTCGCAGCCATCACAACACTTCGCTAGGCGAAAATTTGATCAGGCAACGCTAATTTACTAAATGTGATGTTGCATCCAGGGCGATGAATGCGGGAGAATTTTCACTAGCGCTACTTCACCAATCAAATCGAAGATGCACTAGCGTTCAATTCTGCCTAGCGCAACTTCGTTAGAGCGCTTTGCTTAGGCCAATTTGCATACGGCGGGAAATTATAAAGTTGAATGGACGTATATGTTGCAGCAAATACATTACATTACACAAGTCCAGGGAACCTTAATAAAGACAATAGAGTTGTTATAATGCCTTACACATGAGCCCACTGTATAGTTAGGGGCAGATTTACTAAGGGTCGAATTCCAAAGTACAAAAAACTTCGAAATTCAAGCATCGAATTAAAAAAATTTCAAATTCGAATATCGAATTCGAAGTTTTTCCAACAAATTTGGCAATCCTGCAGTCGAATAAAAATCGTGTTTGGCAATCCTGCGGTAAATCGTTCGAAACGTTCGAATCTAACGATTTTTAGCAATCGATGAAGGATTTCTATTCGACCAAAAAAAACTTAGAAAAGTGCTGTGGAAGGTCCCCATAGGCTAACATTGCACTTCGGTAGCTTTAATTTGGCGAAGTATGAAGTCAAAGTTTTTTTTTTAAAGAGACAGTACTTTGATTATCGAATGGTCGAATAGTTGAGCGATTTTTACTTCGAGTTGTTCGAATCAAAGTCAAATGGTCGAATATAGCCTATTCGATGGTCAAAGTACCCAAAAATTTACTTCGAAATTCGAACTTTTTGACATTCGAACCATTCACTCGAGCTTAGTAAATCTGGCCCTTAATGTTCAATATGTTAGAAAATGTATGGGGGAACCTGGTTACCCCAAAAAAAATTTAAGGACTTTTGCAGGCTATCACTCTGAAAAAAAGGAAAAGACGTCAGTGTTTTTTGGGACTTTTTCCACTAAAAATATGATGTAAGTAACAGAAGATTGAGGAAGATCTATGCACTCCAGTGAACTTCGCCTGGTCTGAGCTGGCAGAGGCAAGTCTGGAGAAAGAGGTAACGTTTAGTAAAATCTGCATTTTAGTGAATTTGTGGAGTAAAGTCCATTCGCCAGACCAAAAAACGCCTGCCGATAGAGTGCAAATGACCGCTAGCGTAGTTATGCCTGCGCCCATTAGTAAATCCATGCCTGAAAGTGGTAATGTCGAATTGTCCCCATCGTTACTCACTTTGTCCTTTAGTAAATCTGCCCCATAGTTCCTATCTATCTATAATCCCAGAATCTGTGTTAATGATTTGAACAGGAATTATTACCTCAACATTAATGTCACATACCAGTACACTGTGATTTGGGGCCAAAAATGCAGTGTGAGATTAGCTGAAATATCTAAATAAATTCTCTTGGTGGTACACTTCAACTTTAACAAACTTTTTAACAATACAGGGTGTGAGCCTTTAGCTGACATGCCACTCAAAACTAGTATATGGAGGGTCACTAATCCTGTAGCTGGAGGTCTCTGGTAGATTTTGCTCTCACAGCAATGATAACTATAATTTCTCTGTCTGCAGTAAGTGTCACTCGCAGCAGATCAGTCCCTTCCATTATGGCTGTGGCCGTATCAGCCACCTTGGGTATTCCTGCTCCTGGGGGCCTTCGTAGCAAGTCTTTCAAGGTGGTGGATGGAAACCACTTTCCCTCAGCACCAAGTCCAATTCAATAGACATGTATCTGGGCCGTTATATGAACATCATTAGGAATCACTGCCACCATTTGCCACCTTTATCCTTCCCTTCATGCCATCTACAAGCTTGGTTATGTCCTGCACTCATACTTAAAGAGGTTGTTCACCTTTACCTTAACTTAACTTGCAGTTGGTTTTCTTTTTTTAATATTTGTGGTTGTTGAGTTATTTAGCTTTTATTCAGCAGCTCTCCAGTTTGCAATGTCATCCATCTGGTTGGTAGGTTTCAAATGACCCTAGCAACCATGCATTCATTTGAATAAGAGATTGGAATATGAACAGGAGAGGGCCTGAATAGAAAGGTGAGTAATAAAAAGTAGCAATAACAATACAAACAAGTTCCTTAGAATTAGTCATTCTATAACAAACTAAACTTTAAGGTGAACCACCCCTTTAACCTTTGCCTTTTTACTTGTTCTAGAACCTATTCTGCTTGCACTGACTAGGATATTGACTTTGCTTTTTCAAAAGCAGTCCATCTAACCATGGGCAAATAATGTATGACTGGTCTTGGTTTCCCAGTAGGGTTCTCTTATCATCTTCTGCCTTAACAAACTGGGCAAAATCAGGCATCAGTTTAGAGCAGGAGTGCCCATACTTTAATAATGCGAGGTCTACTTTTAGTGATGATGCCCCATTATGATCTTCATCCATAAAAGCATTGTTAGCATTCTGTTCCATGGAAAATATTACTTAAATACTGATTTATGAGAGAAATGTATTTTGTTAAAAGCATGAAATAGAAGGGTGATATAGACAAGTAGTTTGTTGACAGTGTCTTGAGATCTACTGATCACCGGCTAAAGGTCTACTGGTAGAACCCATTCTACCTTTTGGGTACCCCTGGTTTAAATGCAGCTTAGACTCTTTGGGGCAGATTCCCTAAAGGGCGAAGTGACTAACACTAGCGAAAACGCCAGGCAAATTTTCACTCTGGCGAATGGATGTTACTCCACAAATTCATTAAGATGTAGATTTTACTGAACGTTACCTCTTGCGTCAGACTTGCCTTTGCCAGTCCCAAAAAACGCTGGCGTCTTCCTTTTTTCAGAGTGATAGCCTGCAAAGGTCAGTAAAAAATTTTTTGGGTACCCAGTTTCCCCCTACATTTCCTAACATATGGCACATAAACTATACACTGGGCACATCTATAGGGCATTATAACAACTTTATTTTATTAAGGTTCCCTGGGCTTGTGTAGTGTAATGTATTTGCTGCAACATATACGTCCATTCAACTTTCACTTCCCGCCATATGCAAATTAGCCAACGCTAGACGCAACTTCGCTTTGCTTGGCGAAGTAACTCTAGCGCAACTTCGCCACCGTTCTGTGCCCTGGACGCAACTTCGTTTTTTAGGGAATTAGTGTTGTCTTGGCGAATTACACCTGGCAAAGTGTTGCAAAGTGGGTGAAGCGGTCCCTAGCGAATTTGCGTTGCTTAGGGAATTTGCCCCTTTGCACCCTTTAGTCTCTTAATCGAGCAGGGAATGCGCATGGTGTTTAAAAACAAGTATGCAATTGCCTACTTACTAGTGAATTCATAAATAGACTCAACTGTGCTATGGGCATGAGTCTCCCAGCTGACATTTCTGGTCATCTGTGGGGAACGTGGAAGTGGAATTTGTTTATGATAGATGAGAAAGCAGTTAAAAATAACAGCCGCACACATGCCTGCACTCATACACAACAATGCAATCGCTGCTGCACAGACAGTAATAAAACAGACACTGGCTTTACAATGGCACAAACTGAATATTATTCTCCCTGAAGCTTTGATGGAAAATGATTCTAAGATTCTAACACATTGTAATGGATTCATAGCAGACCCAGAAACAGGGAACAAAAGCCGGAAATGAAAAAGGATGTTTGTTCTTAAAAAAAGTACAGCGGAGCACGGCGACATCCAGCAAATGGAGAGCAGCGGAGCAAATAGATGGATGGTGCACTGTTCTGCATGGAGCTCTGCAATTAATAATAGTGAAACCCATTCTGTTCCCATGTGAAATGTAATTCTGCATTAGTTACAGACATTTCTAGTCTCAGTTTGACAGATTTAAGTATACACAAATTGATAATCACTATACAGTGTTTCAGCATCTTATTAAAGTACATTTTATCTGCACTCACCTTCCCAATGCCCTACTATAATAAATAAAATGTAAAATTAATCAAAGGAAAGTGCTAAATATATGAAAGAGAACGTATATGGAGAAGGTGCAGAGACATGCAACTAAACTGGTTAGAGGGATGGAAGATTTAAATTACGAAATAATGTAGACTGTCAAGGTTGGGGTTGTTTTCTCTGGGAAAAAAGGCGCTTGTGAGGGGACATGATTACACTTTACAAGTACATTAGAGGACATTATAGACAAATAGCAGGGGACCTTTTTACCCATAAAGTGGATCACCGTACCAGAGGCCACCCCTTTAGACTAGAAGAAAAGAACTTTCATTTGAAGCGACGTAGGAGGTTCTTCACAGTCAGGACAGTGAGGTTGTGGAATGCACTGCCGGGTGATGTTGTGATGGCTGATTCAGTTAATGCCTTTAAAAATGGCTTGGATGATTTTTTGGACAGACATAATATCAAAGGCTATTGTGATAGTAAGCTCTATAGTTAGTATAGGTATGGGTAAATAGAATTTATGTGAGGGTATGAAAGGGTGTGTGTGTGGATGCTGGGTTTCATGTGGAAGAGTTGAACTTGATGATCTTTTTTTAATCTGATTTACAGTAGCTATGCAACTATATAGCCATATGCTGTCAAATAGTCTACTTGTTTTAGGGGCAGATTTAACAAAGGTCGAATAGGCCAAATTCGACTTAGATTCAAATTGGAAAATACTTCGAATATTCGACCATTCGAAAATCTAAGTAGTTTCTTTAAAAACTTTTACTTCAACACTTAGGGGCAGATTCATTAAGGGTTGAATTTCAAAGTTAAAATTACTTCGAAATTCGACCCTCGAATTGAAATCCTTCGACTTCGAATTTCGAAGTCGAAGGATTTAGCGCGAATCGTTCGATCGTACGATCGAAGGATTTTTCGTTCGATCGAACGATTAAATCGTTCGAATCGAACGATTCGAACGATTTTAATCAAACGATCGAAGGAAAATCCTTCGATCAAAAAAAGCTTAGCAAGCCTATGGGGACCTTCCCCATAGGCTAACATTGACTTCGGTAGGTTTTATCTGCCGAAGTAGGAGATCGAAGTTTTTTTTAAAGGGCAAGTACTTCGACTATCGAATGGTCGAATAGTCGAACGATTTTTACTTCGAATCGTTCGATTTCGTTCGAATTCGAACGAATTTAACCAATTCGATGGTCGAAGTACCCAAAAAATACTTCGAAATTCGAATTTTTTTCATTCAAATTCTTCACCCGAATTTTGTGAATCTGCCCCTTAGCCACCTAAAGCTGGCCATAGACGCAAAGATCTGATCGTACGAATCGAGGATTCGTACGATTTTCAGAACATGTGTGGAGAGTCCCGACATTTTTCGTCCGGCGGAGATCGGTCGTTTGGTCGATCGGACAGGTTCGAAAATTTCTGTCGGCTGCCGATAATATCTCTGTGTGTATTGCCGATCGTACGATTTTCAGTGGGAGACTGTCACTAGCTTTGGTTGGACATAGATATCGTACGATTGCTGTCAGGGGCAGAACATTGCTGATCTGTTCTTTTACTAATCTGACTGGTAAGACTTTGATCTGAATGGTTAGTGGCGGGTCGGGAGATGGGAAAGTCCGATTGTACGATGATTCGTACGATCGGATCTTTGCATCTATGGCCAGCTTTAAACCTGCCGAATTGCTATGTTAGCCTATGGGGACCTCCTAGAACCTATAGCCAACATTTGGCTAAGTTTTTAGAAGTAGAAGTTTTTTTTTGAAAATCGTTCAATCGATCGATTAAATCGTTTGAATCATTCAATTCGAGCGATTTCTACGATCAATCGAACGATTTTAATTTGATTGAAAACTGCTAAATTTAATCGAAAAAAAACTTCGACTATCGAATTTTTTCAATTCGATTGTCGAATTTCGAAGTTTTCGGACTTCGAAATTCGACCCTTAGTAAATGTGCTCCTTACTGTAAAATCAAATAAAATAATTGAAAATAAAAAATAAAAAGAATATTGCAAAGCTGTGGCTCTATTATTTAATACATTTATTTAACTGCTAAATATCATTAGTGTTTATAAACTATGGATTAAATGGTTACTTTAACAGTAAGAAACGACCTATATCTAAGCCCAATGTTTGTTTTTTTTTGGGAATGCAGAAATATTTTGAAACATATTGGTCCTATGTGTTTTGACTATGTTGTAAATAAGGCAGATATTCTGTTCAAATGTCATAGCTGATAAAATTGGGATATTTGTCGCTTCTCAAGAGGAAAAAGTATGTGACAGAGCAGAATATTCCAAGAATGCTTAAGTAACCAAGCATGGTACTAAACTGCTAAATGATCTGGAGGGACCAATACCAGAAGTGTTGCAGCAGAGCCTCTTGCATTGAAACAATAATGATATTTAAGCACAGTAGACTGTTTTGAGCCAATCTGTTTCATTTTGGAATGGCTGACCACCTCATGTCTCTCTGCCCCACTTTCTTGTTTCTCGCTATCACTATCCCACTTGCATAGGAGCTGTTCTGCCCAGTCAAACCCATGCTGCAATCTAGTAACCCACAGCAACCAGTCCGCAAATAGTTTTTACTAGTTAGCTGAATAGCTGAGATCTCATTGGTTGCTATGAGTTACTTTAAACATTTATTACATAACCCCATTCTCCTCATTTGCTATTGAATTTCCTACTTTCCAGGCAAAGTTAGGCGGAACAAATTCCAGTAACATGGAGGGTTGAAGTTAATCTCTGTGAGGGTCGCCGCTATCCAAAGTGGTGCTGCATTCACAATGCTGAAGACATATGAGGGTGTTATGCTGCCGTTTGAATTAAATTCACATAAAAACTAAAAAAAAAACATATTATTGAAACTGATGACTCGTTTGTTAAAAAAATATTTTGGAAAATATTTGACACTGAGAAGTGTAAAATGTTTGGAGCCACATTTAATTGAAAGCATAAGTTATTGGTGCTGCAAAGTAGAAGAGAGGGGCCACAAAGTCAACCCCAAAATAAAAATGTGTCTAATAAAAGAAACTATAATTCTAATAAACTTTACAAACTATATATATTAAAAATGTGCAGTGTATGTATTAAACATCATTTTAACTTTTAAACATAATTGCTATGATTGTTACATTTTAAACAATGTTGCAAAAGTCTGAGTTCTCCAGCAAAGTCAGGTCTGTGAATCAGCTGCCTTGTCTTACATTGTATCAACAGTCGGAGCCACCAGGGCAGAGACTAGAAAGAGACAGACTGACTCTGCTTTCAATAGCAATACATATACTAATAACTTGAAAATCATAGAAACATTGTAACAATTGTATATTGTAAAGTTGCTTACAATTCTGTTTTCTTTTTTATTATTTTTTGGGTTGACATTCCCAAAAATTTTGAGAAATTCTTCTTAAATTGTTTTCAAACTCTGTACATTGCTGGAGGGCTTCATAAGCATTTCAAAGCATAATAATGTTTACCTCATCCCCCTGCATGATGGAAAGCTGAACTAGTCGTGTTTCTGAATTACAAAGAATTATAATGGATAAACTGAAATTAAAAGTACATTAAGTGGCTTTTTAATGAAATAATTAAAGTGGAATTCATTTTGGCCCTCACCCATGTAATGAACGTGGTTTTAAAGGTAACAATATCACACAATGTGAGTTTATATTATGTGTAATATATTTGCCCAGGGTGGCAGGGATGTCCAAGTTAGTACTATCTGTGGGGCTACTAGGGGTTGTAGTTCTATATCAAGACAATGTTCTAGGTATTAAATTATGTGCAGGGTGTGTGAATCATTATTAATGAAACACATTTAATAAACATACCACAGTGAAGAATTTATATTACAGGCATTGGACCTGTTATCAAGAATGCTCAGGACCTGGGGTTTTCCAGAATTTGGATTTTCATACCTTAAGTCATCTAGAAACTACTGTAAATGTTAAATAACCGCAATAGGCTGGTTTTGCTTCCAGTAAGGATTATTTATATCTTAGCTTGGATCAAGTAGACGGTACAGTTTTATTATTACAGTGAAAAAGAAATCATTTCTAAAAATATGGATTATTTGGATAAAATGGAGTTTACAGGAGATGGCCTTTCCGTAACTCAGAGCTTCCTGGACAATGGGTTTCCGGATAATGGATCCCATACCTGTACAAACTAATATCATTTGTATCAACATTTCAGTGAGGGATATGTACATAAAACAGGGAAAAAATCATGGAATAAATGATCTGGGTGGCATGCATGTTTATATTGACTACACCCACACGGGGGGATTTTCAGGGTTGGATTAATACACAGGCTATCCTAGGCTATAACCTAGGGCCCAGTGTGATCATGGTGCCGTTTCCCAACATTTAATTAACCTGCCACTGGGGGTTTTAATGCTATAGATGGATTCCAAGCCCCCCTGCTTCCTCTATAGTAAGGCCACTGCTATAATCCCAGGAATATCTAGGATAGTAATTAAGTGCTCAGCTAGAGTTCACCCTTACTGACCTTTGTGCTGAACTTTTCTCTGGACTTTTGGCAAAATGTAAGAGACCAAGTAAGCACTCACTCCATCTGGGCTTCACTTGGTCTCCATCAACTGCTTTGGGCTTCCTTGGGCAGGCTAATTACACAGTCTCACAAGAAAGGTTTCCGGGATGTACCAACTTGTTAGACACCCCTAACAAGTTGAGTTGCTTACTTCTGATCCCTGCTGGCACCCTCCTTCTACAAAAAAGTACCAGTGCAGCCAGATTCCAGGATCTTACTATACCCTGCACCATGCGGGTGAACCCTCACGGGACAACTTGGCACCCACCAGTAATTCTAGTTTCCTGCTCCCTTATAAGCTATGTTATAACACCTCTAAAATGTTTAAAACTGTTTTGATTTGACTTTGGTTGATTTATTCATCTTATATTGTACAACACATTGAAATATGTTGGTGCTTTATTACTATGTTATTTGTTACTAATATTTAATCATTTGTTAACATCATAATAATAATAAAAATATTTTACAGGCCCACGTTGACCCAAATCAAATACCATCTTAGATACCACAATGGTTCAATTGTTTATATACCCACATCTGCTAGGAGCAGATACAGGTATTTAAATAAAACTGGCAAACAGGGACTTGCAGGGATGCAGCTGTGCCGCATGATTATCTGTGAAAGATACAAAGCACAGTGAGAGAGAATAGTACTCTGCAGCAATGTTGGTTTGAATATTACCTTATTGAATAACCCCAGTGCTTTAAGTCTTGTTAATATTTATTTATATTTTAGCAACAGTTACATCATTACTGTTCCTTTACTACAAACATTACCATATGGACGATGGCAATCATGGGGCTTTTGATTTTAGTTACTAAGTAGCAGTGATCAAAACATGGAGTTGCAGTGGGTCATACTACACTACAATGCAAGTCCCTCAGCCCCACAATTGCCTGTTATCATTTTTAGTTTAAAGCTCTTAAGTTTTCTAAACATATATGCTAACCAAATAAAGGAAATATCTGCTTAGAAATAATAAAATAATGTAATGATGGAGAAGGGCTCTAGCTCTTTATGCCAGGACAACTGTGTTTACCAGAGCCCTTTTCTGATTAATCTTATTTAAAAATAGAGAAAAATAACATGTTCCATGTTTCTATGTGAATATCTAATGGTGCTTCTCCCTGAATCACAATGGGACAAATTTATCAAAGTGTGAATTCATTGGTAAAGTGTGAAAAACGCACCCACTTTCGATTGATTCCTATGGGATTTTTAGAAGTATATTTATCAATGTTGAAATTTAGAGTTCACCATTTGATAAATATGCATCTAACAATCCAACAGGAATCAATAGAAAGTGGATGAGTTTTTGATAAATCTGCCCAATGTGTGAAATTCCACTGATTATGACTCGAGTTAACACTGCAACAGTTACATGTCACACACGGGCAGAATGCTGATTGTGTACTGATGATTCTTTACAACATTTTACATTATTCTGTTAAATACAACATGCGCTGTAAAAAAATCAGAATAAGTCTTGCAATTTCATGAACCGAGATGAACTAAAGAATGTTGCACTAAAGTATCTGGTAATTATGATTCCACATATGAACAAAGTGGCATGAGGATTTAAAAGAAAGTGGAATAAAACGGAAAGCATGGGAGGAATGAAAAAAATCATCCCAAAGAAAGGTGAAGCAGCAGTGGTTGCTCAGTGATGAGCAAATCTGTCTGGTTTCGCTTTACCGAAAAATTTGCAAAAATGTGCAAAAATTCATAAAACAGGGGGTACAGGGGTAAAAAATTTCTACGCGTGACAGTTTTATACGCATGCAACAATTTTTCTCACTCCAAATGCATTAAAGTCAATGGGTGTTTTTTCTTATGGCGACCTTTTTGTCTCTGCGACACTTTTGTCTCAGCAACTTTTTTGTTGCAGCAAATTTTTCCGCTGCAAATTTTTTTTGCAGTTTCATGAAAAATGTGATGGTGAAATGCAGACTTTCCCCGCAAAAATGTGGTCATCACTACAGTGCATTGCATTAATTGCCATGCCTTATAAATACAAGTATGTTTTATTAGCTACTCCAGTAACATTCATGCTCTTCCTATTTAAACCTGCAATATAAGCTAATTTTGAAAGCATGTTAGCTAATGTTGCAGCTTCTTAAGTTTACGCCCCATTTAAAATGTATAATTTGGGGTATTAAACTCCTAGGCTGTCTGGGGCGTTACTGTGTTATTAAAAATTCTTAGGAGCATCATCGACACAAAACATAATTATAATCACTAATCCCTAAATGACACAGGGTCAAAAAGGAATCTACTTCAACTCCTAGTAGTCACAGTAGTTCTGGTAGTGTGAGTGGTAAAAAGTTTTTTTTTTAGAATACTCTGAGAGTCCAGTTGCTTTAGATTTATTTCTAATGTACCATGACCTGGATCTATGAAAATCTTAATAGATTAATTTAATTATTAAGATGCATAACATAGGATTTCTTATTCTCATTTAATGTAACATTTTAAAAAGCATTCAAACCCCCTCCAAATAAGGGGAAGAATGAAAGCTTTACATCAAAATGCCATACAGTATATTATGTCATAATAAACGAGTATCTATAAACATACATCAATGTTTCTTTCTTAGTATATGTTTGGAAGTGGGAGCCAGCATATAATGTAATGTACTAGGATAACTCCCCTAAAACACCTGTCCTCAACTTTCTGCACAAAGCAAAAAGTAATGCATCTGACACCTGAGAATGAGCTGTACAGTGGGTGCACCTATGGGCTATATTTTAGCGCACGCAGTTGCTCAGCACAATAAACACAACAGCATACTTGAAATGCCTCTTGGTGCAAATTGCATCCATGTGCCACGTTTGTTCCACAGTTTAGTTAGGCACCCCTAGCTCTTCGCATGTGTATGTTTTGCTTGCCAAATTCTTGGTCCTGTCTAACAGTTTTAATTCTGTTGTTTGCTTTTTTTTTCTAAAAGGCACCGTGACCTTGACACGTTTGTTTTGTCGGGTGCCAAAGTCTTGGCATGCTCTGGGTATGCTAGCCTCTGCAACAACAGAGGTTGTGTTCAGCTGGCAAAGCTCCAGTCTTTCCTTGTCACTACTACTCTCAGCCAGGATCCTCAAGTACAATAATGGTATTGAGCCCTTTCCCAATTACTAAAGGCTATAAGGACCAAAGGGACTCATTACAATAGAAGAAAACACATAAATGTTGGTAAACATGCCCCAAAGTGCTTCCTATGATTTATAAACCCTGGGAGGTCCAACTTGCAAACCTCAAGGTATGATATATTTAGAAGCTTTTAGCACTGTGTGAGAAGCACCCGGATACAACCTGTCAATAGAAACCACCTGTCACAGTAGGATTTTTTGGGCCATGTGTGTCAAGAGCAAACATTTTGTAAGGTCTAATAATTTATTATAACCTCCCATGCCTGAAGCACAAAGGTTTATACAACATCATGACATCTAACACACTCTTATAATTATACAGTCTCTATGTTTAGAAGTATTTTTAGGGAGTGATTTCAAAAGCAGAGTGCAGAGCAAGGGCCATAGATGTTGGGATAAGCGATCATAGGAATGTCCACATTAATTCAATGTTTCAATCCCTGAATCTATTATTCAAGTAAGATGATGATATAATAGTACTGCATGATTGTAACTGCATATGCTTTACATGTCTTACAAACTTCAGTTCTTTATAAGATGTAACAACTGAAGTAGTTTCCAAAGTAACAAAAACCTGACTGAGAGAAAATGTAAAATATTCATTGCAGATAACAGGTTAATGTGAAATCACTACAGTAGGTGAAAGTCTCGCAGGAGAAACAGAAAAAAAAAAAAGAATGGAATTTTATACAACTCTGCTATGAATACAAATGTAAATCATAGCCACCCACTTGCAATTACTTGCAAAAAGCACACGGACCGTTGTGTATTTGGCAACATTTCTGTTTGTTTGGTTGATGCTAATATTGTATGTAAGCATGAGATGGAATTGGAGAAATAAAAATAGCTAAAATAGTATGAAAAATCAATCGGGAGCTTAGCCTTAAGACAATATGGCATTGGATTTTAAATTCACATGGGCACTTGGGAGATTTATTGTTTCACAGATTGATTCATCACGCCAACACAGTACTCTAAAATAAATATTGAATAAACAGATTGCATATACGTCCTTTTACTATTCCCTAGGATGCAAATAGTTAACATTACAGAATGTTGTGATCATGTCACTCACTGATGACATCATACCTATTGGTTTGGTGCCCTTTTTGCACTTAGAATTATAGTCACAGTTATGTAGGGTAGTAAGTAGGCAAGTCTCAGGAATGTACCAAAATGTCCTGGCTGATAGAAAACCCAATAAATGGCTGCAGTGGCATAACTATAAAGGAAGCAGACTCTGCGGTCCTGACCCCATTGTTCCACCCCCGGTCAGAAGCGGAGTCTGCTTCCTTTATAGTTACTGGCACACGAAGGTTCATTCAAGCAGGTACAAGCCCTTGCTGAGTTAATTTGCAAAGGGCTTGTACCTGCTTGAATGAACCTTCGTGTGCCAGCGAATTCTTCTTACTTATGAAAATTGAGGTTGCCGAGGCCTCCTTCACCGTGCACTGGGTTTTCATTTCCTGGAGAACCAGGCTGTGGAAGCGTGGTCATTGTACTATTCCTTTATAGTTACGCCACTGCAGCCATAAACAGTATTGGGTTGTCTATCAATCTGGATTTTTTGGTGTATTGCTGAGGCTTGTCCACTTACTACTAATAGTATTTTGGTTTCCAAAATTGAAAATTTGTGTGCCCTGCTGCAAACAATCGTCGGTGGGCAGGCGCGTGGTATGTAGGTGGGCAGGTGTGTAGACTGCGGTACGCCGGGCCCCTTTTGCAGGGGGAACCAGCACCACAATGTTACTCCACTGCCCCCAATCTAGAGAAAGAAAGCAATATAGATGAGCGAACAAGGTAACAAATTGAACAGTGGGAGTAAGAGGAGCAAGGGGCAGAGATAAAGATAAAGCTTTGGAAAAGCTACTTCTCTGTTCTTGTTTCAACCACTGACAAACTGACTGGATACAAGAATCAGGTGTCCAATATATATTCTGAAAATATGTTTTGTATTACACACCACATAGCGCTCTGCTATAAATCTAAGAGGAAATTGCCTACCACCTTTAATGTACGGTAATAGATATTTCCAAACACAAACAATAGTAGGTTTCTGTCAAATGCCTTAGCTGGGATCTGTACATGTAACAAACTGTAGAAAGCTGCATAACAAAACAGCCTCTTCAAACCTTTTGCAACTTCAAAGCTGCTACAAAAACAGGACTACTATCAAATATTTATTTCACATTAGTAAATGAAAGGAATTCCTGGGAATTCAAATGTATGCAAACTTTTGTCTTATTACAATGAGGATGTGGGATTCATGTTAGATTTCCATGTGTGACATCTGCATTCATGGTACCATGTTAGAAAGCCAAATATGCCTGGAGGCTCGTCACTGATCTTGTTTGCATTGCAGTCAACCTGGACCCCAGGCACCTATTTTATTTGCATTTCTGCATTGTGGAGAAACAGAAACATGGTGGCTTGTGTCCAAATGTGCACACTGCACTTGTTAATGAGTAGGGATGCACCGAATCCACTTTTTTGGATTCGGCCGAACCCCCGAATCCTTTGCAAAAGATTTGGCCGAATACCGAACCGAATCCGAACCCTAATTTGCATATGCAAATTAGGGGTGGGAAAACATTTTTAATTACTTGTTTTGTGTCAAAAAGTCACGTGATTTCCCTCTCCACCCCTAATTTACATATGCAAATTAGGATTCGGATTCAGTTCGGCCGGGCAGAAGGATTCGGCCGAATCCGAATCCAGCTGAAAAAGGCCGAATCCTGGCCGAATCCCGAACCGAATCCTGGATTCGGTGCATCCCTATTAATGAGCCAGAGTATTGGGCCCAGACTTATAGGTTAAGAACCCCTGATTTAAGACATACCACCATGACTTTATTGGTAACATAGCAATAGGGTCCTATTCTGTTGGTAGGCTCTTTCTCCTTCCTCTTTCTTTTTTTTTTTTTAAAGTGTTTATTTATGCATTTTAACTTTACAACAGAGAGTAAAGACAGTAGTTGTGAACCATCACATTTTGCATTGCTCAATAATACAGAAGTGCATATGCTAAGTAATCTGTATTGACATATAACAGGTTTAGCTCAGTGGGTGGGGTAGGAAATTTTAGGGGCTTAGAGGCCTATTAGGGTCTCTGCAGATGGGGGGGAAGCACGTAATCTTGATCAGGGTTTGCATCCAGCCAGGGCGTCCAAATCTGAGTAAACTTCTCCGGACATCCTCTGCCTTCGTATGTTAATTTTATCAGGGGAAGTGTTTTGTTGGTCAGTTGGATCCATGCCTGCTTCGTGGGTGACTGAGGGGCCATCCATTTAGTCATCAGCAGTTTCTTAGCATAAAATAATAGGGCGCGGAATAAGAGTCTGGACTTATTGAGAGGTATTATTTTGTCTATCAGCCCTAGGAGGCATACTTCTGGCGTGCATGGACCTGGGAAGGCCAGTTCCTCAGACAGGTATAGTATAAAGGAGTTCCAAAAGGATCGGATCCTAGGGCATGACCAGGTCATATGGGTGAAATGGCGCCCGGATTTCTGCCCATTTTCTCCAGTTTGCTGGGCGTGATATATATTTGGTGCAGGAATTTAAGTTGGACAAGTTTGTCTTTCAAAGCAATCAGGCCAGAGTATTTCGATTCCTTGGCCTCCTCCCACGTTTCATCTGTTAGTGCTGGAAGCATGGTCCGCCACTTGGGTAAGGCCTTGTCAAAGGGAGTAGTACCTGTTTTGAGCAGGGCTTTATATAGCCTGGAAATCAGCCCCGTGCGCTATGGGTTTCGGAGGACAAGTTCAAAGGAGGGAGTGACATACTGTATTGTTAACTCCGAGAATTGGGATCGGAATGCGTGAAGAAGTTGCATGTACCGGTATAATCGGATATCTGGATGCCCTGTTTTGCTTTCTCCTTCCTCTTTCTTTAACTGTCCCGAATGCAACAATGTTATGCTTCTAGCCAGTAGAAAGACTATCAAAGATAAAGACGAAGGAAAGGCAAAAAAGAGTTAAAAAAAAGTAAAGTGCAGTGTATGAAATGGGCTTACAAACAAAGATTACATTTAAAGATACATGTCTCTTTCACAAGCCAAGGGCATGGGAACATTGGATCCACAGATCTCAGCAGAGGGAAGCAGATCTGCTCCGTGCAGTCCCATGCAGCAGAGTGGAGGTCGGCCTGATAATGTTTGCTTTCACGTATTTAGGCTGACCTCCGCTGACCCACAGAAGCAGATCTTATTCAAATCAAAGGGGCTGGGGCACAGAGCGGATCCGCTTCTCTGAGAGCAGTGGAGCAAAGGATCTGTCTGCCTTTGGCCTTAGAGTATGCCATACTCCAGAGATCAGGGTTCTCTTGGTGGGATATAGGAGGTCCAACCCAAAACAAAGCAAATATCACACATTTAGATGATCACCATGCAACTGACAGCATGTGGGCAGGACATGCATGGCATTTTCACTTGCATGTTAATTCATTAGATGAAAGAGTAAGTGCCTGTGAATTTAATAAGCAACTCAAGGACATTGTTGCATAGAGGACTTCTTTGCACCCTAGCACACTGAATGCTGTACATTTGGTCACAGCCACAATGCTGAGTGCAACCTACACAAGGTCATGGCATGCTCCTTTATGGAGTGAAGTGAAGGTAGGCCCAAATGTTTGATACTATTTCAATGGCCATAATTTATATTATTATAGTGACTAGGGCTTTTACCTACATCAATAAAATAAGCCCTATAGAAATAAAAACACATGATAATAATGACATTTTAAACTTTCACTGGTGGGACTATTTTTCTTGCTTTTTGTTTTACACTGAAGAAAACTATTCTGGCACAGTCTGGTTGTGGTTTGTGCATACAAACTGTTCTTCAAAACTACTCAAAGATGAAGATTGTCTGGGATTACCACAATTATAAAATAAGTTTACAAAACAAGCAGGTTGGTCGTGTATTTCAGGTTTCTAACAAGAGGCACAACTTTGTAGCTGAACCATGTTCAGAAACTTCTTTGGATTTACTGAACTGCCATCAATGGAGGGTAGCTGGGACTGCTGTAGGGCGGTAAACTAGTCACAGTCAACTTAATGGTTACCCCTGTCCCTCCTCTGGGCATCTGTTAAAGGCAGTTACAGCATGTTGTCAAACTGGGGAATGCACTTGTGTTTGTCTGGAGGCAGTATTTGCTAGAATTCCCAGGCAATAACCAGATGTTAGGATCAATGATGGGTTGCTTTCAAAAAGGTGCTACTTGCTGTTTGGCTGTCTGTTACTAGACACTGTGCAAACTTTATAACTTTTATAACATAACCCCTGTAGTGTGATGATGTTAAAACAGCTAAACACAGGACAATTGGGGCAGATTTACTAAAGGGCGAAGTGGCCATCGCTAAATCGCAGAAATCCCATCCGCAGGGACATCGCCAAATTACTAACAGACGTAGAGGACAATTCACTAGCTATCGCAGTTCTGTGCCCTATCGCCAGGCAAATTTTTCGAACAAGTGAATGATCGTTACTACGATTCACTAAAGTTTGAATTTTACAAAATGTTACCTCTTTTGCCAGAGTTTCCTTCGCCATCTTAGACCTGGCAAACTGATAAGATGAAGCTACATCCTCCTCAATCTTATGTCAGTGACATCATATCCTTTATGCTGGAAAGTCATAAAAGTTCTAAAAAAAATGCTGGCATTTTTCATATTTGGGGGATTGCCTTCAAAAGTTCTAACTATTAAAGATTTTTGTGTTAAGAATTTTAACACATGCCACGTTTATTTTGGGGTGGGCTCATGTCTAGGGCATTAGAGTATCTCTTTTGTCTTTATTTTGCTTCCTTGGACATTTATAATAAGTGGCACTTCAAGCATTTGCACCAACATCTCTAATAAAGACATATACCTGTATTTGACCTATACTCTATGTACCCACCCTATAGTATTCAAATTGACCTTAGCGTAAGTGTACCAACGAAGTTTCAATAAATTGAGCGCTAGTGAAATGTCACTATGAAATGTCTGCGCTGACAAATTAAGCTAGCAAAACTTTGCCAGCATTTGGCTGCTGAGACCCAACTTTGAATTTTAGTTAATTAGCGTAGTGGTAATGACTTTGCACTTGGCGAAGTGGCGAGAAGTGTGGCGGATTGTTCGATGGCGAAAATTTGCGAGAAATTTATTCATGGATACCACCTAGTGCTACCCATAATATGATATGGACTTCTATTCAAGTGTAAAGTTTTCAATATGCAGCATCTCTGTCCCATCCAATTCAAAGGCTAGCGTGGGAAACATAAGATCTCACGAGTCAGGGTGCCAATTGCAAAAAACAGGCCATGTTTGAAAACTTGAAATCTTACCAGTATCATCATCATCATCACATTACTGATGTCACTATATGTTCTCTATACATTTTATAAAACCCTTAATTTTTTTTGTCCTGCAGCAAGACTGACAATTAGATGGGATTTCATGTGAATATATAAAAAATAAAGGCAAATGTAAACAAAGAAGTGAGTAGTGTGACAGCCCTCCTATGATCAATCTAGCCATCTGGAATGATATAAAAAAATGTGGGAAAATGTTTCAGGGAGTGTGTATAGCAACAACCAAATAAAATACAGTCTGATTTAAACCAGATAAAAGATACAGTTCTGCTTTATGCCATATTATAATTCCAGGCTCATTTACCTGCCATCCCAACTAGTGACTCAAGATAATAACTTCAATGTAATAAACTTCAAATGATTTCCAAAAGGTAAAAGAAACAGGACAGCTGAAGAAGTTTTTCCCTCTTTGGCCAACTTCTGGGTAAAGGCTTATGGGACACTTTTGGGCCTGAAGGTCCCAGTTTCCCCAATATGTTCGCCCACCATACAAGTGCTTGCACAAGCGCCTCAGGATGAAATCAGGGTGATATATTTGGGCTACTTAAAAAACACTGCACTCAAAATGCCCTGTGTGCAATTAGCCATATGTTTACAGTAAATCTCTTTCCACTTAAGAGGCATTGTGGGGTTATACAACCACTTAAGTCTTTGTTGTCATTAGCTTCCTGTAAATATTGGAATACATTGCCTAAGTCTCTGTGTTTCTCCACATTTTATGCATTATGATCTAATACATTTCTGTCTATTTCCAAAGTTGCAATATATGCTTTAGATAAACACATATTTATTCTGTATTGTGCTCCTGATACTATATAAGAAAGTGTTTTGTATCTTGTATTCCATACAAGGCCAGCTGTACTATATTTGGGTGCACTTTATCTGTTTAACACTTCTAAGCTGTAGAGCGCTACTTGTCCAACAAATGCTGTCTATTTGCAAACATGTGTAGTTTTTGAGTATATAAACAACAGGAATTTTACCTTGGGCACACAGTCTTGGTGAAATATGCACTACACAATGTCAAGACAACTATCATTTTGTGTAAGAGACTATTGCTAATAAGATCTGTTCAGGGCACTTCAGGGAAATATTGGATTTTTTCACCTGTCTCTAGCTCTAGCTTTGTAAGTCTTGATGAAAGAAGGCCTGATCTTCACGTACAACATATTTGAAGACAGGCTTTGCTAGCTTACACGAGCAAGATAAAAATCATGTTTTGACTTAAGTGTAATTGGAAGCTTGTGTTCATTGTATTCTGCTGTAAAGTGCTGCAATCAATTCTCACAGTGGGATATTTTGACACAATGTAAAACAACCAGCAGGAATATTGTTGTTCACTTAGAATAGGGTTCTGTATATTATTAAAGCAAGAGTGGCCCAGTTTTAAAATGCTTGTTCACTTCTAGTGCGATATAAATATTGGTTTGCCTAGTTTTAACTAAAGGAAATGAGGCCCCTGCTTACTAAAAAAAATAGATTATCTATCTGTTCTATTCTATTTGGTTCTAATAATTACAAATTTGCCATTTCTAATAATTACAAATTTGCCATTTGCACTAGGTCTGCTGCAAAAGGTGCAAGTAACAAAATACAGAGTGACAAGGAACCTTGGATTAACACCTGCCGTGAGGAGGCATTTATTTCACGGCTCCCATGCAACCAATACACGCAGTTGCTGAAATATTACTGCACCTTACCTGGAACAATTAGCATGTAGACAAAGCAAAACATGACAACAACTTGACTGCAGGTTATGAAATATGCATTTAATAATATGCATCTGCACTAGTGAATTGCATGCAAATTGTGGATATTGCCACTTATTAGGGGACTACAATTATGCTAGAATTTGGGGCAATAATCTTGCATTTTTGGTAAAAAATATGGCAGTCTGTTTTTTTATACTTCCACGTTTAACTTGTATTAGTAAATATGCCCTTATGCTTATGTCTAATACATTATGACTACCACAGTCTGCACTGTATGTCTGTATATTTGTATTTGTATTCACATAAATATAAAATGTATTTTATATTTATATGAATTGTATTATTGAGGGGTAAGCCGGGGAAGGCATGTAGGTGTCCTTCCCTTCTTTCTCCTACTGTGCATGTCATTTTGAGTGCTAGCTTTTTTTATCAGAGCAGAATGCAGCATCCAGGTGGGCTCAAGTGCTAGAATGAGCACTTAAGGGTACACTCTTGCACATGCACCCCCAGGGTAAAAAAATGACACTTCTTGAGCGCCATAAGCCTTCAGAGATTTGCAGCAAGAACAGTGCTACCTTATTTGAAGCATAGCATATAGTAGATATTAATTTGTTTACTTTTGAGATAAAAACTTACATTAGTGTTCATTTATCAATGTTATTGGTTTAAATTGAGTATTACAGTACGATAGTATCCCACTTGTGGTTATCATTACTGGGAAGCACACTGCTAATATGGTGGGAGTATATTATACGGCCATCCTCATTTATTTTGGTTTAAACATTGTCAGTATTTCTTCTTAGGTGTTCCATCAGAAACACAGTGGAGTTAGCATGGAACATCTTGTAAAGAAGACATCATATTATAGCAAAGTACTAAAATAAGCCATAAAATAACACCTTTCTGTTATAATATCCTGACATGTACTATATCTTGCTTCTCATTAAATAAATTGTTGTCCATTATTATGGTTTTAGATAACAGGCTCACTTCTCTCTTTGGAGAAATGCAATTGTGGAAGTTTGTTAGTTAACACTACAATGTATAGATCATGATGTGTTGTAAATTGTATAGGGCTTATTTAGAAATGCAAGAGCAAACTGCTTGCTTCACAGAGGAGCACAAAACTAAGCACTCATTGGGGCTTATTTATAAAATGTGCGCAGTGCAGAATGGTTTGCACAGTGAACATGTTTGCCCTGCTCATGGTTGTATTTATAAAGCTGGATACGACTGGTGTATTTAATGTGCAAACAGAACTGCAAATTCTTATTCGCTCTGCGAATGTCAAATATAGCTTAATCAAACAACAACCTTGCACAGTAGCAGCACTCACGCCCGTCTCATTTGCGTGCCCTTTGCAAATATTTAGTGTGCAATGCAAATTCACAAAAACCGGAAAGACAGACACAGCAATGCAATATTTCAGCATTCTGGATAAAAAACATGGGCAATACAACCATTTGCAAATAAATATGCACTGTGCAGACTTTATAAAAGCCCCCAATGACACAATTCAGAAAAGTGCTTGTGTATAATAATAAAAAAAATGCTGCTTTGAAATGTGTGGTGTCAATGCACCCCTTCTGCCTGCTCTGATGAATATGCACGCAAGTGCACTTATTAAGGCAAGGGAACTCTGGAAATATCACCAGCCTGGAACTGCCAGTAATACACAAAGGGAGGTTGTTGAACCACTAACTAAGTAAAATGTAAGTAAACACAATGGACATGCAACTGATTGCACCTATTTACTACAAAAATACAAAGGAGAGACCTCTGTGGTGGGCTGAAGATCCCGAAGGATATGTTTGTAATGTGTACGTTTACGGTCAGTTTAGTAATTATTTCATATCATCTATCCACAGAGAAATATGCATACTGTGCTGCCCAGTGTAAAACTATAATCAAGCCCACCATTCTCCAGTGGAACACATAACACTAGATATTTAGATTTTAATTAGCCCCAGCTACAGCTCATTAACAGGCTTAGGGAGAAATATACCCCACAGTCACTGTAGGTTGCTGGTTCTATGACGTGTTTGGAGAATTCAATAAGATTGTGACCCTTTTACTTGAAGTCGCTGAACTTAAAACAACATAAATCAGTATGTTCCCAATCAGATTTGCAATCTATTCTTCATGTCACAACAGAGCTGATGCAAAAGAATAATCCCTAGATGCCTACAATTCAGTGTCATAAAGAGCCATGTCACAGGAGAAAAACAGTGCAATTATTTATTCTGATTTGTCCTTATTGCTACACAACCAGAACATCTAGAGGGAAAATATAAAAAAAAAACAATCCTATTCTTACATTCTGCCACCTAACTGAGGACACTGTTAATTAACTGTAATTCATCTTTAGGCACTCTGGCTATATGTCAGAACTGTGACTATCTTCCCACTAAGCCATGAATTGGTTCCATCTGTGTCAGTTGTTCTCACATTATTTTTAGAGCTTGCTTTCTTCCGATTGAAGAAAAAGGTCAAGCATGATGCCATTTCTTCTGAATACAATATAAATTGTGTATACAATACAAAAATATGTTTCTGATTACTGAATTGTATCTAAGAAATTCAATCTGTCTGCAGAACTCAGTAATGACCTGATACTGATCCAAGCCAATGACTATATGCAAGTGCCATTTTTCATAATAAAGGCACATATTGCTTAGGAAGTACAATGGGGTTAATGTTTTCTTATTATTACCATGTAGATTAAAGAGAAATAAATGAAATATTTTTTTCCCATAGTTTGATGAAGTTATTAATAGCTCAGTTTGCAGGTTTAGCCCCGCCTTTGACTCTCTTTGATTGATGGTCCGAGCTTTCTTATCATTTCCCACATATTATATTGAAACCACATTACAAAAAGCCAGAAGGGGATGGCCAGACAGTCCAGAGGTGTGACATGATGGCATTGGCGTATGGTTGCACAAGCCATAGCTGAGACAGCTACCTCGGTTTGCTTATATCATATACAAAGAGATAGTGTATATTCATATCACAGTATCCCTCTGTAGTCAGCACAGTTATGAAGGAGAATGTGTGGGTGTAAAGGACCTTGAGGGAATCAATCTGTACTGCAAAACACCAGACATATTTTATTGTACACCCATGCCACTTGCAGTCTATAGGCTGACAAACCATATTTCTACAATAAACGATTAATTGTGCTTAATTTATCTAACTCAAAATGAACCTGCTTTGCATCGGTAATAACAGAATGTGCCTCATGCAAGAACCTTTTCCTGCCATGAACCAAGCCTTCTTTCAGCAAATCACCAACACTGAATGAGTTTTGCTTCATTAGTAATCATTCTGCATGTAATGAATGCATATAAAGTATGCCAGAATATATACACGTTTTCCCTGTTGATAAGATGATGAAGTGAGCGACATGTTCCATATAGCAGCAATTGGCAGCAGGCATTCAGGTCCTCATTTAATAGCATAGGCACAATATGAGCTAGTGCAATGATAATTCATAGCAACAAATCCAATAGAAATTTTATATTCTATGAACTACAAAGGCAGATGAAGATGAATTGCTGTGGTTGCTATGGGTTACTGTACTTTGAAAATATTATCATAGGTTAATAAGGGAGAGTTACTCGCAGAAAACACAAGTTTGGGGCAAATTTACTAAAGGGCAGAGTGACTAATGCTGGCGAAAATTTATTCACAATCAATCGCCAGGCGAAGTTGCGCTCTGGCGAATGGATATAACTGCGCAAACTTACTAAGATGCGGATTTTACTGAACGTTACCTCTTGTGCCAGACTTGCCTTCACCACCTCAGACCAGGCGAAGTGCAATAGAGTAGATAGGACTTCCTTAAAATTTAGTTGAAAATTTTTCCAAGTCCCAAAAAACACTGGTGTCTTTTCCTTTTTTCAGGGTGATAGGCTGCAAAAGAGAGTAAAAAAATTTAACGGGCTTCCCCCTCCTACATTTCCTAACATATGGCACATTAACTATACACTGAGCTCATGTGTAGGGCATTATAACAACTGTATTTTATTTTATTAAAGGGATACTGTCATCGGAAAACATGTTTTTTTCAAAACGCATCAGTTAATAGTGCAGAATTCTGCACTGAAATCCATTTCTCAAAAGAGCAAACAGATTTTTTAATATTCAATTTTGAAATCTGACATGGGGCTAGACATTTTGTCAGTTTCCCAGCTGCCCCCAGTCATGTGACTTGTGCCTGCACTTTAGGAGAGAAATGCTTTCTGGCAGGCTGCTGTTTTTCCTTCTCAATGTAACTGAATGTGTCTCAGTGGGACATGGGTTTTTACTATTGAGTGTTGTTCTTAGATCTACCAGGCAGCTGTTATCTTGTGTTAGGGAGCTGCTATCTGGTTACCTTCCCATTGTTCTTTTGTTTGGCTGCTGGGGGGAAAAAGGGAGGGGGGTGATATCACTCTAACTTGCAGTACAGCAAATTGCAGCTGGGAAATTGACAATATGTCTAGCCCCATGTCAGATTTCAAAATTGAATATAAAAAAATCTGTTTGCTCTTTTGAGAAATGAATTTCAGTGCAGAATTCTGCTGGAGCAGCACTATTAACTGATTCATTTTGGAAAAACATTTTTTTCCCATGACAGTATCCCTTTAAGCTTCCCTCGGCTTGTGTAATGTAATGTATTTGCGGCAACATATATGTCCATTCAGATTTAACGTCCCGCCGTATGCAAATTAGCTAACGCTAGCGCAACTTCGATCTGCTTGCAACTTCGCATGTTAGTAAATAAGCGTTGTCTGAGCGAATTTTCGCCTGGTGAAGTGTTGCAACGCCTGCGAAGCCATCGCTGGTGAATTTTCTCAGATTAGTAAATTTTCCCCTTTGTTTCTTCTACAGCTTAACTACAGGGATGACTTTGCCAAGGGTGTATAGTAAATGAAAAATTGAAGGATCTGATCCAATTTGAGTCTCAGCACTCTAGCCAGCATCTGTATCCTCATGCGGGCGCTTCCTTGCGCACACGTGTCCTTTCCCACACACACGCACTTATTGGGTGCCTTGCCAACCAGGTTGCCTAAGAAAAATTTGTGTTTTAGTGACAAAGTACCCCATACACTGATACAGGTATGGGATCCCTTATCTAGAAACCCATCATTCAGAAAGCTCTGAATTACAGAAAGGATGTCTCCGATAGACTCCATTTTATCCAAATTTTTCTCTGTAATAATAAAACAGTACCTTGTACTTGATCCAAACTAAGATATAAATATTGGAAGCAAAGCCAGCCTATTGAGTTTATTTAATATTTACATGATTTTCTAGACATAAGGTATGAAGATCTGAATTAGGGAAAGATCCATTATCCAGATAATCCCATTCTGGATAACAGGTCCAATACTTGTAGACCCAAAAAATGGCTAAAATAGGTATGGAAACAATGGCAATGACTGTGAGTATACTAGAGAAAATTACAGCTCATAAAAGATAACAATATTTAAAAAAATAAAACCACAGTTGCAAAAAAAAAAAATGGAGGTATTTACAGCCTTTATTATAGGAACGTATGCCCAAAGTGTGGCAATTGATGCAAGGTGTTGCCAAGATGATGGTAGTTCAAGGGTTCACTGCAGCTGTGACAAAAGGCACAACTAACTTGGCCCTAAAGAATCACATGCAGATGTAATTTTGATGGTGAGGGCTAGAAATGTCACAGTCTTGACTCAAAAGAGTTCTCAGTGCAAGTGCATCCGATGCGTCAATAGGTGCATGTGCAATTGTGTGCGTTTTAAAGCATAGGATGCATCAGATGCAATTCCCCCTTTCCAGCAACACTTACACTGGATTTGGGGAGAAATATAACTGCATTCTGGGTGAATATAACAGCACAGCCTCTTATATGTCCCCAATATTTATTGGCATGGTGATCCTTATAATATACACAGTATCCCCAGCACAAACTGGCCTACATCTTCACCTTACCTTGCACGCATATTGCTTTTACACAAATCTTAGTTTTTCTGATGCTTTAAATAGCACAGCATTTCTGAAACACATTGTCACCCGCTGTGTTTTGTTTAAGCAATTTAGTGCCTGGCAGCTTGGAGCTACTTGGGAGGTGTAGGAGATTAGTAAAGAATGTTCGGCATTCTGGCTAGACAGAAATTGAGGTTCTAGGACAGGAATATGATCAAACCTGTAGCGTAACGGCACATATTTTTAAGAAAGATGTATGGAGGCGCAGGTCAAATAAAGACAATAAACTGCTTTGACTTTCCTAGTGCACGTATATTACCATATAAAATTAAGAAAAAAATTAGAGAGAATGCGAAAAATGCTTTAAACTAAATACATTTAAAAGTATAAATACTAAATATGGATTTCAAAAACAAGGGTAATATGTGTAAAGAGGGGCAAAGTTTTCCAGGTCTTGGAGCCTATAAAAACTAAGAACTCCCTCAAAGCTATTTATAGCTACGACAGGTAAGTCCCTTGAATCTGACACTGTTATGTATTTACTTATGTATGATTCACAAGAATACACCAGTATCTTAATACTTTGTCGGTATTGTGTGTCTGCCTTCTTTGCAGTCCTCTCCAGCACGAGAATTATTGATTATGTTGAGGGTATTTAAAGGGGATCTGCATCCACCACATCCACTCAAGAAAATGAATGTCAATTCACTCAGCATTTTTGCTTTTTATTTTAAATTACAAATGTTAAACATATTAGCATTTTCTAATGCTAAATGGTGTTTACAGCTGTAGTGCAAAGCAATTTATCCAATATTTACAAAAAGGTACATTTACTAACATGAGGAAAAATCCTTGACCTCTATCCCAAGCAAAATATATTCATTTGCTTGTTTCACCTTTTGAAAAAAGGGAAACTTTCCCATACATGACTTTTATACACAATTCTACAAGATATTTCTGTTTAGCTTTTTTAGGAAAACATATTTTGCACAGAAATGCTTTGTTACCTTTTGTAAACAATTAGCATGCCTTGCACACATGCTTTTCATTACAAAATTTATTTTTTTTGCTTTTCACCAAGTAACATTTTTTTATATATTTTTTATTAAATGTATTACATTTGTCACAGTGTAATAAAAATGTAATAATTTTTTCCATACAAGATTCTTACAGTTATACACATACCATGAGATTGGTTGCCAGTTTTTCCTTATCTCACTTACTTTTCCAGTTATTATGAGGAAGGCCAATCTTTGTCTTTAAAAATGAGTATTGGTATACTATAGGAGATCAGCCTGTTAGAGCAATACTTTGGTCAGGAGACACCTTTTGCTGGTAATGCAACCAAGTAGGGAGGTGCACATTACCCTATTTATACATGTATATGCTGTGAATATACACATTAGGGTTAGGGTAGAGATACAGTATATAAAGAGCAGGTTCACTTTCATGGGGAAGAGAAACACAGAATCCTTGGATACTTTTCAGTTCTTCTTTAGCAATTAGCAGATTTAACCCACTTTTAGATTTATTTTTCAGTGTTCAAGGATCCCATGTTATGGCACCCTTATTGTGACATAAAGATAAACAATGATGAAATAGTACTTTGACACGGGATCAACCGATGGCCCCATGATGAGTCACAACAATGACTGACTGGGGTTTTCCTTTCTCATTGATGAAGTGTTTGATCTCTACAAACATATTTTAATGAAATAGGTTAGGACACAATTGTAAAGCTGGCCACAGAAGCAAAGATAAATCTTCAGAATCTTAATTTCGTACGATTTTCGGACCATGTGTGTCAGGGCCCGAAGGCTCCACTTAGGATTTTGCGGACCAAGGAGGAAGCAGCAGGCACCAAACACAGTTCATGGTATCCAAGGGGTTAAGTAGTAGAGAAGTCAAATCCAGGCAGGGGTCAGTTCAGGCAACAAGGTTCTTAGTCGATTATAGGATAGGTCAAGATCAGGAATCAAAGTCAGAATGAATAATAACACACCCTGGAACACACACGTTGAACCTATAATCGGGCATGGTCTGTAGGTCTCTGGCATCTTTTAAAGGCTGATTTTCGCGCCAAACATCCTGACGTACGTTTTGCTGTCAGAACGTGCCACGTGTGTCGCCTGGGCGCCACCATCTTGCCGGCGGCGCTGAAGCAGGAAGTAGCACTGGCGGGTGCTCCTTACAATGTGTGGATCATTCTGACATTTTTTGTGCCATGGCCTTTAAGTCGATCAGACAGGTTAGAAGATTTCTGGTAGTTAACAAGATAGTGTCTGATTTGTTTTTTTTTTTACTAGTTTACTGAATTTGAATGGTTATTGGTAGGTCAGGAAATTGCATTGAATAAGCTTTCATCAGATATCTGCACCTCTATGGCCAGCTTAAGACAAATATACATACGATATTCTCCATATTTTTGTCTCCAGTGTTATCTGGCCTATATAATTATGTGTTCTAGTTCTAATTACCTGGGATGCTGGGGTTTCTTATGGACCATGCAGGACATCCACTAAGACCACAGATTTCCGAACACTGTATGGTGGGTGCATAGGGACTTGCCTGCTTGGCAGGTAATATCATAATTGTATTATAAAATTTACCAATACATATACTTGTAATAACAAGTTGTTGCACCCCTTATCCACCCCAATCCACTCTCCAAGCCCCCCTTCCACCATTCAGACACCAGCCCTACTCACCAAATCCCTTCCTGATTCAGCTATTGATGTCACGTACATGTTCCTGATAGTATTATCTCTGCCATGCAACCAGACATAAACTTGACCGAAAAGGGCACTACAATTTTAACTTTATCATGAAATATTGCTCAGTCTGAAGGTCACAGGGTAAAAATGTTGGCCTAAATATCCTTTGAACAATACCACAATCACTAATACAACCATTCTCATATCTGCAAGCTTTTATGTCATAAGGAGGGTTCTCAAAAGGGGACCTAAACTAAAAAGTGTAAGAAGCTGGTCTTATACAGACAGATTTAAGGCCTGTGTACCGAGTCAGCAGCTTATCTGCCAGTTTGTAGGCTCTTCCCAATAGGGTAGGTAGGCTGAAAATTGGACAGATGTCTTTTGGGCAGATTTAAAGGAGAACTAAACTCTAAAAATGAATATGGCCAAAAATCCCATATTTTATATACTGCACTTATTGCACCAGCCTAAAGTTTCAGCTTCTCAAAAGCAGCAATGATCCAGGACTTCAAACTTGTCACAGGGGGTCACCATCTTGGAAAGTGTTTGCGAAACTCACATGCTATAAGATTCTGATGCTAGTTGCACTGGTTTCTGTGCTGCCATGTAGTAGCTATCTGTATAAATTACTAATCATTCGTATATTGTGACATTTCTATTCTGAATAAACAGTATATTGTGCGTCGGTCCCTAAGCTCAGTAAGTGACAGCAGCACAGAGCATGTGCAGTGAATCAGCAGAAAAGAAGTTGGGGAACTACTGGGGCTCTTTTTGGAGACACATATCTTTTACTGCTAAAGGGCTATGTTTGCCTTGGGTCCAAAACATAATGTACAACATTTCTAGCCAACTTCTTTAGTTAAGTTTTAGTTCTCCTTTAACATCCCACTGGGGCGATGGCTATATCAGCTCATTAATGCGGTTCCCTCCCTTGCCTAAATTTGTCTTCGTTATGATCCGAATGTATCTGATCAGCCCGTTATGACCTAGCACATTGGTGCAAAGATCTGCAAGTTTGGTGACCTTGCCAAACCTTTATGGTGGCCATACACTATAAGATCTGCTCTTTTGTAGAGGGATTACAACAATGGCAATGGGAGCCGACAGGACAAGGGCGCATCAGCTAGTTGATGCGGTCTTTGTTCCGTCGGGGCCTCGACTGCAAAAAAAAACAAAAAACTGCCCAATTGATATCTGCCCAATTTTTGCCAGATATCGATTGGGATGAACGCCCCAAACATGGGCAGATATGCTGTTGAATCAGTCTAAAGGACCGATATCGGCAGCTTTAATCTGCCCGTGTATGGCCACCTCTGTGAACAGCACACTATCTAATAATCCTATAGAAAACTTCCCAAAGATCTGTGAGATTTGTAACAAAGATCCATTTCTTCCCAAAGCAAGAGATGTGGCTGCTGCTTGTCCAGGGACAGTGAAACCTACTTAATTATTGCACTGTTGCTTCACCATGAAGAACTGAGAGAAAATAGTGATAATTACTCATTAGTGCTTACAATAACTAAACACAATTCAAAAATAAAAGTTTTTTAACCTAACAAAATCTTTTTTTATTTAAAGAGTATTTCATTGCATGAGCCTAAACCAAATGGGGCAACCTGTGATCCTCCCTAACCGCAACCTGCAATTTGCCCCCACTGATCCGCTACCCAACCCAACACGCAATAGGTCTACTTATCGGAAGTGACATCACTTTGGACTGGAAGTGACATCACTCCGGTGCCGAATCTGAATGAAAATGGAACAAAGCTGCAGAAATCACAAGGGAGAGTGGGAGGGATCGCCTGCACCATAGCCGCATGGGCAGGAGGGAATCAGGGACTTTTTGCTTTAAGCCCAACTACTTTGCGGATATTCCACAAGTACCGACCCACTGCAGGACTCTACTATAAGGAAGACAAAATTTAACTGATTTTACTTATAATTTCATAGGTTTCTTTAAAACCGATTTATGACTGATTTAGGACTGGCACTCTTTATTTAGGACTGGTACTGGCTCGAAAATTAAAATGAATAGATTCTCACACTTCAGAATGCCTCTTTTCATTAAGTAAGCATTTTATGATCAGTTTAAAAATACCTGAATGCCAAAGGACCATTAAAAAACACAAAGGGTGTGGTGCGAATTGGAACAACCTAAGAATTTTGGCACTAGTATCCACGTGTCGCTTGCCAAAAAGGATAAGATTACCTTGGGGTTAGATTTCTAGTTTTGAAATAATATGCTATGCAAAAAAGATGGGAATCATTTTAATGAAGATCATAATACCCAGACGTCATACATAATAATTTGCAGACATAACACAGGGCAATGCTAACCTGTTTCCTTTCTTCCCTAGCTAGGAGGCTCCCTCTTTCAAAATGCCAAATGCTCATGAACTTAAAGACATACCAGTGTGCACTTGTGCCTGAAAACATAGCTTACATTTTGGCAAAGTAGAGGTGGTTCAGCTTCTTTTTTTTTTTTTTACTTATAGCCATATTTTCATACTTGTATAGTTAAATGTACTTTTTAGTAGCTGAATGACTGTTTTCTCTTTTACTATGCTGGTGCTTGGTGAAAGCTTTTGTGGGATATAGCAACGAAATAGCTAAAAGCACTGAACTTCAAAAACAACAATCTCCAAAAATAACAGTACTGTACTATGAATACATCTATTAAAACTGACTGTTTAGATCATTGGGGGTGCCAAATGTCAGGTACTCCTGAATGATTGCAGTCACTTATCTGCACGGTAGTTAAAAAGCGAGATCCCCAGGTTCTGCACAGGCCTGGGGTTCTTATCAGTGAGTGAAAAAAAGACAGCTTTTTGTTAAAGTTTGCCATTTCACACTACTGCGCAAGTGTCCGTCATATCATATAATATAACTGAATAAAATGGGATACTTTTGATTCAACACTTAATGGGTATCCATGATAACTGGAACAAACCTATAAGGGACAGTATACCCTCTTTTTTCAATATGAGTTCAATGAATATGATTTGCCTACTGTTTTAATTTATTTCTTGCACTAAACAGAATAAGACTTGAAAACGTTTTCACTTTTTAACTTCAGTTATTGCGTGTGACTGTGGGTAGAGTTTTGTTTATACAGCACTCATTAACTCCTTTTAGGGCCAAAACACAAAATGATTACCGGTACATTTATGAGCACAAGACACAAACATGTCTTCCTTCTGAAATTTTGTAATTCTTGGTAAAGGGGAAGTTCAACCATAATTAACGTCAATGCATTATTGTATCTGCCAATTCGTCATAACTTTAAAGGAAAACTATAGCCCCAAAATTAATACTTAAAGTGATACTGACATGTTCCTATAAAAATAAAAATGTGTCAGTATCAGTAAATAGACGCTGCACACAAACTATAAGCAGCTAAAAGCTCCCCAAAGCCGCCCCCAGCCCAGCGAACCTTAGTAACGGCCACCCTCCGACACCATTAGATCAACTTGCTGAGTTGTTTCAGTCACGCTGAGCTGGGGCGGCGCAATCCCTCTGTAGGCTGAAGTCCTGTTTTCATTTGTAATTAGCCTATTGAGGGATCGCGCTGCCCCTAGCCCACCATCACTGAAACAACTCAGAAAGTTGATCTAATGGTGTCGGAGGGTCGCCGTTACTAAGGTTCGCTGGGCTGGGGGTGGACTTGGGGAGCTTTTAGCTGCTTATAGTTTGCGTGCAGCTTCTTTTCACTGATACCGACACGTTCCTATTTTTATAGGAACGAGTCAGTATCACTTTAAGCAACAGACAGTTTATATCATATTAAGAGGCATATTAAATAATCCTACCAAATTGGAATATATATTTAAGTTAATATTGCTCTTTTATATCTTTTGCTTTGGGCCCTCTTTTTGTGATGGTCTGTGTGCTGCCTCAGAGATCACCTGACCAGAAATACTGCAGTTCTAACTGTAACAGGAAGAAGTGTGGAAGTAAAAGACAAAACTTAGGGGTTTATGTAATAAAAGGCACTAAATTTACCCAGGGGCAAAAACCCATAGCATCTTATTGGTTGCTATGGGTTACTGCTCCTGCAGTAACGTAACTATAGGGGGGCGGGCCCTAGAGTGGGACGTGCAGTCGCCAAACCCCCCCTCCATATGCAATTTTCTGCCCGGAATCAGCGGTGAGTGAGCTGCCGGGCCCTGGCTCCATCACACCCCCTGCTCCCCCGGTAGTTCACACTCTGTGCTACTGGCCAAATTTAGTGCCTTTTATTGCATATGAGGGTTAAGCCCTTAATTTGCTCATGTAACTAGGACTGCCACCTAGCCGCCGGTTTTACAAATTTAGAGGCAATGAATTAGCTGGTAAATTTGTAATCCCTATTGTTCTGCCCGGCTTAGATCCACCCCTCTCGGCTCTCCTACTCACCTAATACAAGTGTTGCAGTTCCTTCCTTGTCAACTTCGTGACTCCGCACCCAAAAATGGCACAATCCTGCCCCTCTCAGGCCCGCCAGTAGGGCCAGAACTTAAAAGTTGCAACCCTACATGTTACCCAACCTGTCTGGTTTGTTTGTGTGCACCGTGAATCGTAGGATCCTGGGGGGGGGCGTATTTTTTAAAATTACATTTTTCTAATTAGGATTACCCAATGACATGGGATGGGAAAATTTAACTCATTTAGTTTTACCAAAAATTTGCCGCCGACGAAATGTCGCAGACGCCCATAGACTATAGACTCAGGCCCTTTCTCAAGGCTTGACAAAGGCCCTGAGTAGCCCGAAATATTACCTAAAGCACTTTTAGTAAAGTTTTTCACTTTTTCAATATTACCAGAGTGCTGCTATCTTCATTGAATTGCAGTATATTTTGATAGAGACTTACACTGTTTGGGGAGTATAGTTTTCCTTTAATTGGTCAGCTGGGATAAATATATAATATGATTGTGCCATAAATGTGTGGACTGATAAGTATCTCTGTACTGGCATTTAATGCGCCAACTTATGCAATATCTTTACACACGCCATTTAATCTATGTATCTGTGTATAGCCATATATTTAGTTTGTTTACTACTATATTATAAAAAAAAGTACTGCTCTGCATGTACAAGTAGCTCCACATAAATACATAGTCATAGATACATATGTGATCACCTTCTGGCCTTGATATTTACACCCCTGTTTTTAGTAAGTGGCAAAAAGCATCACAACTCAATTTGTACATACAGATGGGCTTGTGGCTCATGATTGGACTCAAGGTACAACTTGGCCCCGGTTACATGTTCCTTTGTGACCTGTTTGTCGGCATATTCAGCATGTCTTCCTCCTCCGGTACAATTACTATATGAGTTCTGGGACCATTTACTTTATATCAGGGTTGCCAGGTTGGTGGATTTTCAGCCAAATTGGGCTACTAATTTAAAGCCCAGGCGGGTTTTGAAAGTACAAACTAGCCAATGTACGGATGGGCCTTTGGCTGGTTTGTACTTTGGAAACCAGCCATCATTTTTTCTTGCTCTAATGTGCCAAGCCTGCATCTCCCAATGCATGTTGGGTAATGTATTTTTTTTTTAACAATTTGCCTACTGCCAAGTTTAATGTAAGACTACAATACCCAGCATGCAATGGGACTGACTTGTGTAGAAGACGGGTGTTACCAGATTTTGGGCTTTGTAACCCAGTCTCCAGTCCCTCTTAAAGGAGAAGGAAAGCCCCAGGGCGCAAAACCCCTCCCCCTCACCTCCGTTGCCCCCCCTCCCTCCTCCCCCCTGGCCTACCTGTCCCCCTGGGCAAATGCCCCTAACTTGTTACTCACCCCTCTGCGCAGGTCCTGTCCACGGAGTTCGCAGTCGCCATCTTCTCCCACGCGCGTCTTCTTCCTGCGATGACCTACTGCGCATGCGCCGAATGTCACGAAGTGAAATCGGAAAACTTCGTGACATTCGGCGCATGCGCAGTAGAGCCGTACCGGTAACTGTTCCTACTGCGCATGCGCCAGAAAACGCCGGTCATCGCAGGAAGAAGACGCGCGTGGGAGAAGATGGCGACTGCGAACTCCGTGGACAGGACCTGCGCAGAGGGGTGAGTAACAAGTTAGGGGCATTTGCCCAGGGGGACAGGTAGGCCAGGGGGGAGGAGGGAAGGGGGGGGGAACGGAGGGGAGGGGTTTTGCGCCCTGGGGCTTCCCTTCTCCTTTAAGCATTCTTGCATTTTTTGGTGACAATTTCAGTAAATTTTGGAGGGAAAATCAGCTGACCACCAAAATGTCTAGCGGTTGACCAATATTTATTGGTTTTACCAATATTTATTGCAATTGTATATGAACTAGGACCTTATGGGGCCCTTATACCTCCTGGGCACCCTCTGTACTTACTCCCCTGTTGATGGGCGAATTTGTCCTATTTTACTTCATGGAAACATTTGCAAATCATTGAACATGTGAAAAAGGTGTATTTTCACATATTCATTTATTTTTTCACTTTTTTTCACTGCACATATTGTGCTATTTTTGGGCTACTCTTGTAAGAGCCTCTTGGCTAGTTTTGGGCTGGTTTTGTAGCTGACTAAGGCCCCATTACCTGTCACCATGTTTAGCAGTAAACCCCCAGCCAGGGAGCAGCCCACATACACCCGCTTATACTGAGTCTCAATAAAATTTTTAATATAAAAGTAGAACCGGCCTGTGCATACTGCCTACATGCACCAAGGCATTAGTCAGTTTTGCTGAGCAAAAAATCCCACAATCCCCCACGGGCCTTGTCCTGAAAAGCTGGAAGTTTGTGGTTGATACCAAACAATAAGGGGGGGTGTACAAATGTCTGCCTAGCACAGAGCGTGAAACAGGAATTTAAAGATCGCGCTCTGTCCTCCTGTCAGCCACTGTCCCCACAGCAGCTCTCGACTGATTCCCCGTTGTTGGTGAGTGTTGGTGAGTGGGTGGGATTGTTAGTGAGTGGGTGGGATAGCCCGGGTGCTGTGGAAGGGAGTTACCAGGACGCATGCGCCTCCCCACTCTCACTCACACCCCTAACCTGCAGGAGCGGACAATGCAGAGCGTATTGGGGAGAACCCTATGAGGAAACAGCGAGCATCACTAGCACTGAGCTCCTCCTCCCCCTCCTCTTCCCTGCATCACAACCCGGAACGGCCCGGGCTCTTTTGAGCGGAGGACTGAGTTGCGGAGCAGCGAGGTGAGGCCGCTGATAGTTGCACGGAGTGGTATCGAGACTGTCAGCTACAAACGCCTCTCGGTGTCTGGACCGAACCTTCAGGCTGAACTGTGAGTGTCGGGGACAGTTTGGGAGCCCATAGCGCAGAGATTAGCATCCATAGCCTGCGTGGAGATGTTGGGAGTCGTAGTCCTAGCAGCTGGGTAGCCATAGCCAATGAATGAAGACTTGCGAGCTAGTGCTGTTAGTGTGCGTCTAGGCGGTGTGTGAGGGAACAGATTCAGCCCGTATAATACGGTGCAGCTAAGCTTATTCTGCACTCACCCAACTGCAATTGTACTACAGCTACCAGCATCCTCTCGTGTGCCTGGAGTTGTAGCTGAACAACATCTGGGGCCAGTGTGCTCTACGTCTCTGCAGTAATGTGTGTGTTCCACGACCAGAGATGGGAGAGGGTGTTGTTGCCGGTGGCAGAGATGGGAGAGGTGTACGGAGCAATACAGTCAGTACAGTCAGTACAGTGTGCTGATATCTTGTAGCAACATGAAGGTGATACAGTGTGAGGCATCTCTGCTCTCCTTGCTGGTGCCACATGGTGTCAGGGAGGTGTCAGGCTGCAGCAGGGAAGCCCGGGCACAGACAGGAGAGACACATGGCATATGCCGGCCTGGGGGAGGTGGTCACACATTGGGAGGGAAAGGGCTTTGCAGCACTGACATATTACGCATGGGGGCGGCATTTCATTCTATTATCTCTTCTCATGAAGACTAGTTCATTGTAAGCAACTGCGAGTAGCCGAGGGAAGTTCTGGTGAGCCATATCCTCATCCTGCATGAATCCTTCCAGGAGCAGGCTGTATTATTTGCCAAGATAAGTTACATCTTGTGCTTCAGCCTTTTCATCTGCACAAAGTGGTTCGGCAGAGATGGGCAGAGTGATCCGAGAGATGGTGGTGGTAACTGAACATGTAGGATGCATGGCAAAACATGCGCTTGACTGTATTTTATATATATATATATATATATATATATATATATATATATATATTTATTAAATGCTGATGTGTATACTGTCTGCTATGTTAAAGCAATTATGTTGGCAATAAGACTTTGATATCCCAAGGTCACCACGCAAGGAGAGGTTAGGATTTGCTCTTAATTTCAAGAGGACGCAGCTTGTATTTTCGGATGGTCGTTTTTACTGTAGTTGTGTTCACAAGCCCTTACAGTATTATTGCAGGAGGTCCCTTAGGTTCTGTAAGTGTATGGCTTTCCCTAAATTCATGTGCATGATTAGTCATTAATGAAGGATGGCATACGGCATGAATGTAACTATAGGAATCCTGTGATAGGATTCACAGAGCAGGGCAGGCTCTTTGTGGTGTAACACACATCAATGCCTTATCCTTTAATGGAAGTAAGAGGCGTCTCTTCTCCGCCTTCTCCCCACCTCCTATTCCACTTACAATAGTCACATTCATCATTCCTGAGTACCATAAAGAGGTGGTCTCTGCGATCTAGGTGTATGTTTCAGTCCAAAAAGGAGGTGTCTACACATCAACACTTGCAGTTCCTGATGTGCTGTGTTATTTTAGCCTCTGTCAGAGCAGGAGAGAGGAGTAAGTAGGATGTAGTACTAAGTCAGAATTGTTTTAGCTGCCAAAGTATTTTAATTGACAATGTGTTATTGCTTCCTTATTTATTTTGCTTTTTCATCCCAAGAGTTCTCAAGCATCTCCAGCAACTGCCTCGAACAATTGTGAGTGAGTGACAGAACTGACCACAGCACATGGAGCAAGCAGGAAAACCGGGCTCAGGGCAACCTGAGCTGGGTAAGTCCCCATCCAGTTCTCTTAACCCGCAGCCTTCGCAGTCTGCTTCTCCATCAGGCCAGGATTTGCAAGTTGATGATGCACAGGCTGGGCGACCCTTGGGGCCTACACCGAGCCAAAGCCGCTTTCAAGTGGATCTGGTCACTGAGGGATCTAAGGAGGCAGCTGCACAGGAACTACAACAGCAAGTAGATGGTGTCAGGCATAGAGGTGGCTCAGGCAGTGAGGAGGCAAAAGGACGCTTTAGGGTTAATTTTGTGGACCCAGCTTCTCCTGGAGGTAGTTCACCAGAAAACGCAGGGGTTGATGGTGGTAGTGGTGGAGTGAGCTTCCAAAATGGAGACACTGTCTTAAGTGAAGGGAGCTTACATTCTGGTGGAACTGGACATCATTATCATTACGATACGCATACTAATACTTACTACCTTCGCACTTTTGGGCACAACACAATTGATGCGGTGCCAAGGATAGACTATTACCGGCACACAGCTGCTGACCTTGGCGAAAAGCTACTGAGACCCAGTTTGGCAGAGCTGCATGATGAACTGGACAAGGTAAAGTCACTACAGGCCCCTGTTTAGTGCTTAAGCACTGTAAACACTGATGTATTGTGTAATGTATATGTTTTTTTTTTTTTAAAGGAAGTTATGTGAGGTTAAGAAATTCAACAAGAGGTTTCAACAACTCTGTATTTCTGAACTAGATCTGAGGCTTGCAGTTTACCTGAGTTTTTAACAAGTGCCTATAATAAGCTAAACCCTAATGATTTCTGTGCTACTTATGTCAAGATATTACTGTACTAAAAGTATAACCTGCAGAATCAAATATCCTAATATTCCTTTGCAAGTTGTAACTTGGGTACATTTTTGGTTTGCAAGAAGGTTACCCCTTTGTTGCAGTTTTGTCTCAATATTTTGAGCTCAAAATTTTGATCATTTTTGGGGACTTGATCCAATGAATCTTTTCTTAAAAACAATCAGAATCACCCTCTTGTGACACACTTGTATTTTTCTCCGCATGTTCGTTGGGGGATAGGCACATTTGTCAGACCATTACGATTCCATTATTTGCAGTAAATCTCTATTTCAAAATTTCACAAACATTTTTTTTGTGTTTGTGTTTTTACATTAATGCCTCTTTCTCATACCACCTACATTTTTTTTCTGTTTTTATCTATCTCTTGTAGACAGCTGGTTAATGTAACAAACATTTGTACATAAGATATAGTTAGGAAAAAAAAGACACATCTTTTGAGTTCAAGCTTTTTATATATAGAACCTGCCTAACTACTGGTTTATCCAGAGGAAGGCAAAAACCCCATTTGAAGCTGCAATAATTTGCCTTGGGGGTAAAATTCCTTCCTGACTCCCAAGATGGCAATCAGACCAGTCTCTGGATCAGTTTTGTACTAAGAGCTATTTTCAATAACCCTATATTTTCTCACTTGCTAAATAGCCATCCAAGCTATCTAATGTACTGCTCTCACTGTAAAATCCCTTTCCAAATCTTAAGATGCAAGCTCCTTTCTTCTGATCAGAATAAATGCCCTTGTTTCAGCTAGAAGAATCTACTGCTAAATAAAGCATTAGAGAGTTTACTATATATACCCCTTATATATTTATACATAGTTATATCTCCCCTTAAGCGCCTCTTCTCCAGCATAAACAACCCCAACTTTGCCAGTCTTTTTTTCATAAGTAAGACTTTCCATAACCTTTAACAGCTTAGTTGCCCTTCTTTAAACTGTCTTGAAATCCATAATATTGTGTATAAGTACTGGAGACTAAAAGATGTTACGGATATAGGAAAAAACTGTATTTGTATCATGCTCACAAGTAGCATTTCTTCTTTAAAAAATGCTAATAAACATTGCAGACTTCAGCAAGTTCAATAAGAGTACATGCTGCATGCACAAGCAGCGCTGTATAAATAAAAATATGTACATACATGCCAGTGTTTTAATACTAGGGACTTGTTCAGATCTATCTTCAGATGCTATGTTCAGATCTAAAACTAGCAAGAAATTATATATTTCTGGACACTGTACCTTTGAAATCCCTTCTAGCAAATGGATTCTCCATATAGTCCATTTAATATAGCCTGTCGTTTATGTTTGCAAAAATATTTGTTGATCTTTTTTTTTTCTAAAAAAAGAAGCTCAAATGACACAGGCCCAAAACGAGTAAATGCAGCAAAAGCTTCGCACATTTTTAGAAAGCAAAGCTCTGTTATCTGGTTATCAGACCTGTTACTCTTTTCTTGTGTTTACTGTAGAATAGCTGTAGTGCTTGTTAGTTCAGCTCAGAGCCATATAATGAAGCCACATATTTTCACAGGTAAACCTTGACTTGTTCTTTTGGGAGTTGCAATACAACAGAAGGAGAATAGAAATCCCAGCTGTGTCTTTGAAATAATTATGGTGGTGTCTTAGGTTTTGTTTTGGTGCTGTGGATGTAGTCAGAACCAGGGATGCAGGACACAAAGTTAGAGAATAAGCATGGAGAGACAATGTGTGGACATGGGAAAGCAGAAAATTGTAATCAAAGGAAAGGGAGGAGAGTAGTGGGGAGGTGCCATTTCTTGCACAGAAGTAGTATATGGGTGTAAATGCATTCCATTTGGTATGGACAGTAATTTGCAATTCACCCCAGGCCATACTCAAATTGGTCTAGTGAATAGTAATCTGATTTAACATGACTATGCATAGGCCGTATATTTGGGCCAAATGGTGTCCTCCCTGATGAATATATAACCTGGGGTCATTCAGCTATCCTTCAGGCTGGGGTATTCCATCAGCCAAGACTTGAGAGCTTTGGACGCAATCATTTGCTAGTGAGCCTGTACACGCATCCCAGGGATCTTTTTATATCGCCTCAAGTTGGGTTTCCCAGCAGAGTAGAACAGGGCGACTAAAGTGCCCCGTGGATCCTTGTGCTTGGGTAGTATTTTTGAGTGTAATAATAATGTAAATGGGCATTGGGAAAACATACATGTTGCTTTGTTTTCCCGAAGTAGTTCGAAGTTGCCTCAGTAAGACATACACTTCCTTGGTGAACTTGAGTTGAGGAATAAGGCTAAGGCCACACTAGGCGATAGCGCCGCGATTTGACTCGCGGCGACTTTTCGCCGCGACTTTTAATCCGCAATCGCTGGGGAAACTTTTGCGCTGGCGTCTATGGGGAATCGCGGCGTAAAAACAAACGCGGCAATCTTTTTTCTATTGTCGCTCGAAATCACCTAGCGAGGCAATTTCGAGCGACAGTAGAAAAAAGATCGCCGCGTGTGTTTTTACGCTGGCGATTTTTCGCGATTCCCCATAGACGCCAGCGCAAAAGTTTCCCCAGCGATTGCGGTTTAAAAGTCGCGGCGAAAAGTCGCCGCGAGTCAAATCGCGGCGCTATCGCCTAGTGTGGCCTTAGCCTAAGGCTTGTGCTGAACATACTTTTTCCCTTTTGTTTGAATTAAGAAATAGAACTCACTATCTCTGTTTAAGATAACTCGCTGATCCCCCAACCCCCTAGTGGCTTGTGACAACATGTTGCTCCCAGTGACCGCAAAGCAGGTGCTTACTTTTGAATTCATGGCTTGGAGGCCAGTTTAAAGGCTAAAATTAATTAAGCTTTATCAGAAAGGCCTATATAAATACACCAGTAAACCCTCAAAGTAATACTGCTCTGAGTCCTCTGTCAAAAGAAACACAGCATTTCTTTCCTTCTATTGTATACACATGGGCTTCTGTATCAGACTTCATGTTTTCATCTTAAACCTCTAGGGCAGTGCATGAGCATGCTCAGTTTGCACCGCTCCCCCTCCCTCCTCCCCTCCCTGTTGTAATCTGAGCCCAGAGCTATCAGTGAGCAGGCAGAGACTCAGGCAGGAAGTGATGTCACACCAAGGTAATATGGCAGCTGCTATCCTAAACAAACAGAGAGCTTCTAGAGCTGTTTACGCAGATATGGTTAAGCATTCTGCAGAAAAACTTGCTATCCAGAAAAGCTCCAAATTATGGAAATGCCATCTCCCATTTTTAATGCGCTCATGGACTTTGTGGATACATTTTTTTTTCACTTTTATTACATGCTAATTACATCTGTGCATTTCGATCCTATATGGATTGTGTATAAAATATATTGCAAAAGTATAACCCCAGGATAAATTACCTTCAAGAGCTTGTCCTTAGTCTTTCAGATTTCCTTGAGATTAGTAAAGGAATGTTTTTGAAGTATGTAAACGAAACTTTCTTTCAACCTGAGTTATGTAAGATTGGTGGTTTAAGGGGTTGTTCACCTTCCAAGTTTAAACTTTAATGTTACTCTCTCGATTATCTGAAAACAGCTAAACCGAATGTTTGGAAGGTGAACTAGCCCCTTTAACTATTTACATTGTATAAATGTAATGTTTTCTGTGTCCAAGAAAGTTTTTAAGGTCAGGCATGCAAGCAGCGAAACTCTTCATCTATTTTCCACTTTTCTGAAGACATTCGTTTCCTGTCCTTCCGAGGAAGCCTTTTGTCTTCTTGACACATTTTCCAAACACACATCCACCAGAAAGGAGGTCTGTTGCTTTCAGACAATGCAAATTATTGTCCCTGCATTCATTGTTGTGTTTGCAGAATGAGAGCACCTAAAAAATTCCTCTGCTGTTTCCCCTCTCTGTTTTATAAATGTAACGCTTGCAAGATGCAGTACAGTGTACAGGTATCGGATCCGTTATCCGGAAACCCGTTATCCAGAAAGCTCTAAATTATGGAATGTCCATCTCCCATAGGTATTATATCCAAATACGGTAACCCAAATTTTTAAAAAAGATTTCCTTTTTTTTCTGTAATAATAAAACAGTACCTTGTACTTGATCCAAACTAAGAATTGGAAACAAAACCAGCTTATTGGAGTTATTTAATGTTTAAAATATGTAAAAATCTGTTATCCAGAAAACCCCAGGTCCCTAGTATTCTAGTTAACGGGTCCCATACCTGTGCTATGAATTCTCATTTTAGAATGAGTGCTAAGCATTTCAAAGCTAGGACCTCTGTCTCTTACTGTATATGGTAGAGAAATATACATGCAAAACTATTAAAGGGGCTGTTCACCTTTGAGATAACAAAGTATGCTGTAGAGAGGTATATTCTGAGACTATTTGCAATTGGTTTTAATTTTTTATTATTTGTGGTTTTTGTTATTTAACTTTTTATTCAACAGCTCTTCAGTTTGCAGTGTCCGCAATCTGGTTGCTAGGATCCAATTTACCTTAGCAACCATGCATTGATTTGAATAAGAGACTGGAATATGAACAGGAGAGTGTCTGAATAGAAAGACTACCGTATATTTTCAGCATCCAAAATGCGCTGAAAAAGTCTACCTCGGCTTATACGCGGGTCAGCGGTACCCGACCCGAACTGATTATCTCTCATGCCATATGTTTAAGGGCCAGGTTATATTATAATGATCTCATACAAACAGCCTGTAGAGCCCTTGAGCAGATTGGAGGCAACTGTAGAATTGAATTGAAACTGTAGAATTCTTTCAGTGTGCAATTTCTTGCTTCCATAAGGGCTGGTGACGCTTGGGCTGTGTGGGAAAAATAGCCATGTCTCTTATGTATCTCAGATTGCTGTGATCTGGAATCCTAGCCCTTGGCTAGAATTACCACCTGCTGGGTGGTCACTGGTACAGCCTGGGATGCAATAGGCTTGTATGGCGGGTTTGTCAGACAATTGACTAGGATTTAGATAACAACAGCCAATCGTTCTAATCTGCCCTGGCTGTCAATTGAGACATCCTGGCCCCCACTACATATACAAAGCATTATTGCCTGATCTTAACATTATAGGGTTAAGGTTTGTTCTGCTAATCTTACAGGGTTTTTTTCTGTTCAGGTTTGAGCGACTGGTAGCCTTTCGAGCCCTAACAATCATTTTCACATGAAAATGATTGTTAGGGCCTGTCTATGGTCAGATTCTGCTTGTATCCACAAAGCAAGTTTTATCAGGGATATAATGGTGAATCTTGCTGGCTACGAAGCAGCAGTTACAGCACTTTTCACTCAATAAGTTTGGACATTTATAATATTTGGCCAAGCCCTTGGATTAACAAATTGCAAGTGGTAACTTTGGTCCATACAGTTAACGCTGCCTTGTACTAATATCTGATCCCCCACAGGACAGTTTCTTGAATATCTTTTCCTGTGGCCTGTATGTGTTTACCAAAAAATCCGCTATTGTTGAGTTCAATCTCTTTTTATAACAAGATCAAAAGGAGTTAATTCATCATAAAGGACATATAAAGCCGCACAAAAATGATGTTTGGCTTTAACATATATACTTGATAGGGCTGTTGGACCAGCCCTGAAGTCCAAGCCTAAAATAATAAAGATTGTGTCCTTGCAATGTCTGTACTAGGGATGCACCGAATCCACTATTTTGGATTCGGCCAAATACCAAACCAAAACCTTATTTGCATATGCAAATTAATGGAGGCAAAGGGGAAAAAAATTACTTCCTTGTTTTGTGACAAAAAGTCAAGGCTTTCCCTCCCCTCCCCTAATTTGCATATGCAAATTAGGTTTAGGTTCAGCCCGGCAGAAAGATTAGTCCGAATCCGAATCCTGCTGAAAAAGGTAGAATCCCGAACTGAATCCTGGATTCGGTGCAATCCTAGTCTGTACACCTACTTGGGCTTGTACCTATTTAGCCATGTACACAAATGCACATCACTAATAATTACTTGCTGTATCCACTTTGTTTTACACTACTGACTTAAAACGATACTGACACCGGATTTTAAACCTTGTTTAACATCTATCATAACATTGTTATTGCATGCACTCTATAATTTTGACGTAAAGATATTTGCCTGATGCTTTTACATTACCCATCTGACCCCTCATGTTCCTCTATGTGGGGGCTGCCATATTTCTGCTGCAGTGGTCTGTCAGCTGTAGAAAGCATTAAGGTGGCCATAGACATGGAAGTTTACCTGCAAAATCGAACAAACAAACGGACGTCCCCATCTCCCGAGGATTAGTACGGTTATATCTCTACATTTATGGCCAGCTTTAGACAGCTTGAGAATGGACAGTCAGGTTGGAAAAATTTAGGAACTTCAGTTAACAATAGCTTACAAAAGCAGCCCTATCGGCAAACAGCAATCAACATGACCTATAGGTAACTTTTATGTACATTAATATTTTGAAGAGTAGTGTCAGTATCACTATTATAGTTGTCTGGCCAAGGAGGGAGCACTACAGAACTAGTGTGGTCATATTTTTACTGCTCAGATCTTTGTCATATCTGTTGTGCCTCAGGGTGGATGCAGCACCCTGTGAGAAAGTGTATTATTTACAAACATTTTTGTGGTTTTACTAAAATATATTTTCTTTCTGATGAACGTGTAGCATTAAAAAGTGCAATACCTTTTGTTGTCATTCATATTTGTTATTAACTTCAGTTCAGCCTGTCCCGAAAATGTAAATATACTTACCACAGGCTAAATATTTGCTTTTTTTCATAGCCAATAAACTTTATCTTGTTCAGGAAATTACATTTTCAATCTATGAGCCCAAAAATTATATGATTTTAGATGTATAACATAAAAACGAAGCAGCACTAACATATGGACCTAATGGTGTTTGAGTTTCACATTGTACTTCTCAACCTTCACAGATATTTCAAGCCCTGCCATTTGATTCAAATGTAAACACGATGTTTGCATTTATCAGTCCTGCTCAGCGTCAGCAGGTAGATAGTGTAGCTTGCTTATGAATCACACAGATGGTTTGTTTAAGAAATGGCTTACCTTGTCTGCTCCAGTGTTTAATATTCCATCATCCTTGAACCAAATGTTCCTATGCATTAGCATATGACACTGTGGCATGCCGACGGCTGTCATTGGCAGCGCCCTTGTCTCTGCAGTTACTATGTTGTTAAATAAACTATGCTTGTGAAATAATGGTTGGAACTGGCATAGAGAACGGCCATTAACCTACTTAAAGGGATACTGTCATGGGAAAACATGTTTTTTTCAAAACACATCAGTTAATAGTGCTGCTCCGGCAGAATTCTGCACTAAAATCCATTTTTCAAAACAGCAAACAGATTTTGTTTTATTTCATTTTGAAATCTAACATGAGGCTAGACATATTGTCAGTTTCCCAGCTGCCCCCAGTCATGTGACTTATGCTCTGATAAACTTCAGTCACTCTTTACTTCTGTACTGCAAATTTGAGTAATATCACCCCCCCCCTCAGCAGCCTAACAAAAGAACAATGGGAAGGTAACCAGATAACAGCTCCCGAACACAAGGTAACAGCTGTCTGGTAGATCTAAGAACAGCATTTTATAGTAAAAGCCAAGTCCCACTGAGACTGATTCAGTTACATTAAGTAGGAGAAATAGCTTGCCAGAAAGTAGTTCCATCCTAAAGTGCAGGCACAAGTCACATGACTTGGGCAGCTAGGAAACTGGCAAAATATCTAGCCCCATGTCAGATTTCAAAATTGAAAATAAAAAAATCTGTTTGCTCTTTTGAGAAATGGATGTCAGTGCAGAATTTTGCTGGAGCAGCACTATTAACTGATGCGTTTTGAAAATATAATTTTCCCATGACAGTATCCCTTTAAATAAATGTGTATACATAAATCAAATGGTGCATTTTATAAAGAATTTAAAAATATGTAGAAATAGCCAGTGTCACAAGAAGCAGCAATAGTTAAAGGCACTTTTAGGGAGTTATTTATCAAAGTTTGAATTTCAGAGTTTTTTTTTATACCTCAAATTAACTCTTCGAGTCTATGGGAGAAGGCCATTCCGTAATTCGGAGCTTTCTGAATAACAGATCCCATACCTGTATATAGTTGCTGCATCTCAGTTGCCTTTGAGCAGAAGCGATGATTGCTAGAAACCTTGAGCATCCTACTGGCCCTGCACTCACCTCAGGTTGCAAAAAGATAGAAGGTGATGTAGATAAATGGAGAAGGGGCAAATTGTAGACATGATTGTAGCAGGAATAATCCAAGGTTGTGGATGGTGGTAGAGGTGCGGTAACAAGGGGCAGAATAAAGGTTTGTGGGCAGTAGATTTGACACTCCAAATATCAGTAGATCTAGTGAGATCTAGCAGCTAGCAAGGCTGTGAAATAATTTAATTGCAAAGGAACAAGTGGTGAGTGTTTTGTCTCTCTAGTAAGTAGTAGCGGGGGAAGAAGGCTTTAAAACAATTGCATGGCAGTAGCCCTCATTGCACTGCACTAGTCTGCCAGGTGACTGTTGCCTACAAAAGCAGCATTCAGTGTTTCCAAGCACTAATCACTTGACAAGTGAGGGAACCCATATCATAGAAGTGAATGGATACTTACTAGGGAGTATTTTGTTCCCTGTCCCTGAGCTGTGAGAACAGAATGCTTGAAATCACCCTGTGTGACGTTGCCCTTAAGACGGCCTAGATACAGTATATTTAAATTGTCTTTAGACATACAGTTCCATATATTTGGGATGCCATTTTCATCCAGTTTGGCTCAAACAAATGAATTTGTGCAATATGTGGTATTGAGTTTGTGTACAGTCACTCTCACTATAATTATAGAATGATAGTGGCAATGTTTGATGTACCTGATTTACATGTATGGCCGACCAGTCTTTCCTCTCAACAATTATATTTCCAAGACAGCAGCCTTAATAAGGATGCATCATCCCATACACTAACAATCCATCTTCAAACTGTTTGTAGTTTTGCCAAAAATTCGCCCCCGGCGGCCCATTAAAGTCTATGGGTGTCAAAAAAATTGTCGCGCTGCAATTTTTTTTTGATGCGCGTCTATTTTTTTTTTTTTTTTTTTTTTTTTTTTTTTTTTTTTACACACAACGCCATACAAGTCTATGGGCATCATTTTTATGGCGAAACAAGGCGAAAAAATTCTCCCATCCCTACTAATAAGATAAAATATTTTGCTGTAGGATGGTTTTAAGGCTGGGAAGATACCATAGAGATTCTACAAAGATTGTAAAATAACCATTGGTCTTGTGCAGTGTTCATTTGCTCACGTGCTTGTAAATGTGCACATAAATGCTGCTGCTGCGGTCCAAGTCTCTGACAGTACATGTAACTGACATGATGCCCAGTCCATACCAACATCAATGCTTTAATTGTAACAGTGTGTGTTTCTTATAATCAAGCCAATTACAGTAATCTTTTGTTTGTGTGTGTCAACCCCGGAGCCGGATCCACTTCCTCTTTGTTGATATTTGCGATAAAATCTCATAATTAAGAAATACTTCCACAAGCTATTATTAGAAAGTGAAGGTTTATGTTTAGGTTCTGATTACACTCTTATTTGACTTGACAAGGTAAATTATTGTGTTTGAGATAAATACTTAGATCAGCTTTTACCCTAGTTAGGGTCAGGGCACACAGGCAGATTCAAGGGATTAGTCGCCCGACGACAACTCTCCTCTTCTTCGGGGCGACTAATCTCCCTGAACTGCCTACCCTTTCTTCCCACAGGCTAAAATGTAAATCGCCGGCGGGATGGCACTTGGCTCGATTCGTTTTCCGAGGCAACTTTGGGCGACTTCGGAAAATGAATCGCACCGAGTGCCATCCCGCCGGCAATTTACAGTTTAGCCTGTGGCAAGAGAGGGTAGGCAGTTCAAGGAGATTAGTCGCCCCGAAGAAGAGGAGATTTGTCGCTGGGCGACTAATCTCCCTGAATCTGCCTGTGTGCCCTGACCCTTAAGCTTATTTAGAATACAGAAGGAATGAATATGTTGTAGATTGTGATAACATTTTTATTGGTCTAATAATATTATCCAAGCTATTTAACAGTGAAACATGATGTTTGGAAAGGACTTTCTTTATTTGTGTTTTTGGTTGTTTAAAGTTTACTACAATTTCTTAATTAATGGGCAGAACGTAGTTGGATTTGTTCTTTTTACTAATTTATTTAATCTGAGTGGTTAGTGGTAATTCAGGAGATTTTACCGAATGATCGTTGGTCTGACATAAGGCTATATCTGACCAGCTTTAGATCAGGGGTTGAAACATTTTTGAGCTGCTTATGACTAGTTTGGTGCACAGTTTAGAAGTGATGTGACGGCTTTGGCCTCAAACCGCAGCAGACGTCTGTCCTTGCTGGATCAATTCATAACGAATAAAAAAAACAATTGCAGATTGTCTCAGACTATCAATGTCTATGAACAACCCCTTTAAAAAAGATGTGGCTTTTTTTGCATCTTCATTTGTGAAATGTCTGGGGTCTTTTAATGGTCTGGTTTGGATTGATGCTTAGATTGTCAGACAGACAGACAGCCACCAGTGTATGACTTCTTATGTGGGTGTCTGGTGGTGAGAACACAGAGGCAGCAAGACATTGAGTGTGAGTTATGTACACTACAGCTTTTGGTTAATAGCATTATAGCAGAAAATTAATACTTTCAAGGGCAGATTTATTGTAAGGGTCGAATTGAAACTTCAAATTTTTTTTATGGTCAAAACTCTCAAATTCGAATCGGGAATAATCCAAACTCGATTCAAATTTAAATTTGAATTTCAAGATTTATCAACTCTCGTGCTTTAAAAATTCAAATTCAACTATTCGCCACCTAAAACCTGCTGAGTTCATATATAAGTCAATGGGAGAGGTCCAGCGACCATTTAAAAAAAAACTCACGCATGAATTCACAATTACATAACCTGGAAAACATATCCTGTAAAGTATTTGCAGTCTTAACTGCTGTCATTTCTGTTCATTATTTTATTTTAATTTTAAGCCTGAAATTTAGTGTGTCACAAAGTATTTGTCTAATAATAGTGCATGTGTAAATAGCGAGTATCTGGTTATTCCATTCTTTAAAGAATGAGTGAAGAATATGATCTGTCAGGTGTACAAAGCTGAATCTGCGTCTTTTTCCTGTGATCAGCAGTTGTGACTGGTTACATTGTAAGTCACAAGGGGCCTGTTATTGGTTTTTGTTTGTAACGTTGGTGAACTAAGCATTGCATTAATTCATAGGATATTAATAGAGCATTGTTAGTAAGACGTTGATTAAATTCCTGTAAAACAATACTTTGTTTTGAAAGCTTAGCCTGGTGCTGAGAGTCCTGTAAAGCATTTTGGAGCAGTCCCTTATGGCACAAAAAGCAATTGCAAGAGGTATTTTCTGACATTGTTTATACAGAGTATTTAAGTTTCTTAAACTATGGTAAACCTCAATTTTTCATCCCCTGATTTTAAATTCTCCATCATTTTTACATCATTTTTGTGGTCCCACCAATATATAATGCATAATGAATTACCTGAATTTTATATGATTTTACATCTGGTCCACTGAAAAATATAAAATGCTTATTGTCTCTTCAGTTGCCCTGGATAACAAAATCTTTATGTATTATTATATGGGACATAGATACAATAATAATTGTAATCTGATAAACCGGGTTAACAATATTATTTTATTATTATGTGGGTGTTCATGCTTTTTCATTTTTCTATGTACAAACTCTTTACTTTGTAAGTTTCCCAACTCATCAGTCCTTTTTTCAGTGGTCTGGTTGCATTTGCTGTAAAATATGGTACTAGTAGGTATGTGTTTTTATTATAAATGTTTTTTTCCTGCCAAGCCTGCTAGGACTATATGGTAAGTCCTAGCAGGCAAAGTTGGCAAATGTCTTTAGAACTACTGTACTAAATTCTACAGGGCAAATTTACTGAAGGGCGAAGTGACCGGTACTTTGCAGATTTACTAACGGTCGTTGGCATAACTTCGCTAGCAGAGGAGATAGACTCTATCGCTTTTTCACAGTCTTATGCTAGGCAATGTTTCACTCTGGCGAATGGACGTTACTTTGCAAATTCACTTAGATGCGGATTTTACTGAACGTTACCTCTTGCGCCAGACTTGCCTTCTGCACCTCAGACCAGACGAAGTGCAATAGAGTAGATAGATCTTCCTCAAGAAATAGTTGAAATTTAGGCTGCAAAAGATCATCATTTTTTTAGGGTACCCGGCTTCCCCCCTACATTTCTTACATATGGCACACAAACTATACACTGTGCTCATGTGTAGGGCAATATAACAACTCTATTTTATTTTATTAAGGTTCCCTGGGCTTGTGTAGTGTAATGTATTTGCTGCAATATATACGTCCATTGAAATATAACTTCCCGCCATATGCAAATTATCTAACGATAGCGCAACTTCGATTTTCTTGCTGAATTACTGCTAGCGAAACTTCGCCATCGTTCAGCGCCCTGGATGCAACTTCGCATTTTAGTGAATTTGCCCTGTACATGTTGCTGACCATAAACATGCTCAAGTCTGTTTATCTCTGCTCATTATGCACTGGTCCTTGTGGGAATAAGTAATGGCTGGTGTCCAGCCCATAAACCCTCAGGCAATAGGAAGCGTTAGTATTTTCATTGCATGACATTGCTGCTTCCTAATTGATGATCTCTGCATCCGGCATCCTTTTATATAACTTTACCAGCACATACTGCAACCAAGAGGTTCTGGCTAAATCCAAAAGTACAGAATGGTTGCTTAGGTAAACGAATACAGCTATCTAATCTAAAATATATGCTTGGATTGCTTAACATGTAAGTGTAATTAGATGTATTTACTGTCTTTTGGTTACAAATCCAGACAAATAGTTAAAGGAGTGGTTCACCTTTAAGTTAACGTTTAGTATGTTGCCAATTCTAAGCAGCTTTTCAATTGCTCTTCATTATTTATTTTCTATTTTTTAATTATTTTCCTCCTTCTTCTTCTGACTCTTTCCAACTTTCAAATGGTGCTCACTGACCCCACAAAAACAAATGCTTTGTAAGGCTACAGATTCATTGTTATTGCTACTTTTTATTACTCATCTTTCTATTCAGGACTCTCCTATACATATTCCAGTCTCTTGTACAAATCAATGCATGACTGCTAGGGTAATGTGGAAGTTGCAAATTGGAGAGTTGCTAAATAATTCAACAATTGTCTCAGAATATCACTGTCTACATCATACTAAAAGTTTACTCAAGGGTGAGCAACCCCTTTAACCTTTATTGCATAAGTTTTCTATTATCTCCTATTACTAAACATATATATTATCTTAAAAAAACTGTTTGCTCTGATTAAGCTACAGGTGCCTATTTTTTTATGGTTTGCATTGCTCTGTGTCCAATTGTACCTTATATAAAAAAGTAGTAGTGTGTGCCATTCAAAGATTGCAAACCCTCCACACGCTTCTTTCTTTGGTGTTTTTACCATTACATTGTTTTACTTTATCTTTCTTCTTGTTCATAGGTGCTTCTCTTGCTGTCATTTTCTTACATCAAATGTAACTACGCATTATATGACCTTGCACTATTGATCCCTTATCCGGAAACCTGATATCCAGAAAGCACCGAATAACGGAATGGCTGTCTCCCATAGACTCCATTTTAACCAAATAATCCAAATTTTTAAAAATGATTTCCTTTTTCTCTATAATAATAAAACAGTAGCTTGTACTTGTTCCCAACTAAGATATAATTAATCCTTATTGGAAGCAAAACCAGCCTATTGGGTTTATTTAATGTTTAAATGAATTTCTAGTAGACTTAAGGCATGAAGACCCAAATTATCCTAGAAAAAAATCTTGTTAATGTATGATGTGTGTTAATGCCAAAATGTTAGTGTTGATGGTAGGATGCTATTTTTGATATAACCATATGTAACTTAGAGGTGATGTTTTTTTTTTCATCCTGTATATTGCATAGAAAATATATGAATTTCTTTGTGATAAAGTTAATTCTGTTCACATGGTTTCCTCTAGTATTCTATGTCCATCTTCCACTCCCCCATGCAAAAGAACTGACACATTTTCCCAAAAGCAGTGGGAACTACTTGAATGGGTCTTGAGAATATTTCTCTTGACTGTTGTTAGAGCAGAGTTTACATTGATAGTAATTTCTTCCAGCTGTTTCCTTGTGGGTTTTTTTGTCATTTCTATATACACAAAACAACAGAAAATAGCTCTGGAGTTCATTTCTGTCCACAGGGAGCATTATCTATGCAATAACAGAGAGGAAGTGATCCAAGACCTACTGCAATGACATAAAACAATGCTTAAAGTTGCATAACGTTTAAGATTTCTTTATTAATGGCAAGTGTGTCCTGTTTCCATTGCAGTCTACTTTTTCTGATATAGTTTGAGTCTTGAGCTTTGTTCCGTTTGTTCAGGCCGGTGGCTTTGACACTAGATTTGAGAGGAACTTCTCAGGAGCTTTAACTTCTATCATATTCATCTTCCAATGTACCCTTTTCTCTCCCTTGCCCAGTGACATACATGTCCAGATGGTCAGACACTATGGTTGAAAATTGGGCAAGGATGACCATCACAAATTGTTCATTCTGTTTTAGCCATTATTTAACGGAGAAGGAAAGGTATAATCAATGGGGTAAGGGGGGCGAACATGATGGCCCCCCATTGACTATATTCTCCTGTCTGAGAGCTTGGTCAGTGTTCCTGTTTGCTGAAAACTATTACTGTAGCAGCACCACCCTGTCAGCTTTTTATTTGATTTTCTCCGTGGTCTGGGTGTGCATGCATGTTAAAGTGAAAAGCCAAAGCGAGGAGACAAAAAACTGTTTTTTACACTATACCGTTTATCCATATCTTGTTTGCTAGAGAACATACATGCAGTATGGACTGAAGGCATAGAATCTTATGCTAAAAGCTTTCCATGTCCGGTATTGAGTGATTCCAAATGGGTTGTATTTCTATTCTAGTCATTCTACCCTCTGCCTGCTCTAATATATGATGGGACATGATGGAACTCAATTATCGCTGATAAGAATATAAAGAAAATGGCTTATTCATGTTCTACAGGGTTTAATATGTTTTACCACTCTGCTAAATGATGAGAGAGTTTCACATGTAGAGGTATCGATTTAATTTCCTTGAATAAAAAGAAAGGAGAATAGCATGTTAGCAATGTTTTACCATTTGGAATCTATGAATTTCTGGAATGCTTTGGCATAAGCACTGGAAAATGCAGCCAAAATAAAATTACTCTGGCATAAACATCCCAATGCTTCTCTGTCATGTGGAATATTTGCTAATCGTTTATGTTCTTCTTTTCTGTTCACCTAAAGGGAAGCCGATATATAGGAAATAATGTGTGTATGTGAAAATATAAGTATTGTGGAGGGCTCCAAGGAGTTCCATGACATTATTTTTTTAAAATACAAGTTCTAACAAGTCATGAGACACAAATTACATTACTAGGCACAGATTTCAACCAATCACTTAGCAACATTTTTATAAGCATATATTTTACAGGGTATTCAAACTCTTGTGCGTTATATTTCTATTTTATCAATAAATTGTGTTGATTCAAAAACAACTGCTGATCAGGCCTTTAGCTTCCGGCCTGTTCCGAGGCTAGTGTTTACCCATTTATGCTAAGTTGGTGGGTGGAGCCTAATGCCATCTTGTTGCATTATTTACAGCAACTTATACATGTATTGATTAAATCATATAAAACAAAATTGGTTAGTTAATTGGGCAGGTGCTAGTGTTGGCCAGTGTATAGTAAAACAACATGTGAAGACATTCACGTTGGCCCCTAAATGTAGAAAGATGACATACCATGTATGGCCACTTGTCTAATATATGTTTGTTCAGCCTTTGGGCCGATCAATTGGATACTGTACAGGCTCAGCCAATGTATGATATGTAAAGATACATTTACTGTATGCTTTTTTTGGAAATTGAACATCTCATAAGGACCTTGTCCAATAAGTGCCACTTTGTTTGAGGGCTGCAACATTTATAAAAACATTAAAAAAAAGTTATAGCTGTTACATAAAAAATGCAGTAGTCAGTAACTGTTTGCCATCTTCTTTATGCATATTAAAAAATATATGCACACGTGTGAAACTATTTCTATCCTTTCTTTAATTCCTCTTAATTCCCCCCCCCCCATTTCAATTAAAACTGCTAATTTTCTAGTTTTACAGTTTTGTGCCATGTACCGTACTTTTCTGGTCGTGTTTGTAATATTAAACACATGCTGAACAGACAGAATAATCCAAATATTGGCATATTGGTTTACCTCCAAGCAGTTTTTTAAAATAACATCCCTAATATATTTTTGCTGCTCGTCATATTGGCCTTAGAGGTTTGAGGAGAAGATGTCAGGATTCGGTCTGTAATTTTAGTGGCAAACTTACTTGGTGTGCAGGGAATAGAAAGTAGTACATTTCAAGTTCTGAAAGTTTCTTAAAGGAGAAGGAAAGGCTAAAATTAAGTAAGCTTTATCAGAAAGGTCTATATAAATACACCAGTAAACCCTCAAAGTAATGCTGCTCTGAGTCCTCTGTCAAAAGAAACACCACATTTCTTTGCTTTTATTGTGTACACATGGGCTTCTGTATCAGACTTCCTGTTTTCAGCTTAAACCTCCAGGGCACGGCCTTGAGCATGCTCAGTTTGCTCCTCTCCCCCTCCCTACTCCCATCCCTACTGTAATCTGAGCTCAGAGCTGTTAGTAAGCAGGGAGAGACTCAGGCAGGAAGTGATGTCACACCAAGCATATATGGCAGCTTCTATCCTAAACAAACAGAGACAGTGTCTAGAGCTGTTTACTCAGGTATGGTAAAGCATTCTGCAGAATAAATATAGCGTTCTAGCTTGCACTATTGTGGCTATTCTATTGGCAATAAACTGTCTTGGAGCTTTCCTTCTCCTTTAATTTATCGCTTCTCTTTCAGTTTTAAAGTGCTGTATAGGTCGAAACTGCTAAACTGGCGTATTGCCCTAATTTTGCCAGCCTTATGTTTGTGTTCTAGGCTGTTTCCCCACCGAGGCTTTATAAACAGCCATTTAGCCATTAATGCCTGCCTGCATGTTTTTGGCATTATTTTAATCTGTACTTGCTCAGACTGCTAGCACAGATCACATAATAATGTCTAATATACTCGCACATCTGGCCAAAGGTAGCACAAGTGCAAGTATATAGAGGCCATGGAAAAGCCAGTTCCTTATGGAAGGTATATCTTTTTGGTGTATCATATATGTTAAAGTGATGTTTGTTATTCAGGGAAACAGACTAAAAATATTTTGTTACAATCCGAATTTATTTAAAAAAATCTTAAATGTGGCTACACATATTTTAAAGCATTTTAGTAGTAAACATAGTTTTCTGGTACTGCATTTTTTAGGAACCCTTCGAAGATGGCTTTGCAAATGGCGATGAAGGAACCCCAACAGGCGATGCGGTCACTAATGTTGCAGATAGTAAAGGTGTAGTGAAGTTTGGTTGGATTAAAGGTGTTTTGGTGAGTACTTTTGTCTCTGATTCTATTCCATTATTCACAAAGTGTTTTCCTTTTTAAATGTTTGCTGTTTCCATTAATTCGCACAAAAAAGGTTGATATAGCAGTAAAGTAATTTGTTTTTCTGCAGTTCTGTATTTCACTATTGCGGCTTATTTTACTTAATTTTTCACTAAATTGGAAAAAAATGTCTTTTAAAAACACAGATAAAAAGATAAAAAAAAATATATGTACAAAAAATATATAGTTATAATCAGAGTATGTGTTTGGGATCTATTATCCTGCATGGAATCTGGGCTTTTAAGGATGAGGAGTTTTACCATAATTTTGAATCACCATACTGCAAGTATTAGGACATTAAAACACTGAAGGAGAACTAAACCTTAAAAATGGATTTGGTTACATATTTTATGTATTGGACCAGTCTTAAAGTTCAGCAGCCCTGTAACATTAATGATCCAGGCATTCAAAGTTCTCACAGGAGCTCCCCATTTTGGATTTTGTTAGGAGTGTCAGTGACACTGCACATGCTCAGTATGCTCTGGGGCAGCTGTTAAGAAGCTTAGTTTAGGGGACATTGCTAATCATCAAGCAAAAAAGGAGCACCAGCTTGATGAAAAAATGTAGTGATTTTATTCACTCAAGAGGGGTGCCCAGCATAATGAAGTATATGTGTCAGGCAAAATAGATAATGGCTTAATAATTTAGTGGAAGTTCCTGCACTTCAGTAATATATGAATATCTTTTTAGTATATTTTGTAAATCCTAACCTATCCATTCCTTACATTCGTTAATTCATGATGCAATGTTTTAATCTGTATGGCACCTTGGCTTTTTTTTTTTTAGTTGCTATGACAGAAAATCTGTCTGTTCTCTAGAGTAATCTGGGTGTGAGAGAAGTAGTGAAGCAACAACCTAACAATTGCTTGATACAGAGCAAGATATAACTGAACTTGTACCAGGTTATTTATTTGGTATAGTTCTGTTCAGTTCAGATCTTGGTCGTCATCTCGACTGTATAAGAAAAAACAAAAAAAGTAACATTTGCGTGTGTTTTCAATCCTTTGTGATGTTGAAATCCACAAAGCTACACTCTTCCTAATTAAAACTTGTTGTTTTAAAGGAGAAGGAAAGGCTGGAGACACTTGGGGGTGCCAAACGTTAGTCACCCCCAAGTGATTGTAGCGACTTACCAAAAACCCAGGGCCGGTGCTCCTATCAGGAGAAATCTGCACTGGCCCCGGGTTATAGGAGCGAGCACCATGGAGAGATCTACTTCCATCTTCGCGCAGCTGCACATGCGCATTAGAACTAAAAGCCGAACTTTAACTTTAAAGTCGGCTTTTTCGTTCAAATGCGCATGCGTCAGTCCGGGGAAATGCGCATCTGCGCGAAGACGGAAGTAGATATCTCCGTGGTGCTCGCTCCTATAACCCGGGGCCGGTTCAGATTTCTCCTGATAGGAGCACCGGCCCTGAGTTTTTGGTAAGTCGCTACAATCACTTGGGGGTGCCTAATGTTTGGCACCCCAAGTGTCTCCAGCCTTTCCTTCTCCTTTAAGGACAGTTGTTACAACTGATGAGTTTGAGTATTCCATAGTATTCTTCTTCTTCTTCATGCTTTTCCTTATTTTTCCACTTCTATTCTACAGGTCCGATGTATGCTAAATATATGGGGCGTGATGCTCTTCATCAGGTTGTCCTGGATTGTGGGCCAGGCTGGCATTGGTAGGTTTGTTCATTTGTATTCTTTTAATAATTTAAACATTCAGTATTTACATGGCACAGATGGAACATTTAGCATAAACATATGATGAGGCCTTTTCAATGCTCATATTAATGCAATATGAAGAAGGTAGAAAACCCGATAACTGACTGGCTCCTATAATGACCTACTTCTGCTTTATGGAGACCAGCTGTAGTAATATGAAAGCAGTTTTGCCATGCTGCCATGGAGGACATGTTTTTCTTTCCTTTTACAAAAGTAATGTGTGGTTGCAGGTGCAGTCAACTTTGAATATCCACAGCCGGCCCAGGGGTATAGCTAAAGTCAAGTTTTTACAATAAGGAGCCAGACAGTAGTTTAGATCAGGTTTATAAATGCTGTATGCGATAGATAAAATAAGTAACGGTGAGATAAAGCAATGCTGATAGCAGTAGAAAACATGCACAAGTACTATATGCTTTTAATCTTTCCAGCTTGTGTGATTAAACCTAGCAACAGAACAGAATGATAATATAAATTTCATATAGAATGAGAGTAGGAATAATAGAAAAAGAACTCTGGGTACTAGTGTATTACTAAGAATAGCATTGCCGAAGGCAAATTCACTATTTACATCATTGTGAACTTTTTGCCAGTAAAAAAAAAAAGCAAAGTCAGTGCTTGTTGTACTGTAGCTGTCAGAGATTGCAACATCCCAGCCAAAAGTAAATGTGATGATAGTTGTTCATAAACTGAATGGATATATGGATATGGATAGAATAAAATCTAAGCCATATAACCTAACCAGTATCAGGCAATGACAAATTTCTGTTCAATGGGAGAGATGCCCTAGCCTGAAACTGCCATATTATTTAAATAAAGCTTAATTTTTGGACATTGTAATGCCAGAATTCTTTTTGCATAGTTGATTTCTTTTGCAAAAAAGACAATTATAGCACATATACACATTAAGTTCAGTAAATAGCTGTCCCAATCTATGCCTAACATACACATTGCCACAGCTGATTTATTAAACATAACCAAGTTTGAAATGGCTGTCTCCTATGAACATACTATTTTCCAAACATAATTCAGATTTTGGTTGTCAGAGTAATTCCAACATTTAAAAACTTCAGACTGACAGTCTCATTTACAACCAGGATCCAAGTGTAAAAAATGCAAAATGCAGGAGCAAAGCAGAATTTATTTTAGAAAATTGCATTCCTGGGATTTACACACAATTTCCATAGATGGAAGCATCTCTTTGTACTCTTAATTTGGCACACATATTTGCGTCTATTGTGACACTGCCAGTGGGCATCATCTTCACTCCTACTTGGCATGTAAAAGGCAAGAGTGCCAAGGGTCAGAAAGGGAGTCCTTTATGCTACAGTTTTCTACAGTATATGTCATTGATGTGCCTTTAACCTGGTGTTGGTTTTTCATACTGGTGCAATGTACAAAATGCAGCAACAACTATGGGCAGTGGAGCAAGTACTAAGTGTGTTGGTGCTAATGGGCACCGCTTAGGGCTCCAGTACCTGCATCACTGCTCACAGTAAATGAGGCCAATTATATAATGATTTCAAACTATATAGAGATATTAACTAACAATGGAAAGAAATGCTAATCAATTAAAAGCCAGAAGCTGGATATTGTATCATTAACAAGGTTAATATTCCTCTTATAGCTGCAGTGATTGCTCTGCTGCTGTGAAGTGAATATAAGTAGGAACACTATTAATACAGAAACTATAGGAAGGTGATTAGAGGAGACCATTTTAATCGCTCCACCCTTTAGCTAGAGGGCAAATCACTGTATATGATGAGAATGTCAGACATTTGCTGTAAATAGTGGCCTCTTCCTAGATACAGGCAAAGTTTGTCTTAAAGAAAATTAGCTCATTCAATTGTTCTTATGTAGAAAAGGTGCATAAACTATCTGAACTGTCAGCTATAAATATAAATGTATTTTTTTTTTTACAAACACGTACCTGATTCTATAGATGGGAAGGGAGCCGTTATACTAGTTTGAGTAATTTCCCAACATCAACACAGAATGTAATAAAGTAACCCACAGTAACCAGTCAGAATTTACTGCTAATCTATCTATTAAACCTCTGTATTAGCCCAAAGGTTTACTACTAAGTAATTAAATCAGGTTAACTGTTTTTCTGATTAATTTAACAGGGTTGACTGTTGTAGTCATAGCAATGGCTACTGTGGTGACCACCATAACAGGACTGTCTACTTCAGCCATTGCCACCAATGGATTTGTGAGAGGAGGTAAATATATTTGGGGAAATGCCTGTTGAAGTATTTTACCAAGTTCCCAGCAGTCATGAGAAAAGCAGCGCACTATCCCTGGCCACCAGCATTGTCTTTTTCCTTTGTAGTCATAAACCTGGCAATTAAAGGGAGTGGGTGTTGAACATTTTTGTTTTTGTATGCTGCTGTTTATTGCCAATAAACACGATTATGTTCTCATAAGCTGCTTGAACTGCTAGAGGTATTTTATTACCTTATAAGCTTTGTTTGTTTGACTTGGATAATAAGACTTATTGAATGCAAACTGTTGTGCCCTATAAAATGACATCATGTTTAGTGACAGATTTACTTCTGCAGTTTTATAGCTACATCTGCTAGGATAACTGAGTGAGTTACAAGCATTTTCTCCATGCTCTTCTGTAGTTACCACAAGGTCTTCTAATTTGGAGCATCAATGTTCTTAAAATGCAATCTTCAGTAGTGTGATTGGATAGGGTGTATTCCATTCAGGAAAAATGCATTTTATCTGATCTGGATTGTGTAAGGGGGTTTTTCCTTTTCTGATGCACATGGATTGCAATGCAACATTTTAGGACGAACAGTATATTTCTACAGAACAAATGTTTCCATGGAAAACATATTCACAACACTTGTCTTTAATTACACCCTGAAAACTGCCATGTTAAATTTGTGTGAGTTGAAGCACTCCTACATATGGAGACATAGATCATCGATTTATTTATATCATCAAAATAGACCGTAGATTTTCCCTTTTATCTGTTTTATTTATAATTTTTGTGCTTATAAATTGCATTCTGGATATGTTGACCAACTACAAGGATTTAAAGTATTTTAACTGACCATTGTGTTATAGGATGTTATTAATATATTACATCTTAAAAGGTTCCAGGTAAACATCTTTGTTTTAGAGTGCCATTCTGCCAGACCTCCTTCATACATTATACATTATATATTTGTATCTTAAAAATAGCTCTTTTCAGCATCATCTAAAACTTCCTGCATTTTCAAAAGCACTTAGCTCAATATAAGAATATAATGATACATTTTAGTTATCTTAATGTTTTCTAATAGGCCTACTTTGAATAAACTCACAGTTTAAAAAAAAAAAAAAGAACTTGAATGTTTGCTTATTTATTTAAGAAATCCAAATACAAAAACCATGATTAAATACAATTGTGGAAAATAACTTGAAAACCTCGAATTTGTGAGTTTACAAGCTCAAAAAAACTTGGAAGACTAGAAAATCTCGAATTTAAAAAAAATGGCTTGAATTTTGTTTAGGACGACTCCCATTGACTTGCATGAACTCTACTGTGACACAGCAACATTTCTATTTAAGAGGCAAAATACATACATACATACATACATACATAGGATACAATTTAAAATATGTTTTGGATCCATGCAATTTTTCATTTATTTAGGAAATACATCAATAAATTTATGAACTATATCTATAGCCACAAAATATAGTATTTGTATATTCTACTCCTAGAAAAGAATTCTTCATCCGTAGAACTGGGTAAACAAAATATTTTGAGACAGCCATACGATAAATGAAGTAAATTAAAGACCCCAAAGAGTTCCCTGTACAGAACAAATATATAGTTTATCTTGTTGATCACATTCCATTAGGGGTATATACTTTTTGTTGCTGATTTTTTTTTTTTTTATATTTAAAGTGACCATTCTTGTCTGAATAAATAGCTTACTTAAAGGAGAAAGAAAGCTACCAAGGCAGTTTATTGCCAATAGATTAACCACAATAGTGCAAGCTTGACCACTATATTTATTCTGTAGAATGCTTTACCATACCTGAGTAAAACGTTCTAGAAGCCGCATATAAGCTTGGCGTGACATCACTTCCTGTCTTGAGTCTTTAGCTCTAGGCTCAGATTACAGCAGGGAGGTGAGAAGGGAGGGGGAGAGTGGAGCAAATTGAGCATGCTCAAGCCCAAGTCCTGGAGGTTTAAGATGGAAACAGGAAGTCTGAGAACTCAGAGCAGCACTACTTTGAGGGTTTACTGATTTATTTAGTCCTTTCTGATGAAGCATACTTAGTTTTAACCTTTCCTTCTCCTTTAAGCCAACCTGGTAACAAAAGTGCAATAAATATCTAGTGAAGCAGACGCAAAATATTTTTTTATTATATAAATGGTTGCAGTCACAAAACGTCTGTTTCCTTGGATAACATCTTTCTGCTTTCACTTGTTTTTTTCTTTAACTACAATTTTTACTTAGTAATGCTAAGTATATATATTTGTTTCCAAAGCCATGGGGCTTTATTGTAATTGCATGGTGTCTGTGTATCAATGGCTTAAATTTGAGTTATGGCAATAGTTAAAGGTTGAACCATTGTGGGGGTATACAAAACCATCACCATATAATTGCTTATATCTAGCCATGCATAGGCTGATATTAACTGCCCACTTGACTACGTCTGACTCCTGAATAGGCAATGCCACCACACTTGATACTGGTCTGGGCTTAGCCAGATATGGATAGATACAGTATATAGTTGGCCAGGTTTATACTATGCTTTCAATTGGCCACTGGTGAAATGTTAGTTTTTTTTTTATACCTCAAATGAACTCACCACTCAAATGGTTTCATATTTAAATAAAAACGCAAATGGAAAAAAGTTAATTCTGCAAGTTCAATTTCTGGAACCAGAAAACTCATTAATCGAGTTGCTAGAATTATTCGAATTTTCGGAACAAAACTCTCCGAAGAAAAACTCCAGCATCATGAAGGCTATTGGCATCTTCTAATGGTTCAAGGAACCTCTGCCACTGACTCTTATATAGCCTCGACGGGTTTTAGATGGTGCATTTCACGCACAATTTTATCTGTCACTATCTTTTTAATTGGCTATTAATCTTATTTTAGGCAAAAATATATAGGGATTTAACGTCCGTTTGTCTTCTGTAGTGGAATTATGTTAGTATTCGTTTGTCTGTTATAAATTAACAACTTCTTTTTGTTTGATTAGGGGGTGCATACTACTTGATATCTCGCAGTCTCGGTCCAGAATTTGGTGGAGCCATTGGACTGATATTTGCTTTTGCAAATGCTGTAGCAGTGGCAATGTATGTGGTGGGTTTTGCAGAGACTGTTGTGGAACTACTTAAGGTAGGTGCAGGAATATGTTTTTCAGAAGCAATTTCAGTTTTTCTGTTTAAATATCCCAGATGGAAAAAGAACTGGACCCTGCATCACAGTCTAGAACACTGCATATGTGGTATGCTGACTACAGTATATTATACAACTTAAATAGACAGAATATAAAGACTGTATGCAGAGAAATCAACCTAGAATTGTGTCAATGTGGAGGATTAATTAGTCCACCACCATAAACTGTGGGTGGGCCTATTTTTAGGGACCTTCCGGCATCAGTAAATGCTGACATATATGTCTCCTATTGTGCACGTTCCATTGGCCCTGCCTTTGTTTGGTCTGCCTTCTCTAGACAGTGAAACACTCTTTAGATGCAATATGCTGTAGTGCGGCACTACCACATGCAATCCTTATTTTATTTCTATTCCCATCTACTTTATATTATGTAGCTTTGGAAAAAAATATATATGTCATTTTTTTAAATATCTGTACAGTATATGTTTTTACCAGTACCCTCCCACTACATTTTGACATTTTTTTAAATTGTTGTAAAATCAGCCTCATGGTATCTATGCTGATGACATCTCTTTATACAAAACTCAATGCCTAAGGTAAAAGGAAAGCTGCCAGATGAAGATTCTGAAAGCTGCAAGCAGCTGATCTCATATATTCCAGCTAGTGGCTACTTGCCAGTAATAGGTCTTAATTGGGTCTTCTTACAAACATCTGTTAAATATACCTGAAGCAACATTTTAACCTCTTTGTTTTGTGCAGTTTATTTATTTATTTTTTTACGCCGACACCCACATATACTTCCATCTACAAATACAGAAAAAAACATGAATCTTGATAAACACAAGGCTTTTCTGCAGCTGTGGAAATAATGCTTTCTTAAAACTGGTTTAAAGTTAACTCTTTTGTGTCTGCTTGAAGAAGAAACCAGGCATTATAAACAATGATTGTTTTTCTCTAACAGGGATGGGGTTAAAGAACTGTTTGGACATGCTAACATTTAGATTTTTCTCTCCATAGGAAAATGGTGCTCTTATGGTGGATGAAGTTAATGACATACGAATTATTGGTGCAATCACAGTTGTGTTGTTGCTTGGAATATCTGTAGCAGGAATGGAGTGGGAAGCAAAGGTAAGTTACACAGAGGCCTCAGAAATAAGGTAGCATCAAGCGTTAACTAGTCCATAATATAGGAAATATGGGTTTTTCCAGACAGGCAATAGGTAAATATGCATAGCCGTGTCTCACATTGCATAATTAGGTGCTTAGGATATTGCTACAAGAATTACAGAGTATTGTTTATTCAGTTTAAACTAGCTCTTTGTTTTTATAATAGCAGTGCTGTTTAGGCTCATTCCTTACTGACATCAGCCAGATCCGCTCTCTGGCTCCAGCACTCTACCATAACTGCAAAAAAAAAAAAAATTGAAATAAAGGGAAAAGGTCCTTATTGAATACTAAATATTTAAGTTCTTGGAGTTGTGCTGATAAATTCACATACATAAAGGAACATCCTACCAAAAACTATTTTGCTGATTGCAAGCAACTTTCCAGTATCTGTCTGGCTATCAATATTCTTTACTGACTGACTACTGAAACAATGTAGCAGATTCTGGCTGATTAACTGAGTTGAAGGAAAAATTACCTGTTATATTGTTACAGTTGTCCCAGAGAACAGAAAGAGATGAGCAGATTTTGCCTTCACTTGCAACTAAGAAACAACTTTCAACTAAGATATGTTAAGCAAATTCTCCACAAGGTTCATTTACAATGCTCAATGGAGTGTACAAAGTGCAAAAAAAAGAGCAATCTGCTTTTTTTTAATTTATTTTTATTTTTTTTTTTTTTTTTTGCACCATTGTCCAAAATAGCAACAGAGTGCTGCCTGTGTTAGAGCCACTGCTCTCAGCCTGTGTTTTTTTGACAAGCTGAGAGAAGCAGATCCATGCCCCAGATTTGTTGGTCTGCACTGAAAAGTGCAGCTTTCACCTGCAGGTGCCTGCTTACAAGCAGAAGCTATGCAGATCAACAGAGCTGGAGCTAGGCTTGCCATCTTTTCTGGAAAAAAAAATACCAGCCTTCCTATATATTTATCTTTTATCCCTATTAATAACATTGGGATCAACCATCATTTTTACTGGCCAGGCCAGGCCAGATGGCAACTCTAGCTGGAGCAGGAAGCAAATCCACTTCTCTTAGCATGCAAAAAACAAAGTCAATGCTTTGTGTGTTCTTTGCTTGAAGAATCACACAATTCAGGAGGGGCAGGTGAAGGCACATTGGGGGTTAACCTTCCCATCTTCTACCTGCCCTATACTTTGTATATCATTTAGAGGTACAAGTTACGGAGGGGCAAGAGGTGTAGTCCGCATGGGCGCCCTGCCTTATGCTTGCCCTGGAGCAGTGTTAAAGGGATCCTGTCATCGGAAAACATGTTTTTTTCAAAACGCATCAGTTAACAGTGCTACTCCACCAGAATTCTGCACTGAAATCCATTTCTCAAAAGAGCAAACAGATTTTTTTATATTTAATTTTGAAATCTGACATGGGGCTAGACATTGTCAATTTCCCAGCTGCCCCTGGTCATGTGACTTGTGCCTGTACTTTAGGAGAGAAATGCTTTCTGGCAGGCTGCTGCTTTTCCTTCTCAATGTAACTGAATGTGTCTCAGTGGGACATGGGTTTTTACTATTGAGTGTTGTTCTTAGATCTACCAGGCAGCTGTTATCTTGTGTTAGGGAGCTGCTATCTGGTTACCTTCCCATTGTTCTTTTGTTTGGCTGCTGGGGGGAAAAAGGGTGATATCACTCTAACTTGCAGTACAGCAGTAAAGAGTGATTGAAGTTTATCAGAGCACAAGTCACATGACTTGGTGCAGCTGGGAAATTGACAATATGTCTAGCCCCATGTCAGATTTCAAAATTGAATATAAAAAAATCTGTTTGTGCTTTTGAAAAATGGATTTCAGTGCAGAATTCTGCTGGAGCAGCACTATTAACTGATACATTTTGAAAACATTTTTTTTCCCATGACAGTATCCCTTTAAGGACAGGGCTGAGCTGCACTTCTGACACTCTCTTCATGGAGCGCCAGAATTATGATCCCTTTAAACTATTACAAAAAATGTAAGATAGAACATCATTAAGTATACACCCCTTTTTCAACAATATGTATACTTATGTAAAATCTGAATAATACTAAAATACTTTTAGAAAATATTTATGCGACTAAACAAGATTACGAAACCAGTTTCACTTTAGTACATCGTTTCAATTGTGGTCTCAAAGGAGCTAAGAAGCCACTGGTAATACTGTGCTCAAAGGCTGTTGCTTAGATAAGGGAGAGGTTTCCTTGAAGGTAGATAGGGAGCTCTGAACAAATTGCCCTGTTTTTAAAGAAAGGGGGAGGTGAGGTCAGAGAACATAGCCTAACTTTCAAACAAACAATAGGATAATATGGACTCTGAATTAAAAACAATAGGCAGAAAATAATGTAAGTAGGGCAGTGCTGCTGAGATCTTGCTGCTTAGTGTTTGCAATGTAATTAAGATGTGCAAACCAGATTAGAGTAAGTTTAATTTCTTTTTAATTTTTCAGTGTTAGACATGTGATATCTCTTAACTAGGGCAGTGTCATGGCCTGAGCTCTAATCTTATTAGAGAGTTATGTTTCCACTATTGCATTTTTCCACATTTTGAGCCGACATCTCTGTTCCAATATAGTGGCATATAAACATGCTTTTCTATAACCAGAAAAGTGATGTTATTAGATTTGTAGCAAAAAAACACATGCTTAGAAGGAAGTATAAATTCCCCTTATTCCCTTTTTAGATAAAGGGCATTAAATTTGTATGGGTGCCCCTCTGATATCAGTTGGTTTCAAAAGTCTGCCAGATTGCAGAAATTGTGATGGCATGGTCCTTGCTGTTAAAGTTTTTCTATACATAAACCTTTATATAAATATATATATATGTTTAACCCCAACAGGCACAAATTGTTCTGTTAGTTATTTTGCTCTTGGCAATTGGAGACTTCTTCATTGGAACAGTCATTCCATCTGAAGACAAAAAACCAAAAGGATTCTTCGGCTATAAAGGTAAGCGCATAGGCTTCAGCTGAAAACATCAATACACGTTTAGCCCATTCTCTTTGGGGCAGATTTATCAAGGGTATATCGAAGTCAAAGTTTTTTTTTCATTGAATTTGGGTATCCTGCGGTCGAAGTAAAATCGTTCATCAATGCCATAGAAATGGTTTTTGAACTTACTGTATAGGAAAACCTGGTGGGGAGATATGCAGGGCTGGATTTCGAGAAGCGCCCCCCCCCCCCCCAAGGCCGCAGCATGGTCCAGGTGCCGGCTTCTTCTTGCACATCGCCCCCTGCCGGCCCTAGGCCTGGGCCTTTGTGGCCTCACTACAAATCTGGGCGTGGAGATATGTTAATATTACTGGATACCTTTCCCTTAAGAGATACCTGTAGACATACATTAGTCTGCCTCGGCTAAGAGGAGAAGTCGGCTTTTAGAATATTGCTTGGGCACTTTATGCACATACATGCTTACATTGTTGGGACACTCACACTTTACTTTATGCTGTAGAACGTGATTTATTTTTAATGCATAAAGTGGATTTTCTCAGTTGCATTCATCAAAGGCTAATTAATTCTATTGTGAAACTTTGCTGTTTGTTTTATGATCCTAATGGTACCATTTATTCTTTGCTATTCATTATATCTCCAAGGTGTTCATGCTTGTTTCCATTCACCCATTTTAAACAACTTTAGCGTGAAATGGTTGTAGCCTCTATTACTCAAGGCTGAAAGGCTTTTCACAATCTGCGTATAGTATCTTTTCATCTATTCATCATGCTCAATTTTTTCTTTGGCTAATGATGTATATTTTTTTACAACTAGCCAGATTGAATGCATCTTTTTGACTTAAAGGAACAGTAACACCAAAGAATGAAAGCGTTTTAAAGTAATGAAAATATAATGCAGTGTTTCCCTGCACTAGTAAAACTGATGTTTGCTTCAGAAACACTATTATAGTGCATATAAATAAGCTGCTGAATAGCATTGGTGGAAAATGAAAAAAGGCTATATGGCACTGGTTAAATAATGGATAACCGACCACATTATGTTCTACAGAACATTTGCTATCTGCTGTGTAACCTGAGCCTTTTCTCCTTTGAATGGCTGCCCCCATTGCTACACAGCAGTTTATTTATATAAACAATAGTAGTGTTTCTGAAGCAAACACAGCAGTTTTACCAGTGCAGGGCACCACTGCTTCATATTTGTATTACTGCATTATATTTGTATTACTTTAAAACAATTTAATTTTTTGATGTTACTGGTCCTTTAATGATGGTGCTGCATAAATATGATGCTTGACTTGTCTTGCTTGGCATTTCTTATCTTTTTCATTTTATCTTGTTAACTAAATATAAGGGCTTGTTCCACTGTTCTTCTTAAGAAGTGCTCTTTACTTTTGTAAACATAATTAATTTTTTTTGTTTTCTTTCCTGTGACAAAGCTGAGATTTTCAGTGAAAACTTTGGACCAGATTTTCGAAGTGAAACTTTTTTCTCCGTCTTTTCAATTTTCTTTCCTGCTGCAACTGGCATCTTAGCAGGAGCAAATATCTCAGGTGATCTTGCGGTGAGTGTTGTAAAAGCTTAATTTAGATTCTGTTGCTGTTCATCATTCAACCTGCTTTCATTTTAATTTTTATTATTTTATTTTATGCAGGACCCTCAACATGCCATACCTAGAGGAACATTATTGGCCATTCTTGTTACAACTGTGGTCTACATGGGTGTTGCAGTCTCAGTGGGTAAGAAATAGCCTAATGCTTTCATCTTATATATATATGATATATATAAATTACATATTTATCAGTTAATTAAATTTTTTCTCACCTCTTTACCTCTTCTTTTCAGAAAACCATTCAGAATAATTGGTACATCAGATTGTGTTTGAATGGCTGTCTTTCTATAACTCCTCTTCCTCTACAGTTCTGAGAATTTTCAAATTGCTTTGCCTTTAAAATCTGTGAACTCCACTTATTTATTGCTCTTGCTTTTTTCTATATTTTTTGTTCCTCCCTTTTCAAATGGATTACTTTTGGACACTTTTCAACACAAATCCAGTGCATTTTCTTTCTTTCTTTCTTTCTTTCTTTCTTTCTTTTTCTTTCTTTCTTTCTTTCTTTCTTTCTTTCTTTCTTTCTTTCTTTCTTTCTTTCTTTCTTTCTTTCTTTCTTTCTTTTTCTTTCTTTCTTTCTTTCTTTCTTTCTTTCTTTCTTTCTTTCTTTCTTTCTTTCTTTCTTTCTCTCTTTCTCTCTTTCTCTCTCTGTCTTTCTCTCTCTCTCTCTCTCTCTCTCTCTCTCTCTCTCTCTCTCTTTCTCTCTACTCTGTTCCTCCGTAAAAATAGTGTTTTGCCTCCTATAGTCTTTTAAAAACCCGTCAGTCTTTTAAATAATGTGAGCACAGACATTCCTAATTGTAGCACCTCATAGCTCCTTGTTGTAAGTCCATGACAGTATCGCCCTCTGAATATTTAAACATGAGTTAAGAGGCATAAAAAGAGCCATTAGTTTTAAATATCCCTCTAATGGTTTCCGTCTTATTTCAGCTAATGCCTAAAATTTATATTTGGCAGCAAGCCTCCCTCATTTCCTATAAAGTTTTTTATTGTGTAAAATACTAATTATATGAGCAAAAATTATGTTTCATGATAATGATGTATTACTATAATTATTCTTACATATCAGCACCTGCTTTTCTGGTTTTATTTAGGGTCATGTGTTGTCCGTGATGCTTCTGGGGATGTTAATAGCACCCTTTCAGCTACCATGACAAATTGCACTACTGCAGCATGCAATCTGAATTATGACTTTTCATCTTGTGGACAAAAATGTAAATATGGACTAATGGAAGACTTTCAGGTATAGAATTGTTTGCTATTTATTGTTATGGTTTTTAGACAGAAGGATTAACAATAAATGTTTTGTTTTTTATTCCCTACTTTCAAATATAAACTTTATAAGCTGTGCAGAGCTAGCACTACCTTTGCTTTCTTTGATTCATAAGCAATAACAGGATGTTCATCTTTTTTTCTTGTTTATTGGAATAATGTACTGCCTAATGTTACTACTTGCCATAGAATATTTGCTGCCTTTAATTTAAGTACTTTCCCCCATTGTTTCTTTGGATGGCAGCCTGATTTTTCTTATTATTTGGGTAGTTTGGAAGCTGCTTTGGCCTTTAGGTTAATGTATTAGCTGGTTCTATTTGAGTGGTAGAATTTACAGAAGAAGTGGCATAAATTTATCATGAGCCACAGAATGGATAAGCTTACAGTGGAGCTGCCAACCAAAGAATTCTGAAGAGACTTTAATCTTTTTAAGACCTAAATCTCTCTTAGTACAGGCATAAGATCCGTTAACCGGAAAACCACTACCCAGAAATTTCTGGAAGGCAGACTTCATTTTATCCATATAAAACAATACCCTGTACTTGATCCAATCTAAGATATACAGTAGTTAATCCTGGAAGCAAAACTGGCCTGTTGGGTTTATTTAATGTTTACATTATTTCCTAGTAGATTTAAGGTTTGAAGATCTAAATTACGGAAAGATCCATTATCTGAAAACCTCCAGATCCTGAGCATTCTGGATAACATGTCCCATACCTGTAATAACATACAAAGTCAATTCAGAGTCAAAACGGAACCTAAACTAACCTAGTTAAACTGTAGCAAATATAGAATTGTGATTACAAAAAAGTAATAGTACAGTGCATTTGCAAAGAACCTCCTGGGTTCCCTGAACCTAGAGCCAGAACATGATGATAAGCTGCAAATACACTTGACATTCTGAGATTCTTATTACAGGCTGTATCCTGGTAATTGAATGGAATGCTTTTATTCCAATATTTTCCATTTTAAATATTTGTTTAATTTTCATTCACTTATAAATAGTGTTGTGAAGTTAATTGTTATTTAATATATTCTGTTTTCATTAAGTTACATATTTTAAAACTGACAAAGGTTCATTCTGTCATGGGCTGACAATCATATGGTAATGCAGTAAAGTGTCAGACTTTTTGATCTCTGTTCGCTAAAGATAGCCAATGGTCTCAGCCACCATGATAGTGAAAAGTATGCAATTACAAAATGGCATACTTCTTTTTTTTTTTTTTTTTTTAAACTATTCTACTAAACATCATGTGCTATATTTTAGTAATAGTCCTCCCAGTACAGTTTATTAATAGAAAAAGGTCAAAAATGGAACATTAGCCTTAATCCTTTCAAGGTTATTGGGATTAGCCACAAGGCATTCACTAGCACCACTGAATTAGAATCTTTTGTACAGTTCCCTGGACCGTGTCACTATGTGTGAAGCATTTGTCATTGGGTAATGCTGTCAAGGCCTGGGATCTGAAGAAAAAAAAATATTTTGATAAAAAAAATTACATTAAAGAATCTGGGCAGGTTTTTATTTAACCTGCAGGGTATAAAGCAAATGAGCTATTCAGTTGTAAACAGTCTTTCCTATGCTGCTTTCTGCACACAGGAGTGAAAAGTATTATTTTATTTTAGATGTAAATAAGTAGATTTTCATGTTATTGAACCTCATCATACCATCCACTTTCCTCTAGGTAATGAGCATGGTTTCTGGATTTGCACCCCTCATCACTGCAGGAATCTTCTCTGCTACTTTGTCATCTGCCCTTGCCTCGTTAGTGAGTGCACCAAAGGTCTTCCAGGTAACAACTGGCTTTCTGAGCCATGCCATTATTCATTCAATTCCATCCAATTTTTATGGTAAATACACTCAACTGCTTAAAAAAGAGTTTATGCCAAACCTAATCTGCTCCTATTTTTTAAAGTTTGCAAAGTTGTTTTGTATTGTATACCAAACCCATTTCCCCTCTACTTCTGAACATAAGTGGAAATGCTATGAATTCTAGTAAAGTAAACAGGATTTTTGAAGTATTCCACTTCGTTAGAAAGTATATTTATGTTGCCTGTAGATTAATATAACTCTATTGTTATCTTATTTAGACTTGATTTACTTTTTTTTTGTTTGTTTGTTTCCTATTTTAGTTATAATCCAATGTCCATGCTCTGCCACAGGCCACATTTCTCTTACAAACTCTTTTTATTATTCCCCAAGGCTTTGTGTAAAGACAACATATATCCTGGGCTCCAGATGTTTGCTAAAGGATACGGAAAGAACAATGAACCCCTCCGTGGCTACCTTCTTACTTTCATAATCGCTCTGGGATTTATATTAATTGGTTTGTATAATGTCAATTCTAAAAATTCTTAACATACTAATACTGGGGATATTGTGCCATTAAACATTTTGGAGTTACCTTTTCCTCAAGCAAAAATCTGGTTTGTTCTCAAAGCAAAGTCTCTGAGAAAACTTCCTTTAACAGCTCTTACAATTTCTCAAGTCAACTATCAACCCAAGATGAGCAAGCTTTCCAGTAAAAAAATTGTAGGAGACCATTTCAGGCATCTGGTTATCATGTTATCTTGACTTGTCTTAAAAAAAAAAAAATTGGCATTACGTTAGATTTGACTAGAAATTCTTAATACAATTTGGGATTGTTGGCCTGTAGAGGGGAAGTGAATCAGTCTAATGATGCAGGTAACTATCCCTTATGTGTAAGAGGTCAATACAGCTTATCTATTGGCTGTTTAGGCCTCGCTTGCGCTAGTCTTGCTCACAATAGTAAGTGCCAATTTCATTTTTGTTGTATCCATGTAGCTGAGCTGAACCTGATTGCACCCATCATCTCCAACTTCTTTCTGGCATCTTATGCTTTAATAAACTTCTCCGTGTTCCACGCCTCCCTTGCCAAGTCTCCAGGTAAGCAATCAATGTTATCGGAAGTAATATATTGCATTTTTTTCTGCCACCAATAGCACACCTACCTAGTTAGCCAGAGAATTGGTGTGTCACTTTTGCAACAACATACTCTGACACTTCCCACAAGCACTGGATTTATCTGTGAACCGAATGCTTTTTAGTCACCCTAAAGGCCATACACATGTAGATTTAAGCTGCCTATATGCCCCTTCTGACCGATTTGCCAGCTTATCTGCCCGTGTATGGGTCCCACTGACAGGCCTGATATTGGATAGGTTTAAAAATCCCATCAGGTTGAGATCCGCATCAGATTGTTGATGTGGTCCTCACACCGATGGCCTGCATATACCGTTGTGGTGTCCTGAGGGCCAAACGATCAGATCAGCCTGATATGCCCATTGCCAAATGAGCCCATCTTTCAGTTAGCGGCCAGCTTTAACACAGCGTGGTTGTCAGATCAAGCACTCCTGAAGCATCATGAAGTGCCTTAAGTAGCAATTCCTGTCATTGATGAGGATGTGTTAGTATTGCTTTAAATAGGAGCTGTTTTGTTTGGCAGGATGGCGTCCCGCCTTCAGATACTACAACATGTGGGTGTCACTCGTTGGAGCTCTCCTGTGCTGTGGAGTCATGTTTGTCATTAACTGGTGGGCTGCTCTTTTGACATATGTTATCGTTATTGGATTGTATATATACGTCACATATAAGAAACCTGGTGAGTACGCATTTTTCTACCACATAAAGTGTAAATAAAGTGTAATCCTCTATAGAGGCTTCTTCAAATATTGATTTTTGCATCAGTAGTTGCTGAAGGGGCTGATTCTTTGATTCTTTGCCTGCTGCTAAATGCAGCCCTAGATTCAGCCTGTTGTGGCATTAGCCTTTAAACATCATGTTTCTGAAGCCGTCGCCTAGCTTAGGATTTCTAAACTTTTAATGAAGCTTGAGACATATCTACTTGACCAGGGATTTAATTGAGAAGGAAGGAGTCTGAAGTAATTGCTTACTTTAGTGCCCAAACTGTCTCAACAGTGCAGATTGCTTCTAAATTTATTAAAGGAATATACAGTAACTCTGGTCACAAGGCTTCCATTGCTGCAGAATGTCAGGGCACTGCATAGTTTACTGAAAGCTCAATGAGTTCCTGTCTTGTTCTTTCCTGTTCTGCATTTGTACTGTGTAAACCCCAAAATAGGTTTTGAAATTTTATACACTAATTTGTTTTATTGGCATGTACCTGAGTGTACTCTGTAATATTTTTATACAGCAAGATTAGCATTTTCTTTGCTTTAAAAGCGCATTAAGATACATGCCACCACAATTTTCTTATTAACCTAAAACCCTTATCGGTTGCACTATTCGATTTAAAGAAGAACAGGTATGGGACCTGTTATCCAGAATGCTCGGGACCTGTTATCTAGAATGCTCAGGACCTGAGGTTTTCCAGATAATGGATATCTCTGTAATTTTGATCTTCATGTCTTCAAATCATGTAAACATTAAATAAGCCCAATAGACTGGCTCTGCTTCCAATAAGTATTAATTATATTTTAGTTTGGATCAAGTACAAGATACTGTTTTATTATTACACATAAAAAGGAAATCATTTTTAAACATTTGAAATATTTAGATAAAATGGAGTCTATGGGAGATGACCTTTCTGGAAAACGGGTTTCCAGATAACGGATCCCATACCTGTGCTAAAAATAGGAGGAAATTAATGTTGAAAATTCTTTCAGATGTCAACTGGGGATCCTCAACACAAGCCTTGACATACCTGAATGCTTTGCAGCACACTATTCGTCTTTCAGGTGTAGAAGACCATGTGAAAAATTTCAGGTACTCTAGTATAAGTATTTTCTTCTGGATCTGTTTTACGTTTTTTTTTGCCCTCTATCCATTGATGGATTACAAATGCTATTAGCAATCATCAGCAGACTGGTGAGTCCAACTTAAACTAGTGGGCTACTGGACGTTTTATAGTCTGCTGATGATTGCTAATAGTGTTTGTAATCCATCAATGGATAGAGGGCCAAAATTGCATAACACTGCAGTCAATATCATTAAGGGATGTGACATACAAGGCTACTGTAAGAGTGATGAAACTCCCTGTACATCTGTAGAACGTGGACAGATGTAGGTGGTTTAGAAACTGCACAGCCATTGTCATTCCACAAATTTAAAAACCCACAAAGCCACAAATGATATACTGTTAAGAGTCAGCCCTGTAATAATGTCCAATTGGAAACAAGCGTTAACTTGTAAAGACATACATAGCTAAACTAATGTACGCAGAAGGTGAATTAGTTCTTTCTTACAGTGAGACTCTGATCCAATCATTTCTGTAAACCTAAACAGCCTTGGCAAACAACTACCCTAATGTGTCATGCGGTATCTGATGCACAAAAAATATTGACTATTCATAGAAAGAAAAAGTTACAAAGGGTAAAAAGTGTCCACAAATCATGAGGGTTTGCCTTTATTGGAAAAGTATGTACAATACCCTGACAATTTTGTTGGAATGGTCACTAAGGCAAAACAGCACAAAATGCTCCATGTGCCATAAACCTAACACATGTAGGGGATATTAGCCCTATTACAGAGACACTGTGCCCTTCACTATTTCTATAGATTTTTGTTTTCTGAGGGACACCCTTTGTCTTTCTGATATTCTTCCTCCTGTGATTGACATTATTATTAAATACATAAGGGTGTTCTATTCCACTGTGTGGGATATCAAATGTGTGTGACTGAATGGTAACAATTGGTATTAATACCCTATTTTAGCCTGTTTTTCATCCCAAAAATAGTTGACTTGGTCTATTGGTATTTTGTCAGAGCAATTTGATAAATGCAGAGTAATTGTTGTCTTGCTTAACTGAACTAATGAGCTCCCTGCCTGAGGCTTTCTTGCAGGTTGAAAATGGGGACTATAACATAACCATTAGCAAATATGTAGAGTAATCATGCTTTGGTCATACAGTAGTTAGGTACTAATCAATTGTATGGTATTCTGAATATGGCTTTGAGTTTTATTCTTTACCCCTGTAGTTTGAAAATATTTTTGTGAAATTAAGCCTAACAAATATTTTCTTTATTCTGAAACCAGGCCACAGTGTCTTGTGTTAATAGGAGCACCAAATTCACGTCCAGCTTTGCTACACTTAGTACATGCCTTTACCAAAAATGTCGGTTTGATGATCTGCGGGCATGTCCACATGGTAAGGTTTTTTCTATTTTTATGTTTTGTTTTCAGGCTTTTTGCCTATTCATTTTGTATTGTATTCTAATTTGTAATAACATAATTACATCGAAGATTTAGGAAATATAATTTACGATATGTTGCCTGAAGGGTCCTCGCCGACAAGCCATGAAAGAACTACTTACAGATCAAGCACGATACCAGAGATGGCTTATCAAAAACAAGACTAAGGCATTCTATTCACCTGTTCATGCTGAAGACTTGCGGGACGGAGCACAGTATCTTATGCAGGTAGAGAAGAATTGATAAGAATCGATTAGAATTCGTGTGCTAATCCTAAATGTTCCTGCTAAATTTGTATTGCTTAGTACAAATAGGTACTTGCAAAGGCTTCATTGTATGCTGTCTCTCTGTATGGTATGTTTTAGCTTGGAATGCTATATGATGATATGGGCAAGAACTGCATTTTAAATTTGCATCTCTGTTTTCTTTGCTAGGCTGCTGGGTTAGGACGGATGAGGCCAAATACACTTGTAGTTGGCTTTAAGAAGAACTGGAGTCAATGTGATATGAGAGAAGTGGAAACCTACATTAACTTGTTTCAGTGAGTACAGCTGGACCATCTCTAGCTCTTTAGCTTTTGCTTGTGCTGATTGGGGGCTTGTTTTCTTGCTCACTAACAGTTATAAATGTATTTGTCATCTCTGGGTTAAGCTGGACATCAGTCAAAAGCCTCTTTGTGTATCAGCAATTTCATGTATGCAGTTGTTTTTGATTACATTCTAGTATGTTTGAGGTTTCTGTGTAGAATAACTTATTTTGAAGTGCTGATGTAAGAGAGAGAGAGAAATATGCACTTTGCTTAGTGGACCTTTGTGCCAATTCTGTTGCTACTTGTTCTCCTACTGCAGTTTTCCACTGATGGCTAACTTGTTTTTGATTTGGACTGCAGCTTTTAGCTATGTAGCGTCTGTTTGTGACATAGAACTGACGCACCAACAAATCAAGCAACACAATGAAGTTCTTTAATAGCTCTGCTGAAATATTATTTCTCATTGCACTTTCAAAATATTCAGCTGTAATTTTCAATAGTATTCTGGGAAAAATAAATCACATATGTTTTGTGTATTCCTCAGCTGGTTTAGGGGATGAAAATAGTTCTATTAATTTTTGAACAAAATTGCACACTTATTTTTAATTCTATAGATATGACAACATGCTTACTAGCCCAGTAAGGGCCATTAAATTGTTCTCTTAAAGTCTTTGGATTGATTTTGATCGCACAACCTGGGAAAGCAGCCAGCGGGAAGAAAAACAACTGGTTGGTGTTAGAAAGGCTTTTTGCGAGATTTTAGTTAAAGTGCCCCAAAAACAAATTTCAAGCAAATACCTGGTTGTTTTTTTTAGAGGTGTCAAATGCGAAAATACTTGTACTTGGCAGTAAATGTCTCCACCAGACTGCTGATATCTAATAAAATTCAATAAAGAATTACAATAACCAAGTTTATATAATATTTAATCCAAAATATTACTCCCAAGGCACAGTTTACAGTGGCATGCTGTGTCACTGCTATGTGACAACAAGAAGTTTGCTGAAATAGCAGGAGCCACTTTATATCGGCATGTTTTCATATTGAAAGAGATGAGATGGTGTCTAAGACAAAATTTTGTTCCACCTACACTACCATCTAACATAGGTTTTATCGTTGTTGCTGATGTTGTTGAAGTAATTTGTGTATAATATTTTTGTTCCTTTTACAGATGTATCATTTTTATTATTTTTAAAATGTATCATTCTAATGGAGCATATATTTTACAGCGATGCCTTTGACTTTCAGTATGGTGTGGTTGTTATCCGATTGAAAGAAGGCTTGGATATTTCTCATCTCCAAGGTCAAGGTATGTAATGAGAATTTTCCTATTAACAAACCAAAAAAGGCAGCCAGGCTTTTCATTTCTATCTCATTGAGTGCATACAGGACACACTGTAGGCAGTTTTGTCATGAGTTGTCATGTTTTCTGCACTACTCCTGTGAACAGTTCCCAGAATAGTCTATTCGTTGGCTGGCTGGCAAACAATGTCAATTCTATATTTTTCCTACATTATTTTTCCAAAATACACAAGCAACAGAGAAAGAGGAGTAATAAAAAGTAGTAATAGTAAAAAGTAATAAAAAGTAGCAATAACAATACATTTGTAGCTGACCCCCATTTGAAAGCTAGAAAGTCAGGAGAAGGCACATAATTCAAAAATTAAAAAAAACTAGACCACTTGAAAAGTTATTTAGAATTAGGAATTCTATTAAAGGTGAATCACCCTTTTAGAATCACCAATTAGCTGCCATATTCTTTTTTTTTTTTTCACTTTGGTGTAGGGACAAATTTGTAATGCCCAAGATTAAAATAAATTCTATAAAATAAAATGTGTCATGCATGGCAAAGGAAAATACTTATGCTATTGAAGTTTCTACTGTCTCTCTTCATAGTGGACATCCCTTTCCACTGGGTCATGCCCAAAATGCTCAGATCCAGATTCCTTTCTTCTTATTATAGTATTAATATACAGTAGAATGGCTAAGAGGGGATGGCAGGATATGCATTTGAGCCATAAAGCCTATTATAGATGCAATTAATTATGTATTTACCTCTTATAGTTTCTCTTTAAAAAGTTAGACAAAAAAAATAATGTAGGTGTAATAGCCCTTTAATGTTCTTCATATGTTACTTTTCCTCTATGCACATGTGTTTTATTTGTACTGGAATCAGTTGTTAAGGATTACCCCTGCTTGTGGAAAGAAATAACAATGGCTATAAATAGTATTCTTAGAGATTGTAATGTCATGGCACTTTGAGACGAGAATATCATCCAGTTTATGAGAAGAGAATATACAAGGGAGGTATACGGAGGGAAAAACAAAGGATTTTATAGACGGCATTGTTTGTAAGGAAACTGGAATACCCTAATTGCTTGGGTGGGGTAAAGTTGCTTGACAGTAATTTTGCTGACAGACAGTAGACATGTTGGCAACTATCTTCTTTCACTATAAAAGAAATCAGACTTTCAGTAAAAGGAACAAGTAAGATTAGTTGTAGTGTTCCGCAACCTCTCCATTACCCGATCTCTCTTCATAACAGACATTTGAATACACTTATGAGAGTGAAATGCATCATTGCAAAATAGATGTTCTTAGCAGGGATGGGCGAATTTGACCCATTTCGTTTCGCCAAAAATTTGCCGCCGGCGAAATGTCGCAGACGCCCATTAAAGTCTATGGGCGTCAAAAAAAATTTGTCGTGCGGCGAAATTATTTTGACGCGCGTCTTTTTTTTTTTGACGCACGTCTCCATACAAGTCTATGGGCGTCATTTTTTCAGCGAAACGAGGCGAAAAAATTCACCCATCCCTAGTTCTTAGTCCTTTATTTTGTTGATAATATCCTTTACATAAAGAGTTCCCACATTTTCATTTATATCGAACTCCCATCCCTGTGCACAGGTTTTTAGACTTTTTTTGATTGAAGCCTTACAATATTCAAGCATTCCCCCATAGCTCATAAAATGCTTACACATATATATCTGTATATCAGCAGATACTACAGATCTTGCCCTTAGGCTGACCCTCACCCTTAATGGAAAATACCCAGAGTTTGGAAGCCATTGTAGTGAGTGAAAACATTGCGTTTGGTATAAGAGATCCCTGTTGTAACCTTAAAAACAGAGCTTCTTAGTAAACAAGCTTGTTGGTATTTATCTTGTGCATTTATTCGTGAGATGCTAAAAATAAACCGTAAATTAAATTTTACACACAACTGTGGATTCCATTTGTTATAGAAATGCATTATTGGAAATACTCAAAGGTGAAAACAAATTTCCTGATGTGCAGTTTTTTCAAAAGAGCAAACTGATATTTAATTTTGAAATCTGACATGGGACTAGACATATTGTCAGTTTCCCAGCTGCCCCAGTCATGTGACTTGTGCCCTGATAAACTTCAGTCACTCTTTACTGCTGTACTGCAAGTTGGAGTTATATCACCCCCTCCCTTCCCCCCCCCCTTTCGCCAGCAGCCCACCAGCAGAGCAATGGGAAGGTAACCAGATAACAGCTCCCTGACACAAGATAACAACTGCCTGGTAGGAGAAACAATAGCCTGTCAGAAAGCAGTTCCACAGTGCAACACTGGCTCTCACTAGAAGCACATGACCAGGCATGTAATACTGGCCTACACACCAGTATTACAACTTAAAAGATATACTGGTTGGCTTAGGAATTACATTTTACAAGGTATAAAGTGTGCTTTAAAAATAGAAACAACACTATAAAAATCATGACAGAATCCCTTTAATGTTTGTAGTTTATAGATGCTATTTTTCACTGTACTAGATTAACAAGGAAGGGTGTATTTTTAGTAGGTTAGCCGCATAGAAGCAGAAAATAACCATAAAAGCCTTTATAAACAAGACCTGTCCATTCACTTTCATGTAAAAAAACTAGATATAGCCCTTGAAGGCTATTTTAATGGCATTGAGCATGTAATTCCTTAATCTTAGGGCCATTTTGTATGTTGGACTATTGATCTGCAATTTGGGAAAAGCTATTCTGAGAAATGTTATTTTGGGAGCACTGTTTTATCTTACATTTGCTGAGAGACAGACATGCTGCTCTGAAAGATTGAATTAAGAGGGCCCTGTAAGATTAAAAAAAACTTGATGTGTTTTAGAGTCACATTTATGTCAGGTCTGATATTCAGGAGACCCGGTTACATATACTGTACATATGAATATACTTATAGAGTATCTAGAGAGAACTTTGTTCGTTAGCTTTGCTGTGTGTTGTAGTGCAAGAGAATTGTCTCACCTAATTGCATGCCTAACTTTCATTTATGTATTAGAAGTTTGTGAACATATATATTAGATAGATCTTTCCTGATGTTGAACACTGCAGTGAGTAAAATCCTGGTCCTGTAGTGAAGATAATTTGTTATTATTCTACTCTAGTCTGTGGAAACACAACTCCCAAGAGTTCTTCCTTACTGCCAACAGCAGCATCTCTGATTTATTTATAGATAAAATGCACAACCAGGGGAAATTTTCCCTTTCCGGCAATAAAATATCTTGTGTTATTTAAAGGAAAAATCCTCTTTCATGTTTTTAATGTGAAAAACATTACATGACTTCTTTGACTAGTAAGGCCTTACCAGTAGGGTCCTTTTTCTAGGCTGAGAATTGTAAGGTGGACAGGAGATAACTGGAGGCTATAATATAACCTCAAAAATAGTGAATTCTTACAAACAAAAGATAACACCTGTTCCTGTATTTTTTTTCTCCTGAAATAATTTTTAACCACCAGGTATTTTTTAGGGATGCACCAAAACCACTATTTTAGGATTCAGCCGAACCTTGAATCCTTTGTAAAAGATTTGTCCGAATTCCATACCTTATCCAACCCCTAATTTGCATATGTAAATTAGGGAAACAATGTGGAAAGAGAACCGTGCACTGAGCATGTGGCTAAGAAATATTTTTACTTCCTTGTTTGTGTGACAAAAAGTCACATGATTTTTCGGTTCAGTTCGGCCAGGCATTTGGATTTGGCTGAATCTTGGCCGAATCCCAAACCAAATCCTGGATTTGGTGCATCCCTAGTTTTTTTTTTTGTTTTTTTTTTTAAAGGCTGTGTCAGCCAAGGCAAGAAACATTAAAACTTTACTGCAATATCATCAAATGATAATTCTATTTCCCCCTCTGTTTTTCTAGCATGAGGTGATCAGGTTTAATACAGAGCAGTGTATAAAGGGCTCAATGATTCATTCATTGCAACTAAGCAGATGGAAATTTTCTCTCGAGAAGGCAAAAGTATCAATTTCAGTTCCTATTAACTGTTAAATAATGGTCTAGACTAGAAGAATTTCCTGGTGCTTAGGATCTGCCTAGAAATTATGGTTTGCTGTAACGTTTGCTGCTTAAAATGATACAGGTAGCGACTTGTTCTTAAAATGCCTGAAAGAATCTATTTCCCTATTTAGTGCAGCATTACCTATAGTTATTGTACTGGATGACTCAATTAAAAGTTGCCTAAACTATAAAATACTTCACAGTGTTTGTCTCTCCAAACTACAAGTACTTTAGGCATCCTGCTGTCATTGCCAAAGCATTCTAATTAAGATTTGCTTGCTGCAAATGACTTTAGGTGTTAATTATAAACTATATAATACTTATATTATATATATATATATATATATATATGTGTGTCTGAACCCAGAGACCCAGATTTGCACTCCCTCTTCCTTTATCAGTTAGAGGACTAAGCTCTGTCACCAGCTAGGTGACAGTTCATTAGGATATATTATCTTTGATACTGGAGGAGATTGCAGTGAGCACCCTTATTTTATTTTGTATTTTTTCTGAAATACAATATTTGATCATGTATATACATTCTAAATAAATATCTCCTGGGTCGATTTAAAGGCAAGTGCAATTTTTTTTTCTTTTGTGCTCACTTTTTAAAAACTGCGTGACACATGGAAAGCATTCTGTGCGGATCAAAGCCAGTGCTGAATTATTTGAGTGCTTGCAAAAAATGTATGTGCACACATAGCTTAGAGAGAATCCAGGACACAAGTAAAGCAGAATCATCTGTAAATTAGGATCACATTGTATTTGCAGAAAAACTCCCCCAATTTAAAACCAAAGCCGCTAACTAGGGATGCACCAAATCCACCATTTGGGATTCGGCCGAATCCTTCATGAAAGATTCAGTACCGAACCAAATCCGAATCCTAATTTGCAAAAGCAAATTAGGGACAGGAAAGAAAAAAAGAGGAAAAAACTTTTTTTTACTTTATTTCTCTTCCTGTCCCTAATTTGCATATGCAAATTAGGATTCAGTTAGGCCAGGCACAACAATTCAGCCAAATTCTAATCCTGCTGAAAAAGCATGAATCCCGAACTGAATCGGTGCATCCCTACTGCTAACCCATCTCTAAGATTATGGAATTCTCAAAAGTATTGTTCATGGGCAGCATCATGGCTCAGTGCCTTGCAGCACTGGGATCCTGAGTTTGATATTACCTTGGGCACTACCTGCAAAAGAGTCCTCTGCACTCAACCCATTATCAGTATATTTAAGACAGAGACATTTTGCGCATAGTGCTACTGAAAAATGCCTTACCCTGATTAATTAAGAATTCTATTGCTTCATTATACATTTTACAAAAGGGACTAGTTTTACCTGCAACTTACTTGCCTCATTGCACTCCCGCCTAATGGTTTTTAAAAATTAGTGGTGAGCAAAACTTTCCCTCGTTTGTTATAGAAGGAGCAGTGACCAGCTCCATGTTGTAGCCCCCACCCTTCCCAACTATAGTCAGGTGATCCCACTGGTGTCTAATAAAAGAGCAGCCAAGTTTGTGAGTTTTACTTTGAAAGCAGCTAGTAAGTTGCAGGTAAAACTTAGTCCCTTTGTAAAATGTATAATGAAGCAATAGAATTCTTAATGAATCAGATGAAAATTGAGCATAGGACTGGCCAGATATGGGATGACTTTGACGTAGTTGGCCAGCTTAAATATATTGCAATATATGGACAAACAATCCCTGTTTTGTTTTAAGGGTAAGGCATTTTTCAGTAGCAGTATGCACAAAATGTCTCTGTCTTAAATATATTGATAATGGGTTGAGTGCAGAGGACTCTTGTATTTGACTATATATATATATATATATATATATATATATATATATATATATATATATATATATATATATATATATATATATATATATATATATATATATATATATATATATATATATATATGTTATCCCTTTGAGGCATATTTATCAAACAGTGAAGTTAGAGATCACCACAGTCCATTAGTGTGAAATTCTGCCACTGTCCATTCCTTTCTATGGGATTTTTAAAACAGTTCCTCTTTCAGTGGGTGAAGGTGAAAGTTTACCCTTAAATGAATATGCCTTTAAAAATCCCATAGAAATAAATGGGAGAGTGGCGGAATTTCACACTATTACTAGGACTGTGTTGATCTCTAACTTCACTCTTTTATAAATATACCCCTTTGTCTTTGTGGGTTTTATTCCAGGTGCCCAGGTTTCTTCCCACACTCTTAAAACATACCGACAGCTTAATTGGCTCCTGATAAAACTGACCATAGTGTGTGCGAATGTGATTAGATTGTAAGCTCCACAGGGGCAGGGACTGATGTGAATGGTAAACGATCTCTGTGCGGCGTAAATGTGTCTGTGCTATATAAAATAAAAATGTATTGGAGTGTTATTGCTAGAACTCCAGCTCTCTTGTTCTGCACGCTTGCTGGTAACATTGTTTAATAGTTTTCATGTATGTGCACATTAGAAAGTCTAATGACCTTACATAGCATCTCACTCTTGCAAAGTTGTGTGTTCACAGATGTTCCTAAATTGGATGTTATTTTTTGGGCCCGTTACATTACTGTGACAGGTTGCAATAACAGAAAGCCTGTCTCAAACTAATCAGGATAATTCTAACATTTCTTTGCCCCAGAATGCGAAGATGTTAAATAAATAGACTCGGAACATCTGCATCAAACGGCAATACAATTTATTTGTCTAAAAATGCTACAATTTCTGCTTTTGCCTTTTTTTATCCACATTATTGCTGAAATGTTTAATATATGTTTTTTAATTGTTTCATTAAAGATCCAACTGCAGTTGCAGGTATGGGTGTACAAATGGAAACAGTACTGCAACCTTAAGCTCACTATAACTACTGTTTTCAAGACTATAATTGAACATATTGCTCAAATTACTTTTGGACAAGGAAATGACTGTATATTGAATTGTGTTACAATTACATTTCTGCCTGTAACCCATCATTTCTGCTGTTTCTAGAGGAGCTGCTGTCATCTCATGAGAAATCGCCTGGCACCAAAGATGTTGTGGTCAATGTAGAGTACAGCAAAAAAGCTGAAGCAGAAGCTTCAGGACCATTTGCCAGCGACAGCAGTCCTATGATGCGGAAAGGTAACTTAATCTTGGCCACAGAAATGTCTAATATTTCAACTGTAGACAGCTGACATTCATATTGTGGGAGTGGTACAACAGCAGGACATTCAACAATGGAGTCTGTGGATTAAAGACTTTGTTCATCCTTTTTATAACCTCTGCTGCAGAGAGAAGATTAATGCAGAGCATACTGAAGGCTGCTTCCATTATCATCCAGTTCAACATAAAGTATATACATCTAGCACTGCAGAGCTGTATTAATGCACCGTTGCCTGAAAAGCACAAATGGCACCCCATGCAGGCATTTCTTGCTGGTTAAAAAAGACCAGTCAAAACATATTCACACATTGAAATGGTTTATTTTTATTCTCCTTGCTGCTTGTACTTTTGCTCCAGCTTTCTTTCTATTGTAGGAAGTATGCAGTGAACACACCCTGCATTTTCTAAAAATAGAAGAATAAAAAAACTAACACTGTAATAGTATTTAGAATTTGAGGTTCTATTCAAAAACTGATTTTCAAACTGTACAATTGTCACCATATTTTGGCAGTCACACTGGGCATTCTAATCGGCACTTTTCTAGTGGGACTAACTGTAGGTTGCATTCCATTGACCATAACTATAAAATGCCTTAGTTCTGTGCTCAATCAGAATTCCAACCGTGATATAATCTTAAAGAGAGAGATGAATTTTCTTCTGAAAGCTGACTCTATAATAAAGGGTTCCATTTACAGTCCTGTTTGACTGGTCACACCCCCGCAGATGGCAGTCCGTGACCCCTTCTGCCTTATGTAACAGTACTGGGATTGTTGCAAGTCAGCCTAAGGCAATGGGGCTTAGACTGAAACTGCTGAATGAGCCAATAGCACTTCATAAATCTTACAATCACATGTTTCCTGTAGTCAAATTTAAATAAATGGCAGTATAAATAAATAAGATATAACAATAGTAGAATTTTAGGAACTAAGGAAAAAAGGAAATAGTCATTTGTGGCATGTGCAATAGTTTGGCCCAAGAATATCTTGGAATGAGAAATGAAGGGAGAGTGTAAAAATCCCTATGACGAGAATTGAAACACTCTTGTACACTTGTATACAAAAGGCATTTACAAGCTGTGCCAGGGGGGGCGTTATTTTTCTTTGTTCCTAATATTATTATGAGTTAAAATATAACATATTTGCCAATATGTTTTTTTTAAAAAAATCTCTGCTCTATCCCCAGCGAGGCAGATTAGTCCCCACAAAGATCTTCTTCTCGTATATCGTAAAGGGGACCTGTCACCCAAAAAAATTATTCCAAATACTTATGTTTTTTAACATAAGTTAAGCAAAATAAACTTTAATTACACTATATAAATTATTTGAACTCATAATTACAGCAAGCGGGCAGGCACCATTTTGTGGACACTTTTATTGATTCCAGCCTTGCATCATCTCAAAATCTTGTTTATGCATTGGAATGGGGGACCTGATGTCCATCCCCATGCACTGGTTACACAATTAGATGGTAAAGAGAGAGAGGGAATGTGGGGAGAGCAGTAACTTCTAGTAAGTGCTGAATGGAAAGTGAAAGTAATTGCCTTATCCACAGTGGCAGTCAATATTTGATAGACAGCTGAGATTTTTAAATAAGTTTACAACAGCTATGAAAGCTTTAATAAAAAAAGAATTTGGGTTTCATGTTTAAAGGGATCCTGTCATCAGAAAACATGTTTTTGCACTGAAATCCATTTCTCAAAAGAGCAAAAAGATTTTTTTATATTCAATTTTGAAATCTGACATGGGGCTAGACATTTTGTCAATTTCCCAGCTGCCCCTGGTCATGTGACTTGTGCCTGCACTTTAGGAGAGAAATGCTTTCTGGCAGGCTATTGTTTTTCCTTCTCAATGTAACTGAATGTGTCTCAGTGAGACATGGGTTTTTACTATTGAGTGTTGTTCTTAGATCTACCACGGAGCTGTTATCTTGTGTTAGGGAGCTGCTATCTGGTTACCTTCCCATTGTTCTTTTGTTTGGCAGCTGGGGGGGAAAGGGAGGGGGTGATATCACTCCAACTTGCAGTACAGCAGTAAAGAGTGATTGAAGTTTATCAGAGCACAAGTCACATGACTTGGGGCAGCTGGGAAATTGACAATATGTCTAGCCCCATGTCAGATTTCAAAATTGAATATAAAAAAATCTGTTTGCTCTTTTGATAAATGGATTTCAGTGCAGAATTCTGCTGGAGCAGCACTATTAACTGATTCATTTTGAAAAAAAAAAAATTCCCATGACAGTATCCCTTTAATTTGAAAAGGAATTTTACTATACAGCTTTTTATGTTGGTCTGACAGGTCCACTTTAAGCTAGTGTGTATATTCTAAATAGATTCCCATGTGTATGTATAATTTTGCACATATTCCATATCCTGTTTTTATTTTCCACCTTTGCTTATTTATATCATCTTGTTTCCACAACTTCACAGGAAGCTTTTTTTTTTTCACTGCCAGATTTAATCGGATTATTTTCTTTTTTTATGATTTCGTCGTGGGTGTTTCATAACTAAGCATGATTAACATTACTTTTCATTTTTCTTTTAAAACTTAATCCAGACGAGGAAGACGATGGCAAGACACCAACACAACCACTGTTGAAAAAAGGCAGGCATCATTACATTTTTATTTACAGTAGAGCCCTCTTTGTCTTTCATTCTTTTTTTTTTTTTCCTCCCACTATCATCTTTTAATCCTTCTGTTTGCTCCCTGTGTGGGTTTGTTTTGCTTCAATTCTTGATCAAAAGATTTCTTAAAATATACATTTTCCAGTCTATGAAAACATTCTGAAAATCGTAATATGACTTTGTTTTGCAGGGGAATGACATTGGTTCTTTTGCTTTGTGGTTTTGTTGTAACAATTCTAATGGATCTTGGTCTCCCAGAAGACGTGTTTAGATCTAAGTACACCGTGATAGGTTTTTGTGCACAGCTTGTTGAAACTTGAAAGCATGCATAGGGGTCTACTAAACACACGTATTTCTGCACGGATGAGTAACCTTTTTTAACATAAGGAAGTCCCTGTTCTTTATCTCCATTTTTATTAAACAGGTGTCATTAAAAACTGCATTCGGCATTCAGTGAGTGAGTTTTCTTTTGAAAAAAATGATCCATTAGAATATGAGGTATATGCAACTTTTTGTTCTAGGATAGCGTGACATTTTTTAAACAAAGGTAATGGGGCAGAAAAGTATTTAAAGGCATATAGTGAGAATTGTGTTCAAACCTCTGTACTTGGAAACCTTCATTTCTGACCAAAAAAATTTCTCTCTCAACTTCTCTTTCTACTTCTTTTTCACTAATTATAGATATTGGGTAATGCCATCAGAATTGCAATTGGCCCTTTTTTGGCAATGATTTTTTTTTTGCCTGTTTTTTTCCTGCAGATTCCAAAGGTCAAGGTATTTCACTGGACACTGCCGACCAAAGGCTTTTGGATGCTAGCTTGCAGTTTCAAAAGAAGCAAGGCAAAAGCACCATTGATGTCTGGTGGCTTTTTGATGATGGAGGTGAGCTTACACATGAGGGACCAGTTTAAGCATTAATATCCTTGACCTAAAACCGCATATTTGTGGTTGCTATAAAAGTTAATGTCACCATATTGCTATGAATCTTTTATTTGTTTGTTGGTTAAAAACCTCTCCGTTCTGCAGTTTGGTCTCTTGTTTAACTGCTCATCAAGAATTCTGAAGCCTTTCTTTATAAATTTGTTGTAAATTGAAAAAGATGTCTTAAGAATGTGTAACGGGGCCACTCGTGGCTGTTTGGCCCCGTCAATGTGTAAGGTGTATGCACGGTCTTTGCTGCAAGAATTAATCATGTTAATAATAAATGCAATGAACTAAAACACTTTTATTTTTATAACAGCTTCTTGCATGGAAACGACTTACAGTTCTGACCGGGGCTCTGGTTGCTGCCAAAGATCTTAATCACTCAGTGCTTGTTACTCTCACACCACAGCATTCTCCCATAAATGCCCAAGCTTCTTCCTTACGCTCTCCGCTTACCTGAATACTCATTTCCCTAATTCTGGTGCTCAATCACTCAGTGCTTGTTACTCTCACACCACAGCATTCTCCCATCCATGCCCAAGCTTCTTCCTTAGGCTCTCCGCTTACCTGAATACTCATTTCCCTAATTCTGGTCCTCAATCAGTCAGTGCTTGTTACTCTCACACCACAGCATTCTCCCATCAATGTCCAAGCTTCTTCCTTAGGCTCTCCGCTTACCTAAACCTGAACAATCCTTTCCCTAATTCTGGTGCTCAATCACCTTAGGGCTCTAGCCCAAACTATTACTCCTTGTTGGAACAACAGACTGTCCATGCTCGCTATCCCTATCTAACTTTCACTCCTAAAGTGAACTCACTCGGTCTGGTGTTGCTTCTAGATGTTACAGGCCAAAATAGCAAGTGCCCCAGCAAGGCATTGTCTTGTATAGGCTTTCAGGTGGACCTAGCGCCACCTGCTGGCTAAACTACAGTATAGCTTAACTATTTACATTATAAAAATAAATTCTTTATTTTTACCCCTTTACACATATGCTTTTTTTTTTTTTTATTACTTTCATTTATTTATTTGGTTTTATCTCTTACATTTTGCAGGTTTAACACTGTTGATTCCATATTTGATTACTACAAAGAAGAAGTGGAGAGACTGTAAGATCCGAGTATTTATTGGTGGCAAAATCAATAGGATAGATCACGATAGGAGAGCGTAAGTGCTTTTGCTGCATTAAATTTTAATACTAGAGTGTCTGAGGATTCATTTTACTTATTACAGACCTGGTACAAAGTAATAGTGTATATGGTTAACATATTACCAGCTTCGTATCATTTTCACATTGTGGGCCAGGTTCATTTGGAGGCAAAAAAAAAACTTTTTGTCCTAATTTATCTAGATTTTCTCATAGACTTGACTGCCTCTATTATTCTTAAAACTTAAAAATCTGTAGGTTGTCAATGACTTGCAGAGCACATAGCAAGATACATACATCTATTCATAATCTACATGTTTGCAACAAGTAATGTTGTTCACCCTGTGTTGCTCTTGAGGATGGAGCTATGCTGTAGAACAGGAGTCCCCAACCTTTATTTTGCCTGTGAGCCACATTAAGGGGCAGATTTATCAAGGGTCGAATTTCGAAGTGAAAAAACTTCGAAGTTCGACCATCGAATAGGTGTAGTATGATAGTCGAAGGGTTTTTCCTTAAAATTAAAATCGTTCTATCGCACGGCGAAATCCTTCGAATTGTTAGATTCATACAATTCAATTGTACGATTTTACAAAAAATCCTCCGACTTCTCAAAACTTAGCCAATGGCTCATATAGGTTATCGGAAGTTCCCCCATATGCTAAACAGCAATTCGGCAGGTTTAAGGCAAAGTTTTTTCAATTCAAATCGAATTTTGGGCTATTTGATGGTCGAAGTACCCAAAAATTACTTTTTTGAATTTGAAAATTCACTTTGACCCTTAGTAAATGGGCCCCTAAATGTAAAAAGAGGTAGGGAGCAACACAAGCATGAAAAAAAATTCCTGGGATTGCCAAATAAAGGATATGAATGCCTTTTCAGTTGCTTTATGGGGACTGGTTTTTATGCACCCAAACTTACTTTCAAGCCAGGAATTCAAAAATAAGGACCAGCTTTGAGGCCTCCGGGAGCAACACCGAAGGGGTTGGTGTTGCTCACAAGCTACTGCTTGGGGACCACTGCTGTAGAAGGTGTCTATATAAAAAATGGAGTATTAATAAATTTACAGACTTTTTTGTTTAAATGAAGTACATAATAAAGTACACTGGCAACCCACCTATTGAAACTAATCTGTGAACCCTGCAACTGATTAGTGGGTTTTAACTTAGTCCAAATCCTCTAAAGAACAACCTTTCATCAGATAGATATACAGAATATTGTATTGGGACTTCTGATCTTCCATGTTGTCTCTTTTCCTTAGTCGCTAATTGTGAAAGAGAGAGGTATACTAATAGGGGTATACTTGCAAAAAGTAACCTGTTTCAGGGAAACTAGAGTGGACAGGGCTCTTCTCAGGAGCAAAAAGGGGAAAGTGATGGTTTATGTATCCTTCCTCATTGCATCCTCTTCCACAATAGAATGCAATATCCTCCATATGCTCCAGTAACAAGGGTTGACTCATCGCCGCAAATAAAAGTAAAATACTAAGCAACCCCTGATTTATCACACATAAATGGGAATACAATTGTTGAGCAATAAAACAGAAACTCCTACTCTAAGATTTTTGAAATATTGAAAAAACTCAAGAGATTAGGGTGTATTTTGTAAAGTTGTGTTTCTACTGATATGGCAGAGCAAGTGCCTAAAATGGAGTTCTGTATGAGAACATGGAGGTTTATAATCAAACTTTTCAGTATCTTAGGATAAAGCTAGCAACATCTAATTGACTCTTTTTTTTTGTCATCTGCTTTTAATGTGGGAACTGTTGATTTCTATTCATGGCTTGTGATGTGAGAGAATTAAGTTGCTGATGACCGAATATCTTACATCAAGCTTAGAGCTAATTATTAGCCACTTCTTACCAGCCAAGGGAAAAAACATCAAAGACAAAAATGTGTAATTAAATCAGAGCCAACAAATGATGTGTGCCACAATTTAGCACCATAAGAGGATTTTATCCCTTGTGTTCATATTCATTTTATAAAGGAACATAATTGGGCAGCTTCAAATCACTGCACTAAATGTAGGAAGGGAAGCCCAGAAATCTGATTTCTTTAGATGTAAAGTGAAATAAAATATGGGTGCATAGCTTATTTTCTACTCCTCCTTTTTTCATTTTTACACATACATTGGTGATACATTCTGTTTCCCGTGTATTTTTTTGACAATGACAGCCGAGTAGTACTGTTTATCAGGGATGCCGCTTTGTTTAGTTCCATTAAGTTTTGCTATAATGTTGAATCAATATAATGAAAACTACAAGTACTTTGTGAAATTAATTGTCAGTCTTGTTATCATCATGGTGAAGATGGGAAGTGACTTAATTGCTATGCGGTGGTATTAATAGAAAGGTTTGGACATCTACCACTTCTAGGACATTTATTACAGGCCCTGTTAGGAGGCAGCTGTGTTGAGCTAAGCAAACATAGTAGACTAGAATAAATCCTATTCCTTATTTTTCTGTAGACAATATGTATGCTGTTAGTGGGACCATTAGAAGTCTACAAGGCAGCAAGCAATATAGTTCAGTAGGGACTAAAGATAGCAATCCCTTTGTGGGTAGTTCACATTTAGATTAAATTTTAGTATGATGTAGACAGGATAAGCTGAGACGATGTGCAAATTGTCTTTTTTGATTTTTTGGGGTTTTTAGTTATAGGTATTTTAGTTATAGGTATTTTAGTTATATTTCTTTTTGTTCAACAGCTATCCAGTTTGAGTGAGCTGGAATAAGTATAGGAGGGGAACTGGATGGTGACATAAGTAATAAAAAGTAACAACAATAATACAATCGTAGCTTCACAGAGCAATCGTTTTTTGACTGCCTGGGTCAGTGACCCCCATTTGAAAGCTGGAAAGAGGTAGAGGAGAAAAGCAAATAACCAAAAAACAAAAAAAATAATGACTGCCAATTTCAAAGTTGCTAGGACTAGGAAATTCTATAACATACTAGAACTTAACTCAAGGGTGAACCACCCCTTTAAGCAAGATGCAGCATTATTTAGTTATAGGAGCCCTAAACTTGATTTTGTTCCTCTCTTTTCAGGCTGTATATTCATTGAGGTGTATACGTCAGCTGTTACCAGCAAGCAAATAAAGTCCCCTGTGTTTTCACTTAGCTCTGTCCCCAGAGTGTCCATGCCTGCTGGGTATCATGACCAGCTAGCTTTTACAGCACTTGTGTTTTAATAACATGCTGATTATCCAGAACATCAGAGGGTGTAGTTCTGTACATCAATTGAAAGTAAAAAAAAGTTCTTGATGCACCCTTTAATGTATTCTTCCAGATACAAGTTATCAGTGATTTAAGCAGTAGATAAATATGTTAAACAATATGTGAACACTTTTTGTAGGGTGCTGAGGTAAATGTCTGTATCTTGTAAAATGTTTTTGAAATTTCTACCAAAAATGATAACTTCCTGATTTGTTTTCCAGAATGGCAACCTTACTCAGCAAGTTTAGAATTGACTTCTCTGACATCATGGTCCTTGGAGATATCAACACAAAACCAAAGAAAGAGAAGTAAGGATATTTCATAGACTAAGTAGTAGGTTTTTGAGGGGTTGAGTATTAATAAGGTTTATAAATGTTTGGGGGAACTGGAGCAAAAATATTATTTTGAATGCGATTAAAGGTGCAATGTGTTTAATCTGCATTGGTATGCCATTGGTTCTCTATATTCCATATTCCTTCTCACTTTCTAAAAGCCTCCTAAAAATCTTAGCAATGTCTGTCTGGTTATTTTTACAGTATGTGAATTAGCTACAGACAGAACCTAATGGGCTGAAAATACAAAATAAACCTTCAGTTTTATCAATATAAAGTCATATTCAAGTGTGTATGCAGAACATCTCTGATGTTATTTGCAATTATATTAACAGATTTTCTAATATGCTTATAATCAGGTATTTTACATAGTAAGCATCTTCTGAACATCTTACCTTTTCTATATAAACAGATTTTTAAGGGGTGGAAAACACCTGAAAAATAGCGCAACAAAATGGAGTTGTGTTGAAATGCACCCTTTATCTTGAAAAAAACTTCTATATATTCCTCATTTTGCCATTATAAAGGACTTATGTAAAATAGTTTTATTTTTATACATACCCCTCCTTTCCCTCTATAAACTGGGTAATTTGTTGAGAGGTGATAATGAGTTCCGTATAAAAAAATCCTAGGCTTTAAGATAAGGAGCAGATCATTTATCTGCTTTTCATTGGCTCTTCAAAACAAGAAAGTGGTTTGTAGAGTAACCAGAATGTGTTTAATACAATAGCCAAAAAGTGTATTCAGTGTAAGCCCTATTGTTGTGTTGTGTTGAAAAAGAATGTATACGGCCCTTTATTAGAAATGCAAATGTGTAGAGTATGAATGATCTATGCGGGCAGTAAACTCTAAAAGATGCCACAGATGTAATAAATTGCGACCATTGGTCGCAGGAGAAATCGTTCAGTTTCAATACAGATGTGTTAGAGCTGAATTGTCTGATATACAAGTAGAAATAATAGAATTCTAACTGTACTTGACGATTCAGCACTAACATAGGCTGATGTTCAGGTGCCTTCAAAGGCGCCCAATCCAAATTTTCAGGCCAACCCGATCGACGAGCTGACCGATATCCAAGTCTTCCCACCCACCACACGCTCTGAATATCGTACGAAAATTCACTTTTTTTATGATATCGGTGCATCTAACTTCACCTTTAGGCTCAAAGTTTCAACAAATACAATTTCCAGTGCGTTTTTTACACCACTGTCTGCCATTGAACAGCAGTCAATGAAAAGCTGTTTAGAGCTTGCTCTCCCAGCTCGGTGAGTTAAATTGCATAAGAAATTTGTGAATCTTACCATTGTATTAACAAAACAGATTCTCTAAACATTTTCTAAGCATTTTCTAATTTTGACATAAGCTCTGGAGTATATACTTTTTATAAATAGGCACAGAGGAGCTTTTACCTGCCGGATTTTTTTTTTCTTAGTTGCAAAATGAATGCGATATGCATTATTATAAATACAAATTATAAAATTAAAGGTTCCCATAAATAAACCTACTTCAAACATCTAACATTGTCTGTAATGATAGGGAATTTTTACACTACCAGTGATGTTTGCCTCTAATATTAAACAACGAACAGCCTGCTGACAACATTCACTGATTCTTTGCCATATTGCAGGTGCCTAGCCAGCCTGCAAGCGATAAGTATTTTTTATGCCCACTCAAAATGTCCATTTTCTATCCCTTGAGATGTAATAATTTGCCCAAGTAGGTTACAGGAATCACACTATCCTGCAGGATATCTTCCATTTATAGAACTTTTTTGTGTGCAGATAATATTCTGTCATTTTGGATTTAATGGGGACTGCCATAGTAGTTGCCTAGCCCAAGGAATTCACAATAAAGGGCAGCAAAAAGTATAATCCATCCTTTCATACAATACTGTATGTATAAATGCTAGATTTTTGAGGGGTAAACACTAGATAACCTTAAATGAATAAATTGATAAAATAATAATAATAATTACTAAAACAGAGCAATAGTTCTGGTACATTAAAAACAATCCTTAAAAAAAGAAGGCAATATATTGGAAGGAAAGCGTGACACATGACCATGAGTATAAAGTGCTTATCTTTTATAATCACAGTTAATGAGCTGTTGGTATTGAAGCACATTAATTCTTTAATTCCTGTTTTTGGACAGTCTTGGATTTAGCGCTCCACTAATCTTCTCTTGAGTCTTTCCCATTACTTGCTAAGTATTTCAAGGATCTATCATTGATTGCCATGGATTATAACAAAATGAAGCAACAAGAGGTTTGTTTCTGGACAGTGATTTCACATATTGCAGCTGTGTCGTGTAAAACGAATTATCAAGTTAATGGCATCTTCAATCAATTTAAATTTAAATTATATTTACAGTACAACCTATCCAATGTCAAGCTAAATAATGAAGTGATTCAGCTTTATGCCCTATAGTTCTTACTGAGCTAAAACTCCCACTGGTAGTAGATTAACATATTTGGTTAGTGACCATATATAGCAGTTGATTAAGGCCAATATCAAACTTGGCTTTTTTTTTTCTCCAAAACTGAAAACTGTACTGTACATGCCTTTTGCCAGTGACTTCAATGCCATCACCTTGTCACATTACACACAGGATAATTGGAGGAAGTCAGGGCATGATTGTGATAAATACATTAAGTGTTGGAAATCTGCATCTAAGACATCATTTATCTCTATCATTTAGTGTGGCAGCCTTTGAAGAGATGATTGAACCATTCAGACTTCGCGAGGATGAAAAAGAACAAGAAGTTGCAGACAAAATGAAAGAAGAAGAGCCCTGGAGAATTACAGATAATGAGTTAGAACTTTATAAAACAAAAGTATGTTTATCCGTTCTTTCTGTTAATAATTATAATATTTTCCATACATTATCTGTTTCACTGCATAGGGACACAGATTTATTTTAATGTATTGTGATGATTATGTGTAACGTGCAAAGCTTGCGCCAAAGCTGTACAATAAATGTAACAGATTGGTACTACACTGCACAACGCTTTTATCATTTTAGTTTTGTTTCGAAAACAGTACAGTGTTGTTAAAGCTTATTGAGAATAATGATAATACAATTTAATTCTTGCTTTTGTTTAATATAATGTTAAGCAATACTTTTTACTCTGCTCATCATTCACTTTGCATTAGACACACCGCCAGATTCGACTAAACGAGTTGTTGAAAGAGCACTCCAGCACAGCAAATGTCATTGTCATGTAAGTTCAAATCAATATCGCGTACAATATTCTCTTTAAAGTGGACCCGTCACCCAGACATAAAAATCTGTATAATAAAAGTCCTTCTTAAATTAAATATGAAATCCAATTTCTTTTTTTTATTAAAGCATTCATAGCTGTTGTAAACTCATTTAAAAATATCAGCTGTCAATCAATTATTGCCTACCCTGCCTCTATGCCTAGGCATAGAGGCGGGGCAAGCAATTACTTTCACTTTCCATTCAGCACTTCCTAGATGTCACTGCTCTCCCTACATTCCCCCAGCTCTCTTAACCATTTAATTGTGTAACCAGGGCATGGGGATGGACATTGGGTCCCTGTCCCCTGATGCACAAACAAGATTCTGAGATGATGCAAGGCTTGCCTTAATAACAGTGTCCACAAAATGGCTCCTTCCTGGTTGCTATAATTATTAGTTCCCAGACTGATGGAAACAAGATTCAGATAATTTATACAGTGTAATTAAAGTTCATTTTGCTTGACTAACATGATAAAATAGGATTTGGATAATTTTATTTGGGTGACGGGTCCCCTTTAAATGAGCTACTTCCTAGATCATTTTGTTATCCCTTCCAAGAGACATCTCTTGTCTTTTTTTCTAGCTACTGTGTTTTGCTTTTTTATTTTAACATTGTTATAAGGTATACTAAACCAGTTATGCATCCAAAAAAATATTTGTATTGGCTTTTAAGTAAAAAAAAACTAACTAGTAAAGATATCACATATGCACATAATGTACAGAACTAAAAGCCATAGCATCCAATCTATGATTTGTGGATTACCATCATCGTTTCAATAACAGTGTTTCTTTATGGCCATATTTTAAAGGAAAAATGAACTAATAAGAAAAGTAAGACACTGGGTCAATTAATTTACTACCCCTGTGATCCAGGGGTGTAACTACAGAGAAAGCAGAACCTGCAGCAAGGGGGCTAGGAGGCCCAAATAAAGAGCGATTTTGATATATGTTTGTAAAACAGGACAACCTCTTGATATGTTGATAAAATCAATTTGCTGTAGGGTCCAGTAACATGTAGTTACACCACTGCTGGGATCCTATGACTAGTTGTTGGGAGTTGTGAATAGTAACCAACTACATGGTTGCATGTTGATCATCACTTATAGGTTATTTGAGATAGTTATGAAACTATGAGGGCATGAACCAAAAGGTATTTTTTTTAGTGTGAATAGGAGATTGGTCTCTAGGCAAACAACTGGCAGCTGAGCATCAGTGCTATTATTTTTCATAAAACTATATTCTCACAGTATACCCTAACCTATAGAAAGTTCATCGTGTTTTTTTCTTGTTTGTAGGAGCCTTCCAGTTGCAAGAAAAGGTGCAGTCTCTAGTGCCCTTTATATGGCTTGGATAGAGGCTCTCTCTAAAGACCTTCCACCAATCCTTCTTGTCCGTGGGAATCATCAGAGTGTCCTTACATTCTACTCCTAAGTATTCCCAGCCACATATCCCGAGGAAACGGTACGCCAGCAACTGGAGTGCAGGTGTCATCATATTCTCTGCACCTTTGATTGGCAGAACTTGACTTTTTTTTTTTTTTTTTCTACGATTCCATAAACTTGAAAGCACACGAAAGAAAATTACTGTATTTCCATGGTCTGGAAATCAGCAGTTGTACTGCTTCTGTTACATAACAGGTGGATCTTGGCTTCATAAGGGAGATTCCTATGTTTGGGACTGTAATACATGGAAATTTGTTTCTCTGCTACTTGAACAGCAGCAATTAAAGCATGATTGTTTTTATTTTGACCAGTGAAAGGATTCTAGATTTGTAAAGCCTTTAGCCTCGAGGTGCCTTTATTAAAATTAACCAAATTTCACCCATTCCCCTTTTTATACACTTGTATAGATTGTACAATCTGCCTTTAACTAGGACTTTAGATCAAAAACCTTCAGTTTCTAGACTCTTCCATCCTGACGATAACTTATGCTGCTTTTCCGTCTTCCATCAAGCTATTCATACCTATTATATTTCATAAATGTTTGTTTTCTTAAGTGTCTGTGAGATAAATGCACAGGGTTAAGCAATGGACAAGTCGGTTATTTCAATAATAAAAACAAAACCAATAATCTGTGCGGTGTATTTGGAAGGTTAACTGATATTCTGTAGTATTACTGTAGGGGAAGCCTCTCTTTAACCCCAGTGTTGAGAAACTAACTCCGTAGCATTGTTTTTCTTTTATATGACTTGTATATGCAAGTGCCCTGAGAAACTATTATAGCAAGAAAAAAATATTTAGTGCCCATATAGTTTATATAAAAAGCTGAAAAAGGCCAACCTTTGAGCCAGTGAGGTTCATTGTAATCGTTTCTAATAAAGATCTTTTTTTCTCCTGCAATTATAATAGCTAGGAGATGCACGTTTCATGTTACTGGCTGATATAAATTCCTTTCTAAAAATATATAAATCTAATAAGGTCTGGCTAGAAGCCAAGCCTTTGTTACAAGCCAGTTGTGAATTTACAGGTGTCTGTTAATGCCGTAAAATGCAGCTATGAAGTAAACCCTGGCACAGACAATGTAAAACAGACAACGTTCAATTAAGGTCTATGGTTAAAACAGCCCCAGATTTCTTAAAGCTTAATTTCAGTACATAGAATGTAATAAACTGGGCAGGTGAGTGCTTCCAATTATCCTATTGATGAAGAAGAGTCTCTAGATAAAGCCAATTAAATACATTAAAATGATTATATCTGTAGTGAATAAACTACCCCCTCTTGTAAAAATATAAGGCTATTATAAGTTACAGAGGAGTTCCATGACATATAAAAGAGTATTTTTATACAGGTCATGGAACTCCAAGGTGACTTCTAATATCCTCATATTTTGCAACAGGGGGTACTTTATTTATTATAATACACAAGTTTCAGTGAGTCATGTGACAGAAATGATGTCACTAAGCTCCGATTATAAGCGATGACATCACCAAGTGCTGTTTATAAGGATATCATTTACAGGATATTCATGGCTCTTGTGTATTTTTATATAGTGAATAAAGTACCCCCTCTTGTAAAATATAAGGATATTATAAGTTACCGAGGAGTTTCATGACCATATAAAAACATGAGGCCAAATGCCGTTTATAAGAATATAATTTACAAGATATTCATAGGTTTTGTGTATTATATATATACTTTTTCCAATGAGTATCCACACTCCAAAGCAGTTGTCAATGGCGGGGTGCACGGTGATTGTTTATGTATCAAAAAATCTTCTGACCAGCACTCCCTTTTAAAAGCTTAATTCTTTTATTATCATTTTGTAATGTCCGACGTTTCGGTCCTCATTAGGACCTTTTTCAAGGATATATATATCATACGGCCTCCCCCCAATACTTAGAGAGAGGCACAGCTCACATGACTGAGTGTCTTTCTAGACCAGTCAGTACGGGATTAGTTGTGTGTGTTCGCTGGTTTTCTTCTTCTCAGATAAAATACTTTAATGTAGTTGGAACTGTTTTTAAATTGAGGCCAAATCTGCTGCATCAGTCGGTGTTGTGAATGCTCAGTTCTGTGCTAACATGATTTTACAGAAATTTCATGTAAGTAGCTTTAAATTATTGCAGTGCTGGTGTTTGTGAATTATGGGGGCTTGACGTAAAAGGTGTTCAATTTCCTCACTGAAGGACTGATATATTGCCCTTGGGAAGACAAAATTGGGGTTATGTAATAAAAGGCACTAAGTTTGCCCTGGGGCAGTAACTCATAGCAACCAATCAGCAGGTAGCATTTACTAGTCACGTGTTTAAATGCAAGAATCTTATTGGTTGCTGTGGGTGACTGCTCCTGGGCAAACTTAGTTCCTTATATTACATATGGGGGAATGTGTCTTGAACTTGCCTATAAATGGAATTGTGACATGTATGCCTTTATAGTGCTGTGTAACGACTGATGGTTTGCATTAACCAGGCTCCTCCGTCTTTGCTGCTTTTTATTCTCTCCAACTTGATTGTGCATCCACCTGGAACACTTGTACAGAGTTTATCAAGATGAGAACACTGTATATGTTATTTATTCCTAATAGCTGTGGGGCAGAATTCTGTACTTCTGGTGGGGAATGTTCAAGTGTTTGTTTTAATGAATGAAGAATGAGCATTCAGTATGTGGGGGGGGGGGGGATCCATTACGTGTTCAGTCATTTATTGGCAGAGAAATTGTGCAAATGATATGTAACGGAAGAAGTTCTTTTAAACTGGCATATAAACTTTTGACTTATCAGTAAAATTTATTAACTAAATGCAAATACTGTTTCTTGTGCACAAAGAGCATCTCTTTTCTGTTTATATGTTGAATCTCTTGATTTTCCTTGGCAGGGACATCATCTATAGATGTGTTTGTCGGAAAAAGGATACAGGTATGGGGGCTGTCATCCAGAATGCTCAGGGCCTAGGGTCTTCCGGATAAGGGATTTTTTTGTCATTTGGATCTCCATCCCTAAATTCAACTAAAAAAATATTTTAAACATTAAACCCAATAGGATTGTTTTCCTCCAATAAGTGTTAATTATATCTTAGTTGGGATCAAGTACAAGGTACAGTTTTATTATTATTATTATTATTATTATTATTATTATTATAGAGATAACCAAAATATTTTTTAAAAATTGTGATTATTTGATTAAAATTGAGTCTATGGCCTTATTTGGAGCTCTCTGGATAATGGGTGTCCAGATAACGTATCCAATACCTGTATTGTATAATTATGATGAACATGTATAAAAGCAGCGGTATATTCTGTATATACATCAAACATAAAAATTGTGCCCTATACAGGGGGGGAGAAAAGGGCCCTCATCTTAAGAAATGGAACTGTTCATTTATAATCAAGAACACAGTAAAGTCTGGCTGCTGTTGCCCTGTTGTATAAATGGAATGTAAATGTTGGGATCAGTACAGGGCCTTCTGCTAAAGCCGGATGTAAGTCCTGTACCATATAACCCGGCTGGACCCAAAATTCAGCAACTTTGATGCAAAAAATCTGAATTTAATAGGAGTTCATAGATGTGCTGATGTTAACATCTGGTTTTCACTGTCAAGTATGATTGCTGAAACTGTACCCTGTACTCATTGTATTTGCCTTATTAAAAGGGCAGGGGCTACTGTGTGTAGATTACATTCCTGCTTTGCATATTCATTACTTGTAGCTGCCGTATTGTTTATCTAGGCAGAGCTATATCTCAACATTATCACTAGAAAGCAATGAAAGCTACTTATGGCCCAACTAGAGGTGTTCCATGCATGGGAATGCCAGCAATAGAGCAGCTTCTGCTTGGATTTGTTCCTGAAAATGTTTGCCTACAAAATGTAATTCTCTGTTCCTTAAGAAACATTTTAAACATGACTTATAAAAAAAGGAAACTTTATGAAAAAAACAGGAAATCTAATTTGGGGGAAAGATTTTATTCTTGGAAACAAAAAAATTCCATAATTTCTTGTTCCTTCAACTGCATCAAAAGTAGGGATGCACCGAATCCTGGATTCGGTTCGGGATTCGGCCAGGATTCGGCCTTTTTCAGCAGGATTCGGATTCGGCCGAATCCTTCTGCCTGGCCGAACCGAATCCGAATCCTAATTTGCATATGCAAATTAGGGGCGGGAGGGAAATTGCTTGACTTTTTGTCAGAAAACAAGGAAGTAAAAAATATTTTCCCCTTCCCACCCCTAATTTGCATATGCAAATTAGGGTTCGGTATTCGGCCGAATCTTTCGTGAAGGATTCGGGGGTTCGGCCGAATCCAAAAAAGTGGATTCGGTGCATCCCTAATCAAAAGTGATCCCTGCACTCTGTGGGGCTACAGTATGTATCTAAATGCTGTTTGTTTAATTCAAGAGAACCATTACCTGAGACTCATCATAGGTGCCATCATTAGTCTTTGTTTGCACTAACACTGCTTACTAAACAACCTGGTATATTATAAAGTATTTCATATCTATTCAGAACTTGAGACATACAGTATATGTGCTGCCATGCAGTGGACTGGAGGAACTATTCTTGCTTGCTACCTTTATTTCCTTTAAGGCAGCCACCTTGATCTTATGGAGATGGAAAATACAGATACAGCCATATTGTAAGCGTTCCCCAGTCTGCTGAAAAGGAGCATCGGATACGGGGAGATTAGTCGCCCGGCGGCTAGAATGTAAATCGCCGGTGGGATGGCACTCGGACCGATTTTTTTTCCAAGTCGACAAAGTTTCCTTGTGAGGCAACTTCAGAAAACTAAGCACTCCGAGTGCCATGCTGCCGGCGATTTACATTTTAGCCGAAAAATTTGAGTTTTTTTTTTTTTTTTTACTGAAAACTCCACATCACTATAAAAAGATTGAACATCTGTCTTGTAATTTGGCAAACTTTGCAGTCTAAATGTTTCAATCGGGGAGCTATTTAGACTGCCAATTTGATTCCACCAGACTTTATTGGCCTATGTATGGGAATAAATCGATGACCTTCCCAAAACTTTAATTTTTAACTTTAATTTCCACATGCAATTTCCTTCAGGGAGTTAGGACCCAGATGAGTGTAAGAGCTCAGTGCTGATGCTGAGCTGCACTGAGCTCTAATACCCACAGGAAATGAATGTGTTTTAATCCCTTAGAAATGTTCCTGACCGTGAAGAGCTTTTTTAACTATCATAAATGTCTTGATTAAAAACACAAAAAAACTGCTTTGAAAACCTCGTTGCTTCTACAGCCCCATAGTGTGAATGAGCTGCTACTGATGTGACACACAGTATTCTTTGTGTATGTGTGTAAATGCTCATCAAGTGGTTAATCTTATATCTAATACTGTTTACTGAATGAAATCCTCCAGCAAGAGTTTGAGTGGCAATTACCCTACTTGTAAATTGTATCTGCCTCAGCACCTACAACGTTTTAGCCAGGTGGAAGCTTGTTTCTTTATTGGGAAAAATTCTGTATAGTGCAACTGTCATACTTCTTAAAGTAACCACTATATAGGTTATATGGCTATAGTGGTGTCACACTCACTTTGATAGCCAGGAGGAAGCGTCTGTTCAGGAATGGGAATATGTAAACAAGAAACCAAATGATATGTGTATAACTTATATATAATGTGTTGGAATATCTATATATATATATATATTATCAGTTGTCTAAAGTTATATTTACATTGGGATAATTGTACTCACATACCTTTATGCTGAGCACTTTCACAAACTACATCTCCAAAACGTCAACAGTGTAAGATCTAAATGGAACATCTGTTCCATTATGTGCTTCACAGTGACACACTTAAATGAACACAAGTTAATCTTTTTTTTTTATAAGTTCAGCAATTAGGATATGGAGCACACGGTGGTTTGCACCAAAAGGTCAAAAAGGTGCATTAATCTGCAACAGCAGGTGACTCTGTTGCTCCACCTAGTGGGCAGGTAAAGGCTAATCTGAGAAATAGAAATTTGTCACAATTTATAAAACAATGTTGCAACAAGCTTGTCAAAATATGAACGCTTGAGTTGCAACATTGTATGAATGGCCAATTCACAGAAAATCTTTGGAGCAACACCTGCTGTTGCAGATTAATGCACCTTTTTGACCTTTTGATGTTTGTTATATATTAAATGCCCTGATTGGGTTAAATGGTTTTATGGGGTGGGGCTTAGTGGTTTTATTAATGGTGTTGGGGGAGGGTTTCCCTATGCTTCTGAGGAAGTGGCGAGACACCCCGAAATGCGTCAAGTGTGGGGGAGGTCATATCCACATATGTACTGAGGAGTTGATGATTTTATAACCATTTTTTCAATAAAGAAGGTTTGATTTTTCCGAAACCACCGTGTGCTCCATATCCTAATTGCTGAACTTATGTATAATATGTCTGGATCCGGGGACGCCTAATATGTTGTAGCACTGGTGTGGAATAGGACCCGTGGACACAAGTGGGTGAGTGCACGCGATTTGAAACTCTTACTACTGATCTTTTTTTTTTGTTTGTTTTTGTAGGTAAATATTCACACAAGCATTTTGTTTTTTATTTCATTAGATGTCGGTAGGTGTAACATGTAACATTGCGTTTCTAAAAAATTATTTTTATATATGCATTCCTACATTGGACACTATTAAAAACAATATGGAAAAAATAAAACAAATTAAACCATGGTGCTCGTTATTTGTTTTGATATGCACATGGGCAAGGACATGTTTTTGTTTGAGGATTATTTACAAATACAGTAACCGTTTCTTAAGACAAATGTATTATTTGTTTCAGTGTGCTGTTGTCTGGCTAAACTCGTACAACAAGCTAAACTGAGGGGGAACTATTGTGAAAATTAAAATGTAATGTAAGCTTCTTCATACTGAAATAATACACTTTCTAAATACAATCAATTTAAAATTCTGCATTGTTTCTGAAATAAACAAGTTTATCTACACTATTCCTCTCTCAGCGTCTATTTCTCTTCATTCTGTCTTCTTGCAGGAGTTGGGTGTCAGATGAATGATCCAATATATCTTATAGGGGGGCTCCTTTTGCCTAGAAGATGTATTAGAGCTCACTCAAATAACTGATTCAAGTACAAGCAAAATCTAACAAAATAGCTGCCTTTTGCACAAATTCTGCATTTAGAGAGACATGATGTCTGGGGATTATTATAGAGTGAGCTCTAATGCATCTTCTAGGCAAAAGGAGCCCCCCTATAAGATATATTGGATCATTCATCTGACACCCAAGTCCTGAATGAAAAGAGAATGAGAAGAAACAGATGCTGAGGGAGAGTGAAGATAAACTAGATTTCAGAAACGATACAGAATTTATATTAGTATAAAATTTTAATTTGTGTGATGGTTCCCCTTTAAGTATTGCGTTATATTTTGTGCACATCTGGTTTCTGTTTGCAAAGCCAATATATTCTATTTATAAGGCTGGATTTACTTATACAGTTTGGAAATGATACCTTGAAGAATTATGGAAAATATTCCCAAATTACAGGTAACATATTGCCTTCCTTTCTGGATTCTGAAGTCAACTATGGAGAATTTCACGCTTGAAGGGAGGATGGCAAGATATGCCCTAAAAGTCATATTTTAGTGTAGTATTCCTCAACCAGTGGAGCAACCCCTTGGATGTTGCTCTCAGTGGCCTCAAAGCAGGTGCTTGTTTTTGAATTACAGACTTGGAGACAAGTTTTAATTGCATAAAAACCAAGTCTACTGCCAAGTAGAGCCTCCTGTAGGCTGACGGTTCACAAAGTGACTACCACTGTCCTTATCTGGCATTGTCAGGAACATTTTTTTTCATGGTTTTGTTGCTTTCTAACTTTTTTTACATTTGAATGTGGCTCTGCTTAAAAAAGGTTTGGGACCCCTGTTTTAGGAAGTTCTAGTGCTCCTTTCACTAGACACAGTGTAGGATGATAGTCACTATCCAACTCTATGCCGCATAAGGTAAAAAATATCCAGGCACCCGCCTTTCCAACATTTAAACCAAGTAAATTACTCATGAAGTGGGTCTACATTTTGTTCCTGTAACAGTCTCTGATCTTCTCAGAAGGCTTTCCATTTTATTTTGGAACATTGATGGTGAGTTTTATTGGTTTGAGGATCAGGCCTGGTTTGCAGCCAGCATTCCAATTCATCCCATAAGTTTTCAGTTGATTAAAGTCTGGGCTCTGCAGGACAGTCAAGTCAAGTACTTCCCATATGATCTCAGCAAACCCACCACACATTGTACATGGTGGCAGTATTGTGCTGAAACTGTTGCCACAAAGTAAGAAGCAAGGACTTGTCAATAACGTAGTTGTACATTGAAGTCTTTAAAGGGCACCAATCATGACCAAAATCATTTACTAAGTAAATACACTATGTGAAAGTTCAAGAAATCTGATTTTTAAAACAGTTGAATTGTTTGTATAATGTAAATGATCAGCTCACTATTCCTTCTGCAAGATCTCCCCTATCTCCACTGCAGTTCTAGCTGAGGCAGCCATCTTGGATTTCACTGGCTCCTCCTACCTATATCTTCCCAGCCAACTGTAGCTCTGAAATCTCGCACATGCTCAGTTCAAATTCCTTGTTTGCTTATCAACCCTTCTAAGCTATTTTCAAATCAGCCAAACCTGTGTGTTAGCTGCTGTACAGTAGTGCTGCCACCTGCTGGAAGTTAGCAGGTAGCAGCACTTCTAGTGGATACTTCTAGTGGAGGAGTTTACTAAAACAAGGCATTCTGGGTAGAATACTCAAAGCAGTGTTACAATCTGAGCATGCTCCTGAAATTTGCATATTAGAGTCTCTGTTAGAGTCTCAATATGGCCTCCCTCAGTGAAAGAACCCATTTGACAAAGGAAGGGATTTTTTTAAAACCTGCAGTTTTTTCAAAAAACTATATATGTAGTTTGATTAAACATGTTTAGCTTGTACTGGTCAGATTGTTAATATGTGTTTGATTTTGGCTGTGATAGGTGCCCTTTAAGGTTAGCTTTCAATGGAACTAGTGGCCCTAGCCTAAATCTTAGGAGACATTCCCAGGCCATTATTCTCCCAGTCAATTGCAAATGGAGCGCTACAGGGAAGATGTCGGATAGCATTACCCTCATCTAGAACAAGAATGCAGCTGTCATTTAATGAGTGGGTTTTCATTATTTGAACATTTTATCAATAGCTAGGCACTTAAAGCTTCATAAACATCCAAACATTCTGTGTGAAAACACAACATTTTGCGGTAACTCAGACCTGGGCACACCGTTTTTAAAATTGTGCAGCCAATTTTAAAAGAATTTATTTGCGCACAAAGCCGTGAAAGAATTAGTGGAGAAATTGCCTGAAGCTGCTCCCACCTTCAAGCCAGGTGATGGCTCCAGGGTTCCTACAGAGCCCTACATCGAAAGTCACACATTTTGGTCCTCTAGGTTCATGTTAATCCATATGGTTAGATAATTGGAAATGATGTGGATTGCATCGGAACTCACCGATCCCTTAAGCCATGAATGCCCATCCTAATCCAGGACTGGAATGTAAGATGTGTAACTAGATATTATTGGGCCACAAAGAAAAATAATTTTTCCGGCCCCCAAAATGTCTAGAGGACAATTGGTTTTACCAATATTTTTTGAAATTGTATATGAATTAGGGCCTCATTTGGCCCCTATACCTCCTGGGCCCCCTGCAGCCACAGGGTCTGCTTTGTCTGTAGTTACACCACTGCTGTCTGCATTGGCTTAACAATTTAGACACCGTTGTGGATTTGAAATGTGATAAAAGAGTTGAATATTCAAAAAATACAGACCAGTTTTATCAAAATAACTATGTAAGAGTCAGATTGCATTGCACTGATTTAAAATAACCCTGTCTGGGTTAATATAGTATTACTAGCAACAATATATCTCATCAAGTTTTGCCTAATTTCCCCATAAAGCTATAAAAGACAGTGTCAGGCTCATATTGCCGATAAAACCAGAATTTATGGTTTTGAAATTTATAGGACTGAAAGACATTCTACAGCAAATAAGGAACACCAAGAGACAAATTTATGAAGCGTTTATATTTGGTAATATTTGGAATAAATGAATGATCCATGATCATAGAAATCTTACGGCATAGCTCATTACAAAAGAATAACCAATATATATTTTATATATGGAAGGAGTGCAATGGAAAAGAGGCCAAATTAATGCCAAAAATATTTGAGATTGTTCTTGTTTCAACTTATGGAACTTGGCTACATACACAATACTTGGGGAGGCACATTTATTAAAGGTCACGTTTCCAATTCATGTGGGTTTTTCAAAACTTTTGATTCGAATATACTAGTAATTCGACTGGGGGGTTATTTATAAAAAAAAATGGATATCTAAAACGAATTTTACCAACTCAAAAACTCAAATCGAATTAGACTAAACTCGATTCGAGTTTAATGTCAGGAAGGCTAGTAATATGTCCAAATTGAGGACTGGACCTCTCCCATTGACTTATACATAAACTCGGCTGGTGCTAGGTTGCGTATAGTCGAATTCGAGTTCTTAAAGGGCCAGAGGATGATAAATCTCTAAATTTGAATTAAGACTCAAATCGGACTTGGATAATTCACAATTCGAATTTGAGAGTTTGGACCATAATTTTTTTTTTGAAAATTGTAATTAGAATTCGAATTTTCAACTCGACCCTTAATAAATCTGCCCTTAAATGTGTACAATGATGTTAGAGTGAGAAGGTAACTGCATTCCGATGCTGACTGTAAGTATTTGCTCACCGGGAGGAAGTTTTAATACATTTCTGCCTTGTTAATGGAAAATAACAGTAAGTCAAAGCGTGATTATAAATGAATACTTTCCGTTCAATGACCATGTTTGTTTAGCTGAGACAGCACCCCTAGAACAATACCATTGTTTGTTTGCTAGTTCATAAAATGTTCATTTTGCAATAACAAACATACTTAATGTCAACAGCCAAATGTGGGGTTTCAGTTCAAAGAAACTCTGATGATTTTGGTTTCAAACTCTTGTAGCAATCACATTTTTGCATATTTACATGTACTTTGCTGAAAGAATGTTTCCTCAACCCAAACAGCCTCATGTTTAATTATTTATATCCAGAATAAATGAGATGTTGTTCCAAACTTTGCTAACAACACAGTGTGCCATGTTTTGTTTATAATGGTTTCTAGTGATTAGCAGAGGCAGAGTATAGTGTCAGGCATGCTGAATGCTTTGAATGGAGCATCACTTTAATATCTAGTGAAAAGAATCAATAGCAGTTTGGTAACTCAGTGGTATTGATTCAGGGAAATGAACGGTGTCTCTGGGTGAAAGCTGAGATTACAGTAATTTGCTTCTGTGCTATGAGTGATCATGTTTGGACTGCTGCCAGAGGCACAATAATGGCAAGTGCCATGACTACTCCACATATTGAGGGTAGGGAGAAAAATGCTGAGGACATATAATTTGCAGCAGAATCTTGGCAAATACAGAGTGACTGTTACATGTGATATCCTGAAGTTTGTGGTAAGCTTTGCGATTTACAGGATATTTACATTGATCACCTAGATGGTGTGCAGCAGTTTAATCCTGACACCCCAACCACATGGTGAGCGTGTGTGTCCCCAAAATATTCAAGCAACAAGTCAAGGCATGCCTCTTACCTGGATGAAAAATATATACATTTCATGGGTTTTAGACAATTGTAATGGAGTGTGGGTTCATGTTGAAATTGATTCTTTTCTCATTTGCGCGTTAGAGTCCTGCATGGGGATGGGTACCTGCAGAATACCGGCAAGGTGTTTGAGTTTTGGGTAGAAAGTTCTAATTACACGATGGTACCCGGCTACTTTGCAGACTGGTCCCTCCAACAAGGTTGTGGCAAAATTTTCATCCTTTGCCTTCAGAATAGGCTCTGGTGTGATGTCACTTCCAGTTTTGCGGGTCCTGGGTTGGGAGGTAAGTGAACAATTTGTGGGTTGTGTCGGGTAGTGGGTCAAGGTAGGGGAGAATACTGGGTGGCAGGTGCGGGTCGGGTTGCAGGTCAGTGGGTCCGGGTTGGGCACAGGTCTGCCCGAACCACACAGGACTCTGCTCCATGTATCTAGCAGTGGGCAGGGCTTGAGAAAAGACTGTGCATCTTTGTGGTTTATATGCTGTAACAGTGCTTTTTGCTGTTTCCATATAGAAGCTATTAAGGAGTACAATTAAGGAGTATATATGGCCAGTTAAACAAAAAGGTCAGAGTTAACAGGATACAGCCCCCAGTACAAAGGGCAAAATTAACCCCCAACTCCTTTATAAAAATTCTATTCAAAGGTCCATATTAAAAAAATATACATACAAACCCCCATGATATTCCACCTTACGTGTTCCATACCCAGAGACAGTTGTGTGTTATGCTGTTTGCATATAAAGCCCTGTGAGCACTCAATACTGATTTTTTTTTTTTTTTTGCAAATTTGCATAATGCCTTTATTTACTATGCCCACAGCTGGTTATATGCAGATAAAATCAGAATACACTAGACAACATCAATATGAGTTCTCTGGGCCCCTGCAAGCGTCTCCTTCATATTCATGTCATATAAATAAAATACAGGTACAGGTATGTACGAGGTCTGTAGCTGTTAGGAAGGTTATGGTTTGAGTAATGAATCCAGTGGGGGAACTACCGGGGGAGCAGGGGGTGCGAGCGGGCCAGGGCCCGCACCCCCTCAGGGCCCCCCGGCAGTCAGTTCACCGCTGAAAATGCGGCCGTACGGAGGGGGGCGGGGCCCGGCTGCGCATCACGCACCAGAGCCCGCCCCCCCTCTAGGATCGCTACTGAATGAATCCTTTAGTGACTCTCTTAATGAGTCAGAGGTAAGTGATGGATTAGCTTAATTAATGACTGGAAATTTCTCCTTTACAGGGTCACAAGAGTTATGGTGAAGGAGAAGTACCTTCTTAAAGGGGAACTAAAGTCTAAAATAGAATAATGCTAGAAATGCTGTATTTTGTATACTAAATATAAACATGAACTTACTGCACCAGAAGCCTAATTAAACTAATTATTTATGTTTTCAAAGTTGCCCGCAGTGGTTTAAACATCTTGTTAAACATCTTTGCAAGACCAAGACCATACACATGCTCAGTGTGATCTGGGCTGATGCTTAGGGATTGTCATAAATTATCAAAACAGTACAAGTCAAATAATATCTGCCATAGAAGCAGATACAGCAAGACTGATTAATAATCAGAATATGCAGACTGCACTGGGTCTGCAGATACAAATCTCTACATGGTTGCCGGCTGCTTTATAGGGAACAAACAAAGCTAAGTTCTGGGAAGTAAGAATACAGGTGGGCACATTGGAATGGCACCACAGACACTTGTAATTCTCCTTGTCTACAGTTGTGCTTATTAGTGATGTACGGGCCGATACCCACGGGTCCAGCGAGTTTGGGCCGATCTCGTACTGCCGGGTGTGGTTTGCCGGTCCGGGTTGAGCTCTTCCTGCTCTCCCGCCCTCCACCTTGCATTGCCGGTCTGCCGGCTTCCTTTTTTTATAGACGTTTGCTTTATAGCCCGCCCCTTTTGACATCATCAGTGGGCGGGCGCGGGTGGAGGGAGAGCAGGTTAGGGTCGGGAGCGGGTTTTACCACCATCACTAGTACTTATGTCCCAATTACCCTGTGCATATATCATCTAACTACATAATTACTGGTCACTTTTGCCATCTCCCTTCCCAATTGTGGTATGGTGTGAACTTTTCCATTATACCATCCATCTGCTATTTATATTTCTGCATGTTGCTACCTAATTATAAACCTCCATGATATTTATCATGGGAGGGACTACATGAACAGAGTTATTGCTATATAATTATCTGCTGGTAAAGATGTTTTTATTTATTTTAATATAAATATGTTATTTTTTATTAAAATAAAAGGGAAGAGTGAATGAACATCAATCAAGGAAATCCTATATACAGTATGACCGTAACCATGCTAAGCAATCAATAGATACTGTATGTGTGTATGCATCATATACTCTGTTCTTCTCTGGGCTGAGCAGTGAAAGACTGAAGTTTGTGAATTTAAAATACTGTACTGAAACTAAAAAATGCCACGTGAGTTTTCAGCAAGTGATAATATTATGGGAGTTTCAACTGAAATGCCATTTACCTTAATTTGATGCCTTGCTGGAATGTGTGACTAGGGATCTCATTTTGCAAGGGATGTGCCCTGATACTGAACTCTAAATGCTACTGCCAATTATAGGACATGGATATAATGGCATGGTTCAGTTATTTGATCATAATTAAATATCTTAAATACTGGCATGTAGATTAATAAAAGAAAAAGAATGCAAGGTTTAATTCTGCATTGTCAGTTGGTATTAGGCATCTTTGACTTGTTTCATATTACTGCATGAAAGGAATGAAAGCAAATCAGATGCCAGCACCCAGTAAATATAAAGAAGAATATTCAAGGTCAGTTTAAATAGCTCCCTAGTGATCCTCTAATCTTACAGGAATGTGAGGAAAAGAAGAGAAAAAAGGTCATATTTTAAGATAAGAGGAAAAGGGTTTTCACCTTCAGCATCTGAGTGAAGGACATTTCAGTTTTGAACCACTGCCCTCATGTATGCTTCTGTTATAAAATGTAGTATTGTTCAAGATAGCTAAAGGCCTTTGTTAATGCTTATTGGGTTGAAATGCTTTCGATGATACATTGATAACTTATCAAGTGGCTTCCTCCATTGCCCTTCACAGGACTTGTGTTTGTGAGGAAGCATGGCCAGAGAAAGTCTCAGATAAAGCCGAGGAGAAAAAGAGCTCTTATATATTGGTGCTTTACCTTCAGGTGGATCTCTACCTTGTCGTGTTGGGGATCTTTCATTTCTCTGTGACCCAAAGAGCTTTGCTGGTTGGAGCTTCTGCTCCTGGTAGCACCACCCTTGCCAGACATGTCAAAGGGTAGAGACCAGACTGAAAGTGATCCACTGGTTCTCCAGGTTTGGGGGTTATGCTCAATTCTAACAACCGATATAACATAACGGAAACAAGAAAATAACAGAAGTGAAATCTGAAAGGTAGCTATTTTTACAACCACTGAAGCCTTAAACAGTGCTAAGATCAAGGCCAGAATTGGATTCTGGAACATACTGTACATACTATGAACGAGGCAGGCAAGCTGAATCAGAAAAAAATGAGAACTACTTTTGGGAAACAGTTTCGTTTTCAGGACAAGATGATGACCAGCATTGAGAGGGTATAACAAAGTCATTGAAAAGTCCCAGATAAAGTGCAAGCCAATTAACCACAGGCTAATCATGGTGAGACTGAAAGGGAGACATGTCAACATATCCCTAACTCAGTATTATGCACCAACAAATGGTAATGGTAGCAAAGAAGAAGAATAGGCTAAGAGCAGCTACAGAAAGAAGAAGAGAACCCCCCACCCAACATGATGTCTTTATTGTAATAGGAGACATGAATAAAGGTTGAGTAACGAATTGTATGTGGTACATGAATTAAGAGAGGCTAGCTGTATTTTGCACTATGAACTGTTTAGTCACAGGAGGTACCTTGTTCTTACATCTTGATATCCACAAACTGACATGGTATTCTTTCAATGGGAGAGACAGATACCAGAATGATCACCTGATGATAAAAGTACCTAAATATGCTCACTGCTTGATGTCAAAGTGAGAAGATGGAGTGACATGGGCAGTGACTGCCTTATAGCTGCTCTTCAATGTTGTGAAATTAAAGTAAAGAATGCATTTATTCTTAGGGGGAGAATTCTATGTACAGTACATCACAACACAGGGCACTTTAGAAGTGACTAAACTAGAGGCTCACACTATGTTGCAGATTAACACAAGGAAACTTTATTTACAGTCACCAGTTCATCATCCTCATGGTACTTACTACATAAATTCCCCAACAATAAATATAAAACTGAAGAGATTTCCCAGGCTGTTAGGTCCCAGCCTGCTACTTCTCTGCCTCTTTCTTCAGGTTACAGATGCTGTACTCAGACATTTAGTGCAGGGGTTAGATTTGCATTTGATTAATTAGGCCGTACTTAACCTAGTCCCTCTTCTACTCGCTCCCTATCTGGCCGAAGCACCGGCCCTTCACTATCTCCTTGTTGGAGTCACAGCTGCTCAACTAACTGGCCTGTCACTAATGTTCACCATCTACAATGAGATCCATTAAACTAACCTTTCACTCTCTACCCTAACTGATTACTATCCTTGGTATCTTGGTGGCAACCCTCAGGCTCCCTGACATGATTCAGTTTTCCATCTAATCAGCCATAGAAGAAGTGGCCCACTCCACAGCACCACCTGAAAATAACACCATTTACATACAGTATAATAAACTATTTTCAATATCTACCCCAAGCCTTCCATAACGCAAGTCTCAGAAGGATACTGCATATCTTCTATCCACAAAAAAATTCTAAATATGACCTTCTTACTTTTTTTTTGTCCACTACACATGGAGACATAAAATGCCAGTTTACAAACAAATGACAATGAAAATGATGTGTACCAGGCCGAGAACGATTATATTATTTGCGCCTGCTCCATCTAGTGGCAAGTACATTTGAGTTTTAATTCAAATACACAGCTGCTTTAACCACCACTTCAGATCTCTGATTCTGCTGTTCATTCATTTCAGAGAACAACAGATTTACAGTTCTCTCTGTTTAACGAGCTGGATATGTAAATGTTGTCCAACAAAAATTCTATACAATGAACATTTTTATATGGAGCCAGCAGCATATAACTACCCTCAACATACAATCTGTAAAAAGCACTTAGTAAATAAAAGTCATGGCTTTTAAAATGTTTTTTTTTTATTGAATACTACAGGTATCGATCCGTTATCCAGAAACCCATTATCCAGAAAGCTCTCAATTATGGAGAGATCAGCCCCATAGACTCCATTTTATCCAAATAACCCAAATTTTTAAAAATTATTCCCTTTTTCTTTGTAATAATAAAACAGTACTCTGTACTTGATCCCTACTAAGATATAATTAATCCTTATTGGAAGCAAAACCAGCCTATTGGGTTTATTTAATGTTTACGTACATGATTTTATAGTAGACAAAGTATGAAGATACAAATTATGGAAAGATCCATTATCATGAAAACCCCATGTCCCAAACATTCTGGATAACAGGTCCCATACCTGTACAATACTAATTATTTTTCATTTATCCTATTAAACTCCCATCTTTGCAGGACAAACTGTGTGTCATGCAGTATATGGTATAACTGGTTTAGTTATGGTACTGATGTTTTGCCTGCCATGTTCACACCACCACACCACAAAATGCCCTTAGTAGCACGAGAATTGGGTAAAATTGCCGGTTTTGTCGGTTGCTTCTTGCTACTCATATTGGAAGTTTTCAAGGACAGAATATTTACTTTAGATTTTCTTTGTAAAATATGCAGTGACATAGAAAGCAACTAAATATAATATTATAAAATGAATACTGGCTTTTCCAGGCTTATATGAGACACACAAATCAGGTGGCAATTAGACTCGTGAAATCCACTGATGAATTGGAACCTTGCTGACATGCCCTTCCCTAAACTAATACAACACTGACATTTACTTTAATTAATATTGGCTTTGTACCATATATTTAGGATGTTTACAAAGACTGTGAAGTAAACATGCCTTTCTACTAGTGATGGGCAAATTTGAATTCATTCAAATTTGAAAAAAAAATTTAATTCTGTCTCTTTAAAAATTCAACTTCGACCATTCGCCATCTAAAGCCGAATTGCTGTTTTAGCCTATGGGGGACCTCCTAGAAACCACTTGGAGTCAATTGGTAGACTTTGAAAAATCAAAGCTTTTTTTGGGGGAAAAACATTGAATCGTATGATTCAAAAGCAATATCACTTTGATTCTTACGATTCGAATGTGTTCAAAAACTGACCTATTCGATCTTACACTGACCTATTCAGCCAAAAAAAAACTTTGATTTAATTACAGTCGGTCTTTTTGTATTCGAATTTCGAAGTTTTTCAAATTCAAAATTCGACCCTTGATAGCTCTGCCTCTATATATAATTTTATGCTATGATCTGTTGCCTTAATGTGTTTTAGAGATGCAGAATGACTGACCAGCCCACATTACTACAATGAATTGGTACAGTAGCTCCCCAATGTCCGTCTTCTCTCCTGATTCCCTAATACAGCTCAGGCAAAGCAGATAAATGGATATTTTAAATGAAAGTAGCATATGATTCCAATATTTTATTTAAATCATTGAAAGCTAAATTCACAGGCCACAAGTTGAGTCTTTTTTTCACATCTATGAAAATTTTTCATGGCTTTTCACCAAAGTTAAATACATTTTACCTTTCTTTCTCAGTTATCAAAGCATTTGCCCATTCCACCAATATTATGTCATGTTTACCCCAAAAAACGTATTAACAAACTTGGGGGCAGACAATAATTTCACAAAACTACTTCAGACCCCAGGATCTGGTGCCCAAGGCCTCATGGCTTTCTGTGATCATGGAACTCCTTGGTAACGTCTATTATCTTTATTTTTATAATAGGGGGGTTTATTAATCCCAAATTAACTAAAGCGTTTTATCAAGTTTGGAGCATTCATAGTTGCCTATTACCTTGAATAGGCAACTATGGGAAGCAAATATCTCAAACGATAACATAAGTATATCAGTTTGCCTTCATAGTACAGGTATGGTATCTGTTATCCAGAAACCTGTTGTCCAGAATATTCCAAATAACTGCAAGGCCTCACCCCGTAGACTCCATTTTAATAAAATTATTACATTTTTTTAAAAAAAATATTCCCTTTTTCTCTGTAATAATAAAACAGAAACCTGTACTTGATCCCAACTAAGATATAATTAATCCTTATTGGAGGCAAAACCAGCCTATTGGGTTTAATTCATGTTTAAATAATTTTTTAGTAGACATAAGGTATGGAGATCCAAATTACAGAAAGATCCTTTATCTGGAAAACCTCAGGTCCTGATCATTGTGGATGACAGGTCCCATACCTGTATTAAGGAATACTGAGTGAACACAGGCATGGGGGAGCTATCTAGATATTGTGGTAGTGTGGGCTGGTCGGTCATTCTGCATCTCTGAGACACCGTAAGGCAACTAGTACATTCTGAAAATACACAAAATAAAATGTATTACCCTTGGCTATTCCAGCATTAAAACAAACACACAACTCATAGCCTAAAACCATTCCTCTAATAAGTAAGTGGTTAAAGCAGCACTCATGACTCATGTTCCCCCATTGAACAGTTGTTTTTTGGCCTCATCATTGTTACAGAAGACGGGGCATAAAATGAATTAGTTTGTTAATAATGGGGATCATTTTGGAAGTGACAAGGTCTCCTGTGTAGGTGTTACCATTACTCTCCCCTTAAATGTTCTGTAAAGATGAAGGAAATATATTCTTGTGAGCTCGGAACATTCTCTCCGTAAGGCCAAAAACACATGGAAAAAGTCTCTATATAAAACCCATTTATTCCTCTCCGAAAACAGCAAGTAGAAGTGTAAAGTAGTCCGGATTAGGAAATATGCGCTCCTGGCAGCTTTAGACTTTGCATGTGTTAGACAGGCGATGGGGAAAACAACGTGGGGATTTTTAGATGTGAAGAAAAATGTAGGAATGACGTAAGCAACAGATGTGCTCAATATATTAGACTTTGTCCAGGGAGAGTTGAGGTAATGGAGCGACAGCTACAAACGTACAAACGGCAACTCAACGTGCTCCTGTTGCCTCTGTTGCTTTTGGAAGCTCTTGGTTAAGGTAAAACACAGGCCTATTTTAAGCTTGTTTTTCATGCACATTCTGTGTAAATCTGTTATTCATTCTTTCTTTTGGGCATTTGTGTAACATCAGTTTCTCCATGGCCACTTTAGCATATAAAGTATGAGCTATACCAGAGTGTACCGTGTCCTTGTGAAATAATCACATGAATCATTCTGCACAATATAAGCTGCCATGTTGGACCTGCAGGGATCATTGTATGGAAAAGATAAATATTAGGCAGCGTTTCCAGGGTCCGACTGGGCCGGCGGGATATCAGGAAAAAACCCGGTGGGCCCTGGACCTGCTCCCCAAGCTGCCCCCTTAAATGTAAACAATGATTTGCTTTATCTCATTTGTAATAAAACTGTACATTGAACTTGATCCTAAGATATAGGGCCTGTTATCCAGAATGTTTGGGACCTGTGGTTTTCCCGATAAGGATACTTTACATAATTTGGATCTCCTTAAGTCTACTAAATCTTACTGTAAGTTTACTAAAAAAAACTTAGTATAAGGTACTGTTTTGTTATTTTTGATTAAAATGTAGTCTATGGGACATGGCTTTCCTGTAATTTGGAACTTTCTGGATAATGGGTTTCTGTATAACTAATCCCATACCTGTATAGTAAATCCTTATTGTAGACAAAACACCACATATTGGATTAAATTAACATTTAAATTCTTTTTTTTAGCTGGGGGGTTGTTAGGGGGTTGTTAGCTAAAACTCAAATTAATCAAATTTTTTTTTATTAAAACAAAGTTGACCAAACTCCCTTCCACGAATTGAACTCATTTACCAAAAGATTTTCCCGAAAATGTTGGAGTGAAAAAAAAAACCGCTGCGACAAAGTTGAGCCTCATTTTGTATCGTGCAATTGACGCTGTGAAAACTCAATTTTATCGTATTATCAGATGAAAACCCCAACGTTGTCAGATTATAATACACAAGAGCCATAAATATCCTGTAAATTATATCCTTATATGCTTAGTGATGTCATCGGTTATAGTCAAAGCTTAGTGATGTCATTTCTGTCACATGACTCACTAAAACTTGTGTATTATAATAAATAAAGTACCCCCTCTTGTAAAATATGAGGATATTAGAAGTCACTTCAGAGTTCCATGACCTGTATAAAATTATTCTGCCTTTAGCCTTGTGTTGTCATGAAACTCCTCGGTAACTTATAATATCCTTATATTTTACAAGAGGGGGTACTTTTATATCCCAATGTGAAGAAACAACTTCAGGGACTTCTGCCATTGACTTCTACATGACCCTATCAGGTTTGAGATGGCATTTCTTTGGATTTGGATTTTTAGTAGCTTTGGGTTATAATACATCTCTAATAATAATTAGAGTTTTTTTTATTTTTCCAAAAAAAAATTAGATTTGGCCCTTTAAAAACTCGGCCAGAAAATTTCAAGGTTTTATAAATAGGCCCCTTGATGATTCAAATTACGGCAAGATCCCTTAACTGTAAAATCTCAAGTCCCTAAACATTCCTGATTGCAGGTCCCAGATCTGTACTTCCATGTGTACTATAGACAACTCACTAAGCAACTGATGTGCTTCTTCAGGCACACCTGCTCCTAGGCAGACATAGTACATATGGGGACTAGTTCTTTATTGGACATTATATTTTATTTGCTAAAGAATCAGGTACAGCGAAGGGAATGTCCCCAATAGATCCCCATGTGGTCAGCAGCTTCAATGCAGGAGAACTTCCTGGGATATGTATTACACCAAGGAGTATCTCACAGAGGTAAATGACTGAAGTAGGCATTAAAGTTAAGGTGGTGTGAGTCTAGAGTAGTGGTTTCCACACTAACCCCTTGGGGAGACCTGTAGAAATGGTAGAGGGGCAATAGGACTGGAGGCCAGTTAAGCTGAGAGTTGAGGAGAATGGCCACTTGTTCCAAATTAATTCCATTAACTATACACAGGGCAGCATCTCATTTGCCACTAGACTATGCTGCTATAGGAGGGTTTTTACACTCCATCTCAGACATGCTCCTATTCAGGTACAAGTTCCTATTTTGCAAACACATGGCCCTATATACACTGTTTATATATACCCTGTCTGGCTGTACATACAACAAGATTTTTGTGACTTAGCACATGGACACAATCAATTTCACTCAGTGAGCGTATTTATTTATATTGGTCTAAAAGAGAGACAACCTTGCGTGTATTCTACTGAGCAATCCACCCCTTGTGTGTCCCGTGACAGGTGAATCATATGGGTGAGATTGATTCCGGAGTTGTAATTACTTATGGGCATTGTGGCAAAAGGGGATTTTATACTTACTGCCCAGAACCTCTTACATTAGATTTCTCCCACCACTGCACACACCATATTCCTTCTAAACAGCATGAGATGTTTCAAGCAGATAAGAAGCAGCTCATTATGTACATATGTGTGATTTATTATCCTTTTCACCTTTTGTAATTGATCTGCTGAGCCAAGGCTTTATTAAAGTTAACTACTATCTGTTCTGCTTAAAATGGTTGTAACTTTTTATATTTGACATTTGCCAATTGAAATGTTGTATTGGCTTCATTAATTGTGAATTGGACTGGCCAAACAAAATCGCAAGATTGCTAGTATTTTTTTTTTAAAAAACCCAGTTTTCAGCCAAATCTCCCACCAAATACAGCAATTTAATTCAGCACAGCAGGTCTGAATGTGATATAAAGCTGTGATTTGGGCAATTAGAGAATAATAATAATAATGATGATAAAGTTAGTGTTCAATTGCTTTTCTCCAGATGTTACTGGAGCTTCAATTTGATTTAACTGACTCAGACATTTAATTTTTAGGGGAAACCTATTCATTCCTAGATAGCAATGCTAGGCCATGCTCTTCTATTAACCTAACTATAGGCCAAGTCTTTCTCTAGAAACAATTTCAATTATTACAGAAAGTCAAGGCGCCTTCTGTTTCCTGCAATAATACTCAGCACCACTAGATGGTAGTATTGCCATTTTCAAAATCTCAATTTTGTCCCACATGGATATTGGCAAGCAATTTGGAAAAGCATAAGGTGACCAGACATTCAGTTAAGTCAGGAACTGAACTAAGGCTTGTGCCTTGCAGCTTTCATCAATGTAGTTTCTGTTAAAATAACATGAATGTAGACTGACAGACCTGTGCATATGCCAAAATGTTTTTGCTAGTTGCAATAGTTCTAATATTGTGATGTGTTTGATTTTCAAGCCATTTTACTTTAGACTGGCATTGGGAGCACAATCCATATTGAATTGAAAATGAATAACTCTTCTGAAAGTCTATTAGGGAGCTCACAAAGACACGAGTCCTTGTATGACTGATGCAGCTGCAATAAGGTCGTGTAGGAAGACGTTTGTATCAACCCAAAAAGTATTGTTGTGAGTGTGTTGTGAGTGTATAGGTGCCCTTTGTTTTAATTTGCTTTCACTCTGTGCAATAATCATATGTATCACATATATACCATCTCACTAAATGCTGTCACCCTATAAACAAACACACAACTTACTGAGCAGATCCAAGGCAAATAAACGGGCCTAGCCTGTAGGTTATACATATAGTGGTCAACATTGTAGTTGTTCAAATGATTTCTCAATTCTTTATCTGCTACACGGTGCTTCCTATTGATGCCAATAGCACATTAGCCCACAAAGTGCCAACTGCTTCAGCCAAACTGTACCACGTACCCAATAAATCAGTGAAACAATATCTCCAAAAGTGCAATGGTCTGCAACTGAAACTACAAGGGACACTTGTAAAATCACAGATACACTTCCCTGAGTTTTCTCTGCTGGTTTTAGATCATGGAAACCCAAAGAATGCTTCCAGAACCAAACAGCACCTGCTAAAACTCAACTGTCAGTTTGAGCCCACTCAGAGGAACCATCAATGTACTCTCGCCTTCTTTCCTATTCTTCTCCATTCTGCTAGACAGACTTGTCTTTTTTTTCATACATTTACCCAAAAGAAAGTTTCTAGAACTATATGAATTAGTCCAAATTATTGTTTTTTTTTTAAGCAAAGGCTTAAAAATTGCCTTTCAGACACCTTTTCTTCCAGTTACAATTTACAGTTTCCCGTCTGACTGAGAGAAGGTGGCAGTTTCCAGCCTGTAGCTCATCAACTCATGTAGAAGTATAATGCCCAGCCTGGGGCTGCGATGGAATTCAAGCAACTGTAGCTCAGAAGCAGAGCAGAGCCATATTTGAGAGCATTAGACTTTATTAGCAGGTTAAACAGAAAGACAAAGTATCCTGCCACGGTTAACCCCTTGGGTGAAATACAGTGCACTAGAAACTGCTCTGGCACCCGTGTTTAAGCGTTCGGCATACTTCACTTGTTAAGGCCCAACATGTGTTCCTTGTCAAACTATAAAGCCATGGAAAAAGCATAAATCTGTACTGTGCTATAGTGTTTCCAGCACTGGGCAGAGGTCACTCTCTATACACACACCTCTGTCTGCTTAGTCCAGGTGCCAAATCTCTGGCAGGAAAATAAGTGTTTCTCAAATTAGCACTGAACTTATATTTATTTTTTACTCAAAGTGGTATTATTCAGTGCTCCCCCCTCATTTTTTTCATTAGCTTCATATTCAATTTTCTTGCAGGATTTTTTTGCTTTTTCACAAGACAGAATAGTTGAATGGATCAACTCTGCAAGAGAACTTACAAACCCTGCCATGTGTCTCATCATACAAAACACTGCATTGTAGCCCAGTATGTGTCACATCTGCAGTTGGAACCAGGCAGGAGAGAGTCTGCTCACTGGAAAATAAACTGTCACATACGCTATGTGCCAAATTACTACACTATGGAGGTTATTTATTAAAGTCTGTGTTAAGATATGTATTAATGGGTGTGCTCTGATACAGATCCCATACTGATCTGATACTGATACAGTGTCTTGTAACATGATCTTTGTCTGCTAATGCAGAAGTGTTAATAAAGTTATGAAGCAAGAGAAGCATGGTGTCTGTGTGCAGTTTCTCCTCTGTCTAATGAAAGCTGCAGGCTCACGTGAGATTGAGCTACTGTACTGGTTATCCCATCTCTTAAGCAGAATGGCAACAGCTTATGGGCACAGGAGAGAGGGAGGAAACCGATGGAGCAGGCTGATATTTGATGGAGATGAAAAGAACTATGAACTATGGGAGACAAAGTTTCTAGGTCACATGTGCCTGATAAATCTTAAATAAAATATCTTGCATGAATCCACAGAAGACACAGCCTTAGATGAGGATAGAAGTAAGAAAGCGGAGGCTTATGCTGAGTTAAATGAACAGTAACACCAAAAAATGTTTTAAAAAGTGTTTTAAAGTAATGTAAATATCATGAACTGTTGCCCTGCACTGGTAAAACTGATGTGTCTGCTTTAGAAACAAGCTACTGTGTAGCAGTAACAGAAATTAAAAAAATTAAAAAAAGGCTTTATGGCACAGGTTAAATAGTGGATAACAGATAACACCATTATGTTCTACAGAGCTTATCTGCTGTGTAACTTGAGCCTTTTCTCCTTTGAATGGCTGCCCCATTGCTACACAGCAGCTTATTTATATAAACAATAGTAGTGTTTCTGAAGCAAACACAGCAGAAACACAGCAGTTTTACCAGTGCAAGGCAACACTGCATTATATTTTTATTACTATAAAACATTTTTATTTTTTAATGTTACTGTTCCTTTAATTAAATTTTTGGATAATAAAAGTCTGTCTCTGATTATGAGAAAAGCAGCTGATGATGGAAGAAGTGCATATCAAATCCTGAGAAACCACTATGCTGGCAAAGGTAAGCCACAAATACTTAGCTTATACACAGAGTATACATCTCTTCAGAAAGCTACAAATGAAAGTGTCATAGACTATACAATACATGCAAGCACTGAGAAATGCTGAAGAGACACATTTATCAAAGGTCGAATTTCGTATTCATGTGAGTTTTTAAAAACTTCCCTAAATTTATTTTTTTAAAATATCTAATTTTTAAAACTCTTATGAATTAAATCGACCCGAAAAACTCAAATCGGATTTGAATAACCCCCTAGTCTAATTTGACAGTTTTGACAATTAAAAAAAATTGAAAGCTGCCCCTAAGTGATGGACTGTTCATTGCAATGATTCTTAAGGGGCTACCTGAATCATTTAAACCCTTTGCTATTCATATCACACAAGGTGATAGAAGAGTTTAAAATGCAGTAAACAAGTTGTGAGGACACTGAGAAATACTGTGTCAGTCCAAACAGTGATAATGTGATGCAGGTCACCACTCCTGTTACACAGTAAGGGAGAGAGGCAACATTAACCCTGTCTTCTACAACTGCGACCGAAAGGGCCACAAAGCTAACACATGTCCAAGCAAACTAAATAAAAGAAGGTCACAGTGGTGTAACTATTGCAAGAGCCTGACAAATAAAGAGGCATTTTGCTGATGCAAGGGGCGGAACTATGTAAAGCAAGCAGCTGATGACACAGAGCAAAGTTTTTCCTTCAAAATAAGTGAGAGGCAATCAAACAGTTTAACACCAAAGGGAGTGATGGTGGATACAGGAGCAACATCACATATAATTACAAACAAAAAGTTAAAAAAAGAAAAAGATTTGATGAGACATTCAAGCCGGAGAACCACTACATGGAGTTGGCGGACAGTAAAAATACTTCTGGTATATCCCTGAGAGGTGATGCAGAAGTGTTTCTGACTGACAGCAAGGGGGAACATTTTCTCTGTTGAAGCAGCAACAAGCAACAGCGCATCTGTTAAATTTTGGCAAGATGGGAGTGAACTGATCCATAAGAATGGTACCAAATTCACCATCAAGAAATATAATCCACTTTATTATCTGAACACTTTTGGTGAGACTGGTGACAGTTGTCATGATATTCAAACCTGGCATGAAATCCTTGGTCACTGTAATTATGGTGCTCTTTTAAAACTGCAAAGTTTAGTTGATGGAATGAAGATTAAGGGTAAGGTTGATAAGTCTAACCTAAATTGTGAAATTTGCACCCAGGGAAAATTTGTTCAGAACAGAAACAGAGAGTCTGACACCCATGCCAAACAATCACTTGAACTAGTACACATTGATTTAGCAGGCCCCATAGAGCCAATATCAAAAGATGATTTTAGATATGACATATCATTTACTGGTGATTACTCTGGTGCAGTATTTGTGTACTTTCTGAAAAATCGTTTAAGGCAAACTCCATACTACATGCTAACTGGGAGAAAGCCTAATCTATCAAAGATGAAAACGTTTGGGTCAGAATGCTTTGCATACCAGTAGGACATAAGGAATCGACCCAAAGTGTGAAAAAGGGAATTTTTGTTGGATATGACAAAAATAGTCCCTCATACCTGGTGTATTACCCAAGCACTGGAAAGGTATTTAAACACAGGCTAGTAAAGTTCATTACAAAGAGTGTGACTGAGACTAAAACTGATGTGTTAGATGCTAATGATATTTATAGGGAAAGGGGTATACATCCTATATTAAAGTAAACAGTTCAGTATAAAAATAAAAACTGGGTAAATAGATAGGCTGTGAAAAATAAAAATGATTCTAATATAGTTAGTTAGCCAAAAATGTAATGTAAAGACTGGAGTGACTGGATGTCTAACATAACAGAACACTACTTCCGCTTTGCAGCTCTCTTGGTTTCCACTAATTGGTTACCCTGGTGACCAAGCAGTAACCAATCAGTGACTTGAGTGGGGGCGCATGGGTCATAACTGTTTTCTTTTGAATCTGAGCTAAATGCTGAGGATCAATTGCAAACTCACTGAAAAGTTATGTCCCATGTGGCTCCCCCTCAAGTCACTGACTAACTCAGCGTTAGAGAGCTGTAAAGCAGGAAGTAGTATTCTGGCTATTATGTTAGACAGTCACTCCAGCCTTTATACATTACATTTTTGGCTAACTAATTAGAAACATTTTTTATTTTGCACAGCCTATTTACCCAGTTTTTATTTTTTGCACTGAACTGTTCCTTTAATCCCAAATCCAGGTGAGGTCCCCGTATCTGAAGTTGAGAGTACAGAGGGCAATGATAATGGCCAAATACAGGACAGCCATTGTACAAGATGCCCCAAAAGGGACAGAAAAGCCCCTCGGTACTTAGATGACTATGTATTAAAGTCAGATTGTAATGATCGGATACTGACACACATTGACTACTGTTACAGAGCACATAATGTACCACAAACTTTTAGAGAAGCCATAGATTCATCCCAGTAAAATATATGGCTTAATGCAATGAAAGATTAATTAGATTCACTAAAAGAGAATGATGAGTTCACATTGACTCTACCAGAAAGTAAAACTGCAGTGTGGGGTAGATGGGTGTATGCAATAAAAAGCAATGCAGATGGATGTGAAACATACCAAGCTAGATATGTTGCTAAAGGATACAGTCAAGTAAAGGGAATTGATTACATGGACATTTTTTCTCCAACTGTGAATTTTACTTCTATACACATTTTGATGCAAATGACATGTACACGACCAGATTTGAGCTGGGTGAGAAGTAACCTGTATCAACAATTTTCAGAGCCAAATGAACAACATTGGACTATTGTTAAACATGTGATGTGATACTTGATAATTGGTACTGTTGATTTTGAGTTAAGCTACAGAAAATGTAAGGAGAACTTAAAACTTGAGGCATATAGTGATGCTAGTTGAGCCTCAGACTACTATGCTGGACGGTCTGGCTCCAGATGACTATTACAACCAAATGTCCCTTTGGTTAATGGAGCTTAAAGAAAAGAGCAGCTTGTGCATATCTTCTAAGGTCCCACCAGGGATTTGAACTCTAAACTCTGCGGCAGCCATGGTGCAGGCACCTTACATATTGCGCCACAGAATCTGTGCAAGTCAGCCCGGCTCCAGATGACTATTTTAAACAAACGTCCCTTTGTGCATTTCAATTGACAAGAGGCACCGGTAGGCAATCTTCTGTCTGACCGAGTCAATACCCCCCTAGAAACCTTAGTAAGGGAGGCCTTCCATATGGCCAAACGGTTACAGCGCGTGTCAGGGGTGCTGATGGTTGTGACTTCGAATCCTGCCTGCTACAGAAACTCGTTGTCACTGGAATGGCTCATTGGGTTAAGGAAGTAAGTCAGATGGCGTGTTGATCAGTGGAAGAAACCACTCTGGATGAGTCAGTGCAAGCCGTCCTAATGGCCCAGGTGGGAGCTGCCGCCATGGCCCAGAGGGGTGGCCCCCATGAGCGCCTGTGATGGAATGCAGGGGGTCTTGCTGAAAAAAATGGTGGGTGGTGGGTGGTCTTGCTGAATGAAACTGTATGGTTGGCCTGTAATACAAGCTGATGATACAGGGCTAAATAATCAATTCTGATGCTAGTTGCGCTGGTTTCTGTGCTGCCATGTAGTAATTATCCATATTAATTACTAATCAGCCTTATACTGTGACATTTATATTCTATGTGTACTGTATATTGTGAGTCGGTCCCTACGCTCAGTAGCTGAAAGCAGTACAGAGCATGTGCAGTGAATCAGCTTAAAAGAAGATGGGGAGCTACTGAGGAGAACATCTGTATGGCAGGGTGATGAGAAAGAAGCCCTTTCTGCATTCACGCCACAAACAGAGTCACTTGTATGCAAAAGCTCATTTAGACAAGCTACAGTCATTTTGGAACAATTTTGGACTGATGAGACAAAACATTGAGTTATTTGGCCATAACAAAAAGCACTTTGGCGGAAGAACACCGCATTCCAAGAAAACACCTGTTACCTACTGTCAAATTTGGTGGAGGTTCCATCATGCTGTGGGGCTGTGTGGCTAGTTCAGCGACTGGGGCCCTTGTTAAAGTCGAGGGTCGGATGAATTCAACCCAATTTCAACAAATTCTTCAGGATAATGTTCAAGCATCAGTCACAAAATTGAAGTTACACAGGGGTTGGATATTCCAACAAGACAATGACCCTAAACACACTTGGAAATCTACAAAGACATTTATGCAGAGGGAGAAGTACAATAACCTGGAATAGTCGTCACAGTTCCCCGACTTGAATATCATCGAAAATCTATGGGATTATTTGAAGCAGGCTGTCCATGCTCTGCAGCCATTAAATATAACTGAACTGGAGAGATTGGAGAAATGGTCAAAAATACCGCCATCCAGAATCCAGACACTCATCAAAGACTATAGGAGGCGTCTAGAGGCTGTTACATTTGCAAAAATTGGCTCAACTAAGTATTGGTGTAATATCAAAATTTATGCACCTGTCTAATTTTGTTATGATGCATATTGTATAGTTACTGTTAATCCAATAAACTTTATGTCACTGCTGAAATACTACTGTTTCCATTAGGCATGTTATATATTAAAAGGAAGTTACTACTTTGAAAGCTCAGCCAGTGAAAAGGCTGTATGATTTGTTTTTTTCACAATTTTTTGGGGTTTTGTGCTGCACAGGAACGTTTCTGGAAAATGTATTGATAAATAAATGGGAAAAACCCATGCGGATTTGGTCGTAGTTTTCAGAAAATAATGAGATAAATTCTGACTTTGATAAATAGGCCCCCCCAGGGAAAAAGTCCTGGTGATCTTGCATTACTTTATCTACTTATACAAGAAATTCCTTTCAAATTAACACTAATTATAAGAAAATGATTGTGTAACTAACATCTAGTTTGTAAGGAGGAGGGCGTTAAAGGGTTCCATTAGGCATACAGTATGGAAATGCACAAAACAGGGCACATTACTGTGCCCATTAATATTCTGTACAGAACTATATAGCACATATTTGCCAACCTCAATGGTTTATTAAGGAATTGAACACACAATTGACCTCCTATAGTCTAATATGGTTTCTTATTCCACTCAAATCTACCTAAAAATCAGAGAACCTCAGTAGAGCCCATCCATGCAGTTATTTGAAAAAAACAAAACAAAACTTCATTGTGCATAAAAAATATGGCAATTCAAGTAAAAAAATTGTACTATATATATATATATATATATATATATATATATATATATATATGCCTGCTTCTTTCCTAGCCCCACTGTGATGTCACAGAAGGAGTGGGACATGCAAGCACAAATCTATAAATCATAAATCTATAAAAAAAATTGGTTCCAATGGGTTACTGCTCAGGTGCAACGTTAATTTACCCAGTGTTTATAAATGATCCCCAATAATGTTTCTTGAAAAAGCATCTGTGTTTGAGTGCCAGAGAGTTATTGCTCCAAAACAGACACAGCGGGGTTAGCAGTCATGAGTATGTGGACTAGGATAACACAGGATGTTTGATAGACCCAACCCTCTTATGTGAATTTCTAAACCCAGACAATGCAGTTTTCTGCAGAACTTGGAGGGTAAGTGGGACGGGTAAAATAGATTTAAAGAAATGTAAGCAGAAAGTTGATTAAATATAATAACATGGCTACTGCTCTTTCTAACACAGACTCCTATTTTTTGTCTCAAACTCTTTAGTCTTTCTTTAGTATCTCATAAATTTTTAGTCTGCTCTGCTTTTATCGTATTATATTGTATTTATGTTGCTTGCTTGGTCAGATTCATGTCCATGCCTAAATATTGGGAAGAGTTTTTTTTACAGTGAGAGCTGTGTATGATGTGGAATTGTCTCCCTGAATCAGTTGTACAGGCTGATACATTAGATAGCTTTAAGAAGGGGTTGGATGGCTTTTAAGCAAGTGAGGGAATACAGGGTTATGGGAGATAGCTCATAGTACAAGTTGATCCAGGGACTAGTCCGATTGCCATTTTGGAGTCAGGAAGGATTTTTTTCCCCCTCTGAGGCAAATTGGAGAGGCTGGATGGGTTTTTTTGCCTTCCTCTGATTCAACTGGCAGTTAGGCAGGTTAAAAAAAAAAGTTTTGCATTTTTAGCTGTATTGTTTTCAATGAAACACACAAATTCTACCCCAAAATAAGTTTTATTGCAAGTAAACTCAAGTTAACCTGATACACACTGGTCTATATATAAAACACAAATGCTTTTACATTTTAACATTTGTCAAACACATTTTTTTTTTGTTTCCTAAATGTCAAAATTACAAGTTGCTCTTCTTAGGCAACGGTCTTTGGTCGACTCAGGTCAACATTATAAACTTGCACGGGAGGCTAACATGGCACATTAACGCTGTAGCAATAATGCAACTCCCAGCATCCTCCTGGAACTTCTGCCGTACATAGAGACGCTGGAAGCTATAGAACAACAACAGCTGGGGTGGCATAGGTTAGCCATTAGGGAAAATGTCTCCAAATGTAATAAAGGTGTTTCACTTCTTATATATGACTAGTTATAGGCACCAATTGTCAAAAGTGCAAATATTGGTATGCCTGTTCCTATTATAAATTGTGGGAATTAAAAAAAAAATTAGACTAATAATGATAAATGGATAAAAATAAAAACATATTGTCTGTGTACAAAGAATGAATTGTGCACAAAGAGCACTGGAAGTAAATGAATGCCCCTATGTGCTTGATAATGAACCTATAATGCATTCACCTTCAATGATGAAACAGCAAGCAGGAAAACAATTCCTCAATGGAAAGCACCACATTGCATGTTGTACAACACATTCCTGGATATGTAATGAGCATTTACAGCACAAGTCAAACTGTAATACAAAGTTTACATAAAGGGAATTGGGATTAACAACCCACCAAAATGTAGTTGATGTTTAATAAATTATTTCCATGAATAGATGCTATTTTCCGTTTATTGTTTATGAGACGTGTTTTATTAGTAAAGTAAATGATTTTTTTGTAGAAATAAGGTATGAGGATCCAAATTATGGAAAGAACCCTTATCCTATAAACATCAGGTCCTGGGCATTCTGCTTAACAGTTCTTATACCTGTATATTTTCCTGCTGCAAACAACTCCCAGGCTGACACAACAATTGGCTGGATAGAGAGGACATATGTGGCACGCTTGGGTTGTTTGAAGCAGTTTCGTTTCAGTAATATAACAGTTAGTATCTCAAAAACTAGAAGAAATAAATGCTAATTGATATACAGTATATGAAACAGATTTATTAAACATCCACTACTGTGGAACCATTCCCCTTTAAAAGTATTTTGCTCCAGCATGTAAACATCCATTTATGTCAAATCCTGGAAAATACACAGTATAAGGCCAGTGCATGGTCTATAACATGTACGCATATACATTGTTTTTAGTTGCTCTTAAAATGCTGCTTTCCGGTTGTTTTACATCCTTCTCTGTAACAAACTCAGTGTGGACCATAGGTGTGTTGGTCACTATAGTGTGTGAAATGGCTCAAGCATAACATCCCAATACACAACACGTCTCCCCTCCTTGAATTTTTTTTTAATATTTAACTATGTACTCTATATATATTACTGCAGCAAATAAATTAACATTTACATTGCATATGGGACAATAGCAAAATACTCTAGTAAGTTGCAGTCTAGCTAACTAATCACATAAACAATGTGTGGATGTTTCTATCTGTTCGTATATTTAGCTTGATTTTCTATGGTAGGCCTGGATCGTACCATACAGAGATAACATGCCTGGCTGAAGATTGTCAACCTAAAGTACATGAGTTATATTTTTCATAATTAAATTTAGTTTCCAGTACAAGACTTTACAGTTCCCTAAGTTCTATTTTACACTCTCAGAGACTTGGAAAACATACCTGGCCTTGTTTGATGGCTGAGCAATGTAACTAAGCTAGTTTTTTCAGCTTTGCATACTGTGCTTCTGCAATCTTGTGTAGACCTCAAATTTAGGCTTCATGCGTGCCAAGGAAATTGGCTTGATTGAGCTTGAGTTTAGTTGGATCAACTACTCTGGTCGGAATAAGTCAAGTCACATTTGTACACATTATTACTTATGATAATTGGGCTGCCAGAATAAAGCTGTTGTATCCTACATCTTCCTAGATGCAATGTATTCAACTCTCACAGTGTGTAAGTGCCATATTTATCTAACTAGATGGACTGACTGGGCCCAAAGTAATCATTAGGCAGTTGCACAAGTCTGTAGTTTGCAAGAGGCATTAATGTGCAGTGTCCAAACCTTAACCCTCCAGCTGATGCTGTACCCAGGTCACACACTTAAAACTCATGAATTCATTCTTACTCATCCAGAAGTTGCATTATTTGAAAATGACCACTGCTATGGCGTCTCACAATAATTCACATTGTGTGATATATTCATTCTTCAAAGCGTGACCCAAGCTACCACTGCAATGTGTACAGTATCCATGGCTGATATTTCTGTAGAAACCTGTTGTCCCTGGAGCCCCTACTTGATCCTTCCTTCAAGTGAGTTTGCGTAGGTCATGTTAAAACTTAAGTTCCATTAAAAGAAGTCACTGCCTCCATAAAGCTTTCAAAATTATAAGACATGCTGAGGTGGATAAATAGGGGATGGATGCGATGGATCTGCTCTGAGTTTGACACTTATATCAACTCTATTTGAAGTCTTATATTGAGAGATTCCCCAAGTTCTCCAAGGAGGTAGTTTTCTTCATGTTTTTGTTCTAGTTCAATGATGTCGTTTTTCTTATAAAGTGGAATGCTAGTGATTTCCAGTGTGTACGTTCCTGGCAATATCTTTTGTGATGCATGGAGGTAGCTTAGTCCATCCCTCTGGTTTATGCGGAACATGTTGGTATTGCCTTGAGAAATAACATAGCGTACATGGTTAGTGAGGGGTCGGATGGCCGGCAGAAGTTCCAGAATGTGCTTCTTTGAGTTTATATGAGAGATGTTTAGCACCATTTTGAGTGGCAAATCCATATCTAGGCTCTTCAGGCTTATTTGCCCATTCTGCACAAAACAGAGACTGTATATAAGGGCATGGAAATACACACAGGAAAATAAAAATAGAGCAGATTTCATATGATCCATTCGAAGACAGAAAAAACAAAAGATATGGGACAGAAGTGGGTTTCTTATGATGATTCAGGTGGTACTAAAAAAACATATGATTATATACTATACATATATATTTATATAAAATACATTATTACATATTATCAAATAGTGAAGATTTATAGATTAGAAACTTCAGACTTCAGCCTTGTGCCTTTATATGGTCATGGAACTCCACATTGACTTATAATATCTTTATAATACACAAAGGCCATGAATAGCTTGTAAATTATATCCTTTTAAACGGTGAGTTCTGATGTCATCAATTATAAACGGTGAGTAGTGATGTTCACACTGGCGAATTTTTGCTAGCGTTAGCCACTTCGCCCTTTAGTAAATTTGCCCCTTGGCCTTCAGCCTCCTGTTTTTATATAGTCATGAAACTCCTCGGTAACTTATAATATCCTTATATTTTACAAGAGGGAGTGCTTTATTCACTATATAAATTGTGCTTAGTGATGTCATTTGTTATAATCAGAACTTAGTGGTCATTTCTGTCACATGACTCACTGAAATTGTATTATAATAAATTAAGTATGAGGATAATAGAAGATATGAGGATAATAGAAGTCACCTCGACGTTCCATGACCTGAGCTATATATATGGTCATGAAACTCCTCTGTAACTAATAATATCCTTATATTTTTTAAGAGGTGTACTTTATTCACTATATATTTTACTATGGGGGTACATACCTCTCTATAAATCCTGATTCCATAATTGCCCACAAAAAAAAGATGTAACTGTGTTAAAATGTACTCAGTACTCATCTATGGGGTACTTGCTAAAACTAATATGCATGTGTATCTGAACGACCTACCTTTGCAAGCTCTGTATTATTAGCATTTCTTTCAAGTTCTTGATTTTTAGCATCTCTTTTGATTCTTCCAGTTTTCTTTGAGTAGCCATTGACCTGACATTCATAACAACCTTCTGGGGACAATGCATTATCCTCACTATTTTCTATGCCAGCTGATAGATACTGGCCTCTGTTAAAGCCTATTCCGGACACGCAATGCCTACAAACAAACACATACAGTTGTTATAAATACACATAAAACCACAGGCTGATTAATACAGATACTTTCATTCCAACTTTTGTAATGAACAAAAAAATACGATACATCAGAAAACGTCTTTAATCAGTGGATGTCGGTGTTTAATTATTTAAATACTTTTTTTCCATGTTCAGGCTCCCCTTTGGGGGTCAAATATTTGTTTAAGTTAGATGTTTACAAATATAGAGTAAACTTGCTGTAGTGTCACCGAAGTATCCAGAATAGATTTTACCATGTAGCCAAGATCACACTTATTAATTCTCAGGGTCCCTATCTACTGAGCAGCCACCACCAAATTGTCACAGTTCAGGAACTCCTGCTTTAGAGCAAGGAATATTGTCCATTGTCTATATTTTGTAATAGTATTGCCAAAGAAGGCCTATACCATTACCTATAGTATAAAAATGTTGACAAAGACCAGTGATTCCGAACCAGTGGCTTGTGGCAACATGTTGCTCTTCAACTCCTTGGACGTGGCTGCCAGTGGCCTCAAAGCAGGGGCTTATTTTTGAACTCATGGCTTGGAGGCAAGTTTTGGTTCTTAAAAAACAGATGTACTGCCAAACAGAGTCTCCTGTAGGCTGCCAGTCCACATAGGGGCTACCAAATGGTCAATCACAGCCCTAATTTGGCACTGCCCATGAGCACTTTTCATGGTTGTATTGCTTCCCAATTATATTTACATCTGAATGTTGCTCACAGCTAAAAAAACGTTGGGAAACTCTGACCTAGAGGGTGTGTGCATTATCATTTCTTCTGTTAGTTTATCTGTGAACCATTCTTACCCTTGGCCAACTCTGTAGTATCCAGGAGGACATCCACAGAGATAACCGCCTTCAGTGTTGGAACAGCCATAATTGCAAGGATTCTTTGAACTTGTGCATTCATTAACATCATGGCAAGCAGAGGAAAACTGTTCAAAGCTAAATCCAGCAGGACAAGCACATTTGTAGCTGCCTAATGTGTTGAAGCAAGAAGCAGAACCACATGTGTTTGGGGTAGCACATTCATTTTCATCTAGGGGAAAAAGCACATTAATACCAGGTAAGGAAATATAGACATATAAGCATTTACAGTGCAAGTGACTCAACAACACTGAGAGGCCTATTTATTAACAGTCTCATTTTAATCGTTTTAGAGGTTTTTGAAACTACGATTAAAGGGGCTGTTCACCAAACACGTTTTTCAATTCAGTTTTTAGATTTTTCCCCAGAAAAAAGGACTTTTTCAATCAATTTCCATTATTTATTTTTTACTGTTTTTCCAAAATCTAAGTTTAAAGTTGAATGTTCCTGTCTCTGTGGTTTCAGTCTGGCAGCTCAGTAATTCAGGTGCAGACTCTAAACGGTTACAGTTTTGCAACATTTAGTTGATACATTTCTCAGGAGCATTTTCTGGAGTATTAGCAACTATTGTATCAATTCTAACAGCTGCCTGTAATGAAACCCACAGTGTAATAACACTTTACACTTCACAAATAGAAAGTCGGAAAAAGTCGTTATATCTGCTGATCTATTTGAAAACAGCTAGTTGTTTGAAGGTGAACAACCCTTTAAATTCACTTTCTCTAAAACCACGAATGTCATGAAATTTATTAAAAGATCCGATTAAAAAACAAATACACGGAAAATAACACTGAACAATCTGAACAATCTAAAAGACAACTTTTACTTGGTGAAGATTTGTATTAGAGGTTTTCCTGGTTTTTACACTCACATTTTTAGAGCTTTATTTAAAGAAAATAGAAAAATTACACATTTTTAGAGATTCATAGAAGAAATCGAAATTCAATTGCTGGTAAAACAGCTGTGATACTGAGAGATGTCTACCCCTTGCATGGAGTCCCAATAATGACATATTGCCTCATGATATATGCAAATGAAATTGCATATTAGTGGTAAATTACAGAAATCCTAAAGCTCGGGCAGATCTGTGCTTTGAAGATTTGCATGGGCTGCCCTGGCATAATTAATAGATGATTCATTTCCTCTTTGCTCGGGAACATGAACTTACAACATTAAAGATCTCTTGTCTGGAAATATTTGGGGCACCATGGTTCTTTTGTACTTTGTTATTGATGCTTTTTTAGCTAACACAAAAAAGAAAAGCCCACTCTCCAGACATGTACAATTCACAGTTTTCAGCCTTTGAAGCTGCTGCCAGGAAGAAATGTAATCCACACTTTAGGCAAACTGCTCTGCTCTTATTAAACTCTCATCGAGTGTTCTTACTATGAAACAAAGGTCATATAAAGGTTATTAGACTACACTGGAAGCCATCTGCAAAGGACACAATGCTGTTTAAAGTCTTACACAATGTTTTTTGTTGCCTACGATAGTGATTTCCTAACACTTTCCTAACACACAAAACTGAAAATAAGAGTAACGTCTTCTCATCAGCCTACATTCTTAATAGCCTTACAAAGACATTTTATCTTACAAGAGAATAACTATTTAAAATCTATATTATAAATTGAATTTAATACAAACCACAAATGAGAATTTTAAAATGAAAGTTTTAAAGCTCAAACGCAGTTCTCAATATTTATTCTGTACTGGAGGAACTGCTGCGCTTTTTAACTAAAGAGACTGCACCTCTAATTATTATTGTAGTAAAATATATATAACGTGTAAGAAATCTCATTCTCCAACCAGTTCTGTATTGATTTTATTTTACTTTAAATGGAAATACATTTTTCTTTCCTTACAAGAGTGGGAACGGAGGTCTGGGCAAGGAAACAACATAAATATATCTTTAAATAACTTACCAACACATTGATTCCACTGATAATGCTGAATATACCCCTGGGGACAGCTACACCTGTATCCGCCATTGATATTCTGACAACCATGTTGACATCTGTGAGTCCCGACACACTCATCAACATCTACAACAAGAGAAATACACAAGATAGTATTCAACAAGCGGTAACTTTTCTAAACAAAATGATTGCATAACAGTATCCGTAAACTTTGCATATATTATATCATCTGAAATATGTACAGTGTATATATTTAGTAAAACCATCAAGTGAAGTGGAATATATAGTTAAAAGGGGACATTTTAGCATTATAGTATGTCATAAATGTACTGCAAGAATTATCTAGTAGAAAAGTTATATGCCAGAGCATGTGCTTATAGCTGAATTATAGATAAAAAATTGGAATACATAGTAACATACAACTGCTTTCCCACTAGCAATAAAACATATCTTTGGATACTGGGAAACCCAAGTAATGACAACAACCTATTGGGCACCAGTCCATACTGGAAGGCCAGTCCAATCCTCTTCAACAGTTTATAACTCAAGGTGCCAAGAATTTATGAGAAAATAAATTAAACTCAAGACATCCTTTTATATCAAATCATGGCCTATAAATGTACCAGGGAAAGAAAGTCTCCCTGGCTTCTGTTAGTTGGATCAGTTTCTGGTAACCCCGCTATGGCACCAGCTCATTTGGGGGTTGCTTTTTGTTTGACCTTTGTGTCTGCTTAGGAGGCAAGTTCTGTAAAGGCTCTGTTCACAGTATATCTGTGTTCTTGGCGCAAGTATCCATTTTCGGAACCTGTCTACTTTGATTTGTATGTTTTATTTATAAATGATGCATACTGACATCAGAATGCACCATTTATAAGGATATAATTTACAATTAAATATTAAAACATCTGCCTGCAAAGTAAAAGGAATACAGCATATAACATTTACCTTCACAATTAATTCCAGTCGAATCCAGAGAATATCCTCTTTGGCACTCACAGGTAAAACTGCCGGGTGAATTCTGACAAACTCCTTTAGGTCCACATAAGTTAGTCTGTGAGCCACATTCATTGTTGTCTAAAATATATTAAGTTTGGTAACGATATTAGCAAAATAATTCTACTCTGCATTGGTCGGCTTCACATACATCAGGCACAATTATTGTCATGGACTTGGCTAGGTCTGTCTTCTGGTCTGGTCTCTGTATGTCATCAATTACTACAAGTATGATTTACTTTATGTTCATGATGGAATACCTGAATCATAACAATCTAATCCATTTCTTATGGATCAATTTAATTTATTGATAGCCCTGGAAAGCAATATTGATATTGATCTAATCTTCTAGAAATATAATTAAAAAGAAACCCTTGCACATGGTATCTTATGGGATTCAACATCCTAGAACAGGTTGCTCTATTAAATGCAGATTTGACGGAAATTTATATTAGCAAACAAGTTTCTGGAAATCATGTAGGATTCCAAGATCGAACTTTGACAGATCTTCCACTATTGTGTCATATAGCAAAACTGTACATGCACAAAAATATCATTTAAGAGGTGTATCGTTAGGTTGGATATGGAATGTTAGTGCAAAATAGCACCTGGGGTTTTCCAGATAAAGGGTTTTTCTGTAATTAAGTCTACTAAAAATAATTTATACATTTAAGGGCAGATTTATCAAGGGTCGAATTTCGAAGTGTAAAATACTTTGAAATTTGACCATCGAATTAAAATACTTTGAATTCAATATCGAAGTCGAAGTATTTTTCACCAAATTTGGCCATCGAACGATCGAACGGTTTTACTTTGATGTGTGAACACTTAGAAAAATGGTCTAGAAGGGCTAACATAGCACTTCGGCAGGTTTAATTTGGTGAAGTATTGAAGTCAAAGTTTTTTTAAAAGAGACAGTACTTCGATTATCGAATGGTCGAATATTCGAACGATTTTTACTTCAAATCAAAGTTGAAGTAAATTCTAAGTCATAGTATCCTATTCGATGATCGAAGTATCCAAAAAATTACTTTGAATTTCGAATTTTTTTACTTCGAAAATTCCTTCAAATTCACTTCGACCCTTGATAAATCTGCCCCTTAATAATAAACCCAATGGGAATGTATTGCCTCCAATAAGGATTCATGCAGCTTACTTAGAATCAAAAACAAGACCGTGTTTTGTTTTTCCAGAGAAAAAGTAAATCATTTAAAGAATATTTTAAATATTTCCTTCCTGTATAACATTATACCAATGAACCAGTGCACATTTTTACATTAAAACAAGCAAGTTTCTTTACAGATGTCGTATTTTGTACATGTTAATCTGAGATTGTTCTCACCGATGCAAGCAGTGTGATGTTGTGTAAAACCCAGGGGACATTTACAAGTGAAACCTCCAATGGTGTTGACACAGAGAAACTGGCAGTTATGCTGTTTGGTTTGACATTCATCCAGATCTAAAAGAAACAATAGACTTCAGTTCAGCAGTTTTTTTGAACACATGGATTCTCTTCCTATTTCAGCCACAAACAGGTGTATTTGTGCATTTGAATGTGTTTTTGTCTAGAATTTGTGCCGACGTTTTACAATTACCAGACAGTGCATCCAAAGTGTTTCTATATTTATATCCTGTGTGTGACCACAGACACATGCCCATGTTGTAAAATACTATGATGTGCATACGTTTGCTTTTAGAGCAGGCTACATTTAAAAGTATAACTATGTGATATAACTATTGCTAGATTATTTCTGCGATAACACTAGTGTCCAGCAGAGCAGAATAGTCACTTTTGTTAGCTTTTACTGTATGTAATATATGTGTACAGCCTGGGAGTGGAACAAAATTCCCAATTGTTGGGGGTCTCATGTCTTCAGTTCATCAGTCCTAAATAACCCATAAAGGTCCACAATCTACAAAGGCTGGAGTGAAAGGATGTCTAGCAGAACACTACTTCCTGCTTTGCAGTTCTCTTGGTTTCCACTGATTGGTTACAAGGCAGACAGATATGTTCTGTTCTCTTATGTTAGCTCAAGCCTTTATAGATAATATTTTTGGCTTACTAACTATATTAGAAACATATTTTATTTCTATAATCACCCAGTTTTGATTTTTACACTGAATTGTTACTTTAAGTTTAAAGTACAAATCAAGCAAAATTAGTAAAAAAAAAAGAAAAAAAAGTAAATTAGTAAAAAATAGTTAATAGGCGACTCCAATTACCTTTACAGCTTTTTCCATCCTCTTGCAAAATATAACCACGTGGACAAGAACACTGGTAGCTGCCCTCTGTATTCTTACAGATGAAGTTACAGGGCTTGGGAGACTGTGAGCATTCATCGAGATCTGTGTGAAAAATGCATTTGAATAACATTAGATACAACGATAACTATAAGGGCTTCTTTTTCTGACTTCTGATATAATGCTACCTATAGACAAACTAAAACATTACGGTGTGCTAGGTATGATCACAGGATTGTACCTGAGCGGGGCTGGTGTCTAGGTTTCTTTGTTTATTTTTAAGGATAAAATGAAGCAACAAGAAGTCAGATAAGTCATTTTAAGTTGATGCATTTAATCATATATTACATGATTCAGATATGTTAGTCATATCTTTAGCACATTTACCATGTGCCCAGCCCAAATGACCGCTAGCCAGCTGAATGGGAGAGCTGTCTTTTAATGCCAGTTTGGAAATATCATGTAGGAAGTATATTTTTTATTCTTGTCCGAGTAGGAGATAAACAATATAAAGGTCAATAAAACATTAATTATTATATTACATACTGTACATTTGTGCTAGTGGATTTTTACCCAAGCTATTGCCTTTATTGATGTTACTGTATTTTTATGTATTAAAGACTATTTATAAATAAACTATAAGATAAAGATAATAATCTTACCAACACATGCTGTACCCCCAATGTCAGTTGTGTAGCCGGGGTTGCAGAAGCATCTGTAAGAGCCAATATTGTTGATACATTGCCCATTTCGACAGAGGTTTGGCATCACTTTGCATTCATCAATATCTGTGCATAAAGATGGTGATAATCCTTAGGTGCAGGCACATACAGTATATGCTCTCATTTTACCCACAAACACAGATGTATAATATTAACGGAGTAGCTGACAAGTTGGCTTTATCAATGTACCTGCAAGAGAAACTGCTATGCAAAGTAGACTGAACAACTTGCTTATTACATTATTTACATTCTACTTTCACTTAACCTAGACATCTAATCCTACTTTAAATCATTTAAGTCAACGTGGTGTTATTTCTTTAAGGACCAAAGCTGTCTGATATCTGCATAAAGTTATTTCCTACTACACATCATTAGGCATAGTTTAGTGACCATCAATGTCATTCCTGTAACAATAAACAAGGGTAATTCCTGTGCAACATTTGCTTTTGGGCGGCTGGTGTTGTCTGACCTGACCATATCTGATATAATTTCTATAACTCTATAAAATATACTGTGGCCTGAAAAGAGAACCATTATTTTAATAAACACTCATAGTGGCACTGCAGCTAATTTAGCAAATCTTTGGCAGAAGCAAAAAAGTTGATTTCTGATCATTAGAATGAGCTGTAGCCTCTATAATCTACAATTTAAACAACCATTTTCTCAACCATTATTATTAAACACAGTAAATAATGTTCATTTTATTATCTTTCCCCTTATACAATATGTTGACCTCTGTTATACTGTCCTGTTTTGAGTCTCTTCTCAAAACCATTGTTTCCCACTCTTCACTCTCTCTGAACTTCCTAACTGTATCTTGCTGTACCTTTTCCATCAGTTGTGTATCCTGGGCCATGTGGGCACATTTTTTTGTACTGAGCAGTGCCTGGAAGTGGGCAGATCTCACACTGGTTGCCCCAGCCTCTTCCTCCATTACAGCAACACTCAGACTTTGTGACATGGTTTCGGCTGCTTGAAGACATCTGGCACATGGTTTGTAACACTTCAGCAAAACAAAATCCCTGGCGGGTATCTATGGAAGACACAGATATGAGAATGTAGTCATTTTACTAAGTCCTGCACATTTTCCCAAAAATGTTGGGAAAGAATGAAAATATAGGAACATTTCCTGAAAACGGTGGCTACATAAACAAACCAATATACAGGTGAACAAGCTAAAAAAAGTTTTGTGGTTCTTGAATCTTTTCATGGACCATAATCTCAATCAGATATTTACTTTTTCATTCATTAAGAAATATTACCACATGCCAGCTGGGACCTACCGAAGTATGGTAACTTTTTGACAGCATGATATAATTTTATCAGCTGTTTGCAATGGTAATGGTATTTAACAATTTGTTTACAAAAAAAAAAATGGAATCCTTATTCCACACCTGCAATTTGCTAAGTGTTAATACTTCATGCACGTAAGAGACACACTCTTGCTGACTAATTTAAACACAACAGTCAGAAATCTCTAACATATATTTCCCATTGGGCTATAAATGATATACAGGTATGGGACCTATTATCCAGAATGCTCGGGAACTGGGGTTTTCCGGATAATAGGTCTTTCTGTCATTTGGATCTCCATACCTTAAGTCTACTAGAAAATCATGCAAACATTAAATAAACCAATAGGCTGGTTTTGCTTCCAATAAGGAGTAATTATATCTTAGCTGGATCAAGTACAAGATACTTTTTATTATTACAGAGAAAAAGAAAATAATTTTAGGATTATTTGATTATAATGGAGTCTATGAGAAACAGCCTTTCCGTAATTCGGAACTTTCTGGATAATGGGTTTCCAGATAACGGATCCCATACCTATACTTCCTGGCAGCTGATTATCTCCCACTGGTACCATGGTTGGTGGTGGGGGGTTGCAAGTAAGACTGCTATCTATCTGGATTGCATAACAATACCTAATAATGAACACCACAGATCTAATTCATCTCCATTTATGATGTATTGCCAGCTTATGCCATGAAATCTAACAGATGAGTGCGAAAGCTCTTAAATGGGAAACATTCTCTTATATATTCTTATATACTCAACACTACACAATGTACATTAATGTTAAAGAACAGACAGTGCTAGGGCTAATAATGCGCATTCCATTGATTATTATTGACACGTGTGCACACAAAAAATTAATTTGAATGTAAACGGCTATTAAGTCTATATAATACAAAATATATATATGATCCAACTTCTCCAGACATATACAGTATTTATGTTGTAGAAAAATATGGCTGTGTTCCCAGAAAGTATTCCAGTTAATACAGAATTACTCTAATAGATTGGCATCGGGATATTTTCATGAGCGAAAGTTACTGAAAAACTTCATCAAATGGAATGTGTAATTAAATTTTTACATAAGGCACCTCTCCTGATTTCTATATGATATACAGCCTCTAATTTGCACCCTAATTACTTTTGCACATCATCCTACCCATGCCTTCTCAAACATATGACTTTCTTTTGTTCTGTTTGTAATGTCAAATTGCAGTTGCCTTCATTTACTTTCGCTCAATCGCAGGTAATATGAGCAGAAGAACTGCTTACTGTAACAATGCAATTCAAAGCACAGTGAATACATATAGTATGGGTCCAATTTATTAAACCACAACTTTTTTGGGTAGTGCTTTTTGATGCCAAAAATCTGAAAAAGTTTAGGAAAATAAGGGGCGACTTTTCCGGGATTTATTATGCGTCAATTTAGAATCTGAAAATACTCCAGCTAAAACCTGTTGAAATCATGTAGAAGTGCATAGCACAACTGGAATATCTTTCTTTGATTTGTGATTTAAGAGGTTTTTGGGTGTTTTTGATGCTAGCAGTTTCTAGGCAATACATGTATTTGTAAGAGCTGAGCTTGCAGGCATTCAGACATCCCAACTACTAGAAATATGGACGGCCTGAAGAGCCTGTTTCTTCTTAAAGGTCATCTTGCCAAGACAGACCTAACCTAACCTGCATTTTTAACACTAAGAAGAATAAAGTGGACTATTTCATCCAAATAATCTCAAACTGTTACTCAGTAATCTTGATACATTACTGTACATTACTAGATACACTGCCATTTTTGACATAAGCGTTTTGTCATTGCTCCTTTCATATACTCTATCATGGCCCTGTCCTTTAATCCCAGCCTATTACCACATTTTCACAAATTCCTAGTAGCTATCTTTATTTGTGATTTGTATAAAATAATTAATAAAAGAGTATAGTTACCAAGACACTCGGTTCCTGATGGAGTTGACTGAAACCCTTCATTGCATTCACATCGATAGCTACCAATTGTATTGACACATCTTCCATTTTCACAGATGCCAGGTTTGGTACGACATTCATTTTCATCTGCAAAATTAGTTTTAAAAACGTGCTAAGCAGAACATTTTTTATAGAAAATTTTTAAAATGCACATTTAACATAACAAACTAAATATTCCTATAAAGAACCTAAAAATTTAATATGTAATACAATATTCAAATCTTATTTTAGGGACAGAGAAATTTTCACATTCTTCATCATCTTAACAGTTATAGTGACAACTAGAAAATGTTCTGAACGTAATGTTCTGAATCATGATATAAGATAATATGTGCTTGTTTCAGAGAATGCACTAAGAATAGATATTTTAAGTTGCAGCTTAGCAAATATTTATGGGCCCATCAATATACAGACAGTGTGGGTTTGTATTGTGATCACTGCACTGTGTCTTTCAATAAATGCAGTCGTTGAGCCAAAGGATTACTTATTAAAAGCAAACTGTCTTTGTTTTGTCCCACAGCAAGTAAAGAACTTACCCATACACCCTTCTCCATCTGGTCTTCGTACCATTCCAAGTGGACAAATACACATAAATGTCCCAATCAAGTTTTTGCAAACCATTCCTCTAGATTCACAGTCATGGAAACCTTCTATGCATTCATCAAGATCTTAATTAAAAAGAAAAAATAATTCAGAAAAGAAAGGAAAGGCATACTAGGCTAAAAAGCTTCCCAGATGTTAAGACAACAAGACCTTAATCTAGAATAGACCTGACTTACCTTTACACATTTTCTGGTCCTCCCTAAGAATGTATCCTGCTGGACATGTGCACTCATAAGCCCCATAAGTGTTAATACAACGAAATGCACACAGTAGTGGATTCAATATACATTCATTAATATCTGGAAAAAAAGAAAATTCCATACATTGGATAAACAAACAATTCTAATTTCATATTGATGGCATATTTTTCTACACAAATCATTTATAATAATGGTAATTACACACAATACATATGAATATGTTTAGTAGTGTTGTGTATTGTATACAAAGATGGGTAATGTTTCAAATACAAATCAATTATTTTGGCTTTTAGCCATGAACTCCTCAACCAGTTATTTTAAGCCTGGATAATTCAGATAGCCTTGGGATATTTGTAGAAATTCATATACATTCCAAAAACATTATTACTAAGTAAAGGCTAGAATGTTGTGAACTGACACAAGCCACATACGTAAAGAAACAAAAGCCCTAGTAGCCCTAAAACAAATACATGAATAGCTCCTTGGTATTATCAACATAGTAGGTACCAGTTAGCCTAGATTTGGCTTTGAGAATGACCTCATCAACTAGATCCACTAGACTAAGTTAAGGATCACATGTAAACAGAAGCCCCTGGTTTACGTGAATGCAATACAACTCTTTCCACAAATCATAAATATAAGCAGAAGTAAAATGATAGAAGTAGGCACCTATTGAAATGTATAGTAACTGTTATCTGAAAGCAGTCACATATCCTTTAGCTGCACAGGCACCTATACTGTGTATAAGATATTTCAACTGAACGTACTGATCTGTAGCTGAAACTGCTGTTTATGGTGAATGTCTAGGAATATATACCTGCCTACACAACACGTGGAGGCCTATTTATCAGAGGATTTTAGTGGTTTTGGAACCATGACTTAACTCGCCATTATTGAAAATGTGCTAAAAAATACAAATACCTCAAACCACTCAATCACTACTGAATTTTTTTTTTAAAAAAAAGTCTGAATTGATTTACAACAGTCCAATATGATCAGCGCAGCTCCCATTGACTTCTATAGGACCTCGACAACTCTTACCAGGCAAAACTTGACTCCTTAGAGCTTTTTTAAAAAAAAAACAGAAAAACCACAAATTCATTGAAACAACAAAATTTGATTGTTAGTAAATGGGCCCCCTAGAGTCAACATGCCTTTTTTTAGATGGGTACTGAGAAAAAGCAGTAAAACACTGATAACTTCGACTTTTACCTTATAGTGCAACCTAATCGAAGGAATTCTAAATTAGAGTACTAATCTCCATGGTCTTCAAGCCATCAACAGGAAAGATGTTAAGAACATGGCTGATACTTATTTATCATTTAAATACTGGAATAATAACGAACTGTCAGAAAAACCAACTGCTTCCAGCATTACATCAAAAATTTCTTTATAGGATGTTAAACAACTAATGCCAAAAAATAAAATGACCTGCTAAAAATATTAGTACGGGCAAGGTCTCCATCTTTTACTAGTCTCCAGAAAGTCTCCTATTAAAAACCAAGGGATAGAATGATTCCAAAAAATGTAATTAATTATTTTATTTCTCAGTGACTGTGAAAGTGTAAATATTTTATTTTACATTTACAGTTTTTCTCTGTTGACTGTTTAAATACAGGACTGCACCTGAGTTTAGGTTTCTTTGTTAATATTTAAGGATAAAGCGAGTCGGAAAAGTAAAAGTGCCTATTCTTTGTTTTTGTTATTTTAAGTGCAAGAGATTGATCACAGTTATTGCATATCACTGCAAAAAAGTAGGATTGTTTTTACCTTCACAGACCATCATTGGTCCAGGTTCAAAGCCTTCATCACACAGACACTCAAAAGTACCAATGACATTTGTGCATGTTCCATTTCCACATGGATTACCAATTGAACATTCGTCAGTATCTGAAAAATAAAATGTTTAAATCATATACATATTTTTGGAACCTATTAAATGTATGGTACTGTTCACATGGGGGGAAAGGCAAACTACACTAAGCCAGTATGTATAACCAAAGACACATCATAATGAAAGGATAATACTTACCTACACAGTTAACACCAGTATAATCTAGATTATACCCCATTGGGCATTCACATCGAAATGAGCCGTCTGTATTTATACAATGCCCATTTGCACATATTCCTGGGTTTTCTAAGCATTCATTGACATCTGAAAAATATATGTATATTTTCATTAGCAATACAGTAATATACTTTTGTTATGTGACTATTCATAATTATGAAAATGTAGTAGCAGAAAAGACATAAATACAAGATAAAGAAAATATAAAGAAAATGTAAAGAAAAAATGCTAAAATGATATAAGCCAGCATGGTCCTACTGATGGGAAATTATCCCAAACAAAACTAGTAATAGATAAAGACAGGCCAGTTGAATAGCAAGGGACTGAAAAGAGGACAGAAGGACAAAGTATTGCCAGTGATGTGTCCTGTTCAGTTTAATTTATTTAGGATAATATGCAATGTATGCCAAAGATTGTAAGAAAATACGTAACAGAAACCAATATCCCGATAAAGAAGATCCAATAAAATGGGAATGAATTCTGACAGGACCAGAACTAGGACTAGGCAGGATAGGTTAGGCTGCAGTTTGAAGGGAGTATAAAGCAGAACATGATTGGAGCCTAGGAGGAGAGGACAGGGACATCTGAATGAGAGAAAAAGTGTAATTCTGGGGAGGAGGAAACAAGGACATTGGTGGCTTAAATGATGGGGAGGTGGGTTTTGCAAGTGGGATGATGGTGGGGTAAAGGCATGTTGTGAGCAGGTGCTTGGCCAAGTGGTATTTCCCTGGGCAGCAAAACTACATGGCTGGAAACCAAATAGTTTATGGAATGTTATATGTTTTTTTCAGTTTTAAAATGAATGAAGAAACGTGCTTTATTATGGAAATAAAATGTGAAAAACATATATAAAATATAAAAAAAAATCTATACCTTCTCGTGTATCTCCAATGCCTGGGATGGTTCCATGTCCGTATGGACATAAATCTTGAAACGACACTAAAATAACACACGAATCAAAGGAACACATTAGGTACATGTGAATTCTATCATATATTCTTGAAAAAAACTGAAAGGGTAACAAAAAGATTACTTGCAAAACTACTGTCTGAAACTTGATAAAAGCTAAATTTTAGGTTAATTTCCAGGGTAACTTTATGGCATTACTACTATTACATGGCATACAAGAGAAAAATAGAAAAGTAGAGCCAAACCAGATCAAAGTAAAGAGGTTTGGCTTTGAACAGTATGAGAACCTTCCACTGAGAAGGCAGCAGTTCTGTCTTCTTTCCCCAGTGAACAGTTTCCATATTATCTATCCTAAAAATCACTTCTACATTTGGCTTCTCATGCCCCATCAGCGTGTCTGTGTTCCTAACTGGCATCTTCAAATCAAAGACTAATGTAGCTGAAACAGAAAACCGCAACATTTTTAAAAACATAAAGATTATGCCAGCTACGGACTTAACTTTGGAATTATTTTATATCTCAAATTATTTTATTACAAAAAAAAAATTAACTAATCTCAAAACAAATAGGAAACCTCAATTTTGATAGGGGGAGACCAACTGAAAAAGGGATTGATGGTCTTGTACTGAAGCAGACTAATACAGCTTTGGCTAGACAAAACCTCAGAGTTGCTTTTAAACTCTTTTGTCCTATGCTGTCTACATTCTTGCATGCAACTAATTGTTTGCCACAAGCTACACTGCCAACATAGTCGTTATTTATCATGTGCTGAATTTCCATTCAATTGTAACAGAAACTGAGCACATGAAATTATTTAAACAGAAAAAAACCCATATGTTTATATGAAGTAGTGACACCCCCAGTAGCAGATATCCAGAGGATGACTTTTTTTTTTTTTTTAAATGCTCTACAATTTTGCGACTGCAGCAGCATGACCCAAGAAGGAAGTAGGGTTACTGCTGGTCATTCCCTATAGGAGCATGCAGCAGCCTGAGTCTACAGCAGTCAGCTATTTATGTTGCTCTTTTCATGAAAATAATATGTTGGCATCAGTACCTATAAAAAAATCAAATTTCCACACTGTAATGGAATAACTTTTACAAATCGTTATATCCCCAATGACTTAATTTTAAAGCATAGTGCATTCATTTTCAAGTGAAACACTGCAGTCAAACACATTCTGACCTACTGACACAATGATCAAGGCAGTAAATACTGTCCTAATAAAGTTGAACTGCTGGGAATTTATCAGAATTCACCCAGGATAAATGTGAATAAATCTGACATCCCCATGATACAATTTTTGTTGCTGTCAGTATCTCTTTACACCAAGGTAGAGCTGGAGGTCCACTGGCCATCCTATTGCTGCCTCAACTTTTTTGTATGCAGTCCAACTCCCAAATGTTGTATGTCAGCTTACTGGCCATCTCCAATGGAAAAGTTGGATGGTTCTCCTTTAAACAACAATCACTTTTGAACAGTAAAGACTACCTTGGCTTTCCTTAAATGTAATTATTGCTAGAACTCTTTGAGTTGCCATACTTATGATGTATGTTAAATTCCAGGAAAAAAGGAGACAATTATTTTTTTTATTTTTCAGTGGTTTTGTGTAGTGGTGAGACAAATACCCATTCTAATAAGTGTTCTTGCAGCCTTTAATAATGTACAGTGCAGTGTGCTCTTTTAGCAATAATCTACCTCATACCTTCTCCCTCCTTTGGACACAGTTCACATGGATCGCCCCAGCCTTCACCAGGCATTTTGCTACAGCAGCATTTTGCTTTAGTGCTGTTATATGCTTTAGGTACAGAACACTTTCCATTTTCAAATCTGGTAAAACAGAAACTCTGACGTGTGTCTAAAAAGGTAAAGAAAGAACAGCAAACAAAAAAAAAAGTAAGTTGACTTTTACCCATAGTATCATTATTTAGTCTGCCCTAATATTGCACATATTGTCAGGTATAAGTCACATGTCTGTAGGTCTAAGGGTCACTTGACTCTTTTTACTTTCATACAAAAAGCAGGATTATTGTTAAGTCACTCAGAAGACTGAAATTATTTTTATTTTGTTTCAGAGAGCACCACTAATATTCTATAACTTGCTTATTCTGCTATAAATTTTTTGTGGCCATGCCCCTAATGATATTAGGCCATGTCAAGGTCTGTAAAAGAATATAATTCTACAATTTCTACAATTATGTTAATTAAAATAATTCAGAAACTCCATAAATGTGTACAGATTATTAAAAAATTAAAGTTAAAGTTGAGTTGTATTTTTGGAGTCAACCTTTTAGGGCTCTGTAAAGTTAGTGGTTTCTGCCGTCACTTGCTGGCAAGTGAAAGTAGACAGTTTGTGCTCCTTTAAAAAAACAAATAAGATTTTTTTTAAGTTTCCACAAGTCCACCAAAAACTGGCAGCTCTACTGATTCTGTTCCGCTCAAATGCCATCTGACAAAAATTGACCGAGGAAATCATTTGTGCCGTCCACCTCCTAATAAAATGAAACAAGGATTTTTTTTTATATCTAATTTGACATTAGTCCTATCACATTTTTGGTTTAAAAAAAATCTGATTGAGAGGTCAGTGCAACAAGTGTTTAAAGGGCCACTATTATGTAAATGTATTTTTATTTACACCTTAAAATAATGTGCCCTGATTAGTTAATTAGTGCTGAATAAAAGTTGAATTATGTTAATTCTAAAAAAAAGTACTTTTATCATGAAAAGGGACAAAATACCCCCACACACTTTTTGACTTGAGCTAATTCAGTTGGGCTCACGTAGAAAAGGTGCATATACACTACTTGAAATCACTTATCAGGCAAGAATAATTTTGATAGGCTTTATAAGACATCCACCAGTAGTAATAACATCTACAAAGTTTTTTGTTACTCTTCGAGCCACCAGAAGCAGAAAGCATTTACTGGTCATTTGCATAAAAGCAAATATCTTTTTGGGTGCAAAATCACATGTTGTGATTGAATAAATACACAGAATCTGTTGTGGTTCTCCAGAGTTCATTTTTTTTTGCAACGCTACAACTACACCAACAGTATATGATAAGCAAAAATGCTGCTAGGTTAAAGAAAAACCTGGTGATTTAGGCTACTGTTTATCCCTCTTTTTGTAAATAAGCCACCTAGGTTGACAGCTTTCATTTTAACAATACAATGTTATTTTGCTTAAACAGGTATCACAAGCCATCCTTTCAGCATTTAATTATCTTTATTGTTATGGCAACTCACCAAAGCACCTTCGTCCATTTTCTGACAGTACAAATCCTGGTGGGCAGATACACTGAAAACTTCCAGGAGTATTGGAACAAGTTCCAAAAAGGCAGATATTGGGCTCCTCAATACATTCATCAATATCTATACATAAAGCACAAAAATGAATTACGTGGTTTCAGATGCTGTATTACAGGACAGTGGCCAACATGTTGTAGCTCCCACCCTTTCCAGCTACAGTTAGGTAATCTCAGTAGTGACCAATAAAATGGAAGCCATTTGGGAGTTTCATTTTAGTGTAATGAACAAAATGTCTCAATGTCCTCAATATATTGGTATATATAATGGGTTGATGAACTTTTGTCTTTGCCTGTATGATTGTTGTGGTAACAGACTCATTGCACCCCTGTCTAATGGTTTAGAAATTAGTGGTGAGCACAATGTTCCCTTGTTTGTTATAGCTCCTAAAAGCTCCTAAAACCTGTCATGCTTTTTATCTTTTTGTTTGGAGAAAAAAAACATCAGTAGCAAACAGAGGTACAGGTATGGGATTTGTTATCCGGAAATGCGTTATCCAGAAACCTCCAAATTACAAGATAGCATCTCCCATAGACTCCATTTTATCCAAATAATCCAAAATGTTTTAAATTATTTCCTTTTTCTCTGTAATAATAAAACAGTAGCTTGTACTTGATCCAAACTAAGGTATTACTAATCCTTATTGGAAACAAACCCAGCCTATTGGGTTTATTTAATGTTTACATAATTTTCTAGTAGACTTAAGGTATGAAAATCAAAAAAACAGAAAGATTTGTTATCCGGAAACCCCCCCCCCCGAATACCTGTATTCAGATGCAGATTCATGTGTGAGTATAGGAACTCACGTGTGGTTTTAAATCAGCCGAAATAGTCAGGTCACCTGACGAAGGGGTACGCCCCCGAAACATTGTAACCTGTTTGGCTTGACATTAAACACGGGTAATAACCCTTGAGCAGATTACGTCTGCTGGATTAACTCTATTTCGTATTACTTGTTGGAGGTGCCGTCCTCCTATGTTCCATGCACCGTGAACGTTAAAAGAGGGACCAGGTGTGCATCTGCACTTCGTTGGCTGAAGTTTTAAATCAGCCCCCTTCGACTTGCATATGTACAGTAGAATAGAATATGAAAACCTCACACACGACTTAGGGGCACATTCACTTAGTTCGAGTGAAGGAATAGAATAAAAAAAAAACTTCAAATTTCTAATGTTTTTTTTGGCTACTTCGACCTTCGACTACAACTTTGAATCCAACGATTCGAACTAAAAATCGTTTGAATATTCGACAATTCAATAGTCGAAGTACTGTCTCTTTAAAAAAAACTTTGACCCCCTACTTCGCCACCTAAAACCTACCGAGGTGCAATGTTAGCCTATGGGGAAGGTCCCCATAGACTTCCTAACAATTTTTTGGCTGAAGAAAAATCGTTGGATCGATGGATTAAAATCCTTTGAATCGAACTTTTCGAAGGATTTAATGTTTCGATCAAACGATTTTTCGTTTGATCAAACTATTTGCGGTAAATCCTTCGACTTCGATATTCAAAGTTGAAGGATTTACATTCGACAGTCAATTATCGAGGGTTAATTAACCCTCGATATTCGACCATATGTAAATCTGCCCCTTAATGTGTCCTGCCTGCATCATAACACAAGTCAAGGGTAACTTGCAGAACCTTATGTGCCCTTTGTGTTACAGAAAAGGCAGATGAAAAAAGAAATGTGCTGAATGTTGGAAAATAGTTGTTTTTTTTAAAGTTGCTCTTTATTTTTTCTAAGGATGGAAATACTGTAAATCATCAGAGACAAATGATTCTAACCTCATGCACTTTTCCAATAATGTGCCTAATGAATCCCTTCTAGTTGTAATCCTGAACATTCTGCTTTAACATTTCCAACAATGACTTCTCATGTTACAGTCTCTGTTTTCATGCTTTGAGAGTATATTGGTTGGGGAGTTTGTCACAGGTAAACAAACCACCCACCAGCCTCTACATGAATCAACTTGTAAAAATATTAAAACAGTGAAGACAGAACTATATATTTATTAAATTACCAACATTTTATATTCAGCACTTTTCTAAGATGAAAAAAGACCCCAAATCATTTAAAGAGTTCTTGGACTGTTTCAGAATGTTAAAACAGCAGACAGACAGCCTTAATGGCGGCATAATCCGATATTTGCCAAGCATTACATTACTGTAGACACTGACATTAAATAAACCGTCTGTCTTTTGACATGTGTAGAAACACTTAGCTATAAAAACACAAAGCTTCTGTTTTGTTAAATTGTACTAACTGCCTTAGTTTTGTAACAGATACACTGTTATTGGCCACTGCCATTTCTTGTACAGGTATGGGATCTATTATCTAGAAACCCATTATCCAAAATCTCCCATAGATTCTATTATAATAAAATAATCCAAATTTTCAAAAATTATTTCCTTTTTCTCTGTAATAAAAAACAGTACAGGTATGGGATCTGTTATCCGTAACCAATGATCCAGAAAGCTCTAAATTACTGGATGGCCATCTCGCATAGACTCCATTTTATCCAAATAATACAAATTTTTAAAAATTATTTCCTTTTTCTCTGTAATAATAAAACAGTAGCTTGCACTTGGTCCAAACTAAGATATAATTAATCCTTTTTGAAAGCAAAACCAACCTATTTGGGTTTATTTAATGTTTACATGATTTTCTAGTAGAGATAAAGCATGAAGAGCCCAATTACGGCAAGATCTGTTATCTGGAAAGCCCCAGGTCCCGAGCATTCTGGATAACAGGTTCTATACCTGTAACTTGTACTTGATTAAAACAAATATATTATTTTTTTGTTATTGGAAGCAAAACCAGCCTATTGGGTTTATTTAATGTTTAAATTATTTTCTAGTAGAGTAAAAGTATGAAGATCCAAATTACAGAATATCCACTATCCGGAAAACCCCAGGTCCCAAGCATTCTTGATAACAGATCCTATACCTGTACCCACAATGGACCATTGTTTTCTAAAAACACCGTTGTTGGGATATTTTATTGGTCAATAACAAAGTGCAAATGATTAAGGGGCCCATTGACTTAGCTCGAGTGAAGGAATAGACTAAAAAAAACTTAGAATTTCGAATGTTTTTTTTGGCTACTTCGACCATCGAATGGGCTACTTCGACCTTCGATTCAAACTAAAAATCGTTCGACTATTCAACCATTCCATAGTCGAAGAACTGTATCTTTAAAAAAAAACTTCCACCCCCTAGTTCGCCACCTTAAACCTACCGAAGTCAATGTTAGCCTATGGGGAAGGTCCCCATTGGCTTTGCTATCTTTTTTTGGTCGACGAAAAATCATTCGATCGATGGATTAAAATTTAATCGTTTGCGAATTGCGGTAAATCCTTCAACTTCGATATTTGTCAGTCGAATATCGAGGGTTAATTAACCCTCGATATTCAACCTTGAGTAAATTTGCCCCTAAGTGTCAATAGCTTTTTCTTTTCTGCAGTTACCTATGCAATGATCACGCTCAACTTCATATCCAGGAGGGCAGATGCACCTAAAAGAACCTTCAAGATTTTGACAGGTGCCAGGGGAACATGAACCAGGAAAAGCCACACATTCATTAATATCTGTGAGGAAAAAAAAACAAGTGTATATAGAATCACAACTATTACAATGATCTACAATGACAAATAAACATTTAAATAGATGCTAAAATATAGTTTAATAACTTTTAACTACAATACTTTTACTACAATAAACAACACTCCCATATTAAAGGGATTCTAAGTAAACAATGTCTCAGTCTATTTATTAAAGTGTTTAATTACTTTTATTGTAACAGAATGTAAAACTTGCAGTAAGATTAAGGGGCAGATTTAATAAGGGTCAAAGTGAAAATTTGAATTTTCAAATTCGAATTCGATTTCAGTTTTTTTAGTGGCCAAAACTGTCAAATTAGACTAGGGAATTGTTAAAATTTGATTTGATTTTTTTTTAAATTTGATTTTCGAAATTTACCATAAACTGGCCCTTTAAGAACTCAAAATTGATGATTCACCACCGTAAAACTTCTGTTTTAGCCTATGGAAGACGCCCTGGGATCATTTTAGAATTGTTTGAAGCCTTCCTGACAATTGAGTTTTTTTTTTAAAAAAAACTCGAATTGAATTTTAAATTTGTTACGAATTTGCGGGTCGATCTTATTCACCTGAGTTTATAAAATTAAACATATTTTTTTTAATAAATTGCAATTGGGTGAACTTCGAGTTCATGGAGTTTATGGGATTTTTAAATAACTCCCATGAACTCAAAATTCGACCCTTGATAAATCTGCCCCCAATATATATTTATTAATTTCTGTTATTTTCCTTTGGGTAGAATTCCTATGTACAGACCCTAGTGCTGTTTATAAAAGAGTATGCCATCAAAAGTATACTGGACTTTAATGAAACTGGAGAAAATCTAGTAAAGCTGCTTAGAAACAGACATAGTTAGTAAATTATATAAGAACATATGTATCTTACAAAATGTTACTTGCTATGGTGGTTTCTATGGGTATCACATGTGGTTTTTCTGGCATCTCAATGCATTTTAAATACGTCTTTTACATGCTGATGTAAAGTCCTCCGTTCCCTCTGTCAGTAAATGTAACGGAGTGGTAGCAGGGCACAAAGAGCAAAGCTTTGCTGTTAGGGGTTGTGAGTTAGTTTGGCAGACGCATAGACATTTCACACTGTTTGGGGTGCACCACAGACACTATGATCAAGTCTGGAGTGAGGCTGGAAAAAATGACTGCAACTGGAATTGTGGTTACTGCACTCATGCTAGTGTCCCTAACAGTTTTCATAAACTCAGGCCTGCTCATTAAATTTAGTAAACACTACAGTGTACATAATGTCATTCATAATTGCTTTACAAGTACAAATATTTCATCTTATTTATAAGAACTTATGGAAAAAAGAAATATATACTGGTCTTTACCAAGTGCCCCATCACTTTAATGCCTACAGTAAAGGCCACAAATGCGCCTAAAGGTCGCTAAATAGGTTAATAAAGCTTCTGTAAAACAGATGTCATAAATCATTATTTGCAAAGGGTAAATTAACTTTTTGGGGGTTATTTACTAAACTCCAAAGGCAAAAATCAGACTTTTAAAAAATCACGTAATTTTTCGGAATTGATTAAACCCTGAAGATGGAAAAGTCTTTATCTGAAAATCAGGCATCTCGGACCTGTCGAGGTTGCATATAAGTCAATAGGAGAAGTCCCAATGATTTTTTAATGTGCACTTGGTTTCGGCCAATACCCCGAAGTTTTCGTAGTTTTCGGGTGAAGATTATGAAAAAATCATGAAAATCGGATGAAAAAGTCAGATAAATTAGTGAAAATCTGATTTTTTTTCCAGCAAATTTGCGGGAAAATGTAATAATAAATAATCGTAAAAAAAAAACGGGATTTGATCGGAGTTTGTAGCAGAAAATATTAAGATAAATTTGGATAAATAACCCCCTTAGTATGATGTAGTGAGTGTTTCTGTTTTATTTTTAATACTTTGTGTTTAAGTTATTTAGCATTTTATTCAAGCTCTCCAGTTTGCACATTCAGCAATCCACTTGCTAGGGTCCAAATTACCCTAGCAACCATGTATTGATATGTATAAGACTATGAATAGGAGAGGCCCTGAATAAAAAGAAAAGTAATAAATATAACAATAAATGTGTAGCCTTACAGAGCATTTGTTTTTAGATGGGGTCAGTGGTCCCCCATTTGAAAGCTGGAAAGAGTCAGTAGAAGAAGGCTAATAATTTAAGGCCAATTGAAAAGTTGGTTAGAATTAGCCTTTCGCTAACATACCACCCCTTTAATCGTGAACAACAACATTATTTTCTGCTTGCCAATACTGGAAATATGCTTGGCAAGTTTTGACAAAACCCACATATGCTTCAAGTCCTAGCTCTTCAACAACAGTAATAACGCTAAAGAAATCAAAAGCTTTTTTTAGATATGCACTAATTGATTAGGACCTGTAACCTTAATTACAGCTAATCAAACATACAATGAGAAATGTAAAAACATAAAGTAAAAACATATAAAGTATGTACTGTACAATTCGGTGCACTAAATAATCATGTTTCAGACTTGCAATGTTCCATACCCAGTGTACTAAGATCATTTTACAGAGGGCGCATGCGCAACATGACCGAGTGAAGACGCTGTTCTACATCGCTCCGCAGTAAGAGGCCATAAATCCCCGAATTTTAGCAGCTTTTGGCACACAATCGATCGGGGAATCCCGTCATTGCACCCTCTGGCAATGGGGAAAAAGAAGAACCTGGAACTGACGGGCCATTTCTCAACAAATCTGCGGCACCTCACAGGCACCGGCGGGCCCAAGATGGCGGCGCGGACTCGGATCCAGAGCACGCTAGCCCTGACAAGGTACCCAAAAGCTCTCATAAGCGTGCAGCTTTGCTCCACAGACTAGCAGCTGCCGACAAGCCCCGCAAGTTAAGGGACGGGGGAGACTATTCTGATGGCTGCACTGCTTCGGCTTCCAATTCGCCCCACCCTGCGTGGTCTCCCGCCAAGCCTGCACTACCAACCACGGATCAGGTGCGTGGGGTTGGGACTGATATGGGGGATCAGACTACAAGCCATTCCTCGGCCTCCAGCTCTCCGGGTGGGGCCCCCTTACATATACCGCCCCAGCCTACATATGTAACTACTGGCATGCTGAACCAGGCCAACGGTGGCGACCTGGCCTTGGACCATGGGGTAGGCCCCTCTACCCCCTCACGCCCCCGCACCCCAGACAATTGGATGGAAACCTCCTCAACTAGAGCAGACGACCCATACACTTCTCGGCCTGTTACAGCTGACATACTTGCACTTCAGCTCTCGGCCCTACGTAACTCACTGACTGCTGCAATTGCGGGTGCAGTTAAGGAAGCAGTACACGAATTTCAGACTGAGATTCACTCACTGGGCCAAAGAGTGGATAAGCTGGAAACTATCTCTGACAACTTGATAGTGCGACACAATGCCTTAGAAGATGACCAGCTCACTATACAGGAAGAACTGGCCAATCTCCGGTCACACTGCGAGGACCTGGAGAACAGGAACCGAAGGCAGAGTTTACGTATACGAGGTGTCCCTGAGAGCATTCTGCCAAAAGATATTAGGCAGTATCTCAGAGTTCTGTTTTCCAAACTTTGCCCAGAGTTACCTGTTGAAGCCTGGAGATTCGATAGGGCCCACAAGAGCGCTGGGTCCTAAAAAACCCAGCCAGTCAGCTCCGAGAGATATTATCCTCTGTTGTCATTACTTTGAGAGTAAGGAGAAAGTCCTTCAGGTGACACGGAACTCGACCCACATTGAATTTCAAGGGGTGAAGCTACAAATCTATAATGACATATCCCCCATCACGTTGGCCAGAAGAAGGGATTTTAAGCCTGTCACTCAGCATCTGCGAGCGCACAATACCCCATATCGCTGGGGGTTTCCCTTCAAATTGATTGTATCCGTACAGGGCCAGCAACATTTTCTCTCTGACCTGCAGAAAAGCAACACATTTCTGAGTGGGCTTGGCTTGCCTACTTTGCCGATGCCTAAAGCTGCTACACCTTCACGTTTCCCTCAGATGACTCCGGAATGGGAAATGACAAGCTCTGCCAAGACCCGGCTGCCATCTACCCCTCCGCACAGATCTGGCTCTCCCACTTGAGACAACTTGTGATGGTTTCGTGTTGGTTTTGATCCTATGGGCAGCTTTGGAGCTTTGCGGGATTTGATCTACAATGTTTGTTCCTAGCAAGCCTTACCTATGGAGGGACGGACACCTTCCCTGGTTGTTTTTTGCCTAGACGCTTCTCTCGACACTGATACTCAGATGGGGTATCTCTGTAGTGTCCCAGGTTACCGGGTTCAGGTAACACCATCGTTTGTACATATTTCGTATTTTGTTTTGTTTATTGTTATTTTTGATTCGCTACCTCCCGAACCACCCTCTTTTTTCCTTCTCTTTACAAACCTTGGATTGCCCACTTTCCTGAACTATGTTGGCTGCCTTGCTATCTGGACGAACATGATGTTGGATATACAACCTCTTTTCTCTTTTTGGCTTGTTTCTGCTGTTGGATTATCGTCTGGTGCTTTACGGGGGTCCGTGTTCCTGGTAGACCCTGGACCTTCCATGATGGGGTGGAATGCCACCTATATTGCTCTACAGTGGATGGTTCTATGCTTTGATTGGTTGTTTTCTATGATGACTGTTGATTCCTATGTCTATTTTGTTGTGCAGTGTATGATTTCGTCAGCGTATGAGCCCTCTAACGTAGCATTCTCACCCTTTGTTTCCCAATGGTCCGACTATTTTCATTGAATGTGAAAGGGCTTAATAGTCCCAGGAAAAGAACACTGGCTCTGAAGGAAATTCAGAGGTTTAAAGCTGAAGTGGCGTTCCTCCAGGAAACACACTTCAAAGCGTCTGATAATCGTACCCTTACCTCCTCACAATACCCTAGGACCTATCGGGCATCTGGTCCCCATAAGAGAGCGGGGGTCATGACTCTGATTCATAAGGATTGCCCCTTGACGATAACTAGCCACATTGCTGACCCTAACGGTCACTACCTGCTGTTAAAGGGCTCATACGTTGGTACTCCTATTACTTTGCTCAATGTTTATGTTCCCAATACCAAACAACTTCGTACGATACGCAAAGTTTTGTCGTTGGCATCCAAACATTCCTCCACGTTTCTAATAATAGGGGGTGACTTTAACCTAGTATTCTCTGAGTTAGTAGATAGAGATGTCCACCCCTCACGCACTTCCCCGGTTCCACGCCAGGCTAAACAGTTCCGCACTGTTGTTACATCCAATGCCTTGTTTGATACGTGGCGTATCGACCACCCTAGGGAACGCAGATACACCTTTTACTCCTCCCCTCATCAGACCTCCATGAGACTGGATTATTTTTTTGTATCCCAAAACTGTCTGAAATACACGACCACCACTTCTATTCAGGCTATCTCATGGTCAGACCATGCTCCCATTACTTTAACTATCTCGATCCCTCCGGTGATTCCAAAGCAGCCTCATTGGAGACTGAATGAAACGATTCTCAGTGACCCCCACACTAAGGAGGTCATTGAGAACCATCTGAAAGAGTATTTTGTGCAGAATAGGGGGTCTATTCAGTCCACAGCCTTAATTTGGGAAGCCCATAAAGCCGTCATTCGGGGTCACCTTATCTCAATTGCTACTGCTAGGAAACTTACTAGAAGACAACAAATTCACAAATTGGAATCCAAATTATATAGATTAGAGTCTGCAGTACACCATAACCCCAACCCAGCTCTGACACAAGAAATTTGCGCTTTGCGCTCCTCTTTGAAACAACTTGCCGTGACTGATGCAGAAAAAACACTACTTTGGTCTAAGCGAAAGTATTATCAAATGGGTAACAAAGCCCACACTTTACTAGCTAACCAGTTAAAAAGGCGCGCCACATTATCGCCAGCTATATAGAGCAAATTTTGTGCCCCTGGTAGATCGGATTCGGACAGATATGCTGGATTGGGGGTCTCATAGTATCTCTTGGTTTGGGCGCATAGCCGCTGTCAAAATGACAGTGCTTCCTAAACTTTTATACTTGTTTGAAACTTTGCCAGTTCACCTCTCTATCACTAATTTAGACCATATTCAGAAATTGTTACTTAAATTCATATGGGGAACGACGAAACCCAGATTGCCGCATTCAGTGCTCTTAGCGGGGCGGCATCAGGGGGGCCTTGCGGTACCAGACGTAAGCAAATACTATGAGGCCTCACATCTGCGTCAAACTCTGGCCTGGTTGCAACCTCAGGCACCTACTAAGTGGGCTCGATTGGAGGCCACATGGACCCTCCCCTACCATATCAGTAACCTGATCTTAACACACCACCTTAGAGTCCAGTTATCTGCATTAGCCCCGAAGCCTATTACTTTCACCCTCTCGGTTTGGAACCGTTGCATAAAGAAGTATCGGATTAGCAAATGCCCTTCTGCCCTGCTGTTGCTTTCTGCTAACCCAGACTTCCAACCTGGCCAAGGGCCATCATATCAATTGGATTGGGCAGCCCATGCGTTTAATAAGATACATGACTTTGTTAACCCGCTGAGGAAGCAGTTGTACACTTATGACGAATTGTCTAGAAAATGTAATTGGAACACGGGGAAAAAGCTGGAATATCTCCAGATCAAACATTATATTACATCTTTGTTTGGGCATCACCCCGAGATAGAGCTTACTCCATTTGAGAGAATATTGAGTGGCGGTTTTCCTTGCAAGGGGCTGATTTCTCAATTATATAGTCTGCTTAATACCATCCCAGGCGAACCATTCCCTAAACACACTTATATGCAATACTGGGAAAAAGCATGGGGGAAGGAATGGTCCCCCTCCCAGTGGGGGAAGATGTGGGAGAATGCACGGAAAATGACGGAGTGCACCCAGCAAAAAGAGAGTATCTATAAAACGATGATGAAGTGGTATCTTACCCCAGACCGCCTCTCTAAAATGTTTGCTCAATGTAGTCCTTTATGCTGGAGGGGCTGCCCACACAAGGGCACTCTATTCATGTTTTATGGGATTGTCCGAAACTAGCACTTTTTTGGAAAGATATTATTCAGCTGATATTGCAGGTTTTTAAAAAACCTTTGGATATTGAGATGCCCCACTTGCTATTGGCCCTCCCTGTCACTGGTATAGGCAACGCTGGTCAAAGGTGGGTTAATCAGGTATCGACGGTGGCACGGTTGGCAATCACCTCCAAATGGAAGTCCCCTGCCATTCCTACTATTCGGGAGGTCATCTCACGGCTTGAAAGTAATAAGAAATTTGAGGAAATGACCTCCCGAATAAGTAACACCTTACATTTATATGATAAAGTCTGGGGTAACTGGAACTACTTCCTAACGACTGCAGATGCTCACGCTTACGATGACTGATGACTCCTTGTATCTCTTTTTCATGTACAAGGGACTGGTTCCCTGGGCTAATTTCGCCTTATACACTTGAGGGTATCGAGTAGGGTTGGCTCTTACTTTTTTTTTTTTTTTTGTTTACCCTTCCCCTCACTTGTTTGCTATCTATGATTTATCTTTTCACTGATGTGTATTTCATGTAACCAACATTTGCTAATAATGTGCCATTGTTTCTTAACCTGATTGTCGGGCATTCTTGGAAATGTATGTACTTCCCTTTTTTGTTTTCTTTTGAAAATCAATAAAGTGCAAGTTACAAAAAAAAAAAAAAAGATCATTTTACAAGTAGAAATCAAACGATGGAGAATTGGAGAAAACAAATTATTTTACACACATTATCCTTAACCTAAATTAAAATACTCATGTGAAAACCCACAGCCAATTATTAATGGCAGAGAACTGCTTGATTTTTCTCAAATGTGATTTTATTACAATGGCATGCGTGACATTGTTTATCTCCAGATCTACCCGTAAAAAAATCTGACCAATTATGACTGCGTCCTTGGCAAAGAAAGCCCAATACATAAAAAAGGTTTGGTTAAAAGATTAGAATTAGTTTAAAAGGGATGTTTACTTAAAAATTACATTTTCTGTGGTGTACACAACAGAATACTAAGACAATCTGCGATTGTTTCTTATTAAATTGATACATGGTTTGCTTGCTCTCATGAACTAATCGCTCTTCTTATTTTTTCTAATTTTTTAGGCTATTTTTGCATTGTTCAATAAGGATCTCTTTAACATTTCTCGTAGTTTTATAAACAGACATGTTTGCTCTTGGCCATTTCTTTATTATATTTATATATATATGGAATATTTTCCTTATAGTTCAGACATACCTATGCAGTTTTTGCCATCTGGAGTGAGTTCATAGCCTTCATTACACAAACATATGAAGGAGCCAATTTCATTAAAGCAATGCCCATTCCTGCACACCTGCCCGAAAAAGGAGTTGCACTCATCAATATCTGCAAAGGAAAAATAGTCAGTAAGAAAAAAAGCTATTTATGGCATGCAATGCCCAAGTCTTCTGGAGGGGACACATTTCTGTATCTATGCACATTTAGCTTTTGGGGCCTGGGTTCTATCCAAGTGTTACATTTGTGTTGCCTGAGTCAGCAAATGTCAGCTACTCTGTATACTGTATGTTCTTTCTTCTCTGGTAAATTAAGCAATACACAAAGCATGTCAATGCAGTGATACCACAAATGTTTGTAAATTCCGTGCAGCATGTATATGGAAAACAGATGTTTTGTTACACTTACTACACATTTTTGTACAGTCTTCAAAGGAAAAGGTACAGTAGAGCTGGATATCTGAATTTTACTGTGATGGTCATCTGTCTGCCCGCTGGCTCAGGCATGACTAACAAGTGGTCCTCCAGATGTTGTTGACTCACAACTACCAGCATCCTCTGAGATCTTAAGGTTTTGGGATTACTTAATGTTGCAGATGAACAACATCTGGAGGGATCACATTTTGCATGTCTGCTCTACCTGTTATTGAATTTTGAAAATCTGCTGAATGTCCAATGTTTGGGGCTCTTGTCTTGTGTGTGTCTTGGGGGGCTACAGAGTATATATTTCTAACTACTACATTATTCAACATCTCAACAGCTATATTACTCCCAGCTCAAGTCACGGCTGTTGATTTTAAAAACTATAATATGATACGGGGTAAAATGTTTTTATGATCTTGGTCCTCATTAGTAAAGCCAACAAGTTTCCAAAAGGCAAATTGCCTTTTTATTAGGGATGCACCCAGGATTTGGTTCGGGATTCGGCCTTTTTCAGCAGGATTCGGATTAGGTTGAACCAAATCCTAATTTGCATATGCAAATTAGGGGCAGGGAAAGGGAAAGAAAGTAAAAAATGTTTCCACTTCCCATCCCTTATTTGCATATGCAAATTATGATTCGGATTCAGTATTCTGCCGAATCTTTCAAGAAGGATTCGGGGGTTCGGCCGAATCCAATATAGTGGATTCGGTGCATCCCTACTTTTTATCACATTTGGGAGAGTGGGGGTGAAGCAGCCTACATGATTCAATGGTCCATTTGTGTATAATAAAATCATAGAAAACATGACTTTTGATGTTAACACGTCTTTGGCTTCTATAGTATAATTTCTAAGGACTGAATGTTTAAACAATAGCATCAGTGTGTGTAGATGATGACATACCCAAGCAGTCGTTATTGTGAGTGACCTCAAAGCCTGGGTAGCACAGACAGTTATATGAGCCAACTGTGTTTTTACAAGTCCCATTTCCACATGGCTGTCGCTCACACTCATCAATATCTACAAAACAGAGAATAACATATTAAGAAATTTCCTGCCAGCAGTTGAAAAAAAATCAATTTGATAACAAAGCTACATTTTTGGCTGCTCAAATGGCAGTGGGGTGAAGTGTTCATACTTCATACATAAAAACCAAAACGATTAACATACTGATATAAGAAAAACCTTTGCCTATATTGAGTAATTTAGAGTTATGCCAACTCTTCAGCTTGCCTAACAACAGCAATGTATATTCACTATGTTTTCATAGTGTGCCTGCCAATTCCTCTTCCTCCCTTACCTCCTCCTTTATTTTGGATTGCTTGCAGAATTTTTTCCATCTTGCTTCTTCCCAACTTCATGTATTTTATCCAGCTATGAACCTGCATTCTACTAATGCCCTTCTTTCAACCACCGGTAAGCAAAATACTATCTTCTATTGTCTCATACAGGTATAGGACTGTTATCCAGAAACCCTTCATAAATAAAGCTCTGAATTCTGAGAAGGCCACTACCCTGAGGGGCACATTTACTTAGCTCGAGTGAAGGATTAGAAGGAAAAAAACTTAAAATTTTTTGGCTACTTCAACCATCGAATCGGCTACGACTTTGAATCGAACGATTCAAACTAAAAATTGTTTGACTATTCGACCATTCGATAGTTGAAGTACTGTCTCTTTAACAAAAAACTTCGACCACCTACTTCACCACCTAAAACTTACCGAGCGTCAATGTTAGACTATGGGGAAGGTCCCCATAGGCTTTCTAGCCAATTTCTGATCGAAGGAATTTCGTTTGATCGATGGATTAAAATCTTTCGAATCATTCGATTTGAAGGATTTAATCGTTCGATCTAACGATTATTCCTTCGACCTTTCGATCGAACAAATAGCGATAAATCCTTCCACTTCGAAGGATTTAACTTCGAGGGTCGAATATCGAGGGTTAATTAACCCTCAATATTCGACCATTAGTAAATGTGCCCCTCAGTGTCCATTATAAGCAAACAGTTCTAGTTTTTAAAAGCGATTACCTTTTTCTCTAAAAATGACACAGTACCCCGTACTTGGTCCCATTTCAGCTGCATGTTTATATTTGTTGGTGTCATTCAATCCTATTGGGTTTAATGAAGGTTTTTATATGGGTTTTTTTCTTAGCAAAGTTAAGGTATGGAGAAGAAAGATCCCTTATACAGAAAACCCCAGGTCCCAAGCTTTCTGGATAACAGATCCTATACCTGTACTCCATCGACCCAGAGTATATTCCACACAGAGGGCTATAGAAATGAAACAGCAGAATCCAGCTGTATTATGCAGGTCTTTATTGGGTATCTGGTGGTGTGTGAATACTGTGGTAACAGCTGCACAATACAACCAGCTTCCACTGCTTTTTTCTCCAGTTTGTATCGCTATGTGCGCCAACATTTCTTCCTCCCAAAAAGTTGCTTTACCTTCATATTATTAACTTTTCAACTTTTATAGGCCTTTTTTTGTTATATCTTCGGCATGGTATTTCTTCACCCTCATTAATTCCTAAACTTCTCCAAAAACACTGCTCTACTCTCATTTATTATAACATATTTGCTCCTGACTGCTATGCCATGACATTAACATTAACATTTATAAAGCATAGCTCTTCTGTGTTTTTATGCTTTATATAAACAGATTCATCATTTCATTAGCTGTGATAAATGCTAGTACTATAATTGCTGCCAGTACTTACCCATGCACATTGTCTGATCAGGGGAAACTCTAAATCCATTGTTACATACACAATGATAACTCCCTTCGGTGTCCACACATGTACCGTGACTACAAACATTTGGAATTTCCAGACATTCATTGCGGTCTGAAAATATACAAAGAAGGCTTCATTACATAATGGAAACCAAATTTCTCAAAAGTTATTTGCAATACTAAATAACAAAAATCTATAAATGTTTAGTTAGAAAGTCTCTGGATTCCATCATATTACTTGTCTTAATAACCAAAAATGGGTCTTTATGGAATTTATAATATAAAAACAAGAATTTGACAGCAGAAAATAACCATTTGTTATTGTGGACATTCTTGATAGACCAGTTAGTTAATTTCTGTTGTCACATGTTTGTCAATGTTTCTGTGATGTCTACTTATATATGAAATCCCAGTCTGAATCTGGAATTAAGTACATCCCTATAAGACATTCTATATAGCAATGTACTAATGGGGGAGTTTTTGAAACTCAAACTCCTCAAGAATCCAATCTTCAGCAATGTTATATATACTGTACATTAATAGGGTCACATTTTCTTGGGCTGTCTTTACATAATAGTAGCTACTCTACTACAAAATAAATTCAAAATATTGCAATTCCCATAATCAATTCCAATATCACTGCTATGACTTTTCTGACCATACAATGTATGCACATAATATTGAGACAATCTAAGGTATTTGCTGTCTGGGAAAATAGGGTTTGAGTACTGCTTCTCATTTAGTTTCATAGATAATAACAACCAGACTGGTGCTGCTTGAGCCCCAACAAGCAATAAATTATATTTATTTTAGGACAGTCATAATTGTATGGGAATTTGGTTTTACAACATAAACATAATAATCTTGCCATGTAGGCTCTTCTTTGATTAATTATGTACCAATTACATTAATTGCCATTTTTTCTTATGCTATGCTGTACTTGTCATATTTCAGATATTTTAGAAAACATAAGCAATATAATAGCTCTACAGGAATGCCCAATGTGTTCTAAAATGTTATTTTACTAATAAATCTTTCAAATTGCAATGATTTGCAATGATCAGTGACTCATATAGATAAACATTGAATTATTGCTATATTTTGACACAAAAATCCCTGCAATTACACAAAATATATATACGGTAATATGTAATGTTTGTATGATTATGGATTGTACCCTATATTTCTACCATCAGTAGTGAGCAGTATACTTTGATCTGAAGGCTGGGAGATGTATTTGATAAATCTTCCTGAAAGATATGCTCAAGAGCTCTGGCATTGAAAGACATTGTCAACAAAGTTGAGTTGTCAAACCTGACCAGAATTTCATTTTTTCGAGAACAGATGCACTTGTTCTGGTAACTGTTTTGTATTTTACAGAAACTTTATAAAAAACAGACACACATTAAATTCAAAGAAACTTTAATCGCTACAGAGGGTGATTAGGGAAGGGGAGCACTCTTACCAATACAAGCACCATTGGGTAAAAGCTTGAAGCCCGTGGAGCATTCACATCGATAGGTTCCAGGACTGTTCATGCAATCAGCATTTCTCTGACAAAAATAATCGCCACTGCTGCACTCATCAATATCTAAAACATAAAAAGCGACATTGATTTTATTTTTTCTCAATTTTATGGATTTAACTTTATAATAAGCTTATTTAGGGGCAGATTTACTGAAATTTGAATGGTAAATTCTAATTTGAATTTTCGAGTTGTTTTTTTTTTTGGTTAAAACTCAGATTTTCGAGTTGGAAAAAGCCAAACTCGAATTCGAATTTCAGGATTTACCTTGACCCTGGAAACAACTTAAATTCGATAGGTCATCACCTAAAATCTGCCAGGTTCATGTAGAAGTCAAGACAGTGGTCTGTTGACCCATTTGAAAATGTTAATAGCCTTCCTGACATTCGAGTTCTTTTTCAATTTGAGTTTGATTCGATTCGAGTTTTCGGGTCGTTTCTAATCGATTGCATTATAGATGTTCAAGTTTTTTCTTAAATGAGATACCATTCCAGTTTCAGGTCATTTGAGTTAAAAAATCTAACACAACCGTTGATAAATAATCCCCTTAAAGTCAACTAGAACTGCTTTCTAGATTTTTCCCTAAACCCCATTATCTCCTAAATATAATCTTTGAAACAAAATAAAGCAATGGCCATTTGTGTAACCAAACGTAACTATTGGTTCCTTTCAGGCTAACATTTTTACCTTCACAAACCAGGAGTAAGTCATTGTAGCTGAATCCTGTTGGACATTCACAGCGGAAGCTCCCAATCTGATTGATGCAGACTCCATTTGTACAGATTCCAGGGATCTCCTTGCACTCATCAATGTCTAAAATGAGAAAACATTTAACAGCACAGTTCATCTAAAGAGTAACATTACTAAATAAGATACATGTCATGATAATCCAAAAAGGGCTCTTAACATGAACATGATTTGGGTGAAAAAATCTTGGGGCCAATTTATAAACTATTTTAAATTGGTTCCCATGTCAAAGAGTTCAAGGAGAAGGAAAAGCCTGCAGCACTTGGGGTTTCTGGTAAGTAACTACAATCACTTGGGGGTGCCTAACATTTGCCACCCAAATTGCTGTAAGCCTTTCCTTATCCTTTAATGATATTTTAAGATTTAAACTCAGTTGTCATGTCTCGGACTGGTGACAGTGCCTCTCCCTAAAGAGCAAAACAGCGTTCCACTGCTCAGAGCAGTTAAACACATTCTGCTGAATGGACACAGATATTACATTTGATAAATGTGCCAATTCATTAAAACGTAGAACTAATCAAAAAACAAAATGGCTTCATTCTTAAAGAATTAGCCTATTTTATTATTATTATCTAAGTACTAGATCAACACACTTTACTTCTAAAATGCTTATGAAGGCTGCATTCGAAATGCAATATCCTAGCAAAACTATGGCACTAAGGGGCCGATTCACTATGGGTCGAATATCGAGGGTTAATTAACCCTCGATATTCGACTAGGAACTAAAATCGTTCAACTTCGAATATCGAAGTCGAACGATTTAGCGCAAATCCTGCGATCGATCGAAGGATTTTTCATTCGATCGAACGATTCAAAGGATTTTAATCCAACGATCGAAGGAAAATCCTTCGATCAAAAAATCCCAGGCAAGCCTATGGGGACCTTCCCCATAGGCTAACATTGAATTCGGTAGCTGTTAGCTGCCGAAGTAGGGGGTCGAAGTTTTTCTTAAAGAGACAGTACTTCGACTATCGAATGGTCGAATAGTCGAACGATTTAGTTCGAATCGTTCGATTTTCGTAGTCGAAGGTCGAAGTAGCCCATTCGATGGTCGAAGTAGCCCAAAAAAACTTTGAAATTCGAAGTTTTTTTAATTCGAACCCTTCACTCGAATTTAGTGAATCGGCCCCTAAATGTTTATGTAGCAGCAGTTTTAAGGAAGCTATAATAAAAAATCATTGTCCAAAATGTATTTTTACTATTTACTGCCCTGGAAATATAAATGCTCTGCATTCCTGAAGTTGTAGTGCCACAAAAAAAAAGACTAAACAGAAGCTACACATGCAGTGTAGTACAGAGTCTGATAAAAGCAGCAGCAAATAACTTTAGGGCCTGACAAGATGCCATTTTCAATTGTGTAAATGCTTATATGTGTCTTTCTCTGTGCATACATTTATTGTATTGTTTCACAGTGACTAGTGGGAAAACTAGCATTTTATCATGCTTAGTTTGAATCTCTTTAGCTGTAAAAACTCCATGTCAGCAATTTTCCATACCTTCACCACTAAGACACTAGAAGCAGGGTAAGTTAGCCTTTTAAAACTTTGTAGATGGTCTGATGTGGAGTTTGTACAAACATGGAAATCACAATCAATATTCAACAATTTGTTTTCTTTGTTTGTAAAATATCTCTTATATCCTCAGTATCCTACCAATTAAAAAAATATAACCTACAAATTAAAACACATTAAGACAAATGTAGAGACAACAGGAATATGGAAACAAAGCTTTCAGGATTGTGACGATACAGTTCTAAAGAAGAAGTTAAATCTCTACAACTTACCAACAGCTTTGCCAGTGTGTATATCAAATGTGAAACCAGGGATAGATCCACAGAGATTCTTAAAATTAGCTTTAAAACATTAAGAAAAAAATGGTGTCATTTTGTGACGTTAATAATATATCAGCAAAAGCTGTAGGTATGATTGGAATTATACCAAACCAGCTAAATCTGGCTATTACTATGAATAATGTTTCCAAAAATAACTATGCCATTCTACCACTAAGCATTTTTACCAGATGAAACCTTTGTCCAAATTCTTACTTCCTCCTTCCTTCCCCTAACACAATGCATAAAAATTCCTATTGACAGGTTGAATGTATTTTTAAAGCTGTGTTACATTATTTGTGATCTTGATAAAGGTTTCACAAAATCAGGTGCTTCTAAGAAGGTCCAACTACACTCACACTCATAGTCATTATTGGCTACAGTTTAAAAACAGACAAAAGGATCAAGACCTGACACATTTCCGGCTCTTACGCCCTTAATCATAGGACTATAAAGACTACTATTTTATTTTACTTTACTGTCCAAACTTTGAGTAAAGCCACAGAGTGCATAAGTAGTGCATATTTTTTTCATTTAACAATATTATAGAGCCTCAATATTTATTAGATCAGATCAAAGATAATTGTGCATATTGCTAGATAAATGCTTAGAAGTGCCAAGAATTAAAAATTCTTCAATATTAGTTTGTTAGCATGGCTCAGTTTAATTTGTAGGTCTTTTTTTGCTTCTATACATTTACAGTGCATTACTCAAAAGCAGTAAATACCCACACGGAAATGCATGAATCTCATTTCCCATGTGTAAGAGCACAATGATACAGTTTGCTGTGCTGCATTCATTGCCAATGTTTTTGTATTAGTATTAAATGCAATGTGTACAACCGTTCTAGCTGGATTTTCCCTGAGAATCCCTAAATATCAACGTTATCTGATAATCTTGGTCAAATAACAATAACATCAAAATCAGTCTTTGTGACAGTAATAATCTATCAAGCATATCTGATTTAGTCCAGTCATTATGTTAGATTGTTTATTGAAACATCAATATCTTCAGTAACTCATTCTCTTTATACAGTATAAGGAAATGTGTCAGTGGAAACACACGTTTACATGTTAATTCTGTTCACCTCCTGCTGATTTTAATGTTGGAAAAAGCTGAAGAATGTCTGTAATAAGGTTGGCAGACTTTCTTCTTATTTACAAAACAATTCCCAGGACATCTTCCCACTCCCCACTAGGCTTGTGTGACTTAAAACTAAATCATTACATTCATTACACAGATGCATGTTAATCGGTATTAAACCAGTTTGCAAGGGATTAACATCCTGTGGAGAGACATCAGAGTGTTTGACCATAATAACAACTGTGAGAATCTAGAAGTGGTCTTCTGTTGATAAATGTGATAAAATTTGGCTGTTTAATCCATCAGGATACCCCCCCTCCGAATTACCTGTATCCTACTGTATAAACTGTTTAAGGTAGCTGTTCATGCTATATTACATTAAGTATATAAATATGAAATGCTTTACCTGTTCCTGGGGTTGGGCATGGCTCACAAGGCTTGCTCCAGGCTTTACCAATATTATAGGTGCAGCAGCACATCTTTTTTGTTACATTAAATGGCAGTTCATTATCACATGTTGTTCCATTGTAAGTTCGATAACAAAAACTCTTCCGCATATCTACAACAGATATTATTAGTCACAGATTATATCATGAATATGGGAACACCTTCATTTATAACACACCACTAAATATAAAAATTTGGATATGATATAATAATTTACTAATGCTTTCTATGAAACAATCATTTCCAATTAGTCCATAACAATCACTAGTTTCTATTGCCATGGCTACTGATCCATAATAAACCAGACAACTTTATTATGAATTAATTACATTTTTGTATATGCACATACAGGAAAGTCGATTTAATCAATATCTAACAGTCAAATCCACCTGAAACACAATTGTCCATAACTCTCTAAAGATTCACCATCTCAGACCATTTGTTTTTTTGGCTGAAATTCTGAAGACATGGATAATAATAAATATCATGTTGGCTCATTATAATTCCATTATACGTTTTCAAACATGGAAATACACTATTGGTATCACAGTTACATACCCATGCAATTATGTCCTCCATTAACTTGCATATATTCTGAAGGGCAAATGCATGTATAATTCCCCAAGGTATTATAACAGGTTCCTGGTCCACAAACACCAGGTTGGGTAAAGCATTCATCAATATCTACAACAGAAAAAATAGTCAAGAACAGATCACAAAACAGACAAGCGTTTCTGCTCACTGTGGTTCTCTTTTGCTCCAGTGTATTCGTTTATTACCTTCACAAATACGTGTCTCCTCACTGAGATAGTAACCCTGTGGACATTCACACTGGAAGCTTCCAAATGTATTTATACAGTTACCACCTTGGCAGAGACCTGGTAATTCTTGGCACTCATCAATATCTAAATGAATTAAAAAAAAAAATATATATATATATATATTTTGAAATAGTTAAAGCGTTTAACAAGTATAGAGGACACATTAGTAAACTGGTAATATACCAAACAATTGTTATATTTAAATGTGACTTCATAAGTTAACTCCATTATTGGGGCAGTGGAGGGAATAGAAGCCGATTTATCAAAATGCCATTTTTTTTAATTCAAATAAACTCAAAATTTTACCAAACTCAAATGTTTACTTATTTATTTGAATCTAAAAAAATTATCAAATAAAAAACCGTGAACAAAACCCATCATTTTCAAAGGGTCTACAAACTCTCCAAAAAACATGTAAAAAGTAAATTAAAGTAAAAAATCTATTCCTCCCCCCTCCAATACTACTGCTATCCTGGACAAAATTAACTACATTTAAAATTTAATACATAGATAATGCAATAAAATCTCACGAAAGTACGTGTGAGCTCCTGCTAGCCGACTTCTTTTTAAAACCGGAAGTTACTTGAGCTGCTTTACAGATGATTATCAGCCTGGAGTACTTTTACACCAATTGTTATGGTTATACAGAACATGAGGTGTCTCCCCTGCTAGTAGTCTGCTAATCTGCATGAACATGCGAATGAGTCCACCATACTGCCACTAAAGGTGGCCATAGACACACAGATCCGATCGTACGAATCGAGGATTCGTACGATTTTTGGATCGTGTGTGGCGTGTGCCGACATCTTTCGCCCGGCGGAGATCGTCGTTTGGTCGATCGGTCAGGTTTGATTTTGACCCGATCGATCCCGCCGGAGCTCATGGCACGTCGTAATCTGATCGTTCGGCCATACGGCCGAACAATCAGATTACCCCCGATGTAGCCATGCCTGTTAATGGCATATCGGGGAAAGATCCGCTCGTTTGGCAACATCACCAAACGAGCGGATCTTTGCATCTATGGCCACCTTAAAAGTTGGGTGAATGGAGAAGGAATGAATCGATGCATGGCTGGCACAGGGGGAAAAGTTAGGCTGAGTTTTATTCCATTAAGGAGAGAGAGAGAGAGGAAAGAATGGCATTAAAATTGTTGTTTTTCTTCTCTGGTTTTGTTGTTTTAACAGCATATTCACAAAAGTGTCTGTAAACTGTTACCAAAAAATTAAAAGTGGTGGCTGAGTTGGAATTTTGGTGGATTTCTGTTTGTGAATATGAAGATTGTATGTATACCAGTTTTAGTACCCCTTTTAATAAAAAAAAGCTTTCTCCGGTAACCCTGTAAGAGTTAATGGCAGACATTCCATACCGCACATGTTTTGGAGGAAGAGCTATGGGATCAGATTTGCAGAAGGTCTGGGACTACAGAAGACAGTTCACAGCAAGCAGAAAGTGGAATTGGAAGTACAATTTGTACAACAAACACCTAAACATGAAATGGGACTATCTGTGCCAGCTGGCATTTAACAGCCAGATCTCTTTTCAATAACCATTACAAACTAAGGAACCAAATATGCTCTTATATGGATAGTAGGCACAAAACACATGGCACTGGAACAATCAACTGGATAGCTAGGGTAGATTTCATGGATCTTTGTTGTAGTTGAAATAGTTTTATACAGTGTTACAGCTATTTTATGGAATGTAAAAAATTATCAGTGCAGTAAAATAAACAACTTTTCAAACCACGCTAAACTCAAAACTATGATTAACTTCATGCATGTACACTTTATTAAATTCTCACCTTCTAAAATGATGGTTATGGGGTTGGGTCTGAAGCCTTCTCCTCCTGGACACAGTGTATTGTATTCAGCTTAAAATTAAAGGTTTAGATGTTAAGTTTCGAAATAGGGTTCAATCTTTTGACTACTGAGAGCATGATAAACTATAGCAATAACTAGAAAAAAAGGCATATGTACTAATAGCATAGAATGTTACTAAACCATAATGTATTTGAAATGTTTCTTTGGTAGTGTAATTGTTATGGGCAACTGCACTCATGCAAGCTGTGTATGCTCAGCACAATTAAGAGAGATTTTAGGTTAAAAGTTTGTATGTTTATTGATTTATTTCTTTAGTTAGCCTTTATTCACTTACTTTGTGGTTCTCTTAAAGCAAAGCTTATCATTCTGTATCAATGTACTATTTTATTGCCAGATGTGATTAGGGCTATTTTAGGTCATTTTGTGTCCATAGCTAATATAAAAGATCACCGTTAGGTCTTGTATAACTCATAATACGTTATGAACCTGTACCTACATCAGTGGGTGAGAATAGAATGCCTGCAGTCAATAGCTCTATGTATATCACTTGGTACCCATATTAAATAGTGATTAACTGTAGGTAAGGGAAATTAATAAAATAATGCTTACAGCTGTTTACAGGTGGGCAGATCTCACACGGGTTTCCCCATGCTTTCCCAAGAGAACAGCAGCATGAAGAACGGCTCACTCCAACTCCAATCTCAGTACTGCAAGAGATAGTTCCATCGCCCCGGGGGCCATGGTTCAGGTAGCAATTGCCAACTCTTGTATCTGTAAAAGATGCTTTGTGGTTAAACCAAAGTACAGGGAAATCTCATTAGCTTCTCTTAACTGCTACTTATGAAATAAAACAATCCAGCTAGACACAATGAAGAATGAGACTCACCCTCAGATCAGGCAGCAAGTTCAGAATCCTTTTAGAGTTTACCATTAATGGCTAATAATGTACCCAGAAACACTGCATCAGGATATTTGTCTTGTGAGTACAAATTAAATTGATTTTGATTTGCAAAGTCTGCCAACATGGAGTCTGGCTTTCTGGCCCCCTGTTTCACGAGATATTATGGGCTAGTGCTGATTATTTTAGGCAGCAGAAACACTTCATTGTGATGAGGATTTTTTTTTGCGAAAGAGCAGGTTAAATGAGGTTTGCTTGGTTGATGTTCCAGCTATGTTTGAGGAACATATGAGTCTCTGCACTACATTATTTCTCAAGTTGGTCTGAGTCCAGTCTAGCTTCTGAACAATGCTATAATTAAATTTTAAGCCTCATGAAAATGGCAGTTGCACAGAGTCTGATTTTCTGCAGTATTAAATTAGTAAAAAAGTACAGCATTTGGACAGATCAGCCAATCCATCATTCAACAGGATAAATCCAAAATTAAGCTACCAAAAAAAAATATATATATATATATATATATATATATATATATATATATATTTTTTTTTAAAAACTTTTTAAAAAAAACTTTTCCTGCAAAATTTGCCTAAGGAAAGGTCACTCTCCTAAAGGGTTTCCATTTGCAGCTGTTGTGGAACTAAAAGCTACAGTTTCAGCTGACAGCAGCCAGGAGATCCACAGATGGATTTTAGTTGGCCTAAATATTGAGTTCTGGAAAGTTTTCTTTTTATTATAAACTCGTGGCGCTGCAGACTGCCTAATTAGGGACAGGTGCACACATTTTATAAATATATCAGTGGGCCAATTTTTTTATTGAGCTTGTCTGTCCTTTTTTTGTTTAAATTTAGCACACAGATATTAAACGGGTTGTTCACCTTTAAGTTAACTTTTAGGGGCAGATTTATCAAGGGTTTTTTTTTATTTTGAATCGTTCGAATCATTTGATTCGATCGAATTTGACGAATTCGATGGTCGACGTACCCAAAAAATTACTTCGAAATTCGAATATTTTTGCATTCAAAACTATTCACTCGAGCTTAGTAAATCCCTTAGTATGTTATTGAATGATAAATTTTAAACAATTTTTCAATTTACCTTTTTTTTTTTTATAGTTTTTGAATTAATTGCTTTCTTCTTCTGACCCTTTCCTGCTTTAAAATAGGGTCACTGACCACATCTAAAAAACAAATTCTCTGTAAGGCTACACATTTATTTACATTTTATACTCATCTTTCTATTCAGGCCCTCTCCTATTCATATTCCAGTCTCTTATTTAAAGGAGAAGGAAAGCCAAAACAAGAATAAAGCTGAATGAGAAGTCTGTTAGACTAATAACTTACAGAGTGTAGTAAATTTTGTGTCCCTGGTGTCTAGCAGTAGGAGCCGCGCTCGTCTGAGAATGCAGCATAGGACTCCAGTGACGTCATTGATTTTTCAGGCAGCTTCCTCCCTGCTGCCCGAGGCAGCCTTGAGTCGTGTTGGGCCAAATCACTTACTATTGCGCATGCTTGAGAGGCGCTTCGTGCTTCAGAGTATAAGGGGAATTTTTTGCGCATGCGCAATACGGAGGAAAAGGAAGCATGTAAATCCTTTACCAAGATGGCGGCCGCATTTTACCGAAGGAGAGCTAAACTCAATGCATGATTTTTTGGTTTTCTATACACATAGGTGAGCCAAAAATACAGCGATTAAGTGCATATGTATGAGAACTTTAGGGGGAGGTAGTGCATAAATTTTGCCTTTCTTTCTCCTTTAAATCAATGCATGTTATTCAGGCTGAGCGTCCCTACAAGATTCCAGACGCACCAAGGGTTCCCATATTAATATCTGGGCATGTAGGATCTAAACACTGCTTTACAACTTACTACATGTAGTCGGCTAATTATTTCTCCTACAGCATGTTCGAGAGTCGGCTAAAATTAAAATGAACACGTTATACATTGAAGTCTATTAAGCCTTTAAGCCTTTAAGGCGCCATAAAAATTCTTGAGAGGGTCACATCTGGCCCATAGGCTTCCAGTTGGACAGCTCTGATCTAGAATAATCTTTGCATTGACTGAAACAATATTAAATAATTAGCATGGACTGTTACGCCTTCACACAATACAATTATGGGTCTGAATTTGGCTTCTCTTATATATTTTAAGTATATTTCTTAGGTTGTAATGTAATTAAAATAGCAAACATTGGACCAGGTTGAGAAACGCTTAAAAAGCAGCATTTATATTCACCTCTATTAAAAGTTATTTTTTTAAATGAATTTTGAATGTGAGCTTACCGACACAACCCACTCCTGTAGGGTTGAGCTGAAAGTCTGGTGGACAGTTACATTCATATCTCCCAGGAGTGTTAACACAAAAGCCATTAACACAATTAATTGGATCGGCACATTCATCGACATCTATAGAAAAATTCAATATAAATGTAAATGACTATTAAGTATTACAGTGCAGAAAAAACTTTACATATGCATATATGCAGTAGACATGAGGCCAATATACTTAGAAAACAGGATACAGACCTGCAATCTAGATCATATAGATATAACTGGACCTGCGTATATTAAAAAGTTAAAGCTTTTGGAACCTGTTTTTGAACCTCATGTGCCTTTTGTACCTGATGGGGAATCCTACAAGTTTACAGGGCTGTTTCTACAGAATGAATCTCTGTAATACCCTGAAATCTGAAGCTTGCCATTACAATAACATTAGTCCAATCTCTCTACAATATTAAGAAAAGCTCCTATTTTCTCATAAAACTGAAACAGAAGATATAAATGGTAGTGGCCAGTTATAATTCATGTTTATTGCCCATATCTAATCCAAATGTTTATGAATTACAAGGATATGTCAAAATACATTTTAAATTTCCTTTTGGTGTGTGCTATGAAGTCCAGCAATGTATATGTTTTACTATGACACATAAACTAAACTATGCTAGATTGTGTAAATTGTTACTGATGTAAATATTAGAGGTTCAAATGTATGATTTATTAGTCTACTGCAAATACTTGAAAATGTATTTACATTTCAAGTTCGTTCACTTTTTATATTTGTCCATTTAAAGATCACAAATATTCAATTTCTGAGGAAGTGTTTAAGGTTTTCCCAAAGTCTACAGTTTACAAGACTTCCAAGTTTTTGTCAACACACATTTTTTATTCAAACAAATTGGTAGTATCGGCTGGTCTGATGTTCTTGACTGTAAAAACAATATCATGCACGTGCCCTGTTAAATACTTCCATATTTTGCAAAGACTAGACAATGGAAAGTATGGTGAGCTCTTCATTTTTATACTACTTTGTGTGGTAGTGTTGCTGACAGCTGGAGATATTAACCCTAAAAATGAATATGGCCAAAAATTCCCTATTTTATATACTGTGCTTATTGTACCAGCCTAAAGTTTCAGCTTCTCAATAGCAGCAAAGATCCAGGACTTCAAACTTGTCGCAGGGGGTCACCATCTTGGAAAGTGTCTGCGACACTCACATGCTCAGTGGGCTCTGAGCAGCTGTTGAGAAGCTAAGCTTAGGGGGTCGTCTTCAATTATCAAGCAGAAAATGAGGTTGGTCTGTAATATAAGGTGATTATTAAATTATGATGCTTCTTGCACTGGTTTCTGTGTTGTCATGTAGTAATCATCTGTATTAATTACTAATCAGCCTTATGTTCTATGTGTACTGTATATTTTGAGTGGGCCCCTACGCTCAGTAAGTGACAGCAGCACAGAGCATGCACATTGAATCAGCAGAAAACAAGAGGGGGAGCTACTGGGGCATCTTTGGAGACACAGATCTTTACTGCTAAAGGGGTTGCCTTGGCTGGTATAATTTCTAGTCTACTTCTTTAGTTAAACTTTTCTCCTTTAATATATGAAGTTTGCGAAAGGCGTATTTGTATTATGGATAATCCATCACATCCTTCTCATAAGTTTTTTGTTCTATTGCTGTCTGGAAAACAGTATCACAGTAGAGGCAATAGTTTTATTCCTCATGCTGTAAGACTTCCTAATGCCCAATTGTCTAGTTAACATCTGTTGCTGCTGGAGCCATAGCTGAAATTTATCAAAAAAATTAAAAATGATCACACTTCTATATAAATATAGAAACTTAAGCTGTGTCTGCTTCTTTTTCCCTTTTAAAGATTCATATACATCTATCATCTACCTATCTACACACGTAACACAACTCTTTAATTATAAAATAATCGGTAGGCACTTCTAAAGTTTGAGCAGCTGTGCTCTAATCTTTTTTACCTGTACAGTTTCCTCCAGTCCGGTCCAGTTCATAGCCCTCATCACAGATACAACGAAACATTCCTGGAAGGTTGCTGCAGGTTCCAAACACACATATATTCTGGAAAGCGCATTCATCAATATCTACAGTGAGAAATCAGAGCAGCTTGAAATATAAGCCAGTAGGATAAAAGAAATTATTAAAAACAATATTTCCAAGTTTAATAACAGTGCAAAGATAAGTGATTTACTATGTTTCAGAAACTTAAAGTGTTTAAAGCCACAAATTAAAAATAAAGGCTGTTTCACTTTGAGTGGTCCAATAGCATGACAGCATAGTATTACTGGGCCAACAGATACTTTATTGTTCAGCAATAAGTGTTTAAATATTTACTGTAAATGTTAAAATGTTATTCCACTTCTTTTATTAAAGGAACATTATACTATATTCAACATTAACCAAAGAGATGAAGGCTTGTCAGCTGACCATTTTCTTTTCACTAGTGACAAAATGTAAAAAGAAAGGATTATTTTCTGCTCCTTTTGTTTTTGCGTAGCTGCCCCATGAAAAACAATGAAACTTAAGTCAACTTAAGGTGGCCATACACGGAGAGATCCGCTCGTTTGACAATCTCTAATATGCTCACCTTGAGGAGGGCAATATCGGGCTGATCCGATCGTGGGCCCTATCCTAACGAATGGGAACGCCAGGTCGGATTGCAGAACCGCATCAACGAACAGATGTGGCCGCGATCCAATGGGATTTTTTGCCCCATATAGTCAGGTTTATTATAAAAACGGTACACATTTTTAGATTAAAGTATATTGGAGATAGATTTCTTTTTCATTAAATAAAGTAAAACTGGGATATTTATTTTTTTGCCTTTACATCCCCTTTAAGCTATGTCTTACATTTACCTGTGCAAGACTAAAGCTTGAAGAAGGTGAAGACAGTAAGAATCAAAGATAGAGAAAGCACAGCTTACAGTAAACATTTGTTGTATTATTAGTGATAGTAGAAGTTTCTTGTAGCTGTTTTACATACAATATATGGCCAAAAGTATCCAGACACCTGCCTGTCCGTCATCTCATTACCCAATTAAGGGTATTAATATGAAGTTGATCCTCCTTTGCGGCTACAACAGCGTCTACTCTTCTGAAAAACGTTATGCTACAGTTGACACAGTTAATTTACCCCAGAGTTGATTAGTTTGGAATCTGTTCAGGCCAATCGAGTTTTTTCACTCCTGTCTAGCAAACCCATTCTAAAAAACCTTGTTTTGTGTCATGAAGTAGTACTGTGTTAATAAAAAAAAAGATCTCCCCAACTGTTGCCACATTGTACACTATAGCCTTAAGGTTTGCTTTAAATAAAACTAGGGGTCCAACCCAAGTCATGGAAAGTAGTCCCAGACCATTTTCTCCCACAACTTTCCCTTGTTTGTTATAGTTATACAGGAGCAGTGACCAGCTCCATGTTATAGCCCCCACCCTTCCCAACTATAGTCAGGTGATCCCACTGGTGTCTAATAAAAGGGCAGCCAAGTTTGGGAGTTTTACTTTGAAAGCAGCTAGTAAGTTGTAAGTAAAACTTGGTCCCTTTGTAAAATGTATAATGAAGCAATAGAATTCTTAATGAATCAGTAATTTGCGTGTAGGACTGGCCAGATATGGGATGACTTTGACGTAGTTGGCCAGCTTAAATATATTGCAATATATGGACAAACAATCCCTGTTTTGTTTAAAGGGTAAGTATCTGTATGCACAAAATGTCTCAATGTCTTAAATATATTGATAATGGGTTGAGTGCAGAGAACCTCTTGTATTTGTCTATATGTATTTTGTGGTCACAGCCTCATTGCACCCCCCGCCCATTGGTTTTAAAAATTAGTGGTGAGCACAACTTTCCCTTGTTTCTTACATTTCCCTGCCTTTACCAAACTGTTGGCATTATATATTCATGCAGGTAGTGCTCTCCTGCAATCTGTCAATTACAGACTTTTCCATTAGACAGCCAGATATGATATGCTATTTACCACTTCAGAAGATGAATTCCCACTGCTTTAGGTTCCAGTAAATTTTATTTAAGTCCAGCCAAATATAGATATTTTGACTCTTCACCAAATAAAATGTCATGTTCATACTGAACATAGAACTACATAGAATATAATACTGCACAGAATAGACACTCGCTAGAGTGGCATTTCCATTCTGTCTGCATAGATGAGCAAAAAAATATATATTGCCCTTGTATGTCCACCATGAAAAGTGGCAACAGCTGCAGATTCCAGTGCAAAGTTTGCTCCAGAATTAGAGATAGCAAGGAACAATAAATTGCTGTTTAACCCTTTCCTTGCTTGCTATTTTGACATGTTAAGGGCACTACAGAAAAAAACCTATTTTTTCATAGCATAACTGAAATTTCTAGATATCAGGTTTTCCTGTTGCAAATTCTACTTGCCAAACAACTGAGACAAATGATTAAAGAACCCGGGGAACATTAAACCTTCATGTTCATGTAGTTGGGCATATTTAGACTTTAATTCTGTAAAATCACACGTCAAGGAGTTGTGATGCCAAGACACATTCTTCCAGATACATACTTTTTTTGAAAGGGATTTTGTTGGGGCGTTATAAGTAGTGCCCCAATATTAATTTAAATTTTTTTTCCAGGGAAGTGTTTTTATTAAGTAGCCTGGAGTGCATGTTAACACTACTGTATATGTCTTTGATCAAGCCATTACTCTATGTATTTTGTAAAAATGTCAAGGGTATAAATATATATTACATTGGTCATATAAGGTTTCCCTTTTATCCATCAGTGTTTCTCTGAAACTCTGATCCAAGGAAATTTTGGCTACCGTTCTAAGAAACAGTAAACTGAATATTTTTTTCAGTTTCAATCCATTTATGTCTAATAGAGTATGAGGGATCAGAATGCGCCACACTGCTGGCATATATGTTGACTGGCAAAAGTACATAGTTCAGTGGTTTTGAAATACTGGTCTAACTGATTCATACTGATGTAGTTAAATGCATATAAAACATAAAATGGAAAATCAGATGACTTTAACTTGTAAAAATTTCAAATTTTTAGTAAAAAGTAAAAATGAGCAGTACGGCCACCCACAGTAGCCAATAAATATATGCTTTTATCTTTTGACAATGTTTGTTTTCATAATATACACATTTGCTGACATACACAATTGCCTAGCCATAAATATACTATCACAGGATGATGAGAATGTGATCAATAACACACACACACATATATATATATATGAGTGTGTGTGAATGTATAATAATGAACTTGATTACATACATGTATTACTATTAACATTAATATGAACAAGATATGTTTGCCAGGAAAAAATATCTTGTTATATTATTTAATTTTTTATTTTCATAAAAAAATTCTTACGTTGCCATAGTTTTATCTGTGCGTAAGACAGACTAACATTGTTTTTTTTAATACAGTACAAGGAGGAGCATAGATGGAATAACCCTGACCTAGATTAACCTAGACTTCAGTTTGAAGCTATGGAAAACAACATTGAGCAGATTAAGTAACCTACTTTCTATAGTTTGCTATGGCACCATCGAAAGCTGATTTATATTCACTATGCTCTTTGGGTAGGCAAGAGATTCTAAATGCTTTATTAAAATATCGTCATTTCTATTCCAACAGTATTTTTGCGTTTCATATTTTGTATTTGAAGAATATCATTAAAACAAAGTTATTTTTCCCTGAAAGGATTGCTGTCTCGCCACTTGAATAATGTAGGCCAAAGCCATCTTGGAAGCAACATCTTTTATATATGGAGCATATGCTCGGCAATTTTCTGTCAGGTCGAGCTTTTCCAAGAAATTTATGTGGTTTCCTTGGGCTCAGCCAATCCAAACTTGGAGAAACAAAATGAAACTTTGGTGGACTTACCTTGGCAAGACCTGCTGTCTGGAACTGGAGTGAATCCCATGTCACATTCACATCTATATGAGCCTGGGATATTCAGGCACTGTCCATTCTCACATAGATTAATATTTTCTGAGCACTCATCAACATCTGTGCAAGAAAAGACAGAAATAGTGAGTTATTTCATTTCATTGCTTTGGAGGGTGCTTCATTATGAGGTGTATATTTCTTTCTGTTTTCATCGTGGAGATCAAGTGAGTTGGCAGCTGACCACATCTTTCAGATGCAGAACACTACTAGGCCAGATATGCGTAAAATGTCAGAACATTTTATTTTCAACAGCAATTTATATTTGGCAGTTCCAACAGGTCATGTAATAGAAAATCTAACATATTTCATGAACTGTCGTTATTTTACTACTGCACATATGGTCACATGTATGCCAGAGAAAGTATGAGCTGCAAGCGCTAACATGAAACAGATGAGAAAAAAAACTTTGTACTATGATAACTATTGCAGTAATTGTATGCAGGTGATTCATGCCACCACTGCTGAACTCCATAACAGTTGTATGGTTCTACCCAATAGTGTTTAATGCAGTCAGCTATCAGCTGAGGCATTTTGGTAGAAGGCCCATATCAGACCAGAGGCACAATGTGGAGCCTGGATATACAGCAAGACGAAAAGCCTAACAGGAAAAGGCAGGGTCAGACCCAGCCTAAAAACAAAACTCCAGACAGGAGGACTATGCCAAGAGCCTTCTACTCCTAAATGTTACTTTTCTACACTGTAACAAATACAGTAACCACCACCACATTATGCATGCAACTGATTAACAAATTGCTATTCAGGATTTTGTCCCGGCAATGACATCTATTTACTAAGCCTGTTCCAATAACTTTGAGTTAGCACCCAGCCTAAGTGACATGGGGACTCCAGAGGAAAGAAGTTCCTCATCTTGGCTGCAGGTTTTGGTGGCTTTGTTGGTTGACATTGCAAAGGCACTAGAGTAGTGTGTCTGAAGGTATTTGTTTTAGGCATAGATACCTGTTTTTTGTTCCAGAATTTGGGGAGCAACTGATAATGCATACAGAAATAAGAGTTTTATGTTATTATATAAAAGGTATTGGTGATTTGACCCTCAGTTACTGAAATATGTTTCTAAACAGAGCTGTTGAACTTTTTTACCAGGCTTTGGCCTCAGTAAAAGACTCCTACAGGAAATAAGCTCAGGTAATTGAAGTAGGGTGTTCACCTACTCTAATGAAGTGATTGATGCTGTGAAACGCGTTAGGGGGGAGGAGAATGGGGACCATGTGCACTAGGACACTTTTTTGTTGTTTGGTATGGTGTGAATTTTACATTTCTATTTTGCAATTATCTGTAATAAGTGTAAATGTTTTGTGTGTAAAACTGCAAATTTCTTTTGTGTGTATAAAGTGTTCACCTGCTTTCCATAGAGTAGATGTGTGTTTTAGGTGTTCTATGCTAATTATGCTAAACAAGTTTTACTTTTACTTCCATACTGAGCCATCATCATAATCACAGTATATATTCAGATGTTATTAGGTGGAAATTCTGCCCTAAGAGTGCACTAATGTTTAACAAACTGGCACATTAATCAAAGCAGAGCTACCTGACTATTTCCTGTTGTCAGGAATTGCTAATAATGTGGGCTTGACATTAGGAATTGTATTGCTCATAAAACAATAGCAAGTCTAAATTAGACCCTAAGCTTCTCTCCACATCACTGAAGAGAGTTTGAAGTTTGTTTCATGTCAGCAGGGTACTGCAACATACATACACTGTACAGTAAAGGTTAGGTTGTAAGATTTTTTTTTCTCTTATAACATTTTACCTGAGCAAGTAAATCCATCTCCAGTGTAGCCTTCTGCACAAGAGCAATGATATGAACCAGGTGTATTTAGGCAGTGGGCAGATACACTGCACCGATGGGTTCCAGTTAAGCATTCATCCAGATCTTCATGGAAAAAACAATTTTTAAAAAAACATTACAACAATTTTAATGGTAAGATTTTAGATTCCCTTTTGTTTCATGCATTGCTGATGGCTTGTGTATATATATATATATATATATATATATATATATATATATATATATATATATATATGTATAATAATGAACTTGATTACATACATTTATTACTATTAACATTAATATGAAAAAAGTTATGTTTGCCAGGAAAAAATATCTTGTGATATTGATTTAATTTTTTATCTTCATAAAACAATTCTTACGTTGCCATAGTTTTATCTGTACGTAAGACAGACTAACATTGTTTTTTTTAATATAGTATAATATTGCCCAAAAATGGATTTAAACAACATGCATCCATTCATATACATATCTCAGAGAAACAGATGATTGCTTCCCATAATTGTAAATACAATGAGTCTAGATTCATTTTAGTTCCATTTATAGGGAAATCTTTTATTAGTAAGATTTTTCTTGTGTTGACTACCCCCAGTTAGAATACTACAATTTAACATTCTCATTTGGCACATGAAAATCATTATAACATAAAACACCTACCGTTACATATTATGCCATTTCCAATCCACCCCTCTTTGCAAGTACACTTGAAGCTTCCTGGTACATTTAGACATGTAGCATGTAGATGACAGTTATGGGCATCAATTTCACATTCATCCACATCTGCAAAGGAACCCGGATTGGAAGTGAATTAAAACATTGGTTCCTTGGGTGGGAGACCTTGGTCTGTACAATGAGGAACATTTTCATGCTGCACTAAAAGTGTACTGTATGTTAACAGAAGAAACCCCCAATTGTACAATGCTATATTCATATACTCATTATATAATTCATGCAAACATATACTCATCTAGAAAGATAATAATAAAGCTGAAAAGCAGATATGGAAGTTCTTGGTTCTATATAATTGTTTATTTTCCAAATTCATATGCTGCAAGGTTTGAAGATTAAATAAGAAATGCCATATTTTCTAAAAAGAGAATGATGCAAACTTTAACTTTAATAGTAATAAAGGCTGTGAATAATAAGTAGGACTCTGGAATCTTTGTTCCTCTTTCGTAACAGAAAGGAACCCAAGCTTTTTAGGCAGAGCCTTCCATATGTGCTCTTTGAAAAGAACTGCAGACAATAAAAAAGTGATTCTGAGAGACATTCATAAGTAAGAAAACCAGAGGGGATTTTTTTTTCTGTCCACCTTTGATCTACTTTCCAAACTCACTTTTTCAATGGATTCTAATGCAGTTTAATTACTATACAACTACTTATTGTACAACCTTGATAATGTTTCTCAGGCGGGGACTATAATAATTTCCAGACTCAGAGAAAATAGTCGACATGTTCTTCTAATAGAAATACAATAAAGATGGCCCAATGAACATATCACATTATTTAGCACGGCTGCGTTGGTTGTTGCAATTATAACATTATTAGCTTTTGGCAAGCTTTGGTTCCTGTTCATTTCATTAAGAATAATGGGTATCATTTTTCAGAAATTAATAACGTTGACAGGCATATTTTTAGCAACCACTTTTGGAAGAAAGAGCCAATACTATTAAATAAAATACAATTGTAATTATATGTACATTTTTTTTTTTTGCTGATCAAGTATTTAAATGTTTTTTGGACGACTTTAGTACTTTATACTAAATATCTATAGCCGTTTTACAGCCTTGAAGTTCAGTTTGTGATTTAAGCATTTTCTTCAAAATGCACTTTTTTTATTGCTTTAAAAGGCAAGAAACCATTCATTCGTTCCTTGGTGTTTTTGTATCTGTACCGTAATATCCCCAAATTCCTTCTCTGTTAAATTAGCCTAAAAGTTAGGAACTTTTTTCCACAGGGCCGTGCAAAAAAAGAATCCGGGAAAGGTATTCACATGCATGCCACTGACATCACGGAAAAGTATCCAATATACAACAGCCAAGGAATGCAATACATAAAGTAAAAAGTTAACATGAAGCAATGAGAAAGGATACAGAAATACATGAACCATTTTTCACAAAGAAATAAAAAGGCTTTAGTAACTTTTAGTAACCAGTCAGATGATTGCTCTCAAACAATTAAGTGCTTTTACCTGTTACTGTGCGTTACTAGAACTGGTAAAGTTGCACTGTTATTGCACTAGCCTGTAAGGGGTATATGTAATATTTGCCACATTTAGGGGGTTATTTACTAAGCCCCAAATGCAAAAATCACGAAAAATGTGTCATTTTTTTTTATAAAATCTGGCTTTTAAAAATTCACAAATTTTTCGGAGTTTATTAAACCCAGAGGCTGGAAAACTTTGAATCTAAAATCCCGGCATCTCAGACCTGTCGAAGTTGCATATAAGTTAATGGGAGAAGTCCCAATGATTTTATTGGTTTGCGCTGGGTATCGTGCCAAACCCAGAAGTTTTTGGGCAAACATTGGAGGTTTCAGGTGAAAAAAAATCGTGAAAATCGGGGGAAACCTCAGAAAAAAACTCTTTGCGTTAAATACACAATTTTTCAGGCAAATGTAATAATAAAAAAGCTTAAAAACCAGCGCGGCTTATATCAGAGTTTGTAGCAGCCAATATTGAGATAATTTCGGACCTTGATAAATAACCCCCTTATAGTCACTACAGCAACTAATAAGCAAGAAGCATTTACCGGTCAGTTGGTCAAAGCAAATATTCTATTGGTTGCTATGGGCTACTGCGCCTGGGCAAACTTTGTACCTGTCATTGTAATAGCAGGGTAATAAATGCAACACCACAATGTTAAATGAACTAACAGACTCAATCTGTTAGTTAAGAAGAAGGGATTCGTTTATAATGTACCTGTGCATCCTGTTGTTCCCTTTTTGACTGCATACCCAACCTGACAGTGACATACAAAGGATCCTTTGGTATTCTCACAATCCCCAAACAAACAAATGTTGGAGTTTATATCACATTCATTTACATCTATGGGGAAAAAAAAAGAAAAAGTCAGTTTGACACTTGGCACATTGTAAATGTCTGTAAAATATGATTAAATTCAGCTGTAATAACAGGAGACAATAGGAAGGGCAAGAATGAGGGGTAGGGCAATAAGTAGGGCAATGGGTAGGTAGGCAGACAAGGCTTTTGCATTAGGCATTTCATCACTTGGGGGACACAGTTAAAAATGAAGTTTTAAAGTGGACCCGTCACCGAAAAAAAATTATTCAAAATCTTATTTTATCACATTAGTCAAGCAAAATGAACTTTAATTACACTATATAAATTATTTGAATCTTGTTTCCTTCAGTCTGGGAATTCATAATTATAACAAGCAGGCAGGAGCCATTTTGTGGACACTGTTATTAAGACAAGCCTTGTATCATCTCAGAATCTTGTTTGTGCACCAGAATTGGGGACCTGATGTCCATCTCCATGAACTGGCTACACAATTAAATGGTGAAGAGAACGGGGGAATGTGGGGAGAGAAGTGGCATCTAGGAAGTGCTGAATGGAAAGTGAAAGTAATTGTCTGCCCCGCCTCTATGCCTAGGCAATATTTGATTGACAGCTGAGATTTTTAAATGTGTTTACAACAGCTATGAATGCTTTAATAAAAAATAGAAATTGGATTTCATGTTTAATTTTTAAAGGACTTTTATTATACAGATTTTTGTGTCTGGGTGACGGGTCCACTTTAAAGACCAGTGCACTTAAAGTATAGCAAAGTGGCCTACAAGAAGAAGCAGATTTATGAGGGTTGAAGGGAACTTGGTTTTGTGGGCAGTGGGGGGTTGAAGTATGGAGAAAAAAGCTGTAGTAAAACAAGAAGGGGATGAGTGTGATGATGGCGTACAGAATAGCACAAGGTAAATGAGCAAACGTTAAAAAGAATGGGACAGGGGAGAAATGGAACTGGGTGATGGAAAAAGGGGAAGTGCGATAGAAGAAAAAAGCTGATAGCAGAGAATATAATCCTAATGAAAAGCTCAGGGGAATGGGGAAAAAAGATTATTACTTTCTTTTACAGGGAAATGCACATTGGTAAAACTAATGTATGTATATGCGTGTGTGTGTGTGTGTGTGTGTGTGGGGGGGGGGTTATCCAGTTGGCAAGATTTGCCGCGAGGGCTTTAGAACACCTAGTTCCAAAACACGAGGACATGGAATGTTACCATTTTGCTGCTTGAGATAATAATTATTTCCTGAGAAAAAGGTTGTTTTAAAAAAATGTTTCCATAGACTCGTATTATGTGAAAAACGTTCATGACTTTTCACCTCGAAGGACTGACTGAACTTAGAGCAGTGAATAAAATGTGTTTTGACTGCTGAAACAATAAAACAAAGGGTAAGTGGGAAAAAACTAAATAATGAGTCAGACCATTAAAACTGCTTCAATTCTGGAGAATAGTCATGAAAAGTTTCGCAATGTCAGGAAAAACTTTCATAAATGTGAAATAAATGCAGAGTGACATTTTTACCAGGAAAAACAATCTGAAATCATCTGATTATTACATATTTCCTTAAAAGCAAATGTGACATTGGATTTCAAGCAAGAGACCTGGATTTAAATCTCTTTGGCAACTCCTTGTGGCCCTGGACAAGTCAGTTAATTTCCTGGTGGTTATTTACAATACTGAAGGTGCTAAGTTATCAATGCTAATCCCCAGCCTTTAGTTTTGATAAATATATTTCAAGTTCCTATTGGCCATTGAGTAGCTGCTAAAGTTCAATTACTCAGTGATGCAGTATTTGTAAACTATCCCACTGGTTTCCCAGGATGCTTAAGCCATCTCTATGACGGCTGCCATGATTGCTATAAACCATTTCAAAAGATTTCATTCACAAGGTAGACGAATGCTAAATACATTAGATTTCTGTTGAATGAATGAAATCACCCTCGCATTTACTTTGGTCCTGTAAAAAATTTTGACAAACTGTGACCTATTGCACAATGCACGTTATGTTTAATTAAAATAATGGTGGAAATATGCTATAACTGGAATGCTTGGGGCCTGGATAAAAGGTCTTTCTGCAATTGGGAGCATCAAGCCTAAATGCTACTAAAATAACATTATTCAATGGTTTTGCCACTAGCACAGCTACAAATACAGCCTTATATAATGTTATTCCAGTAACTACTATACACAATCCAGTCACCATGCCTTTTTGCCATTGTTATGATTACTATAGTATCTCTGGCAGCAGATGATTTAAACTATTCCAATGATTACAATACCATGTTCTTTACTATGACACATTTGGATCACACGGATCTATAGTTATTCCAATAATGACTCTACCATCTTTCGCTAGCAATGTTCACAGAATGTGCTCCTTTGGAGAAACGGTGGTATAAATGAATTATTATTATCAGCCTTGTCATTCTGATAATTACTACACCATCACTGGTTAGCTCTGTCCTACTACTGGTTGTTACAACACTAATAGCAATCTTCTGCTGATGTATATCAGGAATAATTTAAATACAGTAAGTATTTAAGATACTTTTATAGTACTTTTACCATGTATGACCAGTATATACACCCAATTATATTACAGCTCTGCTGAATATGTAGGTGCTTTATACAGATGCAGCCACTTTGGTTTGTCTGTTTGACACAGAATAACTAAACACAGATATCCCATTTATCTCATTTAACACAGAAAACTGCGTCACAACATCCCATCTAATTAAAGCATTCACCATTGGGAACAATGGAGCTTTGGTATGCTAATGAAAAGGTTAAATGCATTAAATGAGTTAAGATGACTTAAGATAACACAGTTTCTTCAATTACCCCTGAGTCATGACGCATTTAACTCACAAATCCAAGTGGCTTCATCTGTATATACACATCACAACAGAAAACTCCAATCCAAGGTTTTTTTTTCAAATTCGCATTTTCTGACCTCTGAATTTCCAGATTTATTCATTGTGAGAATTGAATGAAAAAAATGTGGCCAATAAAACCTAGTGATCTTCTATAGAAGTGAGTTGAAAGTGTATTTTCATCTTTCAAGATATTTTATTTTTTGAGTTGTTTCAGCCAGTGAAACTTGTAAAAAGTGAATGTAACTTTGTTGCAATCAAGTTTTTTTCTGCATCATAACTCTATTAACAATTTGAGTATTCATGAATAAGCTAGAAAAAAACTTGAATTAATAATTTGATAAATTTGCCTCTAAAATAGGAATGCACAAGCCCATAGCATTTGGAAAAAGGCTTAAAACAACTAATGAATTGTATACTTGTCTACTTGAAAAAAAGTCAGGTGCCTCTCCATTTCCCTGATAGACTGCAGCAAGTTAATGCTTATTGTGAAACTATTAGGGAACCACCATGGTGGAGACAATTATATCCTGGCACATAGGATTATTTTTGCCAAAGTGATTCTCGGGCATACATCTTAGCTTAATGGGGCAGGGGTTTGAAGTATGAAAAGAAAAGTACAAATAAAAAAAGGAGGAATCTTGAGTAGAAGAAGAATGGTTCACAGATAGAGGAGAAGTGGAAGAGAAAATAGCACAATATAAATGGGCAAACATCAAGAAAATAGCAGATCTGGGGGTGAACTGGATCTGGCAGATGGAAAAAGGATATGTAGGATGTAGATGTAGAAGAAAAAGGATGATAGCAATGAAAGAAAGAATTTGAGCAGAAAGAAAAAGATCAGTGAATCAAAAACAAGATTTGTATTTATTTTACAGGGTAAATGCATAGCTGAAAGGATATGAGTTTCTTACCGATACATGTTTTCATATCCATGGAAGCCATAAATCCATCAAAGCAGAGGCAGCGGTATTCTCCAGGAATGTTGCTACACTGGCCCCCATCGCAGATATCTGGGTTGTCCTCACATTCATCAATGTCTATGAAATATCATGAAACAAAGACAAAAATATATAATTGTTTGAAATAAGAACTATACATCAGCCCATAACAGAGTGGTTTTGCCTGTTTCAGTTGAATGAATGTGCATCCTCAAATAAGAGCTGTTCCCACTGAGGGTAATGTGATAAACTGCCATATGTAGCACTTATTAAACTTAAAGATTACTAACCCCATGTTCATGGTGCTTAAATAAACTGCAGATATGGGCATGGCGTTAGGATAACTGGTGGTCCAGCGGTGCAGAGATGCCCACCACTCCATTCACGGAGACGCCTGCGATCTTCTTGTGTGGGCGTCTGATGTATTCAATGTTTTACGCAGTCTGGCGATGCGCCTTAATGACGTCATTGCGTATGGCATGAAAATGTGAATATTTAAAGGCGCCATTACCCAGTTTCACTTCCCCAGTATCAGTTCTTTGACCCTTGCCTGTCCCTGACTACTGCTTGTTCGCTGCTTGTACCAACCTTTGCCTATTCTTGACTATTCTCTCGGATCCCGACTTTGTACTGCATTATTGACTCCAGCCTGTGACCTCGACTACGTCTCTCACTCCTGATTCTTTACTGCACTGACTGATTTGGTTTCAACCTCAGCCTGACTCTCGACTATGCTCCCTGTTCTTCCTGTACATATTACGGTTCCCTTGTCTGCCCAGAACTCTCCCCTTGGTCCTTTTACATTAAGACCTGGTGGCATCCAAGTAGCCGAGGGCTCCCCCAAAGCAAAAGGCGAAGTTTATAGACAGAAGGGTGAGCTGAGACTGGGACCATAGTGTTTGTTCTGGGTTTTGGGATACCATACGTTACACATGGTAGAAGCCATCATGCTACTTATTTATTTAAATTCACCAGAACAGTTACCCATAACAAGAACTTTGCTTTAGTTTCTAAATTGTAGAAAACTGATCAAAAAAATTACTTACTTACTTACTTACTAACCACCTTAGTGTACTTAAAAGTGTTTTGTTAGTAAATGAGCACCTACTAATCAGTGTATAATGATTAGTTCTAATGCAGGTGCAAATAATTTCATGTTAAAAAGACAAATGAAAAAATATTTAATATATATTTACTACATTCTTACTAAAAGTATGTATCTTATATTACAAGGACTATAATCTGTAAGGATGTGAAAACATGGAGAGATTGTTACGGAGAGCTAAGTACTGTTCTCAATGCAAAGTGAGTGCACAATAGGCTTGTAGACTGTGAACTCCATTACTGAAACACTGAAGATATTTCTTACCTGTGCAGGTCCTCTTATCTGGCATCAAGGCATATCCTTCAAGGCAGCTACATTCATAGCTGCCCTCTGAGTTTGTACAATGTGTATCACATCCCCCATTCATAATTGTGCACTCATCAATATCTAGGGGAAAAAAGAAAACTTGTGAAAAAAACTTGTTTTTTTGTTAGTGTAGCACTATAGTAAATTGAGTGCACCGTTCTCTGACTATAAGCTTCACCCCTATACTGTGCTCCTGATGAGACCTTAATTATTCAAGGGTAAGCCCTCGCAACGGTGTGGAGGCAGGGGGTAGTATAACTGTAACTTGGTGCAGGGTACAATAATTGGGTGCCATTGGTTCTGGTAACTTAACCAGAGAATATATTTATTGAACAGGAGCATCCACAATGGAGTGTACATACAGAGCAGACAGGATCATACAGCAACAGAGGATAGGCATATAATCACAGCACACCTTGGGTCAGCATCAGTCCCCGCAGGGAAGAGAACATGTACAGCAGCGAGGAGGTACTCCAGCTTTCAGCCTTTTCCCTAAGTGGAACCTTATGGGAATCTCTACATCCCTAGGTCTGTACACTTAGTCCCTACTTCTGGCCAATTAGTACCCGGGATCATAATTCCACTCAAGCTAGGCTAAATAGCCTAACTACAGTATCTGTCACTCCTAGAGTGACCTCTTAAGGTGAGTAGCCCATCTTTACTGGACATGACCTGTCTAGGTTCCACTGAAGCCATGCCTGACTGTTCAGGCCAGGGCTTGCACAAAATGGACCCTGAGCACATGGCTGCCCATGACTTTATACTTTAGCACAGTGCCATCTACTGGACACTTGTAGAACACCAAGGGGCATAGCTTTAAGCAGGGTAAGGATACAGGTCCCCCTCCTAACTGTATTTTAGGACCCAGTTAGGCATTTAAAACACTAGGGGACTGCCTGCTAAATAATACCAATCCCCTACATAATTCTCCTATTGTCACTTTGAAAGCTGGGTTTCGTCAATAAACTCACCACTGGATGCAAATGGCGCCTGGAACACAACGTTTCAGAAGTAACTTAAACCCCACTTTGAAGGGAAGCAGAGTGCGTCAGAATGGGGCGGAGCATCAACTGATCTGGGGAGTGGGCGGAGTCCAGGTGGAGAGTGGGTGGGAAGTGGGCTGGAGGATGGGGATCAGAGTGCACATTTTTTTGAAGGGGGGCCCGGCGCAATCTAGTTAGGCCACAGTGCAGTATGGTTTAAAAACATGGTGATTACCTTGCTGTTAAAATATGAGTGTAGTTTAACTTGCAGACTAAATTAAAGATAAAGGTAAAAGTGATTATACAATTACATTGCACTTTAGAGCAGATTTACAATGTAATAAATAACTATTTTGGTTACTTTGTGTCACAGCATCATATGGTAGACTTACCAGTGCAACCAAGTCTGTCCAGCGTAGCCTGGTATCCTGGGTTGCAAGAACATTGATATGTTCCAACTATATTTACACATTTGCCATTTCTGCAAAGATTGTCACTAAGGGCACATTCATTGATATCTGCAAAAACATTGAACACATTTACAGTCTATGCTTGTTTCATTTTTAGCACTGGCAATAAATGACACACAAATGAAAGAATGAGAGCATCAAAATAGTAATAGATCAGAATGATATCAAGGGGAATGTATACTAACATAAACAATCTGAAAAATATCTTGCTTTTGCTACTACTTTTCTGCTTTTTCTACAATTTCCTATTACAGGTACATTTTTTTTCCTGATTAAAACTTTCCTGAAGATGGGCAATATTAGAAATTTCAAGTAGCATTAAGAGTTTCAAGCTGACTTCTTGCGCAGAAAAAAATGTTTTTTTTTTTACAAACTGGAGAAAAATAGACACAATGACAGGCTTTTGTTCAATAAGCCACTACCTCCATCAGACAGTCCAAATCCAGCACGTGCTTGTAGCAGCTACTGATCTATGATGTATGACATAAGGTTTACTGTATATTACTGTATATTTAACATAACAGGATAACATTTCCCAGCACAGCTGCCTGTAGAGAGTTTATAATAAAAGGATAGATTATCTCTCGTTGACACTGTTTGTCACTTTATTAATGGATATCCTAGTAGCAACCACAAATAAAATTTCTGCTGTCATGCACAGAATGAGCCTTGAAGGGTAATTTACAATAGTATTCTAAATAAAGATGAAAATAAAATCAATGTAACAGAAATGTGTATACTAAATAAGTAAATGTGTATCTCTGGTCTTTAAAGGAATTGTTCAGTGTAAAAATAAAAACTGTGTAAATAGATAGGCTGTGCAAAATAAAACATGTTTCTAATATAGTTAGTTAGCCAAAAATGTAATGTATAAAGGCTGGAGTGATTTGATGTATAACAAGTCAGTCAGGACACTACTTCCTGCTTTTCAGCTCTCTTGGTTTACACTGACTGGTTACCCTGGCTACCAGGCAGTAACCAATCAGAGACTTGAGGGGGGGCCACATGGGTCATATCTGTTGCTTTTGAATCTGAGCTGAATGCTGAGGATCAATTCCAAACTCACTGAAAAGAAATGTAGCATGTGGCCCCCCTTCAAGTCGCTGACTAACTCAGAGTTATAGAGCTGAAAAGCAGGAAGTTGGATTCTGGCTGTTTTATTAGACATCTGTTCACTCCAGTTTTTATATATTAGATTTTTGGCTACTAACTATATTAGAAACATTTTTTATTATGCACAGCCTATCTATTTAACCAGTTTTTATTTTCACACTGAACTGTTCCTTTAAGATGGTGCAAATATGCTATTGGTAATATTATCCAGAAGAACAATAAAACACTTTGGAATTTCAGAGTATACTATCAACAAATCTACAGCACAGACACTTAAAGGGGAACTATCGTGAAAATGAAAATTTAATATAAACTCTATCTCGCTGAAATAAGACACTTTCTAAAAACAATCAAAAATTCTATACCGTTTAAGAAATAATCAAGTTACGCTTCAGTATTTCACACTCCACAACCTGTCACTCTTCATGCTGAGGTCTGGGTCAGATTTTGATTGACAGGTTGGTCTAATAGGGGGGCTCCCTTTCTTAGCAGATTAATTCAAATAACCAACTCCAGCAAAAACAAAAGGTAACTAAATAACAGACTCTAGCAAATACCCTGAACACAGAGAAACAGGATTTCCATCAGAGCCATCAGGGTGTAACTTCCCCAAAGGATGGATTAGACCTGTCAATCAAAAACTGACTCCACCTACTGCATGAAGACAATGAAGAGAGACAGGTTGCTCTCAGAGGGGGAGAATGAAGAGTAACTTGATTTTTTTTTTTATAAATGGTACCAAATATTTAATTGATTATATTTAGAAAGTTTATTAATTCAGCAAGATGAAGCTTATATTAAATTTTCATTTTCGCGATAGTTCCTCTTTAATTACAAAAGTTTCAATGCCACATATTCTACATTGCAGGTTCTGTTTGTCCTGTGAGAATAGGCACCCATGCTATCAGTGCATGCTTCCATTCACGGCAAACAACTGATTTATTGTGAGTACTTGCAAGACAATTCAGTTTTTTATTAACCTACCTACGCAGGCATCCCCTGAGGGTGTAAGTTCATGCCCATTAGGGCAATTGCACAGAAAACTGCCCTCGGTGTTCATACATTCTCCACCTCGACAAAGCAGAGGGTTCCTCTCACATTCATCTATGTCTGTAATGAAACACAATATTAATAAAATGTAATTTTGCATAGTAAGTGATAAAGGCAACATAGTGATGTAAAACGTATAAACCCTTTGTTTAAATGAACTAGTTTCTAACATCACCAGTGTAGGTAGCATTGCAGAGCTGGATAGAAAAGACATATCATCCCTGATGTAACCCAAATATATACTACAAGTGCTATATCTACCAAACAGAAAGTTATAATCCCATCCCTCTCGAAGTTCTGAATTCATCAGCCCATGGTAACTCCAACATGACTAACGCTTGGAGCAAATTGCTGGCTATTAATCCTACCCTAAACAGATTACACAGGCACAGCATCTTTCCAAATAAAAGATGAAACTTTTGTTCTTCCACTATTCATTGAAATGCTTTATACAGCTCCTTTATGGTAGTATAAGATATAAAGGACACAGCTACAGAACCTTGGCTACTTACCCATGCAGTTCTTCATCATCATGAAACCACTCTCAAAGCCTTCGAAACAATCACATTCAAAGCTTCCTGGAGTATTAATGCAAGTGCCACTTCCACACAGGTCAGGGGAGATGCGACATTCATCAATATCTGTTGTAAAATCAGGCAATTCAGGGTAATGGTGTAAAGCATGATCAATTTGACTATACTATGGTTAACAAAGTCCAAGTCAATTCAAACTGACTAGTACATTACTTGTGATATGATTTAAAAGGATCAGTAACAAAAGAAAATAATACAGTTACTGTTGTAAAAATTGTGGGTTTATATAGATAAGTAGCCATAGGAGCAGCCACTTCAGTTAAAACTGGGCCATTATACACACATACACATTTAAATAACAAGAATGCAGCGTAAACATATTTGATTTTAGTTCTTACTCGCAAATATAAACAGAGGTTAAACCTCATACATAATATAAATAATATAACATTTGTTGGTTAAAAAAACTTTATTTGTAAGATAAAAACTTTAACTGCTAAAAAAACTTTATGGCATCAAAGGGCCTTTAATTAAGGCAAATCAATTTGAATGACTTGCGCACCAAAAATTGCACACACATCACATTTTATAGTTTTGTGCTTACCTGTGCAATTTCTTTCCTCCATGTCCAAAGCAAAGCCATTGTTGCATTTACATTTAAAACTTCCAATTGTGTTTCTACATTTCCCATTAGTACAGATTCCGGGAAACGCCTTGCATTCGTTAATATCTAAATTGATAAAACATAAGGTAATTATTAAGTTTTGTTGATCTATTATCCAGAAAGCTATGGTGCCACAGTTTCCTGTAGACAAAACAAATCTTGGTTTCTGATTAACTTTCTTTCCCTTAGTAATAGTAAAAATATGACAGTTTGATACTAACAAATCAAGTACAAATGCACACTGATTGCAAAACAATCCTGTTTTTATGGATTCATTTCTTAGGGATTGTGCCACATCAGGTCTTAAGCATTCTGGATAATACTAGCATACAGCTGTAGGGGATCAGACAAATCCTTCCTCTGTTTTTCTGCTTGTGACATCATCCAGCCCAGTTACAGGCTGGAGAGCCATCCGATTGGCTGGGCGCCCCAGTGCATCCTTGGGAAAGGGGGAGTGCCTGGAGCCAAATGTACAGGGTTTAGAAAGCAGCAGCCAGAGATAATCAGATCTGTGGTGAGTGACACGGCTGCATAAAAGGAGTTTCCAGGAAGAAGGAAATGCTGCATTTTACTCTGCTGGATAAAGTATTTGAGCGTTAGGAAGAGTCAGTTTCTATCTCCTGCCTACGGATCTTTTGGCTGCATAAAAGGAGTTTCCAGGAAGATGGAGAAGGAAATGCTGTGTTTTACTCTGCTGGATAGAGTATTTGAGCATTAGGAAGAGCCAGTTTCTATCTCCTGCCTGTGGATTTTTGGCTACTTCGTGTACCCCAGGGTGAGGACAGGTCTTGCTCGTGTACCTGCCGCATGGGAGCAGCTACTAGTTTCAAAGGGAAAGGTACCTTGGGGCAGGTAGCGCTACCTGGGGACATAAGAGCTCTTGGGGACCGGAGTGATTTTGCATTTATCCACCCCTTGTAGGACTGTGGCATTGAGAAAATGTGCCAGGGGTTGATAATCCACCCAGGTTCCCCAGAGTAAAAGCTATATTGTGTGATTTGAATTTACAATTACTACATACAGTTTATATACAGTTTATATTTGTTTTATTGCAAACTGTATGTGTTTTATTTTTCCTAGTGGAAATCCCCTGAAATGTGCGCCTCTGTGCTGTGCTGTAATTTCCAGTTCCCAGTACTTTTCATCCGCAAAAGGCACTCAGGGCCCCTGGATTGTCAGGGGTTAATTGCTATTTAAAGAAACAGTAACCAAATTAGGGTTATACAGTTTATTTATTAAAGCCTATAATCTCAGGCATGCTACATACAAGGAAACCATGGTACTTGTATAGGGATACAGATACTTTTTTTTTTTTAAATCACACGTATGTCATTTCATGTCCTATCCTGTACCAAATTCTAGGACCAACTCACTAAGGAGCACAAAAGTGTGTCAGTATTTTATTTGAAGCACATATTCAAATTTTGCAACAAACATTTTGGATAACCTGACTTATTTCTCTGGCCTTGCCAATCAACAAAAATAGGCTACCTGGCATGCCGGCCACCTTTTATAGCCGCATCAGGAGGACAAGTAAGAGCGGATAACCATAAAGAACACCTGTCTACAGGAACTCCATGCCTAAGGAGACCACTGAATAGCACCAGCACCCTTTTCTTTTCATCCTGGGAGATATACCCCTGACTCCCGAGCTAACTACACATTTGTCACATACCATTCCCCACAACTTGCCTAACCTACTACGAAATGCCCCTTACTTATCTACTCAAGGCCCCTTCCCCTACATTATACAGTCAGAGCTCCATTCATAAAAGAAAAGGGGTTAGTGACAGGCATGCCACCAACACACAAACAGCTCTAGTTAATCATGTAGAGTAGCTTTCCCATCATTTCCTACCATCTGTATAAACCACCAAAGAACAATGTGCTTAAAGCTACCAGTTCCACCATAAGTGGAAATTGCAAATGTTAAGATTCTTCCTATGTGCAGTATCAACAGGTGTATGATTTAGCATCTGAAATGAATTTCCATTCAGTACTTGGAAGAATCAGCTAAAAGGAGATTCTACAGTATGTAAATTACCCCACACAAATTCAGACGAATTCAGGAGACATTGTAAATCTACTTTTGCACAAAATGTATATAGTTTACTATAATTGTTGGTCTGTTGATAAGCATCATCTTCAACTAATACAACCACTATAGATATTTTAAATTAACGAATTCCTCTGTGTGTGTGTGTGTGTATATATATATATATATATACACACACACACACACACTTAGGGGCACATTTACTTAGCTCGAGTGAAGGATTCGAATATATAAAACTTCAAATTTCAAAGTATTTTTTTGGGTACTTCGACCATCGGATACGCTACTACGACCTTTGACTCGAATGATTCAAACTAAAAATCGTTCGACTATTCGACAGTCAAAGTACTGTCTCTTTAAAAAAAACTTTGACTACATACTTCCTACCAAACCCACCAAGGTACAATGCTAGCCTATGGGGACCTTCCCCATCACTTTTCTAAGCTTTTTTTGATCAAAGAAAAATCCTATGATCAATCAATTAAAATAGTTCGAATTGTTTGATTTTTACTCCGATCGATCAAAGTATTTGCGATAAATCCTTCGAATTCGATATTCGAAGGATTTAACTTTGAGGGTCGAATTTGAGGGTTAATTAACCCTCGATATTCGACCCTTGATAAATGTGCCCCTTATTGTTAGGAAAACCAGCATGACCGGGATTGTGGAACCAAAACGTTATTTTGGCTGTTCATTTGGAAATAAGTGACACATGTTTTTTTAATCACAATCCCTGTCATGCTGGTTTTCCTAACAGTATGGATACAATTTTACCGTACACCTGTGGCAGGTTTTTGAAGCAGTGTGCCACCTGAACAGTATATATATATATATATATATATATATATATATATATATATATATACAGTATATATACAGGTACGGGAAAATCATTCAAATCATTTCCTTTTTGTCTGTGTTAATAAAACAGGACATTGTACTTGATCACAGCTAATATTTAATAATCCCTTAATGGAGGCCAACAATCTTCTGGAGGTTATTTTGTGTTTAAATTATTTTTTTAGCAGGCTTAAAGTATGTTGATTCAAATCACAGAATCTTATCTGGAAAACCTCAGGTCCCAAGCATTCTGGATAACAGGTCCCACACCTCTATATTTAAAATGTATTGCCCTCTGAAAGCCAACTGTAAATAATAAGGTGCTTATATACTGGGTTTTCAGAGGGCACCAAAAATATTGCAGCTAACAATACATTAATAAATAAATGATTGGTGTAAAGCCTTGGGTTCCCTTGTGCCTCCCGGGCACCTGTGTTGTAGTAACACACATTGAGGTATTGTGAGCACCATATGGAAGACCAGATGCTAAAATGTAAAAACAACCCCATTTTAAGGACTCACACAGTTTTAATGATTCCCAAGTGAGTTTTCCTCAGTAGCATACATTCATTTTGCAAGCAACATGTAACATCAGTGCTCTAACAGTGAAAGCATGTCACTAGTCATTAACGCATCGGAATACACTAAAACATCTCACTGGCGGAAAAAATGGGCGAATGGGGAACGCCGTGAGCAGAGACGTGGGTAACAGGGAATATATACAAATAAAAATAAATATGTTACCTTTGTAGAAAGGTCTCCCTGATAGAACATCTCCTCTATTAGTAAAGCCTGGTCCTCTTGGACACAAAAGTTCAAATTCTTGAGACCCAGGTTTCGGACATTCCTCACATTCCGTACCCCAGGCAGCTCCAACAGCACAACAGCAGGCATCCAGGCGAAACTTGCCAGGAACTGGGTGAACACATTCATCTTCATCCCATTTTAAAAAGCAGTGTTCCATTCGTAGATCTGCACACAGTTCAATTATAAAGTTATAATTTATATTTATATTTCGCCAAGGAGTAGCTACAGATTATCAAGGCCTTGAGAATCTTGAAGTGACATATACAGTTAAATCTCGATTTAAAGTTTTCCTGCATTTTACACCATGTTTTCCTGCATTTCCACCAACTGGTGTCCTTAAAGGAGAAGGAATGAAGGCATTTTATTGCCAATAGATTAGCTGCAATAGTGTATTTATTCTGTAGAATGTTTTATCATACCTGAGTAAAAAGCTCTAGCAGCTCTCTGTTTGTTTATGATAGGAGCTGCAGTATTAGCTTGGTGTGACGTCACTTCCTGTCTGAGTCTCTCACTGCTCAATTATAGCTTTGGGCTCAGATTACAGCAGAGGGGGGGGAAGAGGAGCAAACTGAGCATGCTCTTGCCCAGGGCAATGAGGTTTAAGCTGAAGGCAGGAAGTCTGATACAGAAGCCCATGTGTACACAATAGAAGGAAAGAAATGTGGTGTTTCTTTTGACAGGGGACTGAGAGGGTTTACTGATATATTTAGGTGGACCTTTCTGATAAGGCTTACTTAGTTTTAACCTTTCCTTCTCCTTTAAAAATGTCTCATCCTCAACCATGTGTGGGGGGGGTATAAATCCCCTTGTCTATCTGACTGGCTAATTTAGTAACTATTTACAGCAATAGGTGAGTGCTTATGATTTATTTCAGTGCGCTTTCTTGCAAATGCTGTTCCATAGTGTAAAATTAACATGGCAAAAACATGGCCTTGTCATTTATTCAGTATAATTCTGTATTTCAAACAAAACTGACTTCTGTACTTTTGAAATTATTAGGAGAAGACGACTTACAAAGGCTGTTGCAAGTCCTTGCTTTGCTCCTATGGCCATTACTTCTCATGCCTATGACTAAGTGCTAGGTAAGCATGAAACGTGTTAGGCGCTATAAGGGGATTTTTTCTAATGTTTTTTAATACTTTGATAAGTATTGGTAGTAAACTCCATTTTTTAATTTGTAAGCATGCCTTGGAGAATTATTTAAGTATATGGTTGTACCTCTGTTTGGTCACTAGAGGACTCTGACATGCTCAAGACTAATGTTTACTGGCCTCTACTTCCAAATTGATTAATATACATTACTTCTCATGGCCACTAGTGATGGGCAAATTTGCGCTGTTTCGGTTTGCCGCGAAATTCGCGAAACTGTGCCGGCGTCTCGTTTTTGATACCGGCGCCCGTTTTTGACGCCGGCGCCCTTTCTTTGATGCCGGCGCCCGTTTTTGACGCTGGCGTCTGTTTTGTTCAAAAAAAAAAAATTTTGACACCGGCGAATTTTTGCCGCAAATTTTCACAGCCGTTTCGCGAATTTATTCACTGTCGGCGAATCACGCAAATTCGCCGCGATTTCGCGCCTGGCGAATAAATTTGCCCATCACTAATGGCCACCATTTATCTTAATAATGTTCCTACACGCTATTGTGTTCAGAAGAGAAAAACTTACCCTGACACAGTCTCCCAGTTCCATCCAATGTCAAGCCATCTGGGCACTCACAGAGAAAAGATCCCTTGGTGTTAAGGCACAGGCCATTGGGACACACACCCGGGAACACTTCACACTCATTGACATCTGATAGAATATAAAGCAAATAGTTTCATAATAAATAGAAACTTGCATTAATAAATAAGCAATGCATGTATGATAGGTTAGTGCCATTGATTAGGTATGGGAGTAGACATAACCTAAATCTGTTTTGTTTTAGTAATGAGCAAATCTAGCTCTGCAGCAGCAACACTTGTACACTCTGCATCCGTTTGTCCCCTGGTGAAAGGGATTCTGTCATGATTTTTATGATGTCGTTTTTATTCTTAAATTACACTGTTTACACTTCAAATAATTCACTCTACAATATAAATTGTCATTCCTGAACCAGCAAGTGTATTTTTTTAAGTTGTAATATTGGTGTGTAGGCAGCCATCTCAGGTCGTTTTGCCTTGTCATGTGCTTTCAGAAAGTGCTAACAACTTTAGGATGGGACTGCTGTCTGGCAGGCTATTTCTCCTACTCAATGAAACTGAACATGTCACATTGGGACCTGGATTTTACTATTGAGTGCTGTTCTGAGATCTACCATGCTGCAGTTATCTTGTGTTAGGGAGCTGCTATCTGGTTACCTTCCCATTGTTCTGCTGCTGGAGGGTGGGGGGGAGATAGTGGGTGATATCATTCCAACTTGCAGTACAGCAGTAAAGAATGACTGAAGTTTATCAGAGCACATGACTGGGGGCAACTGGGAAACTGACTGGGGGCAACTGGGAAACTGACAATATGTCTAGCCCCAGGTCAGATTTCAAAAGTGCTGGAGAAGCACTATTAACCGATGCATTTTGAAAAAAAACATTTTTCCCATAACAGTATCCCTTTAAGATCTCTTATCCAAAACAAAAAGTAATATATTGCACTGCCCACTGAATGAAACACTTAGCACAAACTATTTGTATTTTGCCCCCCACAAAGCACATTTATTTTTTTCTTTGGTGACCAAGCTTTTCCAGTTAAGTGAAATTGGTCATTTTTTTTATTTCTGCCCTGTACTACCCAGTGGGTGGTGCAATTACATTTAATCTGTTTCTATTTGTGTTGGATGTTGCTGTACTATACTGTGCAGGCTGCTGCTTGATTTTGAGACATTATGCCAAGTGGATGTGATGAATGCATTTAGGCTATTTAATATAAGATTATTCTTATAAAACAGGACATTTACTGCCAATAAACAGTTTATTTGTAGGTGAGGTATGAAAAAACGCAAACTTTAAATATAAAAATGTAACTTTATTGTGTTATTGATCCATGTTTAAAAGATTACTCAAATGCCCAAAGAAGACTCAGTAAGGCCAGCACATCAACTAACAAAGCCTACTTTATGTTATACGTTAATATCCTTTCCTTAGGTGTCTAAACTTAAACAAGTATGGTTTATATTTATAATATTTAAATATATGCTTGACTTGTCTATTTCAAAATGTCATCCAATGCAGAGCCTATAAGTAAATGCTTTCTGAACTGACTAAGACACAGAACACCTGGATATTCACTAGAATAAGCCACCTTCTTTTAGCCCTGCCATATTTAAAAATTGCAGGGCTTTCATTTGATCATTGCAAAACAATCAATTCTTTTACGTCTTTTACTAGACTTGTGTCTGGTTTAGATCACGGTCTTGTATGATCAATCAACTTTTGCTTGAATTGAAAGATTGTCAGATATTTTTCTGTAGAATTTGCTAAGAGTAAGGAAAATTCAGGCCTTTTAAAAATGGAAAGTCAACAGACAAAACATTAAGGGGCCGATTCACTCAGCTCGAGTGAAGGGTTCGAATGAAAAATACTTCGAATTTCGAAGTATTTTTTGGGTACTTCGACCATCGAATTGGTTAAATTCGATCGAAGTCGAACGAAATCGAACGATTCGAAGTAAAAATCGTTCGACTATTCGACCATTCGATAGTCGAAGTACTTGCCCTTTAAAAAAAACTTCGACCCCCTACTTCGGCAGATAAAACCTACCGAAGTCAATGTTAGCCTATGGGGAAGGTCCCCATAGGCTTGCTAAGCTTTTTTTTATCGAAGGATTTTCCTTCGATCGTTTGATTAAAATCCTTCGAATCGTTCGATTCGAAGGATTTAATCGTTCGATCGAACGAAAAATCCTTCGATCGATCGATCGCAGGATTAGCGCTAAATCCTTCGACTTCGATATTCGAAGTCGAAGGATTTCAATTCGAGGGTCGAATTTCGAAGTATTTTTAACTTCGAAATTCGACCCTTAGTGAATCGGCCCCTAAACCTAAATTGATGTCTTCTATTTTCTTGTAGGCCCTGTATGCAAAAGTGATGCGTGCATCTGCTAAAACAGTTAGGAGAGCAGCACATAGAAAACACTGAATTTTGAGGATACAAAAATTTTTAAAATTAAGACAGTATGCTGTATGACAGCATTTCAGGGATGCAACCATTTGGTTTGAAATTCAGTTGAAACAGGAGGATTCAAATTCTGACAAAACCAAGACCATGGCCACACTGAATCCAAACCCTAAAAATCAAGTGGTTTTAAGTCACATGATTAAGGAAATAGCATTTTTTTCTGCAAGCAAATCCCCCCTTACCCTAATCTGCAAATGCAAATTAGGTTTCCGGTTCAGTTTGGGATTTGTCTGAATCCTAATAAAGTGGATATGGTGCACCCCTAACTTGTTTAGATAAGGATAACGATTTTATCTCAACATTTTCTGCTACAAACTCTGATCAAATCCGCTCTGGTTTTTTACACTTATTTATTATTACACTTTCCCGAAAATTTGCTTTCCGGGAAAAAATCTGATTTTCAAGATTTTTTTTTTGATTTTTCAACTGAAAACCCCGATTTTTTTTAGGATTTTTTCAACTGAAAACTCAGATTTCTTATCCTTTTTGCCCGAAAACTTTGGGGTATTGCACAAAACCCATCACACATTAAAAAATTTGGGACATTGGGACTTCTCCTATTGACTTATATACAACCTCGACAGGTCTGAGATGCCGGATTATCTGATTAGAATGCAAAAAATGAAATAACCAATACCTTGTTCAAATGCGGGGTGATCCCAAATTTATTGTAGTGCTCTTGACATGTGAGTCGATACCTTCCCCAATTTTTTCTATTTTTCTGAGGATTATCTGATTAGGACTTTTCCATCCTCGGGGTTTAATAAATTCCGAAAGATTTGTGAGTTTGATTTTATAAAAAAAAGAATGTCACAAAGTTTTCGGGATTTTTGCATTCAGAGTTTAGTAAATAGCCCCCTTAGAGAACTAAATACCAGTAATTAGATAATATATTTGCTCTAAGGATTCCAAGTATGGTTATTCATATAATCAAGTTTTAAATTGTCTTAAAATCTTTCCAGGTACATTTTAAAAATCATTAGCTAAATATTTCAGTTAAAAATATTTAAGCATTTTCACCTTCACATGAGACACCTTTCACTCTTGCGAATCCCCTTGGGCAGGCAGTGTCTACAAAACAAAACAAAAAATGTAAATGGGTTTCTAACTTTTATATTGTTAAAACAAATGTAACCAGCAATGTACCTATTTCACATCGTTCACATGGACTTCCCCAGGCAGCTCCCAAAGTAGCGCAGCATTCTGACTTCAATGTTGCTCCATTTATATTGACTTCACATCGTCCATCTTGTATATTAAGCCAACATGTTCCTTTAAGGCTGTCTGTGGTAAATAATCAATTTAATCAATAATCAATCAACTTTGAATCCCTACCAGGCAACTTGTGCTCCCTCCCCTCAGACTATTGGCTACATACCGACATCATGATTAACCTCCACATTCACTTACTGACTAGTAGTGATAGTGTGTTTGGAAGTGTTAGCCTCTCTGTGGACTTTTATTATTCTATTTATGACTTACGACTTCTAATCCTTTTTGGTGTATGAATTGAAATTCCTCTGTTTAATAACTAACTCTGTTTTTCCACTTTGGCACTGACTAAAAGAATTACAGAAAGTTTCCGCCATGTACATATTTTATGATATGTGCACTCATGTTAATGTATACTATACAAAACTGACAGCTAGCGAAAATATAAAAATTTCCTTGCATTTTGTGTCAATGGCTTAGAAGCTTGAAAGTCATGGTGACTCACCTATGCAGATGAGGCCAGTAGAATCCAGTTTGCTTCCAGGTGAACACTCACAGCTGAATGAGCCAAGAATATTTCTGCAAGCCCCATTGACACAAGGGCTACTTTCACATTCATTTATGTCTGCAATAGAAAGATGACCTTGATTAGATCTGTCCCGCAAAAAATTGCTGTTTGAGTTTGTGTGTCTTCCCTGCTGCCACCTATATTTAGATTTGTACTGCTCTTGTCTTTGGTTACCAACATGATTTACATAACTGTACATTTTATATATATATATATATAATATATATAATATAAAAACTTGGCTGCAATTTGCTCTCTCTCTCTCTCCAAGGTTCCGGTTAATTGTCTCTCATAAATTAGAACAATGTTTTCATGGAATGTTTTAGCATTCCAAGCCATAGCATGCTGTGCACAAACAGAAAGACTTTATTGTTTCTGTCATTTAAGGCTCCACCAGTTTTTGGACAAATTATAGAAAGTTAGTGAGAAACAAAATATTGTATAATAGTGTCTGTGGGTTTTAGAGCTAAATGAGGCAATGACCTACATTAAACAGATGGTGCTAAATTTTGCACTTCCTGCATACAGCTTTCATGCATGATGATAAAATAGTTACACTATATAATAAATCCATTTGCTTTCACAGTCCTTTTGAGGACTATCTGGGTGCCATATGTAAGATCTAAAAAAAAAAACATTTTCTCTAATATGTAAAGCTTTACACTTAACATTTGTATAACACCAGAGGTTGAATATGGAAAAAATGATATATCTCCAAAGGATGAGCATTATTTAATTTTTTAATACATGCTATTTTTCTATAAAGGTGACAGCGACTAATGGACCTCATGGAATACACACTCTACATTTCAAATGATAAAAGTATTTAAACTTTCGTTACCATATGCCTTTATTAAACATGTTTCATATCAGTGAGCAAGGCTACCTAGCAACATAGGCAAAGTTTACCCTGGTCAAATAACTAATAACAACCAATGGGGTATTTGCTTTCAACAGGAGAATAGCCATAATGAACTTATTGCACCTGCCTAAAGATTCAGCTTGTCAATAGCAGCAATGATCCAGGACTTCAAACTTGTCACAGGGGGTCACCATTTTGTAAAGTGTCTGTAACACTCACATGCTCAGTGGACTCTGAGCAGCTATTGAGAAACTAAGCTTAGGGTTTGTTGCAAATTATTAAGCAGAAAAAGAGGTTGGCCTATAATATAAGCTGATGCTACAGGGCTGATTATTATATAATTTGAGTCGGCCCCTAAGCTCAGTAAGTGACGGCAGCACAGAGAATGTGCAGTGAATCAGCAGAAAAGTAGATGGGGAGTTACTGGGGCAATTTGGAGGCACATATCTTCCCTTCTAAAGGGCTGTGGTTGCCTTGGGCTGATACAGAAGACCAAAATATAATATACAACATTTCTAGCCTACTTCTTTAGTTAAGCTTTAGTTCTCCTTTAACAAAACCCAAATAGTGAATGGTGAAAACAAGCACAAATGCACACTACACCTTCATTTTCTGTAATGTTTTTCCTAAGGCCATTTAGAACAGATATTTTTCAGTATACATGAAAAAAGAATAGATATTTATTTATTTTTTTTACCTTCGCATGTTTCACTATCACTTCTGAAAACATATCCTTTAGGGCATGTACAGCTGTAACTTCCTGGTGTATTTCGGCAAAGTCCATTGTCGCATAACAGCCTGTTCACTAAGCACTCGTCAATATCTAAAACAATAACAAAAGGGGTTCATCACAAAGATATTGCAGTGATTTTTTCCACATAGCAGGACTGCTGTCTTGGGCCTTATCAAAGTAGGAGGTCAAGGCTGAAGAGAAAGGCAAAATAGGTTGGATCAGATTGTCTCAATATACACTCAGCTCCCTGTTCCAGTCATCACTGCATGTGCCATAATTACATTTGATTGTGACACTTCATAATGGTGTCTGAATGAGTTCAACAAATATTTTACAAATAAACTTCATTTAGTCCAGGATAGAAAGATAACACAACTCACAGTACTTATAACTTCTGATGCAGCGATACATTGAAAACATTTATAAAGAATGAACTTTGCATCACAGTAATCTGTTGTTAGAATGCATCATGTGCCAAAAAAGAATACCATGTGATGGTACTTTAGGAATACGAGTCTTAAGAAGCAGCTGCAAAGCTCAAACAGATGTAAATGTTTGTTTGTTCTGCCGCAGAGAATGCTTGGTATGAAAAGAAAAACCAAAATTAATTCTCTAGCTTGTTTCCTTTAAAATGACATGGAGCCAACAAAAACTGGTTTTAAAATATGCTATATGGCCAAAAGTGGATAGAAAAAAAACAGTCCTTTAACCTGTGTATGAGGTATTGCTTTAATTTTGTTCATTTTTGTTGCTGGTTTTGTAATAACATTTCTTGCACCTACATTTCTTTTTTGTTTTAAATATAAAAACACACACAGGTAATGGCATGAGCCCATTTCCAGGAGTTATGAAAAAAGATGTGAGCGAAAGACAAGCCTTGGCAGAGAAGGGTGTACAAATGACAACTCAGGATCTGTTGGGAGGAAGGCCAAAAGACATATACAAATAAACTGAAGCCTATGAACTGGGGTTAAATACTTGAGCATTCTGAAAGAGGTAACAGGAGTCTGGTTGACTCAACATCTTAACAGGAGATAAAATAATTGGAGTGATCCAATTTGTACCCACCAGTGAGCAATATCACTTTTTGCAAGAGTTGGTCCACTTCTATAATAAACAAACTGGCCTAATGTACTATGATGAGGAGTGTGATGCCACCCCAATTGTTTCACTTCCATGTATCTTTTGTGCAACACAACAGTTTTGGAAGCTTCCACACAAGGAACAAAAAAATTCAAGCAAACTCCATTGGCCAACTTCATATTTTAGAACAGAGCAGTGGCAGAAGGATAGCAATTTGCTCAATGTAGGGTGTCAAAAAAGCTGGCACCCACCAATGTTTTAATTCCATGCTCTTATATTTAGATAAAGCTAAAAAGGGTTTTGAAAATGTTCTGGCACTAAAGTGTTTGAAGAGTAAACATTTGATTAGCATTAATATACTACACTTCTGCAGAAAATTAACCGGTGTATAATTTACAGTAGACAGAGACCCAGTGGAAATTGAGTGGATTATTTTGACCAAGTGAGGCAAAACTGGGTACAAACATTTGTTTTCATGTTTTGAATGCCAGCTTTTTAGAGTTAAAAAAAAAATATTGTTTCACAATACAATTAAAGAGTTCTAGTTTAGTATTAACAGATGTCTGATATATTACAGATTGTTTTGAGTTACACAACTGTTTCTGATTGTTCTGCATAATGAAGGATGAGGTGTTTGATGTCTGTCATCAACCTGGAAGGGTAGGCAATTAAACAATGCAACTGAGCTGCTAGATATTTTTAGAGATAGAGTATGCATCCATTACAGTTTCCAGCCGTTAAGAAGATTCTTATATTTAATTATAGGAAGGGCATGAGATTGGGGAATATGGGAGAGGGATTCCAAAGAGGAATCAACAAGTTACAGGGGAAGGCATGAGATAGAAAACATGCTCGAGAAGACAGCGGGGAATGCAGAGTTGGATAATAGACACAATGTATCTGGCCTGGGAAAAACAGGATATGAAAGTGAAAAAAAAGAAAATTAAGAAGAATTATTGGTTAATTTTTTTTTTATTTAACATCAAATGAAAAGGCATAGTGCATCGATTTCCCTACTTTATTCAAACTGCCTGTGTCAAGACTTCTTAAACAGACCACACTTGACCCACCCTGCCACTTTAACTACCTCCAGTCTCCACTATGTAGTTTTACACCTAACTTATAAACTTTGCTGGTTCAGTTCTTATCTTCCTGTCCTATGCTAATAACCCACTTTGTCACCAGTTCCCATTAGTTTGGGGATGGATCAAGGCTCTGTACAGAGCACTCTGTTATTCCTGCACATTCTCTTTACTATTGCTACCGATGACATTATCATGTACCTTGTTAAAAGCATACAGCCGCCCTAGGGCAACATTTGAATGTTCTCTTACTAACATCACAGTCAAAAAGTTGCCTTTAACTAGACAATATTGCCAACATCCATGCCCTTATCCCCCAAGGCTCCCTTCTCCCTCCCAAAGTGTTTCATGCCACTGGGTGCTACATCTGAGAACGTGCCGTTTGGTATGATATAAAGTTTGATTTTGTAACAATGATGTGCAAATAATTAATGTGAAATGGGTGGAACTGCTATATGTTTGTAATTATTATTGTATATATTCAGAACCTAGGGCAGATGTCCACAGATAAATAGATCTAATCTTTAATATTTATAGATATTTCCTTATCTCTTAATTTTATTCAGCCTTGAATACTGCAAGCTTCTAATTCCTGGGCTCCCTTATTCCCTCCACTCCCCTTAGTTTATATGGAAATCTTCTGCTAGAATTCTCTTTTTCTTGCCAAAGAAAAAACTGGTTCCTCTTTTTAAATATTTATTTAGACTATCCATTAAGCACCAAATACCTTCAACAAAATCATTCTCTTGACTTTTACATTCTTGGCTGTTTCATAACCCATTGCATCTCTTCACTTGTCAACATAGTCTCCACATACTCCAGGACATCTATTCTGGTCCTTGCAAAGCCACTATCTACAGGTATTTGCAGCACCCACATTTACTGTTGTCTCCGGCCATAAATCATTTGCTCTTGCTGCAAATTACCTTTGAACTTCCATCCCTGAATTCCAATATATGCAAGCTTTTCTCGACCTCTTCCATACTATACTTAAAGTCTACCTGTCAGGCCTCTAACACACAATCTGATTCAGCTGTTAAACCTATAACCAGTTATTAATCTCCTATTTGTGGCCAGAAGCAAGCAATTTAAACTTTATGGGAAAGGGCTATTTAACTTACAGTAACTGTAATTATTTGTGCTCTGTATTTTGTATGCTATAAAAGAGTGATTAATGAATGAGGACCTTTAATGAAAGTTATTCTATTGAAAGGTATTATAAATTAAATCTAAGAACATACCTATACAATTTTTGCCTGAAGAATCTGATTCAAAGCCACTATTGCAGTTGCAGCGAAAGCTTCCACGCAGGTTTTCACAAATTCCATTGGCACAGATATCAGGGTCCAAAGCGCACTCGTTGATATCTAAGAGAGTTTTAGATGCACTTTAAGGGGGTTATTTACTAAAATCCGAATTTATCTCATATTTTATTAAAAAAACACTGCCAAACTCCCAATGCCCCATTTTAGCTTATTTAGTATTTAAAAAAACTTTAATCAGATCGCAGAAAAAAAGTTTTTGCCCAAAAACCCCGGAAAACTTGGATTTTCAGGCTAAATCCAGCGCAGACCACAAAAACTTCAAATTAAGATAGGTGCCTCTCCCATTGACTTATACAAGACCTTGACAGGTCTGCGATCACGGATTTTTAGATTCAGGCTTTTTACAGCATTGGGGTATAATAAATCTTGAAAAATATGAATTTTTTTCCTCTAGAAATTTGAATTTTTTGAGATTTTAACATTCAGATTTTAATAAATAACCCCCTAATAATCTCTGTCTATGCATATATTTTACATTTGGTGAAAAAACAATAATATAGATTTCTAATACTAAGAGAAGTAAGAATCAGGCTTCATCAAAACATTACTCTTCTATAATATATGAGGATTGTATTTCACAGACTTCTGTTGCTATGACATATAGAAAAACTTCCAAAATAAATGATAACGTTTACCTCGTCCATCAACAGTAATACCGATGCCTCCACTGCATAAGCCCTGAAATTCAGCTATTGTTGCACAAAAACAAACAAAAAAATTAGATACTTTTACCAGGTTTTCTAAACTTAAACAGCAATTTATGGTTAATACCTAATAACTGTGCAGTGCTTGAAATACAGAAATTTAATGAGCTATTGCTGCATGATGACCTGGCTGCACATACCCAGCAAACAGAAACACTCAGCAGGGAGGGATTAGGCAATTGGCACACAAGGAGTATTCTCCACCAGCAAAGTTCAGTCAGTAGAAAAGCCTCCAAATTTGCCACTGCCGACACCATTAACTTAAATTGAAAAAGGAGGACAGCTCTAGTAGTGGTGTTTTTCAGCCTCACAGTACTGTTGAAGTGGTATTTGCAGTTTCAGCTACTTCTCTGGCTAAAACATGATGATTACACTTCAGGCACCCATAAGTCTTAATTACTTAGTCAGCTGCTGTTTTAATGCAATATTGTTTATTTTTAAAACATCTGCACCATGGTGTGCCCGGGGCAGCTGAACTCATCAATACATTTGACTAATGTAACAAAAAAATTAAGCCAAGACTATGTTTTAAGTATTCCTTGTTTTCTAATTTATTGTTATTTGCTGTAATCATGGAAAGCTCCAACAAGCTATACATTTATCTGCCTAAACAAGATGTGCCCAGCAGTTTGCACAGTGCTACACTTTTAATGGAAGCTACAGATATTCACTGTGCAAGCTGTTCACGTGTATGTTATGTAAAAAAGAGTGACATTTAGGACATTTTCTAATACTGGATTTTGTTATCATAGTAACCATACCAGAATTGCGGGGAGGGCAAGGATTGCAAGGTTCTCCAAATCCATAGTCCGGATTGGCACAGCAACATTCAGATTTGGTCACAGCTCCAGGAAAAGGACGGACACAGAGGCCTTTTTTAATTCCCCCGTAGCATGTACTACGCATATGTGTGTCTAATAAAGAATTTTCAAAAAGTGTTAATAATGATGGATGTAGGGAGTTCTTCAACCTTGACTGTTTTAAAGGAATTGTTCAGTATTAACATAAAAACTGGGTAAATAGATGTAGCTGTGCTAAATAAAATGTGTTTCTAATATAGTTAGTTAGGCAAAAATTTAATGAATAAAGGCTGGAGTTACTGGGTGTGTAACATAATAGCCAGAACACTGCTTCCTGTTTGCAGCTCTCTTGGTATCCACTGATTGGTTACTGGGCAGTAACCAATCAGTGACATGAGGGGGTCCACATGGGTCATAACCATTTGCTTCTGAATCTGAGCTGCATGCTAAGGATCAACTGCAAACTCACTGAACAGTTATGTGCCATGTGCCCCACCCCCCTCTTAAGGTTGCTGACTAACTCAGAGTTAGAAGAGTTACCGGAAGTTGTTTTCTGTTAGACATCTTCTCACTCCAACCTTTATAATTAAATTTTGGCTAACTATTTTGGAAACATTTTTTTATTTTGCACAGATTATCTATTTACCTAGTTTTTATTTTTTACACTGAACTGTTCCTTTAAGGGCAATGACACATAGTGCTACTTGTTGCCTGTGATTTATTGCAACTACAAATTACCAGAAAATACCCTGCTATAGACAATACTGAGAATTGTCTCAGCTAAAACACTCAATGTCTTTGTATGCATTTTTCTGCAATTTAGGGATTTGAGTGTACAATGTTTGGTAGTATCTATGGCAGGGTATATTCTAGCGACTTGTAGCTGTGACACATAGAAATGTGTGTCATTGAACTGAAGGTGAGAAGATGGAATTCATGGTCATTTAGAGAATTTAGGATATACAATAAAAAGTTGCTTTTGTGGGTCGCTGAATATACAGTATATACCTTGATAAAGATCCCAATGGGGACCGAAACGTCGGTTTTACATACCATGTAATAACAATATATCACCTTTTTCAAATCAAGACCCCTGGTGCTGTTTTTTGTTCTATTTTGTATACATTGGACTTCTGTGCACGGGGGCAGCTACAACGTAGCTGGATGGGATGTGTTGCTGTCCAAGAACACACATATATATGTATGTGTATACAGAAGGAGGGAGCTTTTGAGGGGGGAGCATGCTTTAGGAAGGCAGAATATATACTGTATTGTATTTTGTGGGGATGGAAGAAAGAATTTGACCTCTTTCTACCACCCTATAAAAATAAATACCAATATATGTTTAAGTTGTAATAACCGGTACATTACCTACGCAAACACGGCCATCCACTCCAATGGCCAAACCTGGAGGGCAATCACAACGGAATGAACCTTCAGTGTTGATACAGTGACCGTTCATGCAGATGCCAGGCGTCTGACACTCATCTATATCTATAGAAAATAATTAATCATAATGTATCATTACTATAAAATTGAACTGAAATCTGAATACAGAAAGCAATTAATTATAATGTACAATTACTATGACATTGTTCTGAAATCCGAATATTTTTACACATACATGGTCTATGCTACATTTATACTTGTACATACCGGTGCAATAACGACCATTGGATGCAAGGACAAAGCCAGGCTTGCATATGCATTTGAAACTCCCATCCTCGTTTATACACATTCCATTCAAGCACATATTTGTTGTGGAGCATTCGTCGTGATCTAGGGACACAAAATACTCACTACTTTTTCGTTGGAAAATGCATAAAAATATAAGCTCTTGTGACGACTTTACATTAAATGCATATGAAAGTAAACATCTACATTAGGAATATCAAGCTTGTATAACAATCCTCAGTCACCTAAGACACTAATTTCATAGCCCAAATCTAAAATATATCATAACTTAGATGACAATTAAATAATTGCTGATTGATAGGGTTTAAGCTTTTTAAGAACACAATTTGGCATTTGTGAGGATGCCAAATGACAAGCAGTTGCTAAGTCTTTGTCCGTGGCCTCTTGTATTATACAGTTTGGGATTACATAGGGAATACAGGAATATAATATTTACCATAAAAGCTGTTAGCAAAGCAAAGTAGACACAGTAACCTCAAAAAGCAGTATTTTCCAACTGGTTCATTTTTAAAGGGCTGTAAAGATTATCATTTGTAACAGATATATTATTCAAATTTGGAGAATGAACTCCTTCTTCCAACAAGCAGTTAGAAGCCTTTCACACTAAAGGGTTAGAAGGGCCAATCATCTGAAAGCACATTATCCGTGTGCATCTAATCTGATTAGCTCCATTCGGACCCTACTGCCAAGGACCTTATTTATTCTGTGGCATTTGCCCTGTTCAGCTGTGCATACAAAATGTGCAAAGAGAACAGTGACATTGAATTCATGAGATTTTAAATCCCCACTGACAGTGTCATAATGATATTTAGGAACAGGAACAGTAAAATTGGGGTTCTATAGAAACTGCTGCCAATTTGCTCCAGTCTAGTAACCTCATAGCCCCTAATGAGATGTTTGCTTTCATATTTCTAATTGCAATAGATGGTTAAGGCCAACTGTTGTCCATTACTACATAACTTCTATTTTATGTTACTGTATCTGCACAATTAAAAATGCCTCAACTTGAATGACAAACATATTTGTGATAGATAAATGTCATCTAAATTGTTTTTGGCACAAAGAAATGACATAAAGGATAAAAGGGTTCAGAATCTGTTTAATATAAAACTTGCAGCAATTTCCTGAATGCAGCTGAATCCCAACTAAAATCCTGAATTTACTGAATTCCTATATATCTACTAGGCTAAATTTCATCACATGCTAACCCACCCTTCTACAAAGAAACTCTTTGGTCTTCACCCAAACAATATCAAACAACAAACATGCAACAAGATGGATTTTTGACCCAGAGTTGGGGTTTAAACCTTTCCAAAAACACCAAATGACACGTAGGCATACATAATATATAACACATGTAGAAACTGTAAAACACATGCAAAATTCTCACTTTGGTTAAATAATGAAGATATTTAAAGGAAAACTATACCCCAAAATGAATACTTAAGCAACAGATTTTATCCAGGTTTATATCAAATTAAGTACCATATTAAAGAATCTTACAAAACTGGAATATATATATTTAAGTAAATATAGCCCTTTACATCGCTTGCCTTGAACCACCATTTTGTGATGGTCTGTGTGCTCCCTCAGAGATCACCTGACCTGAAATACTACAACTCTAACTGTAACAGGAAGAAGTACGGAGCAAAAGACAGAACTCTGTCTGTTAATTGACCTAATGTGACCATTTGACCTAACATGTATGGTTTGTTTGTGTGCACCGTAAGTCATACGATCCCAGGGGGTGGCCCTTATTTTTTAAAATGGCAATTTTCTATTTAGGATTACCCAATGGTACAGTCTACTAAAAAAATTTATTTTATTTACACAAAACAGGGTTTTACACATTAGCTGTTTTATTCAATGTATTTTTATAGAGACTTACATTGTTCAGGGTAAAATTTTCCTTTAAAGGACATGGAAAACTGAATTCACTGTGGGTGCCAATATGTTAGAAAACCAGCAATCATTTGGTGTGTTTTTTCAGAGCCATACCCCAAGAAACCTAAAAAGGTGGTGGCACAGTTCACCAGATGCAGAAACTTCCCCAGACAAAAGTGCTGGGAAAAGGAGCTTTAAGGGTCACAATTTTTTTTCTCTAAAACATAGTTAAGTTGGGTTGAAAAAAGACCAAAGTCCATCAAGTTCAACCCCTCCAAATGAAACATAGCTTCCACACACACTCACACTGACCCCTCCACACACACTCACATAAACAATATACAAACCAATATCTATAATAATTATAGATTATAGAAACTATAGATTTTAGTATCACAGCAGCCTTGGATATTATGCTTGTCCAAGAAAACATGCAAGCCCCTCTTAGAAGAATTAACCGAATCAGCCATCATAACATCATCCAGCAGTGCATTCCACAGCATCCCAGCCCTCACTGTGAAGAACCACCTACCCTGCTTCAAATGAAAGTTCTTTTCTTCTAGTCTGAAGGGGTGGCCTCTGGTGCTATGATCCTCTTTATTGGAAAAAATGTCCCCTGCTATTTGTCAATAATGTTCTTTAATGTACTTATAACGAGTTTTCATGTCCCCATGCAAGCGTTTTTTTTTCAGACAAAACAACGACAACCATGACAGTCTACCCTCATAATTTAAGTCTTCCATCCCTCCAACCAGTTCAGTAGCACGTCTCTGCACTCTCTCCAGATCATTAATTTCCTTCTTAAGGACTGGAGCCCAGCATAGTTTCTTAGGAAAGAGCAGCCTGAGGCGGCTCCTGTAATGCTGCCCCCGCCTGCCCACTTACCTTTCCAGGAGGAGGCAGTAACGATAGTGCGGAGAGTGCAATAGCACTCTCTCACACAAGGAAAGCTGAATTTCCGTCTTAAAAATTTGGCTCTTAAAGGCACCAGGAGTGGCTTTTTGTCGCCCCTGGAAATCTATATGGCGCTGCCGCCTGAGGCAAGTTACTCAACTCGCCTCTTTGGCGGAACGCCCCTCCTGGAGCCCAAATCTGCACTGCATATTTCAGGTGAGGCCCTACCAGGGACCAATAAAGAGGCAAAATGATAGATTCATTCCTTGAGTTAATGCCCTTTTTATGCAAGACAGAACTTTATATGCTATAGTGGCCACAGAATGACACTGCCTGGAATTAGACACCTTGTTAACTACAAAAATCGCCAGATCCTTCTCAATTAAGGAAACCCCCAACACAACTTGTGTTTGTATTATTTCTGCATAACCTTGCATTTATCAACAGTGAAGCTGATTTTCCAGTAGCAGAATCTTGCATGCAACTTATAGTTTAGTATCATCAGCAAAAATGCAGAGATGTTATGCAAAAATTGCTACCCTCATACAATTTTTAAGCTGAGCTGTGAATTTGGAATTTTTACAAAAACTACTTGCAATCCAACATTTTTCCTCATAATGCACTGGTTTTAGTCTAAACTTATTTAATAGTAATTACAAGTTTATTAAAATATATATCAAATTCTAATTCACAAAAAGTAAGAAAAAAAATAATTATCCTGGTGCTGTTACAAAAATGCATTTTGTTTTCTATCAACAATAATTACCTGCACAGTTTTTACCATCAGGGGTCAATTCAAATCCAGCATTACATATACACTGGAAGCTTCCCTCTGTGTTCACACATCGGCCATGTTTGCAAAGAATCCCATTCTGGATACATTCATCAATATCTATTTTTAAAAAGAATTAGGCAGACATCATTATTACTATTAATATTAATGTTAACTGAAATGGTCTTGCCAGCATGATACATTCTCTTTTCCTTCACAGACCAAAAAGCAAAAAAATTAAATACTGTACATCTTATGCAGAGTCCCCAACCTTATCATAGGGATGCTGTAGATTCCTGTTGGGAAAAGTCCAGTGTCATTAAGGAAATCACCCAACTGCACCCCTTTACACTGTGTTTTGACTTCAGCTTTGCTTTCTTGGATGGACTGCTCCGTGGTGTCAGTAACCCTGTGCAAGGAACTGTGTGTTCTAGTGCTCTGTGAGTACTGTTATTGCAGAGAAAGAAGGGGGATGATAGGAAGAATAGGAGAAACTATGCCCTCATACTGTACTATTTAAGGGACAATTTGTGCAAAATAGTGGATACTTTCCATAAGGCTACCGTCACATGTAGACAAATGAGCAAATCTCAGGGGGAGCATAGTGTTCTTACACAGGAAATAAATAAACCTGTTTAGATTGCACAGAAAACAGCAGCTGCAAATCTCCAGGTCACATTACTTCAGTTTAACATTAGTTACATTGGCTTTGGTAAACTGGTTGTGTCTTTGCTAACATCTCAGAGAAGATACATCTGGTGACAAGTCACATTACATTGAACCTAGCAGCTGCACACAATTTCTATAAGATACAGAACTTGGACATCTTCCATTTGTCTTTTTCTTTTTTCTTTTTTTCTAATTTCAAAAGTGGTTTTGTGCAAGAATGTGCCCTTATGTTATGTTACTACAGCTTCATTTGAATGATTTATCTTTCCAAGGCTAGAAATCAAGTATGTACAGTATATTGCAAACAAAGGAATGTTTGCTAAATCGTAATCTGTGGGCATGATTACCTGAGTATCTTGGTGGGCCCCAGCCAAACACTATTATTATTTCCACCATAGGTCTATATGACACATTTCAGTTAGCAATTCCTAGATCAAATTGTTGTGTTAGTGAGCCAATGATATTATGTTCTCTTTAGGCCTTAGGATGCACAGTCTGATATTGCATGGCCTAACACAGAAAAAAAATTATAAACATGTTCTAGTGATAAAGTTTTTTGGCAATGGCCATTATTTAATGGAAGTGTATATTATTGGAGACTTTGATTTTACCCTGTATCAAAGTGAATATGTTTTAAACCTATAAAACCATTATACTTATGCTTTATATCTACTTAAATAAAACTGATTGAATACAAAATTGCAAAGAAAAAATCTAATAGGAATGACAATGGGTAAAATCAGCCAGGGACAGTGAGCTTACTTACCAATGCAAGATTGTTTTGTTGGAGTCCTCTGAAAACCTGAATGGCATTTGCAATAATAGGATCCAGGAGTGTTAACACAGTCTCCGTTAGTACATGGATTTGATGTGCATTCGTCAACATCTGTTTGTAGCAATAAAAGTAATGATGTGTTTTGCAATTTATGGTCCAAAATGAAGAATTTAAAGTCATGTCATTACAGATACTCAAATACCAAATGTGAAGTTTCCCAGTTTGAAGATTAGCTTCCCTGGACTAGAATTTATACAAGTTAACCACAATGGTCCAAAAGAACAAAATTAAATTTATGTAAGCATGGAAACGAGTAGGAAAACACAGTTACAATTTTGTCTGCACAAATAAATCCAGTTTTGTATGGCTTCTGCTACAAAAATGTTGAGTTTTTCTACCAAATAATCTGGATAGACATTTCAACATAGAGATAGAGATACATGCAAGACAAAGAGATGGCTAATCTGTTTCCTCCATCAGACCACAGAATCCAACTACAGACACACCTGACTGGCCACAGAATGAACACCTCTAAAGGTGGCCATAGACTCAAAGATCCGCTCGTTATGCCACTATCTGGCCGAACAATCGAATTACGATGCGCCAAGCGGCTCCGACGGGTCGGTCGGGTAAAAATCCAACCTTCCCGATCGATATCGAGGCCAGATATCGATCGGGAAGACCCGTCGGAAGCCCCCATACACGGGCAGATAAACTGTCCAAACGACCGATATCGGCAGCTTTATCTGCCCGTGTATGGCCACCTTAAGAGAGGCAAAGTTACTATGTTAACAGATACATTTCAGCAGTTTTATTAAAGAGGATGAAAAACCTTGCCCAAAGTTGTATGGCCCAATGCTGCTTACAAGTTAATACAATATACCAAATATGCTTTTCTTGCTGTGGCTAAATTCGACTTTGGCAAATCTTGGTATAAATAATAATAATTTTTATAATAATTTTTACCAACATCTCTTCCTCAATAAATACCGGTGGTTGTTATAGATACCAGTGAGTTATATATCGATTTAACCAAATACATCTGAAATATGACCGTTGCTTAGCAACGATATACACATATCTTCTCCAGTGTAACTATCGCGAGATCTCATCGCGAGATCCCATTCCCAAGTATCGCGAGATCTCATTGTGAGATCCCATTTCCAAGTATCGCGAGATCTCATCACGAGATCCCATTTCCAAGTATCGCGAGATCTCATCGCGAGATCCCATTTCCAAGTATCGCGAGATCTCATAGTGAGATCCCATCTCCAAGTATCGCGAGATCTCATCGTGAGATCCCATTTCCAAGTATCGCGAGATCTCATCGTGAGATCCCATTTCCAAGTATCGCGAGACCTCATCGCGAGATCTCATTTCCAAGTATCGCGAGATTTTGTATTCAGGAAGTGATAAAGATGCCACACCAAATGAGTCACTTTTAGATTTTGCCTTGACAAAGCCAGCAGGCGAAACACGTGTGGCACACTGGGAAGCGCTTTTTGTGAAGTCTCCTGGGCGCTTTCCTTATTTTTACTATTGCAAAATAATTTTCTATTGATTTTAAACCTTTGCGACCGCATTGATTCTTCTTTTAAAATCTTACCTGTTATCCAATGGCACTGTGGGATTTGTAGTTTTATAGGGAAGATTAGCTCTCCGAATTATAAGATAGCAAGGTAAAATCGAGACTACAGTCCCCAGTGACCTACTTTCTCCTCCGTGTGGGGTCCCAGACTTAGAAAAAATACAGGCAGCTAGAACTTGGGACTTCTCCACCTCTAACAATTTTCCTATTCCTCCTTTCTCTTTCAATGCTGGTCTCCTTTGAATAATTTCATGCAAACGTTTTTTAACACCCTATAACTTTAATGGGGGTGTATGGATTAATTATTACTCACCAATTTTTATGCAGTTCTCAAAGATTACCTCAATTGATTTGCAGCAATTTTAATGAATTTAGTAAAGTTTACTTTTTAACAGTTAATCAGCTATTTACAATCTTCTATAATGAATGGATTTTAATGTGTGATATATAATAATGAATTAACTTTAATCTCACCTGTGTCAATTTAATCCTGGTTATTTAAATCAATTTCTTAATCTCATTTGAAGCACTAGCACTTTATAGCACAATATTAATTAATCCTGTTACATGGTTTTTAATTGCTGATGAATTATTAGCACCTAGCACATAGCACTTTATTGGGTAACCCAGCAATGGCTGCCCAATAATTGAAGCAACACTGGGTTAGTAACCTTTAACCAATCAATTGAAACTGTTGATAAACTCCGACACTGCTGCACTGATACTTGAATTTTCTTTAATTGGTGGTCAATTGAATAGAGAGGGGTTTTACTTCTTTTCATTTCTATAACACATTATTTTGGTAATCACACCTCTTTCGTTTGGAAAACGTATTGCTTTTTTAGGAAGGTACACAGAACAATTCTTTCTTTATAAAAATGATGAGTGCAGATTGTCAGGCAAGGAAAAGTGCTGTTTCAACATGGGATTATCCATTGGCACATATTGCTAGATAAAAATACTGGAAATACAGCCACATTAGTTGTGGAGGTAGCTCCATGGCTCCCCAGCATCAACAGATGCCCAGACCCTTGCCCAATTTACAAACATAGGTGTTAAACTGCACCAGTTCAGTTACCCCTAGCAAACAACAAGAAATTACTTTTAATCAGTCTACAAGTTCCAAAACAATAGCAAATGATTGGTTGCTGTTGGCATCAGCACTAGAGCATTTTATCACCTAAGCTAGTAAATGAGCCCAGCTGAATTTTCTTGAAGGCAGATGCAAAGTGTGCATTCATTAGGATACTCAGATCCAAGTTGACTGGGGAGGCTAATGGAATTACTAAGGTACATATTTGTAAAACATTAATATAGACACACTATATATTTTCCTGAATTTTTGTTTCAGCTAAGAATGCACCAAATACTTATTTTTTGGATTCAAATGAATATCACATCCTCGCACAAAAGATCTGGCCAAATACAAACTGTATATCACTGCATATCCACATCAAAAAAAACCCAAAATTGTATCATATATACAAAAATTTGCTTTTAGCTGTCCAGTGCTTTAAAACCACATTCCTCTTATTGATTGGATGCATTTTGGATATCACATGATTTGATTGAATCCTGCTACAAAAAGTGCTGCAAGTTGGTAATATCCTGAGACAACCTTGGGTATTTAAATACATCAAATGCAATTTGGCAATTTAAAACAAACCTGTAGCAGTCAGTCATCCTCAAATATAGAAGTGTTTACTCAGTGGATTAGAATTAGACAGTAGTGTGTATACGCACCAATGCATTCAGTTTGAGTGTCCTGCTTGTATCCCATGTTGCACTCACATCTGTAATTGTTAAGGTTTGGAATACAGCGTCCATTCAGACAAAGATTGGGGTATTGTTTGCAGATGTCTATGGTCTGATTTAGTGTCGCTGGAACACAAAGTGTCAAGTTAATATTTTGTCTAGTAAATATCTTGGGCGGGAAAGTTCATGGAACTACAAAGTCTAAGAAACAGTTTATATACCAACAACTACAGATGGCATATTATGATTTCGGTAATGTGAATTCCTCACCAGGAAATACCATTGCAACATCAAAATTATACAATTAGCCCAAGTGCATTACAATAGCTGTCCTGGTCATTACAGCTTACAATCTAAATAAAGAAGTGGGTATGAAATAGTACCCACGTGGGATTAGGCAAGATCAAGAGTCACCAACAGAGAAAACACATTTCCACTGTGCGATCTTGGTCGGATTGTCAGACTGCAGCTTTATGGGGAAATTGCGATGTGACAACTCTGCACTATTTTTGGATCAATTATGGCTTTCCTTGTCCTTTAAGTCTTTAGGAAAAGCACAGGCAATACAACCATTTGCCAATAAATAAGTGATGTGCAAACTTTATAAATTACCCCCTCTGACTGTGATGTATTAACACTGGAACAATATCTCCATTATCTCAAAAAGAGGTTTTAACATGCGATCATTACATCGAAGTTGGGCTGAAAAGGAAAATAGTAACGTACCGACCCCTCCATTGATAACTGGGCCTTGTCCATCTATTCCAGTTCCTCCAATACCAGGATGAAATCCATTTCCACCAGGTCCTGGGATAAATCCAGTACCTCCTGGTCCAAATCCATTAGGAACAAATCCCCCTGGGCCCCCAAATGGAACTCCTTCAATGCACAGCCTGCGATATTCATCTAAAAAAAAATTATGCAAGCGTGAAAATATATTTATATATATATTTTAGCAAGTTTCAAAATACTTTGCAGTCTGGTAATTGAGTTTTGTAAATATTAAAAATATGTCTTTAAACTGTATGCCTGATGAAACTTCAGTTTAGCACTCTTTTAGACTGGATTAGTTAATCAAAGCTAGATTAATGGGTGACTATATAGTCTGGACTGATGTACTGGATATTGTATATTCTGAAATAGAAAATGTGACACCTATAGGGCAATTTAAGGAATTAAAGGTGACCCACCGTAGAAACTTCCCAATATGCAGATAAGGTTTCCACCTGGTCAGTGGTAATGTTATGAATAGGAAAAAAGTTAGAAGATGGAAAGGATGGTGCCTTACAACAAAGTTTTTAAAGCTTTATACAAATAAAACAATGAAAATTGCATTAGTAATATTACACAATATTCAGCTGCCAATAATGAAGAAGAGATACAGTCACTTACCTGTGCCCCTGATGGGACACATTTCAGGTATTGATCCTAATGCCCAGCAACGGCCAGATTCACAACAGCACTGCATCTTTGTAAACCTGCCAGCCTGCTCTTGGGCACAATGGCCATTTACAAGGCTGGAGAAGCATACACCGGACCTCTGGTCTGTCAACAAAATAAATATTTGCTTCAATACATAATGAGAAGTTGGGGAATACAACTTCAAATAAAAAAACAGACCAACCTTTAAGACAGAAAATACAATTTCCCCGAATTAAACCCATAAAGCTTCTAAAGTGGGATGGCCCTCATGTGATTTTGAAATTTCATAATTTCAAAATGGTTTCCATGACTTTTGCTGCCATTTTTAATGCAATATGAGATTTACCTCAATGCCCTATGCTAGATTCAACTGTACAATTTGTGAATTGTTTACCCTATATTTGAGTGCTGGTCAATGTTCTCACCCTGTCTCTCTTTCTATTTATTCACGAAATACATAAATAAAGGCAAAGTGGATTTTCAACACATAAATAACCTCATGCGACCTGAGATGTGGTGAAGCATAGCACATAGTCATGTACGGTTTATCTGAGGACACGAAAGATAAGTAAAATAAACTGTTTAATTTTAGCTCTGCTAGAGAATTAATGCATTACAGTGTCTGCTATTTGTGAAGATCCAAACCCCACTTGTTTACTTTTGACTTTCAGGTTCTGCAGTGAGATCAACTTTCTCGTTAGAGGACAATAGCCGCTTACAGTGCAGATGTCTACATTGCAGTTCTCCAGCTGCTCCAAACTACATCCCAAGTATCACTCAGAGGCAATATAATGGGCCAGATTCATTTCAGCGAGAAAAAGGTTTATCAGGTGAAAACTCATAGACGAGATTCAATTTGAGATGCAATTCAATTTAGAAAATCTCACTGTTTATCAAGTGAAAACTCTTTTGAAGTCTATCGGAAAAATCTGGAAGTGAATTAGGAGTAAACTTTTTTTCTCCTCAAATTGAATCTTGTCTATGAGTTTTCATTTGATAAAACATAAGATAACTTTTTATCACTGAAGTGAAAATAGCCCAATGTATATACAACTCGCTTTAATGAAAAGTTGAATTTTGATAAAAAAAGCTCTTTCATCAGTATTATTACTTTTTGATTTGTAAATACACGCACATATATATACAAAGAGAAACACTTACAGAAGTGGACCTTTGCAAGCATGATGGAACAAAGAAAAAAAACACACTAATAGATATACATTTCCTGGAAACTTATATCAAGAACCTACACAGAAGTTTAGTACAGAACAGCTTTAAAGAGGGCAAAGGTCTACAGTAGTCTTAAATAGACGTAATTCATCTTTAACGTCATCTTGCCCACTTTTTAAATAATTTTTTTAAAAAGTTTTGTTGTCCCATATTTCGCCTAAATATTCCAGCTAGTTAGAAACCACATGAAAGGTGACAGTGAATGCAGCCTAAGACAGACCACATGTACTCAAAATAACCCATATGTAATAAAAGGCACAACGTTTGCCCCAGTAACGCATGGCAACCAATAACCAATAAGATGCTTGCATTTAAACAGATGACCATTAATGGTGCGTGCTTAATGGTTGCTTTGATTTAGTAGACCTGTAGAAAATCTTTGACCTTTGATTACATAACCAAATGTAAGCTGATGTTGGAGGGGAGAGTTATGATGACCGCAGGTGCAAGTGCTAGAGCACCAAGGGGCACAAAATCACACCCCTTAATTATTATTCAACAAGCAGTTTTATGTGGTGTCTTGCTAGACTTTGTACTTCAAACTGCATTCATTTTTGCAACTTGCAAACTGCACACCGTGAGTAATAATGTATCCCTAGGATATACAGTAGTGGTATTGGAAAGTAAAACATTACGTTTATTTAATGATACATTACTGAAAAATAAAAAATAAATGTTTTAAAATAAAAAAGGAATCAGTTAGATCATGTTATTAGCTGAACTCAAACTTAAACATAAACAAATATCCAGAAGCACCTTCGTGTATGAGCCCTACAATAATACATTCAGTACAGAGTTACAGTATAGTTAGCAAATGCAAGAGAAACTTTAATGTGTTACTCTTACCAACACAGCGAGAACCATCCCCAGATGTGACATATCCACGTGGACAGATGCAGTAGTAACTACCAATTGTGTTTGAACATTCTCCTCCATTACAAACGCCAGGGATAGTAGTGCACTCATCAATGTCTGGCAAAAGCAATCATGTAGAAAAGCAAGACATTTTGTTTTTTGTATGAATTAATATTATATGGCATAACAGAATCTAACACATACAAGACAAGACCTAACAATGTCAATCTACAGTTTTGAGCTAAAGAATATTTAAATGTGCTTATGAGTTTAAAGGTTTGTTTTTTCACATACTGTAACAGAATGCACTCTCATAAATCCCTGGGGCAAATTCACTAAGATCCGAAGTTGCGCCAGCAACAGCTTCGCCGCACTTCACCAGGCGTACTTTCGCCAGCGCTACGCAAATTCACTAAAATGCGAAGTTGCGTTCAGGGAGGCGAACGGTAGCGAAGTTGTGCTACCGTTACTTCGTCAGGCAATGCGAAGTTACTAGTGATGCCTAATTTGCATACGGCGCAAAGTTAAAATATAATGGACGTATATACTGCAGCAACTACATTACACTACACAAGCCCAGGAAACCTTTAAAAAATAAAATAAAGGTGTTCTATTGCCCTACACATGTGCCTACATGTGCCCACTGTATCGTTGAGTTGCCATATGTAAGGAAATGTAGGGGGGAAGGAGGGTACCCCCAAAAAATGTATGCTATTTTTCAGTCTTAACCCTTAAAAAAGTAAAAGACGCCAGCGTTTTTTAGGACTTAGAAAAAATGTCAACTATTTTTAGACAAACTCCTATCTATTGTATTGAACTTCGCCTGGTCTGACCTGGTGAAGTAAAGTCTGGCCCAAGAGGTAATGTGAATTAGCGTAGTTACGTCCCTTCGCCATAGCGCAACTTCGCCTGCCGTAAGGGTGCGAAGTAGCGCTAGAGTAGGTCCACTTCGCTAGCGAATTTACACCAGCACCCGTTAGTAAATCGGCGAAGTAACAAATGGATGTCACGCTGGCGGATTTGCCAGCTTCGGACTTTAGTAATTTGCCCCCATGTGTTTGTTTATCAAACACTTTATGGATGTCTTATAAAAGTAATTCTAAAACAACTGGACTTGCTAAGTAATCATTGAAGATGTTTATGGAGCATGTTTTCCCATTTTTGGCCCCTTCTCTACTGTAAACTAAAGTGTCAAGCACCCTCAACAAGAAGGCTTGATGTCCCTGCTCTGCAATGTTTTTCCAGACTTCATAATAATGGAGAATGCTTGAAAAAGTCAAGGCATAAAAGTACTTAGCACTTGTTAAATTATGCAAATGGTCTTGAAGAGCTAGAGACCTGGGTACTAATACTATCAGATAACTATTTACAGTATATGGTGTATGTATGTTTTGCATGCGTTCCTAAAGATTCCCCCCAGTAGCCCCCTGTCTTTCAGAATTCCAATGATGAACAAACTTTGTAAAAAAACTGCATTATTTATAAGCTCTATTCCAACAATGATAATACACACACCTTCACACTTCTGTGTTGTTTCACTTTGCTTGTGTCCCACAGGGCATCTGCACTCATAAGATCCATCAGTGTTAATGCAGTTGCCCCCCTGGCACAGACCTGGAATTGCTTGACATTCATCAACATCTATCAAACGAAGTTAGAATAAAAAAAATCAAATGATTCCGTTTTCTGACATTGCACTATAAAGTAACAGATATATTGCAATGTACCTAAATTGAACTGCATAACCCTTTAAAATACTTGGCAAAATAAATCTCCAACTTAATTTAGATTCATTTGAATAAAAGGAGATTCAATTCATCAACAGAAAACTGACCACAACTGGGTTGTTCTCTAGAGCAGCACTTTCCAGTATATCTATATAAGAGTTTACATTATACTTGATAAATGACAGTGTATTTAGGCACGTGGAATTTTAAATGTTTTAGTTTTATAGACTGGTGGGTTCTTTTCTGGTAGTATATTTAACAAATGTTGATCACCAAATCAATTTTATGTCACATGCTGTTTGTGTATTTAAAGATAAGTAATCCAGAAACAAAATAAACTGTACGAATGTATGTATATACCTACTTACAGCTCTCAAGCAGTGTTGTACATTCCTTACTGGAATAACAAACGATGGGGGATTAGGACATTTTGCAAAATGCCCAAAAACCACTATTAAAACACATTAATAGTGCCAGCTGAGGGTGGTTGACATTCACAGTGTACAGTACAACTTTATACATGGAATAAATATAACTTGAAGTCACAGCTTTTGCATTGTGAGATGTTCCTGGATATTTATTTCTCAAAAAAAATGTGACCCCGCTTCCCTCTGACTTTATTTCAGTGCTATGCCTTTGATCTCTGCTGAAATATCCAGTGCAATCTAAAAGTAAACACGCTTCAAAACTTAGTCCATGAAGGGAATATAAAGAATGTTTCTAAGTATCACTGAATCAGATTGTACGTGTAAATTACTCTGTTTCCAAATTACAACTTTTGAGTCTGAGCTGGTTCATTAAAGGATAAGATCAACAATTGTAGGGATTTTTATTTAAAACTATTATACATTAAAACTATTATACATTACTCTTATTTGATATAGATCTACTTGCAGAGAAAAATGAAGGTAATGTTTAGTGCCAAAGCTGAAGCAGGTCTGACACTACACTGTTCTGCATAATTTTAGCTTTTGTGTAGAAATGTTAGACAGCATAACCAAGAACCAATTCACTCATTACTCTTTATTTCTGACCACTATATAAAACTAAGGCTATTTCACTCAAATTTAATTAGAGATACCTTGTCATTGTATGTAGCAAATCTTAAGAGTGGTCTGATCACTCCCGTTCTGTTCTGCCTGCCCTATGCTCCTTGTATGTGCCATACTCTGTCTGCCCTATGCTCCCTGCATGTGCCATACGCTGCCTGTCTGTGGAACATAAGCCTGGTATTTGTTTTGGGGGTTTGTTAGCATTTGAAACAAATTGTTAGGGGGCCCTAAGGTGTTTAATCGTGTGCTATGGGGTGCTGTGTTATCCACAGGGGAGGAGGCATATGGATTTAAGGGTAGGTCTTAAAGGACCAGTAACATCAAAACTTTTTACAAATAAATTTGTTAGAATAGAACGAAAAAAAAACACCAACACAAATTAAAATCTAAAATAGCAAAGCCTTTATTAAGAAATAACTTACAGAAACTCCACTTCCTGTCCTCTACAGAAAAAGTGAAAGGGCGACCATCCATCCTGCAGCACTCAATATCTCCTCCCTGGCTATTCACAGCTCTTCTTCATCCTCCTTCATCCAGAAGCAGTAGGAAGGTGATGTCAGTGGGCTCCCCATTGAAGTGAACCAGCTGGGCGATTTCGCTTGGGAGTCCGGACTGGGTCTGATTATACGGAACGGGGCAGATACCGGTGCTGGGGAGACCAACAGCAATGACTGCAGACAATGACTGTAATGCTCCGCAAAGCATGGACTGTGTTTAGGCAGTAAAAACATAGAAGTTTGCACCGGCCCTGCTTCCCCCACACCGGCATGCAAAGAGCCGTGATACCCGAAAATAAAAGTATTACAATTAATATTTCCAAGGCAAATGTGCGTGGCCCCTCGCAATGAGACGCTTCGATGGGCTTCAACAAAAGTAGGTAGAAAGACGGGGGTTTATTCGGTACCAGGAGGCTCTCTCTAAATTTCTAACGAAGGGCTGACTAAATACGATTTTTCAACCTGAAATTCGTCCTGTCTGTGATTAACTGATCCGAATTCCCCCAGCGCCCTCCGATCTCAGGTACCTCCCGGTGCATGCACATCAACCTGGCAGCCCAGCTCTTACCTTCTGCTCTAAACTGCCAGCCAGAGGGTGATAATCAGAGATGTCTCCTGCGACTGATGGAGCTGACTGAGGGCACGTTGTACACACGCCATCTGCAAGCAGCCGGTCCCTGATCTCCCATGCTAATATGCCCGGTTCCCTCTGCACCCTCCTATCTCAGGTAGGAGGGTTCGGTTAGTCACAGACAGGACGAATTTCGGGTTGAAACATCGTATTTAGTCAGCCCTTCATTAGAAACTTAGAGAGAGCCGCCTGGTACCGTATAAACCCCTGTCTTTATTCCTACTTTTGTTGAAGCCCATTGAATCGTCTCATTGCGAGGGGCCGCGCACATTTGCCTCTGAAATAATAATTGTAATACTTTTATTTTCGGGTATTTTGCATGCCGGTGTGGGGGCAGCAGGGCCGGTGCAAACTTCTATGTTTTTACTGCCTAAACACAGTCCATGCTTTGCGGAGCATTACAGTCATTGTCTGCAGTCATTGCTGTCGGTCTCCCCAGCGCCTGTCCAGACTCAGTCCGGACTCCCAAGCGAAATTGCCCAGCTGGTTCACTTCAATGGGGAGCCCACTGACTGCCTTCCTACTGCTGCTGGATGAAGGAGGATGAAGAAGAGCTGTGAATAGCCAGGGAGGAGAAATCGAGTGCTGCAGAATGGATGGTCGCCCTTTCGCCTTTTCTGTAGAGGACAGGCAGTGGAGTTTCTGTAAGTTATTTCTTAATAAAGGTTTTGCTATTTTAAATGTTAATTTGTGTTGGTGTTTTTTTTTTCGTTCTATTATAACAATTTTTTTTGTAAAATTTTTTAATGTTACTGGTCCTTTAAAGGAACAGTTCAATGTAAAACTAAAAACAGGGAAAATAGTTAGTTAGTCAAAATGTTATGTATAAAGGCTGGAGTGAGGGCATGTCTAACAGAACAGAACAGAACCCTACTTCCTGCTTTTCAGCTCTCTAACTCGAGTTTTTATTTTGTACAGTCTATCTATTTGCCCAGTTTTTATTTTTACACTGAACAATTCCTTTAATATAACAACTTTTTTTCACATATAAATGATTAATGATATCCCTGCAGTGAGCACCAAACATTTGCTCTTTTGGTGCGTTACCACTATTAATGTGGACATGGTCTTGTGGTAACATGGGTGGGTGTGGTTTAAAAAAACAGGGAATAGTCATCACTGGCTTCCATTATCAGACCTCTACCACGTGGCCAGAAAAATCCTACTATTTCTGAAAGGTTAAAAAAATTGTTAAAAATATAGAAAAGTTAAGTGAAAAATAGTCATGCCAGTTGTCTGCAAATCTACTTGCATATGCAGCAAGGGAACAAGGCACCGACTGGTCTGTGCTGTAGATACAGTGGAAGACTGATGATTAAATGAAGTAATAAAAATACACAAATTATGTGTTAAAGGGGAAGTCTTATAAACACAATTTAGAAGAATTTGTGTAAGAAGCATGTTTGCCATGCAAACATGCTTATATATATATATTTAAATGCATATATATTTAGTGGGATAATGATTATAATGATATAATGATTTTCTTGGCAAAATATTTCTTCTTATTTCGGTTTTAACAACTTTTACTCTACTCTAGTTCATAAAATATATTTGCAATTTCAGTCTTTCATAATTATTTATTAATACCTGTATAAAAAGTTGTAAAAAAACTTTAAACTAATCACAATTAAATATTTAAATTAGAGACATCATAAATGCTAATATTCAGATTCGAATGCAGAATATTGACATACAGCAATGCAATGAGTTAATATATCAGTAGTTATTCCAACATGAGTTGGTTCTTTCCACAAAACTTTTATATGATTGGGTGGTATTATTTCTTGGGTATTTCAAAAGAAAATGTCTATTGGAAGCGCTTCCATCAACCCAGCAAGTAATCTGTCATTGATTCATTCCAATGTTCTTTTTATAAGGTTAACCAGAAACCACCGTTTTTGACTCCCAGATATAGTGCAAAACGTTTGGGAATTCTTAATTTAACATTATCATTAATAAATGTAGTACGGTATGTTGTTTTCATTAGAGCTGAGTGTATGGATGCATTGACTAGCCTTGTACTTGTGTTAGAAAAAGCTTACATGATGACTTAGAGGTGGAGCATTTTTAAAATATTAGGATTTAAATACTATGCAAGGTTTCCCACCACCATGGGAAGGTTTTATTTACTGTAAGGATAGTATCACAAAGAAACGGCATATAAAGCATAATTAATATTAAAACTACCTGTAATTGATCCATTTTAAGTTTAGGGTGGCCCTCACATGGGGTTTTAAGCTTTGGAATTTGTTCCTGGCAGATTTGTATTTTGTATCCTGGCAGATACATGAAATAGTTTTAAGATAGGGTTGGATGCCTTTTTAGCAAGTGAGAAAATACAGGGTTACAGAATTAAACTCTTCATACCAACTTTGTCCAGGGACTGTTGCCATTGGATTTTATCCCAGGCAAGCAAATTGGAGACAGTTTTAGATGGGTTTTTTCACATAGTTACCGTATATGTAATTCCATATCAGGCAGGTATCACTTGAATACAATGTTGAACTATGTATTGGCATTTGTCACTACAATAAGGTTAGTAAAATGGCACATACTCCAAGAAACAAACATTTGGATATACAAAACGATGGTGCTGTTTACCTTGGCATGCTCCACTACGTATGTTTGGAATAAAACCACGTCTGCAAGGTTGTGGCTGAGCAGGGCACATTTCACATGGGTGTCCCCAAGCACGTCCAATGGTGGCACAGCAAAGAGTTTTTGTGCAAACTATACCGGTGACTTGACCCTGGCACATCTGATTACTAACTTGTGTAAAACAAGGTCCTGTTCTATAGTCTGAAAGAGAACAGAGTGAAAATCTGGTAAGGACAGACCAGTTTCTAAAAACAACATTATACAAATTAGTAATCAAAATGGTGTACACGGATATACACAAAAGGGATAAAATATATGACACAAAATACTTTTACTGTTCCATCCCATATGTAAATTAAAGGTGTCGTTCACATAACAATGTGTTTTTAGCAATATATATACAATGGTACTCTAACATAATTTACAATCACATTTTTGAGTCTGTGTGTGTGTTCTTTTAACATATAGGACTTAATAAACCTAGTAACCAGGTAGAAGTTTGGAAGTTAGAATAGACAATGAATACAAGGTCTGGATACAAATATAAGCAATAATAAATATTAATAAATATAAAAATAAAGCCTCAAAATCAATCTGTTTTTGGTTGCCATAGCATAACTGAAACTAAGCAAAAAGCATACAAGCAACTACAGGCATGGGGTCTTCTGAATCCAGTGCCATACATGAATCTTGAGAAAGGTCAACTCATAAGTCTATAAAATAAAGAGCTGGTAATCATGTAAATGTATTAATGTCAGTAAAAAAAAAATGTAGGTGCCACATGTGGGGCAAGTCCAGTTGCTCTAGATTTACTTCTACTAGTTATACATGTGGGGCTGTTAAATTTCAGCAAATGATTGCTCACTCTCAGTAAAGACAGAAAAATCTAAACCCAGTACCGATGGCATACAGCCAGACACATAAACCTTACAGTGAAACAAAACACAAGTAAACATAAAATTACATTTTTGTTATGTGCTCAACACAAACATATGGCTTAACTGGTTATCAGCATAAGACATTTTGAATTAATCAGTATGTGATTCTGAGCAGCTCCCTGTGGGTACATAATGATGTAATGGAGAAATTATGCCTTGGGTGTATCTGGGCAAAAATGCATTACAAAAGTGGTTTTGTTCAATCAACTGGCCATACTTAACTTCATGATTTTTATTTATTTATTGGGGTCATTCTCATTTTTTGGTAGCATATGCTATAACTTGAGCCATCACTCAAACCTTTGTGGATCATTTTCTGAAAATTCCTGTTTACTAAAAAGGTTACTATTAACTATTTATGTGCAAATTTTTTTGCCAAGTTTTGCTGAAAAAAAACAAAAGCCCACAGACAACACTTAGGGGCCCATTTATTAGCCTTGAATTTATCTGGTTGAGGTTTTTAAGTTGAAATCTTGCAATATTCATGAAAAAAACTAACATTTTTAGAAATATATTATATATACCCAAAGCTGCTAAAAATCTGAATCCAAAAATACTCCATCTCAAACCTGTCTAGGTCATGTATGAGGCAGATGTCTGTCAATTTGTTTCTTGATATCGTGATCTGTGCTAGATAATCAGATAAAGTCAGGGTTTTCGTCCGATAATCCGAGTTTTCACATCGACAAACAATTTTGTTGTGAAGTTCTTTTGCTCCGACTTTTTCAATAATAATTATTGATAGCTAGTTCAAGGGAGTTTGGTCAACATTGTTTTAATAAAAAAATTAGATTAATTCGAGTTTTAGTAAAGAACCACCATAATATATAGTAAAAAAAAAAAAGTTCCGTAGATTTGAAAAAGTTGTCCGAAAAAACTGCCCATTTTCTTCAGGGTGTTTTATGAATTCTCGCTGTTGTGCGAAGTTTTCAGCAAAGGGGAACAGGACAGATTCACCCATCACTAGTAAAGAATGCAATAGGGGGAGGGCCATTTTTCTTAGAGCTTACAGGCTAGTTCCATACGTACAGGACTGAACATCTTTACAAAGTATAGCTATAATAATAAGTCAAATCAACTGGACTTGCTGTTTCTTTTTCTCATGAAGACGTTTTCACCTGGCTTTCTCAATTCTTGTACAAAGATCTTTCTGGACTTATAAACCCCGGAATCTTGCATCAGCATAATTTGTCTTATATAACAAGCATGGGGTCAGAGACCTCATGGAGTCAAGTTGTTGATTGTATTAGCCTGATTGGAGCTATGAGGTGAAAGATGCCAAAACAGCATTGTATGTGGCAGAATGTGAACAAGTCATTCTGAATTGAGAAATCCAGTCGGGTGACTTGCAAAACATCTTCAAGAGAAAAAATACAGCAAGTCCATTTGATTTGACTTGTGTAAGAGATACAACAGAAAACAGTAAAAAATCTATCTGAGACCCCAACCCTCCCGAACAAGATGAATGTCATTAGAGATATTTATAGATTACTTACTATTAAATTAAGACATATTACTAAAAGCAAATTGTAGATGAACCTACAGTATAATAATAAGCCACTATAATCAGGGAAAATATAAGCAAAGATCGCAATGTATCAGGTACCACACAGGGAATATTATAATACAGGTTTTCCATTGCAAAGCATAATCTCCAATGATTTATCTAGCATTTGGCCTATAACATTTGTGACTCGTCACCACTCTTCAATTGTCAAAGTAATAACAAATACAAATATAAAGAAAAATTATTGATAACAATTATTTGCACAAAATTACTAAACTTGAAATATGTGATTTACACGCTCCTGCAAATTCTGCTGTTACTTCCCATTTTTTTCTATATAGTGGAAAATAACAAAGTTTGGCAGGTGGCAACTGACCTGTGCTGTATATTTGTGTAAAGTTATGTACCTTCCCACATTTTTGGGCTTTATTGATATTCACCGTTTGTTCAAAATGTAAACATTTCGAACTAAAAATTGTGCCTTGCATTATCAAAATCCACTGTAGACAGATGAATGAAATTGAGTTGTAACAACTAGGGGGTTATTTATCAAAGTCAGAATTTATCTCAATATTTTCTGCTACAAACTCCGATCAAATCTACTCAGCTTTTTTCTGCTTATTTATTATTACATTTTCCCGAGAATTTGCTCTGCGGGAAAAAAACAGATTTTCATGATTTTTTCAAATTTTTTCATTCTATTTTCACGATTTTTTTACGAAATTTTCACCCGAAAACTTTGGGGTATTGCACGAAACCCAATGCACATCAAAAAATCATTGGAACTCCTCCTACTGACATATGCAACCTCGACAGGTCTGAGATGCGGGATTTTCAGATTCAGACTTTTCCATCCTTTGGGTTTAATTCCAAAAAAAATTGGATTTTTTAAAAGTCAGATTTTATAAAAAAAAAAAATCACAAATTTTTCGTGATTTTTGCGTTCGGAGTTTAGTATATAACCCCCCAAAGTTACAGAGAGTGTGGTTCCCCCATACCAAACCTAGCTCCATGGCAACCATGAGTTGAGGATTCTAGTGGATTTTCTCATCACCTCCATTAAAGATCTGACAAGGGATATACTATTTCTAAAGCATCTATACAAACTGCAATTTGGGAATGCATGCTAGCTTTTTCTCTAGGTGCAGTAATATAAAGGGGTACACATTTGAGTTTTTACAGCAATTAAAGAGATTGTGAATTCAAATTCAAGTTTCCAAAACTAAAGTTTTTGAGTATCAAATCCCCAATAAAACTTTAATAAACTAAAATTGGCATTAAAATGCTGACAAGTTCACATAGAAGTCAATGGAAATGGTATGTTCAAATTTAAAGATAATTTTTCATAAACCTAAGTTTTCTTAAATTAGTGAATATTTTACATTTTTATCAAATAATCAAAAAGAACATGAACATTTGAACTTTGATAAATCTGCCTCTGTGTCCAATAGACACCATTGTGTTCAATAGACACCATTATTTTTTATTACACCCAAACAATGGGTTACTTCACAGAGGTTAAAAAAGGCAGACAATGACACGAGCCTAGGCTAAGTGACAGCAACTACAAATAGAAAAAACAGCAAAAACTTCATCATAGAAGTATGCCATTTGATCAAAGTATTGTCTTTAAAATAACCAGGCACTGAAAGTGAGGTTCTATTTCTACCACAATGGTGTTAATATGAGCTTATTTAAAGATGAAAACACCCAGTAGGGAGGATGATTATTAACTAAGCATTAAACACGATTTAGTCACTTCTAAAAAATCTAAAATATTCTGGACAAAGCTATATAATGCTGTACAGGTACTAAACATCTGCAATTGCAGACAACTTGCATATTAGAATTTACAATCTTCATGTGATGACTACAGGGAAATAAAGTAACTTCCCTAAGCACACAAATGGGCCTATTGATGTATTTCCTAATCAGAGGTACCTGAACATACAACTCATGTTTACTTTGCCTTATTATGCTGCTTCTATGTTGACTTTGAACATCTGGCACTGTCTTGTTTCTGTATGTATTTAATCTGACAGTTCCACCTTCTCAGATGCCCTGCATGTACCTGTGTTTACACTGGAATGTAATCTATTTACTGAGCTACCCAGATTTTTAATTCTGCTATTTATTGAGACTACCAATAAATAGTTTATATATTTGACTATTTTGGAAACTCAAGTAAACAAATATGTTATCTATATTAACTAACTTTAGTTAAAATGTATGAGGCCCATTTATACAATGATGGCCTTATAGTATTTAAAAAAAAAGTTAAAAATGATGTGGGGCTTTCTTTTGCATAAACTATGCTAGCTGAATATAAAAGCTTGTAGTATTTGACTATAGAAAGCTCAGTCAACAACCATCTAAATAATGACATTATGAATTCATGTGCACGTGGCTTGCCTTGGTCTTCAAGTGAGCTGCAGTTATACATAAAGTATTCTTATTCTATATATGTAATTTGTGTGATGTAGTTGTATAATCACATACTTTACAGTGCTACGCAATATGTTGGCGCTATATAAATACATGTTAATAATAATAATAATAATAATAAAGTACTGTTATAGAAGCTTTGAACTAATTTTAGTGGGTATTGGATACAACATGAAGCAGCTTTCCGTTCATTTTGAGAAGGAACTGAAAATCTGTCTCAGAATCTGTGGTCCACAATAAAAATTTCAGTGATGCCCAAAGGTGCATTCTATAAGAAGCACCTTATTTTGGTTCTATAATGACTCAAACTCAGATATTTTTTTTAATAATGCTGGCATCTTGGAATATGGTAAATTATATCTTTACTTGTTCACTTAAAATTGGATAATATTAATTTGGGTATGCTTTCAATCATAAGCCTACTGCCTGTACCAATTCAGTTGTGAGGTAAAAGAGTAAAAGACAACTCATCACAACAAATTGCTTTCTTCTACTTTCTTCTGCAAATACTACAAATTTCTTCTGCAAATACTACAAATTTTTTTGGTCCAAAATCCCTGAAATTATTGGCATTACGGACAGCAGCGCAGACACTGGGACCTTCCCCATTGATTTATACAGGACCTTGAGAGGTTTGAGATGCCGGATTTTTGGAGTCAGACTTTTAAGACCATCAGGCTTTAATAAACTAAAAACCAGGAATAATTCGGAGCATAATAAATAACCCCCGAAAGTGTGTCATTACTTGCTTTAAAACTGTCTACAAAACTAATATCTATTTGTCAAGCTAGCAAGATACACATTTGTATTTGAATCTTTTCAGTATTCCTAATGCAGTTTGGTTTATGACATCATTATTTTAATATTGTTCAGCCATAACACATGGTTCAATTTTTGGCATTTAAGATGTTATTTAAAAACAGAAAACACCCACTTTTTATTTATTCCTATGGGATCTTTAGTAGTGTATTTATAAAAGGGTGAAAGTTAGAGCTCACCATATGATTAATACACTTCTAAAAATCCCATAGGAAATAATAAAAAGTGGTTGAGTTTTTCTATGGTAAACTTAGATCTCAAACTATCTCTTTGATTGTATAGATTTGTCATTTGGGTTTAAGCAAAGTTATTATGTTTAAAATATACGTTCTTCCATTTAAATGGAATATAATATAGTAATTTGGACTGAAACACATTAAAAGGATCAATTTTAAATGACTTTGAAACACAAATAATTTCCATTAGGTGTTTCTGTTATTTGTTCCATTCTGGAATGCTAGTGCTGGAATGGAATGCTGGAGAGAGGTGCATTTTATAACAGGAATTGACTAAAGTTTTGTAAAGAACTGCTTCTTTTACCCTTTAATAAATAGAATTGTGGTCTGGATAGTTGTCTGCTATTTTCTCACTAGTCTTATTTTGGAGTCCGGTATATGTTTTAACTTTCTTGATTTCTTTGTAAGTAAAATAAGAATAAGACAAAAATGTCTTCTCTGCATATTGACATTACGAAATAAAGTTGTGTGTGTGTGTGTGTATATATATATATATATATATATATATATATATATATATATATATATATATATAAAACATATAACTGATCTTAAACAGACATGGCTGCTGTTTTAATACCTCCACTGGGACAATGAAAACACCAGCTTTTATTATTTTGTTAATATTTATTCCATTAAAAAAGATTTTTTTTTACATTTACTGCTATGGAACGCATGAAACATTAATAGCACAAAACATTTATAAGTATTATATCCAGATTATATCAGAGTCAAGATGGGTGAATTCAATTAGTGTAATGCATTTCACCCATTTTATTGCTGTTTTGCAATATATATACATTTTATAGAAGAATATATGCCCTGGTGGCAGCAAACAATTGCTTAACTGTGGCACTCTGGAGGCTTTGCCTTGACAAAGACCCCCATGAGGACTGAAATGTTGATGTAACATCTTTCTGATAATACTGTAGTATTTTTTTTTTTTTTTTTTTAAAGAAAGCAGGTACCTTGTTTTCTCCTTTCCCACAAAGGAATGCTGAGTAGTTTTTCAATACTATGTAATGGTGTACAAAAATAAATACCCATTAACATCCTTCTGTATGAAAGAAAGGTCCTTCTCATTCCATTCCGTCACACTGTATCCAAACACATAAAGAACACCCAAACAAACATATGGACAAATGCACATCTTTATAGTAAGATATGTCGTGAGTGCTTGCAGTACCTGTATAAAACTTGAAATAGTATGCTTTTCACGTAGTCACAACTTGAACACTGCCTCTAAGTGAATCGGTGCTACCCATTTCAAAGATATAAATGGTCACCAGTTTAAAATGTTAATTAAATTGGATTGGGAAAAAAATATCTATGCTGATAAAGATGGTTCAATGTTTTTAGCATGGCTTAGCCTTAGTAAAGTATCTTAAGAAAATTACATGATATCAATCTGATATTCTTGAAGAAGGTAACAATTACTCTTGGTTGAACTAAAAAGAACAATTTGAGCCCATCTGTATTTGGAGTTATGCAGACTTCATAAGGAGAATGTGAAGAATGCATTGTAACATCAGATTGAAATAAAATATTTACAGTGGACTGCTTAAAGAATAGAGATAACAGGCTGTTATCTGTTAGTGATCAAATACATTGCATTAAACACAAAAAATATACCAACAGATGATATCCACTGTCACACGAATGTTCAAAAACACGTCATCTACATCTGGGAATAATACATATGGTAATAAAGATTTAGGGAAAACACCAAATGTTAACCAGTATTCAGAATACATCCCTAAGACTGAAGTTGCATAACTGTAGAGTTTGGTATGAAAGACCATAAGAGTAATCATGAGGTATGGTACAAATATCCACACACAAATCTCTTATAGGATGTTGTATGAGCTGTCCTAGCAACTGCCCATATGATTTGTTATACTGACCTAAGTACTTTAATGTATGCTGTTATTAGGATATCACTATTAACATGGGTTTTATTTTTTATGTGAGTCAAAGTGCATTAAATGCATGGATCTTGTCTATTTGAAATGATCATGGCATGAAGCTAAAAAAACATCTGACCCTGGGCTACAGTGAGTAAAAGAAACCAAAATGCACAACAGTTCGATGGGCATCAGTTACTGAAAACAAGGCTAGCTGCAGTTACATTTCAAATTCTAATATAAGTTTGCAACCCAAACAATGTAATTTGATCATTCAGATAATTTAGAAAAGCAGTATTGTATTCAGAAGATGTGCTATATTCATTTTGAAAGTATTAAAATATTAAAATAAATCAGTCCATTGATGTTAGTTTTTTTACCAGGGCCACATTAGTAAACATTGCTGGCTTATTTATTACCATGATTAGGAAGACTTCTGACAGAAACTAGAGTAGAAACTTAACGAGAAAAGAAGTGAAACTTCTCTATTCATTGTCTCTTCTCCTTCATAGTGAATTCCATAACAGAGTATGAGTCTTCCTACATGGAATACACTAGCAAGGCTAGAACTAGGATCATGCTACCTTTGCTGCGGTCTATTGCCTCTCGACTAAATGGAGAGTTTTGCAAGAACCTGTGTTCAAACTTTTTCTTGGCAGGCCATGTGTTTTCTGCAGGGTCTTCCTATGATACAACTTGCTACAGACAACAAAGGTGGCCTTAAAGGAACAAAGAATTGAGCAAAATGTATACTCAGTATTCAAGCCAAAGGTCAGGGTAGACAGAAATAGTCACAGTCTGCACCCAAGCCATGGATCAGGCTGGACTACTAGAATCCATGAATAAACAGAGATCAAAACATAGAAGATTAAAAACATGGATGGCTTGGAAATCCCATTCTTAGAAACCTATTATAAGGTAGTAATATGACCAAGCTGTGGCTTTGCACCTAACAAATGGTAATAAAAACTGTCTCCCTTTTGAATCTCTTTAGAACTTACAAAGGGACCTGTTCTTTAAAAAAGTTTCAGCAGACTAACAATGGACTAAGACATATAATGGCTACAGAAATCACTTCACACTGCAACATACTTCAAAACTTCTAGATTGATACTGTATGTCTGGTACAATGTTTCATCTGGATTGAATAAAATGTTCACAAATGATTTTGATAAATGTTGTAGAAAGAGTGCCAGTAAAGCAGATATGTGGCACATATGGTGGACTTGTCCAGTTATAAGTACTTTCTGGAAGTATTTCAATAGAACTCAAAAATCACTTTTTCCCAAGCATCAATCTCAGTCAGAAATTCAATAGCTTTAAGTTGATGAAACCTAATCACTCCCCATCACAAAATTACTCAAAAACTTAAATCCAGAATGTAAAAAAATATAATGCGACAATAAACTCAGCTATTACATTTTGCAAACACTAGCAATCATTACTATTCTATCTGTATTCCTATTTGATAACATCATGAGATTCATAATGGATAACTTAGATGTATACATTGCTCTAGATCAGGGGTGTCCAACATATTGGCTTCTCTGGGCCACATTGGAAAAAGAAAAATTGTCTGGGGCCACACATGAACTACACAAACACAGAAAAGAACTACAATACCATTTGGATAACCATATGGAATACACATTGGAATATTGGAATATAGGACACCTGGATATTAAACAGACTTATTATTATATTTCTTATTACTAAATGGGCAATGGGCCAGAGTCCCCCATCCTCCCTAGGTCACCAATTGTTCCTAACAAGACAACAGACTGAGGTGGTTAATGTGTCTGGACACAAAGTGTTATTTCACTCTTGTTTTCTCTGTCATTATTATAGATTAGTCAGACAGGCAGGGGTCAAAAACAGGAGTCAGATATCAGAAAACAGACAGGAATACAAGTACAGAGCACCAGGAACTCACAAAGAATGATCCTATAACGGGCAATGATCTTAAGCCCAAATGCGCCTTTTAAACATTTTGAATTCCACGCCATTGCGCGCTGACGTAAGCACGCCAGTGCGAATGCGCCTATAAAGGGAACAGAGGCGCGCCCTAAGAACCGGCGAGGAAGAGGACGTACCTCATGGGCAGTCTCAGGTATAACATCTTTAACTGAGGACAATGTTGTTTAGGGGTGTTTGGTTCCCCAACCAGTATTATTAGATATGATCCTGTAATAGCTTACCGTGGTGGTCTAGTGGAAGGGGGTCGGCAGGGAGCAGGCGTCCCTGCCGACCCCCTTCCACTAGACCACCACGGTAAGCTATTACAGGATCATATGTAATAATACTGGTTGGGGAACCAAACACCCCTAAACAACATTGTCCTCAGTTAAAGATGTTATACCTGAGACTGCCCATACAGTAAATAACCCCTTCCAATAATAAAAAATATAAAATGTTATAAATAAAATACTCTGTCTGTGATAAACAATTATGAACACATTTCCCAGAAATGTGTTTCTATTTGGATTAAGTTTCAGCATGTCATGAAAGATTATTAATAAAACACAGTTCATGAAATTAATGTTATACAAATCTGTGCTGTGCTGATACAAATACAGCTTGAATGACAATCATATTCTTTAATAGGTTTAACATGTTGAAGACCCAACTTAGCTCTGTTTTGATACAGATCTCTCTGACAGGGCTTCTGGCTACAATGTGCTTCTTAGATCATGAACTGGCATCTATGTTTCTCATCACCAGTGAATGATCAGTCTGGCTCACATTCCTTTTCTATCAAACTTCAGTTTGAATCCAGATCAGTCTGCAGATCTGTATGATGTGAATTTCTATAGTACAATGCCTCTACAATCAAGCTCAACACGTGTAATAAAACTGAAACAACAAATAACTATTTTATAAACCTAGATGACATTGCTTTAGGATTTTTACTGAGTAGTTTGTTCATCTGGGTGATGTATATATATTTGTTTTGAATTTGGTAAGGCAATCTTTAGAGGCCCTTTAAGGGATTTCTGGTTGGAAACTGCTGTTTCCAGAAACATTTCATTTATTTCCAATGTACTGCTAATATAAGGAAGCACTTCAACACTTTCCAGACATACATTTCTCAATGTATTTCTCATTCGTATTTTCCTACTTTGAAATTAGCATTTAATGGCCTATAAGTGTGCACATTGTGAAAAAACGTACAGTACAGAAATGGAATCTATTATCCATAAACTGTTTATTCACTATGGCTCTGAATCTAATTCTATAAACTAGAAATCCAACCCTAGAAGGGGATGCCCGGCAAAGTCTGAGAAAATATAGTCCCCATGGATAGACACACATGATGGTCATAGATAAAACCAAGGCAACAACCCTAATGATTCCAAGGATAGGCTAAACAAGGAGGGAGAGTAAACATGCCCTACTCAAACCTTTCCCCACTGTAGGTAGAGTGCAATACAAACACAATTTTGCAAAAGTTAAGTTCAGATAGGTTTATTGAAAATCTATTAGCAGAGTAATTAAGGTAGAACATAAAAAGAATAATGGTACAAGCATGGTATAAAGCTGTAATAGGTTTATGTAAACTGATCACAAATACTGACTGTGTTACAAAACTTGTATTTCGTCCATGTTAATGTACTGTATTGAAATTTTAAAAAAACTTAAAAAAAGAAATCCAACCCTAAAGCCTAGGATAAAGTAAAGGCAGTCCTAATGCCAGTAAAATATTTTAGAACATTAGAAAAAATAGTCCCCCACAAATTGCACTGCGCAAAATAACTTATTGTTTTCAAGCACAATTGAAATGTTTTATTTTCAATATTACAGAGTATTTAAGTAAAAAATAACCACCTCTCCCAAGAAATCTCTTTCTTCAACTCTAAGCCACTTTTTTCCACTATATAGTACACAGAACAGGTATATGAAGTTTTATATTTATCCTCAATTCAGCATAAATCTGTATTGCATACACTCTACAGAATGTCTATTACAAAGCTTAAATTGATATTGCATTGGGTGAAAGCAGTTAACCTTATAAATATGACAAAAGCTCATAAGAGAGTCACCGTTTGCCAAATATTGTTATTTCTAAATAAACATTTATCTCACCTGGTTTTCACATCTCGAAAAGCCAGGTAGCAAACGAAATGTAATGACAAATAACATGAAAAAAGAATGAGAAACTAATTCATGCACTAGGTTTATTATTTATTATGGAACTGAGCAATGGCCAAGGGTCTGGTTTACAAAATCCAGTAATCTAGATTTAAGATTGCTTTACAATTTACTGTATGGTGTGGGGGAATATTTTTTTCCTAGGAATACTAGAAATAAGGCCAATCTTTGCTCATAAATATGACTAAATATGAAGTGTAAGCAAACACAGGAGGGAATTTCCTGACTACATTCTGGTTGCTTGCATTAAAGATTCTTTTTTTTAAACTTGTTCTCATATACCGTTTCATATCTAACAGGAAACCATGCTGAAAATTGTTTTTGAATTATCAGTAACCCCAACAACTATTAACTGCTTTTCAGCAGCCTAATAAAACATGACATATTTTGGTGTAAAGTAATGTAGCTATGATCATCATCAACATGTATTTATTTAGCGCCAACATACTGCGTAGCACTGTGATGAGCTTGCATGAACAATTAGCTGCCATGTATAGTTACAGACAACACTTAAACCAGCTGATCTTTGACTGGTTCGTTAATATTTATCTCATTGTAGACAAATAACATAGCTGCCCAAGAGCAGTTACATGAAAGCTGGTTGTTCTGTCCATGCCATGCTGAATAACTGCATCCCGTTAATTTCTTAGCTCTACTTACTTCTCATTGGTCAGTGACCTCTGAAATACCAAATGGCATGCTCTCTTTTGAAAGTTCACATTCAATTCAAATCTGTTGTATTCTTAACATTCACAACACCAGTGCATGGGACAGACATACAGTATGCCTCAAGGGCTGGCAATTATATGCAACGGAGGGAAGCCTTTTTAAGTTTAAAACATGTAGTGCCACATTTTACTCACCGAATAGAATTATATGTGAATGTACATACATTCTCTTCACAGGTGTTTTGTCTGGTTGGCAAATTAGACAGAAAACAAATGAATTGATCATCGGCATCTTCAAACATGCTTCTAGCTTTACTTGGGTAATTCCCAATAACGATTAAGCAGAATGAAGCATGGCATGAAATTCATTAGTGAGTAAACTTAAATCCATCTTTAGAGCAAGTAGAGGTACATTCTCATAATATTTACATAATGCCACAGGTCTACATGGGATAAGGCAGCTGCCAATCCTATAGGGCATGCTACCATATTCTTCATTTAGGAATAGACTGTCTATGACACATGAGACTACACCCAGATCTTCCTAATAGTCTTAATTAAACAGCTTGTCACTCTTCACTGTAGTCAAAGGGAAAACACATCTGGCTTTGAATGTGGAATAACCTTCATATCATTACTGCAAATCATCTTCTACTAGTATGTGATCTAATAAGGAATATTTGAGCTAAACTAATATGGCCATTGGTTACATTATGTGCTATGGGTACTTTCCATCACTTTGCTTGTGACCTGAGTTTTTTAGATAAGGGTAGTTTACCATAACTTGGATTTATGAAGCTTGGTAACCATCAAGTAGTAGGTACTGTTTTAATTCAGAGAAATAAATCATTTTAACATATTTTTTTCCTTAAAATTGACTTATAGGAGATGGTCTCCCCTTAATTTACAGCTTTCTCTATATTGTTTTTTTAGATAATAGATCCTAAACCTGTACAAGGAAGGATGAAGAAGATGATGCATTAAATGAAAATCAGCAACCTAATCATCTGTCTATAATTAAATAGCAAACTAGTCTCATCATGGATAGTATGTTAGAAACTTTACAGAACACTACTTCCAGTGCAGTACAATCAGGCATAATTACAAGGGTTATATGCATTTTATCAGATACACAGTGGCAATTTTATTTTGATTTCCTTCCAGACTAGCAAAGAGACGAAGAAAGTCTTGGGGTTTCTATTTTTTATCCCATCTTAACTCAACTTCAAAGATCTGGGAAAAATGATTCTACTACTGACATGAGGATCTGAAGATGAGCAGGTCTAGAATAGTATGAGCATTTATATATGTATACGTATATGTGCAAATGCTATTTTTTTTATTATTTCACACCATTTTGTAGAGGACAAAGAGTTTTACACTTCATGCAGAACATTCAGTACAGGGTAAATATGACAAATATATAAGACAGACCTTTGGTGGATGAAAATATCACAAAACCTTCTTTTTTTTAAAAAAAATATTCAAGTCATTTAAAGCAATACTGTCATAGGGTATTACACTATGTCATCTCCATTATAGACTATGACTGTTTGATTCAGTAGTTGCTTCATAAAACATCACTTCAGAAGCCTTAATCAATTGTAAATGTTTTGATTTAGATACAGTAAACATCCCAGTACCTAAATTGTCTGTAGAAGTATACGTTTGTTTGTACTTTAAAACAAAAATAAAAGGATAGTTTTGTTTTCATTAACTGGAGGCTTGGCTTCAATTCAGAAAATACTACAGGGTTAAACCCCATTCTATTTTCCGAGAAAGAAAACTAGCTAGCTACTGTAACTTTGCCAGTCATTAGTTACTGCTCAGCCTTCTGTCTCCAGCCAGGAAATTAGTCTGCTAAGACTGCAGATAGCTGAGCAACCAGTCAGAATGCATCATACAATGAGCATAAAAGGCCACTTGTATGAAAAATATACATGTGGTTGAAATTAAGGGAAAGGTCTGTGTAAAACATGATCTAGACTACAAAATTTTTAAAATTCAGGGATACACAAAAATTTGAGGTTGTGCAAAGGTGTTGATTCACAGTTTTGCAACAAAAGGCCAGCTAGCTAAGCAAGATACTACAGCTTTCAACATTATATCAAAAGTATATTTCTGCTCTCTATTATGTGTGCTAGAGCAGGAGGCCCAATTTAAAACTGTATGGCAATTTAAAACTGAATTTCCTGCAATCTTTAGTCATAGAGAGTTATCTATAATTTGCCCTGAAATATTTTCATTGCTGGGAAATGTTTGTGAGAAGGCACCATGCTATTGATAATGTGTAGTAATGTGAAACTGTGAGTGCAGCCTGAATTGTGTCTTCAAGGAGACTGATCATCTAATTTCTGATATACCTGTTGACTTCAGAATAAAATGTTTTAAAAAATGATGCTATTTCCAATTTCATACACCAGAAAACTGTCTACACCATGCAACTTGTTGTACAGTGCCTGTAGAATCACGAAACAAATATCTGTCGCTTAACTCCAATCTGGAATGGTTTCCAAGAAGATTTCTAGGAAATAGTGAAAATGAGCTTGAAAGAATAAAAAAGAAACTTTGATATGCCAGAAAGTAGGCATTTCTAACAGCTAGCGTTGCTAAAACCATAACTAAGGACTTCTACTACTAAAGCAGTTCCAGTGACAACAAGCCAATTACAAGTAAAAGACAAGCCAGGCTCTTGTCCTAGTTCTACTGTTCTACCAAGCTGGAGTTTCTGGGCAAGACTCCCATTATTCTGGTTAAAATTAAACTGACAGAAGCTTTTCTTTGAAAGCATCAATGCTTGTCAAGCTTTTAGCAGGTTCAAAATCCAATTTTCTATGTTTTGGTTTTTATTCAAGGGCTCGTTAGAGAGAAAATAAGGCAGTTGTCATACCCTAAGGGGCTGGATCTCCTGTAATTTTTCTGAAATACTGTAGATTGCTTATTTTTTTACATTTACAAAAAATATTTACTCTTTGGTTTAGAATTATTTTCTGGTGTTTATCATTTCTCTTTACTTTTAAGAGAAGCTACTTATTTTGGGAACAGATAAGCTCTTTCTCTTTCTGCAGAGCAGGTGTGTAGCAATAAACATGCCAGGGTTATTATCTAGGTTCAATGACCCAGACTAAGGCCCCAGAGGCATAAATTCTGTGGTTTAAGACCAGGAAATGTTATGCCTGTTTGAAACCAAAAGCTGTTTTTCAGTTTTTGCAGTTTTTAAGCAATCTGATGGTTATTTCAAGGCAGCAAAGCATGGTGAGGTTATAAAATAAGTTTGTTTTAATACATAGTCTTCAGTTAACCATTATTCTTACTGTCCCACAGCTCTAAAAATTGCTTTCATTGCTTATACAGCTGTTATGACACCAGGTGGGCTCCACAGGCCCTAAAAAAAAACATGTACTAGGAAACAAAGTCACCCAACATACCACATAAGACTGGACCCTTGACATTATACTACATATCAAATTGACTGCCTTTTAACTATAGTATATTGTATTGTGGGTCTTACGTATATCTGTATTAAAAGCCCCATAGCAATGAATGAGTAGATTTTACCAGTCATTTGTCTAAAAGAAAGCTTTTGATTGGTTGCTATTGGTTTCTAGATCTGATGAAGACTTTGTGTTTTTTATTTTACTACCCCCAATATTTCACACTAGAGAACTCCAACACAAATGCATAATTAAATAACCACAAAGAATAACAAATAACAAATTATATAATGAGACCTCATGCAATGAAATGCATACTTCTTAACTTTATCTAAAGATTACAGCCATTTCAGGCCATCATCATGGTGAGAAGTCTCCAGGATAAGCCTTGGATATAACATTACTAGTAGGGATGCACCGAATCCACTATTTTGTATTTGGTCGAACCCATGAATCCTTAGTGAAAGACTTGGCCGAATACTGAACCAAATGTTAATTTGCATATGCAAATTAGGGGTGGGAAGGGGAAAAAAGTCATGTGATTTCCCTCCCAGACCCTAATTTCCATATGCAAATTAGGATTCGGTTCGGCAGGGCAGAAGGATTCGGTTGAATCCGAATCCTGCTGAAAAAGGCCGAAACCTGGCCGAATCCCAAACCTGGATTCGGTGCATCCCTAATTACTAGGTTACCTACCGCTACTGTGAAATGCTTTCTGTTTCCTGTGTAAGCACAGATTAAGATCTATCGCTCACAAAGACAATTCTACATATCCAGAGCTTCAAAAAATAAGCCAAAACTAGCACATAATATCTAGACAAGATCGCCTTACCTCTTTCACACTGAGGTCCAGTAAATCCATAAACACAGGCACATCTGTTCGGTCCAATACATCGCCCCCCATTCTGGCAGCCGTTTTCACAGACAGCTAAAAAAATACATTATATAAATCAGAAGGCAATCACAGCACATCATTTCAACATATTTACTGTTTTATTTAATGAAACAAACAAAAATTTAGTTTTAGATGCTTCAGTATCTAAACACCTTCTTAATTTAGCAAAAATCAAACATGTCAAAAAAGCATAAAAATATAAATAGTATGGAGCTTAGTAGAAAGAAAGATGAGAGGTGAACATGCACATATGCATCATAATATTTTATTATATCATTTCATTAAAGCAGAAATCTCAGGATTCAGTGAGGCTTGAAGGAGAACTAAACCTTTAAAATGAAAATGATTAGAAATGCCATATTTTATATACTGAACTTTTTGAAACAGCCTAAAGTTTCAGCATCTCTATAGGAGTAATGATCCAGGCCTTCAAAGTTGGCACAGGAGTTTAACATCTTAGATTTTGCTAGGAGTATCTGTGACAGTGCTTTGAGCAGCTGTTGAACAGCTTAGGGGTCATAAAACTGAAAATTACATTTGAGCTGCCTTATACCAATTATCTGAATTATATATCACCCTTATAGTGTGTCATTGAAATTATATTTATTCAGTATATTGTGTGTCGGTACCTAAGCTCAGTAAGTGACAGCAGAACAGAGTATGTCCCAAAACACACTTTCACCTAAATACCAAACAGTTCTTCATATTTTCTTTTTTCAGTTTAACATTTAAAAAGTGAGTTCCTAGTTATTTTGAAGCATAACTAAAATTATATTTAAAATATTGTTATGGAATAGTAAAGCCAAAACAGGCATCTTTGCTGTGCAAGACTGACCTGCTTTTTATGCCAAAAGAGTTATTTAAAGGAGTCCACCACCCAAAAAAATCTTTGTACAGTGAAAGCAACTTTACAATATACATGAATTACAAATATAAAAAAGTTTGCATTCCTTACTCTGACTCTTAAAACAATTGTGTAAGCCACTTGATAAAGATAGGGTTGCCTGCCCAGTTCCAGATTTAGACAGGATTCTGCAATGAATGATGTGGCGATCAGCCACTCACCAATAGCATTGTCATAGCCCTACCAAACATCACAAGCCCACCCACTAAATGTCACCACCCCGTACCCTGACAACACCAAACCTGCCCCCAGCCCAGATTTCTCTACTCTGAAAGGTGGCTACCCTATTAAGAGACCTAGAGGAGACTTTACCCTGATACATTTTTTTAACAGTCTGACCAATCAAACAGAATGTGATAAATAAACAATGCTTTTGACTGCAATTACATTTACAAATAACTTTAAAATCATTGTAAATAGTTACTTCATGTATTTTGGAAAAGTAGCTTAGAATTACATTTACTTAATTATAGAAACAGGTTTTAGGTGGAGGACTCCTTTAAAGAGGAGCTACAAGTCATTTCTGAGATTTACAGAGCAGGTTCAATAATTGTCTCCATATATGGTATTTGAGCCTGTAATTATGTTTGTAGTTATGGTCATGGCAGCATTCCGATGAGTTAAAAGTGCAAATACCGTAGTTTCAAATATGGCCTTGTTTATATATTTCTGTTGTCTTTGAAGGATCAAAATATAATTTACAAAAGAAGAGACTATCTTTGATGACTAATTTTATGCACTCAGCAGTTGAAGCTATAAAAAGCTATAGGTTTTGTCATAAATAGAACCAATGAGGTCAGAACAGTGAAACCAAAGACTAATTTCATTATACACAAGGTTCTTAGGGCCGTGGTTGACAGGGAGATTTGTCGCCCGCATTAAAAATGCACAACTGCAGGCAACAAATCTCTCTGAAAAAGCTTCTCCATTGGCAATAACTGAAATCACTGGTGGTAAAACCTACACATCACAAAGTCGTCTGAAGTTACCTCCTGAGGCAACTTCAGGTGACTTAAGAAGAACGAAGTGGGCGACAAATCTTCCTGTCAGCCACAGACATTACCCAGAGCAAAAGAAGTTATTCAATCAGACCCCTCTCCTTTAAAATTGCTATTATTTGTTTTAACAATAAAACACATGTAGGGAATGCCTTATTCTCTAGTTGCTGTGCAGAAGTGAATTCCAGTGTGTGCATCATTGTACAGGGGCTGATGACCACTTCCTGTTACACTTCAGTGTAGTGTTGAGCAAAGGGTGGATCTTCCTCTTTTTCCTTCCACTTCAGGAGGGAGTAGATGTTGCTGGGAGCCTGGGATTTAGGCCCCAAGGTTGGTGAGACCCATTGTGAAGTTGGGAAAACAGGGACCCATTAAATCAGGACATGGTAGTTTTCTGTAACAGCACTGATTTCCCTGATGCAGAGAGCCTGAGGGTGCATCTATCAATCTGGTATGCTTTCTCCACAGGGATGTCCCAAGGTTCTTCCTGAAGATGGCTGTGATGTTATCTGACATGTATGTTTATACCTCAAAGGATTGTGAGTATGAAAACCCTTGTCCTTGTAAAGGACAAGGCAACCGTTCTTTCCAACATTCTGCATCTGTTATAGGCACTTTTCCTCTTTCTCTGTTCCATGCAGCAAAGTATATCATCTTACTTGCACTTTCCACCTCCATAGTTCTGTACTCTGCATTTCCAAAATGGCCGTTAAGCAGTTTTGGCACGCAAACATTTCCCAACTCCGTGATAGCTTCTTTTTGAAACATAAGTATACACATGAATTGATGAGTAGTAATTGATTGGATGGTAATCAATTGGTTGAATGAGGATTAAATAGTAAATAATTGGGAAATACGAGGTAATCTTTTTCTCTGATTTCTAAGAATTTGTACATACTGATGTTGTCAGACCCTTTTATAACCCTCTTCTGATTAATCAAGCTACATTGCAGGCAGATCTATATCCAATTTAGAAATCAGTGATATTGTCATGTTATCTATAGATATGTACGTTTAAAGGAGAAGGAAAGTCTTCTTCCACTTGGGGATGCCAAATGTTAGGCACCCCCAAGTGATTGTATATACTTACATGAAACCCCAGGCCAGTGCTCCTATCAGCAGAAAAGTGCACCGGCCCGAAGTTATTCCAGCGAGCACCACAGAGCACTTCAACTTCCCAGGACAGACGCGCAGTAGAACGAAATAGCCGACTTTTTAGTTAGAGTTCGGCTTTTCGCTCAACTTGCGCATGTGCAGCCACGAGAAGAAAGAAGAAGCCAGAAGAGGATTGCTTCTTGGTGCTCGCTGGAAGAACCCCGGGCTGGTGCAGTTTTCTGCTGATAAGAGCACCGGTCCGTGGGTGTCAGGTAAGTAAATACATTCACTTTCCGGTGTCTAACATTTGGCACTCCCAAGCAGGTCTGGACTGGGAGTCAAAATAGGCCCTGCCATTTAAAGTACATAGAGGCCCAAACAGCCCTCAACCAGTCCACTAAATAGTGACTGTCTATGGCATCTTACAGCAGCCCCTCTGGCATTTGCCAGAACCCACAGATTGCCAGTCCGAGCCTGCCCCCAAGTGGAAGAAGACATTCCTTCTCATTTAATGTCACACACTTCTCTTATGTTACATTGCAAGGAAGTTTTATACTTTGGTTTCCCTTCGTTTATAGCACACAAAGAGATTTGACTGACAATGCGAAAGAACCATTTCTATCCTACACTCAGTAAGAATGTTGATTGTCATGGAGCTCCTGTGCCATTGATTACTTACAACACCATATAATGCAGGACCAAATGGTAGACTAAAAAGGTGACAAACACATGTATGCAGTCAAGACTGTTATCGACAAGGTAGAAGTCAATGAAATGCTCTGCAAAATGTGTCAATACGTGATAAGATCTGCAAAGGGATTTCACACCTAGTTGAAGGAGCATAATACGTGTTACAGTAGATATTTGGTTTGTCAAATAAATTTATTCTAGGAAATAAATTAGAATAACAGAATAGACTTTTAAACATTTATTAAGTCTTTTTTGAGAATGGTATGTTCTCCACGCAAATACTAAAAATAGGAAGCGATGAGCCCAGTTTCACACATACGTATTGCAATTTTGGAAACACGTATATATGTAAAATGTAATGGATTCTCTCCTGTAGTTTATTTTTCCTTTGGAAATATTTGAAGAAGGAAAGTTGTATTTTTATGAATACCGGCACGGAAAGTAGATTTTCTTTCTCTACAAAGTTAGCTCCTTTAGGGTATTGTAATGAAAAGGGCAACATTTGCCCAGGCATTTGGACCCATAGCAACCAATCAGATGCATATTTTCAAATAGATGAACAATAAATGCTACGTGCTGATTGGTTGTTATGACCAACTTTACACCTTTTATTAAATTACCCCTTTCGGATGTATAACCACCAAATCACTGTTTACTTGGCAAAATGTTTCTAAGATACAGCAGAGAGTTCTGTAGTAGCCTTACATGGTTACTGATACATACCTGGGAAGCCTCTGCTGAACGCAATCATGTAATCAGCTAGAAGTATGGTGATTTTTATTTCAAACCTGAGTATAGAACCAGGGATTGGGAGGTTAATGTCCTATAACATTGATTTCTGCTTTCTTCATTAGAAGACGTTTTCCTTAGAATTCTATTTCCATATTTCTGGTTGCTATGGTGGGTCATATGGCTCTAGGCTTAGGAGGCTATGATTTATAAGTAATTCTGAATTCTCTATACTGATAATTTGCAGACAAATGTATATAATGTATTAAGCTTTCCTGAATGCTGTAGGTTGTTAGCCCAGGCGGCAGGACCTAATTTCCCTTTGCTTTGGGGCTCCCAGACAATTTGGGTTGTGTTTGCAAACAGCATGTAAACGTAATTATTTCTGTGGCCGATCCACCAATCTGAATGTGTTTACAGCGTGTTACTATGCAATTATTATTCAGGCTATGGGTATTTCACTGTGCTTTTTAAATGTGAGAAATGTGTTATATCTTTAAATAAAATATAAGAAGATATTTTATAATCCTGATTGGACTACCGTAATCCATTAGATTAGCTGCAACCTGCCAGCTCCTATGTCTCTACAAATAGGCGATACCAACCTGAGAGAAATGTATTCAGATCAGCAACAGTTCAATAGTATGCATGTTGCTAGGCTCCAGAATTTTTCGAGTATTTCTAAGGCCAGGCAGTATGGATGCTTTAAGCTGTAGCCCAGTTGCATGTTGTGCCAAACAAAAAAAATCCTCGAAAAGGAAAGATCATTATTCATACACAGGACCAGATTCAATTCCATGACAAAAAATGCCTTTTACGGTCGATCACGTGAAAACTTATTGTACCTGTATATGTTCTACATATAAAGTTAAATATATTTGTTTGCCTTCATGCTAGTAGTTCATATTTGTTTGTGTGTACCTATATGTATTCATGATTTCCACTGTTTATGCATCTTTTTTTAGTCTGTGAATGTATATTTTGTTTATGAGATTTTATTTGCATGTGTGTGTTTTTTGTGTGCATTCCTATATTGTTTTGTATTGTGTTTACACCTAAATTTGCTGTTTAGTCTCTTTTTTTTTACATTTGTGTTCTAGCATGTGCCAGATGTGATTAATGATCGTACAAGTTATTATATGTAACGTTTGATTGAGAAAGCTTTATACAACCAAAACACAGCACATTTTTGCTATTGTCTATAATTAGTTCATGGTTATGTTTAAGATACGGGCAGTGTTTCTTCTGCTATTTCAATTTGTGACAATGCTGAATGGATTTGTTCCCAACCATAACTGAACTTCCATGAGGACATCTGCTTCCAACATATGTAAAGAAGGGGGTAAGAAGGTTTTTTCAAAAGCAGTGACAAACAAATTCACTCTTCAGAAGACAGAGCCTAACTGCGGAAAATTACTCAAATTCACAATGAAAGTCAATGCTCTTTAGTCCCTTATTCTTTCACTGCCTTTAACATTTACCAAACTAATAATAACACCCATTTTGTAGGAGAAGAGTTGGCTCTGCATTATTTGGGATATAAATATACAGCAAATGCTTTTATGGGCACAGCTCCATGCTCAGGTAAACAGGGGTCATCCAGCTCACAAATACAAATGGTCCCTGATGCCGGGAAGAAACCCATAGCAATAGAAGAGTATAAAAACTCAATGAAAGTTGGTGTCATTATTACAGGACTGCTACGCTCTCTACAAAAAGGCATAATTAATAAAAATTATGAACTTTGGAAACATAGCATGACGTTTTATAAGAAAAACACATAACATTTTAGCAATAAAGCACAAAGTATTTTCAAAATAGTTTCAGTTCTAAAGAAGGTTTGGTAAAAATGATTCTTTTAAAGGGGACCCATCACCCAAAAAAATTGTTCAAAATCCTATTTTATCACATTAGTCAAGCAAAATTAACTTTAATTATACTATATAAATTATTTGAATCTTGTTTCCTTCAGCCTGGGAATTCATAATTATAACAAGCAGGCAGGAGCCATTTTGTGGACACTGTTATTAAGTCAAGCCTTGTATCATCTCAGAATCTTGATTGTGCACCAGAATGGAGGACCTGATGTCCAACCCCATGCACTGGCTACACAATTAAATGGTGAAGAGAGAGGGGGAATGTGTGCAGAGCAGTGACATCTAGGAAATGCTAATGGAAAGTGAAAGTAACCGTCTGCCCCGCCTAGAGGAGGGGCAGACAATATTTCATTGACAGCTGAGATTTTTAAATGATCTTAAAACAGCTATGAATGCTTTAATAAAAATAGAAATTGGAATTCATGTTTGCTTTAAAAACGACTTTTATTATACAGATTTTTGTGTCTGGGTGAAAAGGTGTTTTTCACTATTCAGGAAAACTATGTAACAAGAAAAGAAATTCTTGTGGTAGATACACAGAGTTGTATTTTTAAACTGTACAGTTGGGCAAGTTATGTAACTAATTACTGGAGGAAGTAGTGATTCATTGGTTGATGTTAAAATGGGTTTGTTCTAAAAGAAAGAGCACTTGTTGCAATCATTGAATAAAATTACACACGTGATTGTATCACAATTTATGGGAGTTTTGGGGAGGAATTTTGACCAATCTGAGAATAAATCTGCAGCTATTTTGAATGTGGTGCCTTCCTTGATCAATTAGGACATATTTAGAAAAAGACGTCATGGGCGTAAAGCTATTTTTCGCCTTCCCAATCAATGTACTGCAATGTAACTGTTAAATATGTTTACTTTTTAAAAATAAAAAGGCTTTAGCATATCAAGGCATCAATTGACAAAGGCATTCATTGTGTAGTCTGTGGGCAGTATGTTCAAAACCCATTTTTTTCTAATTTTACAATACATTTTTTGTTTAAGTGTCAGACACTGAATTTGTCGTAATTATATTCTTTCATAATGTTACACAAGTCCAATTACTCAAGAACAGTACAGACCCTGTAAATGTTTTATTTATATATTAAAATGCAATATGGACTTTTCTAAAGGCAATTTTTCACCGCCTGTGGTTGAAAATTTCAAATGTTTCTTGTTGCTGTTAGTTTGTAGAGGTGGTTTTTATTAATCTAATGAAAAAAATTCGCAAAAGTTAATTTTTTGTTCAAACTAGACAAATCCTATTATACAGTCTCTCACCAGCCAACATGTCTTTCAAGCTGAACAATATTTTTTTACCAAACTTAGAAAATGCCTGAGAAAGACTAAAAATAAAAGGACAAGGAAAGTGCATTAGCCATTCTTTGGTATGTCTGCTGAAACAAAAGGAACACTATTGAGCTGATTGCCTAATTATCATTACTGAATGATCAATTTCAATCAATTGATAACTATCATTAGTATTTATTACCACAGCAAGTGGACGCCTATTTATCAAAGGTAGGATTTTAGTGGTTTTAGAGGTTTTTGAAACTAAACTAACTTACTCTAAAACCACGAAAGTCATGACATTTATTAAAAGATCCGAATAACAAAAGTAAGAACTGAAAATAAAGCGAAACAATGCACTAAAAAACACAAATACCTCTACCTTTACGTTTTTTGGACAGTTTCTAGCAGACAAAAAGGTCCAAACTGATTTATATCAGGCCATTGCCCACAGCCTTCTATGGAATTCAACAATAGTCTTTATTTGGCTATTTTGGGATAAGAATCTTGAAAGCTTGGGCAATGAAATATATCAATTCAATCAGACAACTGCCAAATGTATTCAAACCAAATCAAAAATCAAATATTCTGTTTTTGAAAAATCCAGCCCAAAGTATATGGCCCATGTGGAAAGATACTATAAACCAAAGGTACTTTGTGGTACAAATGCACAAATCAGATAAACATTTTTTTGGTTTGGCATATCTTTATGAAGTTCAAGGATTCTGTACTTACGTTGTCCACAGTGTGCTCCAACATAACCTTTTTGGCACTGACAATGATCTTCAACACAAGTTCCCCCATTCATGCATCTGACGCTGCACTGTTGTACTGTAAAAGCACGTCACATGTCATTAGCAGAGAAAATTGTCTGAAATGTTTTGAAATTAATAGAAGTCAAGAAGTCTGCTTCAATTTCTCTTCTAGTTTTATCACGATTGGATTTTGCATGCTTTCCCTCACAAAATTCTCCAAACTGTAAGAGGCCAATTTAAAGCGATTGTTCACCTTCAAACAACGAGTTGGTTTCAGATAGATCACCAGAAATAACGACTTTTTCCAATGACTTTCTATTTTCTATGTGTGACGGTTTTTCTAATATTGAAGTGTAAAGTGTAATTTCTCTCCTTGTGAAGCAGCTCTGGGGAGGGGGTCGCCGATCCTGTAAACTGTTCTAAATTGCTACATTTAGTTGCTACATTTCTTATCTTTGTCCCTGCTGAGCTGAATCTCTGGGTTTCATTACTAATACTCCTGCTGCCGAGAAATGTATCAACTAAATGTTGCAAAATTGTAACAGTTCAGAGTCTGCGCCTGAATTACTGAGCTGCCAGACTCAAGCACCAGAGACACGAACATTCAACTTTACACTTAGATTTTGGAAAAAAATTAAAAAATAAATAATGGAAAGTAATCGAAAAAAGTCTTTATTTCTGCGGAACAATCTAAAAACAACTGAATTGAAAAAAGTGTTTGGAAGGTGAACAACCCCTTTAAGAATGCTGGCTCAAGCATTCAGCTACTAAAACCTTGCAAGAATTTCTGAAATCTTGCATGGTTTCTTTCATTCTAATATGTCGGCTTCAAGATGTACCCCCCTTTTATAGAGAATGGAACTAAGATATTGCTCTATTTACATTTTAAATCAATAATTTAAAGGGGGAAGAAAAGGTTAAAACTAAGTATGGTTTATCAGAAAGATCTATATGAATACACTGGTAAACCTTCAAATGAATGATGTTCAGAGTCCTCTGTCAAAAGAAACATCACATTTTGTTCCTTTTATTGTTTACACATGGGCTTCTGTATCAGACTTCCTGCTTTTATTTTAAACCTCCGGGGCTTGGGCTTTGGGCATGCTCAGTTTGCTCCCCCCAACTCCTCCCATCCCCACTGTAATCAGAGCTCAGAGCTAGCAGGGAGAGACTCAGGCAGGAATTTATGGCATAGCAAGCTAATATGGCAGCTTCTATCCTAAACTGAGACAGATTTAAAGCTGTTTACTCAGGTATGGAAAAGCATACTAAAGAATAAAAATGTCATTCTAGCTTGCAATGTTGTGGCTAATCTATTGGTAATGAACTGCCTTGGAGCTTTCCTTCTCCTTTAAACAAAAGCACTGTGGGGGGTCTTAGCATGGCATCATTTCAAACTCTGCAACTACAAAAAATTCCCCCTCCCACACTAATACATGTTTATAGGTGGCTATACACAGGCCAAAATAAGCTGACGACTAGCTGAAGCTTATTGGGCAGTGCATGGGGCCATCCGACTGGTTTCCCTTGATCGATATCTGGGAGAGAGATCCGCTCGTATGGTCACCTAATAAATAAAAATTTAGGGTAAAGGAACATTTAGGGGCAGATTTATTCAGGGTTGAATTTTTTTATGGTCAAAATGGTCCAATTCGACTAGGGAGTTATTCAAATTTGGTTCGAGTTTTTTAAAAATTCTAATTCAATGTTCGAGATATCATACTCTGGTCCTTTAAGATTTTGAATTCAACTATTTGCCGTCCAAAACCTGCTGAATTGCTGTTTAAGTCAATGGGAGAGGTCTAGGGATCAATTTGGAGCTGTTTGCAGCCTTCCTGAAATTCAAGGGGTTTTTTTTGGAGAAAATTTTAATTGAGTTTGATCAAATTCAATTTGAATAAAAGTAATAGTGCATTTGATCGAATTCGAATCAAAGTTTTTCCGAAACAAAACTTTGATTTTTCCACTAATTGACTCCAATTAGGTTCTAGGAGGTCCCCCATAGGCTAAAACTGCAATTCGGCAGGTTTTAGATGGCGAATGGTCGAAGTCGAATATTTAAAGAGACAGTACATCTTTTTCAAATTTGAATCGAATTTTGACTATTCCCTAGTCGAAGTACACAAAAAATAGCTCAAAATTAGAATTTTTGGAATTCGAAAATTCACCTCGACCTTTGATAAATCTGCCCCTTAGTGTGTGATCTACGAAACTATTTCACCACCATGACACTTCCGCAAAACACCTCAAAGCACCTGGCAGTCCTCAGCTAAAAAAAAGAGGCCTATGTGTCGTAAGCCTTATGCAAGCCTTAAGCTCACTAACAAAAAAATTGTAAAAACAGAAATTTGTGTTTTAACTGTTCCTACAATTCTACACTGCAGTTTAGGCACTGCGTTCCCAAAGACAAATGATAAATATGACAATGAAAAAGCACATAATAACCACATACTTACTTGTTTTTGAACCACAGTTTGGAGATATTTGTCCGGTAGAGCAAGTGCACATGTTTGGGCGGGAGCAAAATCCATCACCACAGCTATTTCTACAAATTGCTGAAAAAAGGGGAAAAAAACATTTGTTTAGATCTTAAGCTTTAACTTCCAATTGGTTCATGTTCTGTAATTAATCATACACTTTTGTAAATGTATATCCTTGAACACAAGACAGATTTTATTACAAGGTGCACTCAAGGTAAGATAAAACATCATGTTATTACTGATGGTCTGGAACACATCAAACAGCGGTTCAGCTACAAATATCAGCAAAGATGCCTTTGGGCAACTAATATACCTGGTGTGGAATGTTTCATAGCAATACAAAACACACTACATCTTTTAAATTAAAAGTTTATTTTTACTGCAGCCCACATTGATGCGTTGTTAATATTTGCAACAGATCAGAGAATTCATTTTTTTTTTTTTGTTTTAAACTTTTTTATATTGTGAAGTTCAGTATTACAACAGTGCCTGCTTTTGTTATACGTCAACAACAAAATTACAACACACTGAAAAACCATACATGTACTTGGTGGCATTAGCCTATCTGTCTTATGAGCAAATTCAGAGCAAATTATTGGGAAAAACTATGGGGCAAATTTACTAAAGGACGAAGTGACTAATGCTGGTGAAAATTCGCCAGCGTGACGTCATTTCAGTACTTTGCCGATTTACTAACAGGCGCAGCGTAACTTCGCTAGAGAAAGAGACTGACGCTGGCGCTCATTCGCACTCAATCGAATGAGTTGAGCTCTGGTCGAAGGGACGTAATTACGCTAATTCACTAAGAAGCAGATTTTACTGAACGTTACCTCTTGTGCCAGACTTGCCTTCGCCACCTCAGACTAGGCAAAGTGCAATAGAGTAGATAGGACTTCCTAAAAATTTAGTTGAAAAACGCTGGCGTCTTTTGCTTTTTTCAGGGTGATAGGCTGCAAAAGAGCATAAAACTTTTTTGGGGTAACCGGCTGCCCCCCTACATTTCCTAACATATGGCACATAAACTATACACTGGGCTCATGTGTAGGTCATTATATCAACTCTATTTTATCTTATTAAGTTTCCCTGGGCTTGTATAATGTAATGTATATGCTGCAACATATACATCCATTCAACTGTAACTTCCTGCCGTATGTAAATTAGCCAACGCTAGTGCAACTTCACTTTGCTTGCCGAATTAAAGCTAGCGCAACTTCGCCAGCGTTTGGCGCCCTGGAGGCAACTGCACATGTTGATGAATTAGTGTTGTCTGAGTGAATTTTCACCTGGTAAACTGTTGTGCTGCCTGCGAAGCCGTCGCTGGCAAATTCAGTAAATATGCCTCTATGGCTCTTGAACAAAAAATGTATGTAAATATATAAATTTTAAATTATAATACAAAATGACACTTACGAACAATGCATTGGTTTCCTCCAGGAAGTGTTTTCCATCCAGGACAACAGTAGGAGTGGAAGCGAGAACCACATACATTAGGCCTGTTGAACAAACAAAGTGTTTATGAAGTTAGTCCTAAAATGGAAATCCATCTCTGGTTAAAAAACTGTTTCACATTATACCCAACAGGTACATTAAATTCAGGGCCTCATTTACTAATGGGGCTAAGTACAAAGTTCAAAAACATTAGTGCAATTTAGCGTTTTTATTTATTTACAATACAGACTTTTCCCCCTAAGAATCGTAGAGTAAATTCTGCCACTGGAAGTATTTGCAGTTATTTGTAGATGGCTACTGACTTGTTCTAGAGTGGTGGAGTATGCTGTTGTTGGTTTGTGACTTACAGAATACAGAAAAATAACTGTCTGGACAAAAGATAAGGTTACATTTTGGAGACACTCATTACTGTTCATGTGATAAGTAAATGTCCCTTTCTTCTCTTCTGGTCAACATACTGTAAAAAGCATATACAGTATCTGCACTGTGCTCTTAAAATACTTACAGTATATGCACTAATTCACAATTATGCAGATATTTTATTTACCATGACAACCAAATCACATAAAAAAACGAAAAAGTTCTTTTCCACGTTTATTTTCCTGTTCACATACTGTAACTACTTAGAGTTACTATGTAGCAGCTGTGTATAGCAGAGACATTCTTATTCCATGGATCAGAAGTCCATAACTAGGGATGTAGCGAACCGCCGTGTATGTGTTCGCGAACGCCGTTCGCGAACACCCGCAAAAAATGCAAACAGTCCGCGAACAGTTCGCGAACTTCGAACATCCGAAAATCGTTCGATTCGAACGATCGAAGGATTTTCGATTTTAGCGATCGAATGGTCGAATGATTTTGACGCGAACGCCTATTGGCGAACGTCGCGCGACGTTCGCGAACTTGCGGCGGACGCGAACAGTCGCAGTTCGCGCGAACTAGTTCGCCGGCGAACAGTTCGCTACATCCCTATCCATAACCCAATAAGTCCAAATATTTTTGCATAACAGGTTTGACAGCTTTCCACAATGGATTTCTTTTCACGCTCAATCCACTCTATTTAACAAATATTTCATTTTTTTGACATGTTGTTAATCTGTTGCAGATCTCTTATTTGTTTAAACATTAGAAGTGCTGCATAACATACCTATATGGGATTATTATTATTATGCGGATATTAGCTGTCAAAGAGCTGAAAGGCGCTAGACACATTTTGTATCTCTGGGATATGTTCATATGCCAGGCTCCATATCAGAAACAAGACCAACTACTGTGAAGTGATCTGTTTCTACATAAAAGGAAATCAGCAGTCAGGTTCCATTCCCCTATAACAGGGGTCCCCAACCTTTTTATTCAGCTGTTAAAAGAGTTGGGGAGCAACAAAAGCATGAAACAGTTCCTCCCTTCATCCCCCCGCCCCCCCGCCCCCCCCGAAACGTTGAATGTTTGGTGGCTAAATAATAGGGGATACTCCCCCACTGCATTAACCAGAGTACATATGCGTTGCTAAGGGACCCGACCGGGTCAACGGAAGAAACGCACCACCAGTTGCAGGATTGGTGAACTACAGGTGTGCGGTAAGAAAGATTACATTGCTATCTTGCGTAAACTTTAAAAGGTATCACTACAGAGATTAACTGGCTCCTGCATGGTTTAAACCTCAAATACACTCTGTAATCCCCTGTATTGTTCAGATTTGTGACACCTCTATTGTTTACACCCCTAAAACCCTGAGACCTGAGACCTAGACTGAAACTGCCCACATTGTTCACCTGTTCACACCTTATACAATATGCTAATGGGACACCAGCACTGTGTCGCTGTATGTAGTACATATTAGACTGGCCCTGATTTTCCTGTCTCCTGCTCTGTACTGCCTTCCCTATGATCCCTGTGTGTGTCATACTTTGCCTGCTCTTTGTATCCTGTGTGTGCCTTACTCTGCCTGATCTATGATCCCTATGGAACATAAGCCTGGTATTTGTTCTGGGGGTTTGTTAGCATTTGAAAATTATTGTTAGGGGCCCCTAAGGTGTTTAGTCATATGCTGGGGTACTGTATTATACACAGGGGAAGAGGAGGCATATGGATTTAAGGGTATGTCTTAATATGACTTTTTCACATATGAGTGACATCCCTGCCTGTGCCGGGCCAAGGTAGTTTGGCAAGAGCTTCAATCAGCCCCCCTGTCCTGCATTACCATTTACCTCCTTACCATGATGGCTTTTAAATAAAGAAAGCAAGAAAATGTACAACACTTTTTCTTTTATATTACTGCCCCCTGTACCTGTACCAGCAAGTCCAGCAGCCATCCATAATACAGCCCCTCTGTACCTGTACCAGCAAGCTCAACAGCCATCCATCATGCTGTGCCAGCAGCAGGCAAAAATAAATCTGATCACATCATATTGCCCCCAAGTATTTATGTACCTGTGCCAGCGCCCAGCAGCAACAGCAAACATATGGCCCCCAAATCTACACCTGGCTGTGCCAGCAGGAAGATTCACACTTTCACAGTAATAGAAAGAATGTCTTCAGTTCAGTGCAACTGTGCAAGGCTGAGAGCAGCAAGTGTGAGCCACACCAAGCAGGCCACCAGCTCTCTGACTCTCTTTGCCACCCAACCGCATGAGTGACGTCATTGACGCATATACGCACGTCGCGCTGCACTGCCGCACCGCAAAGAAGGAGCTATTACTTGCTGGCAAGAGGGAGAAGGTGAAGGAGGGGGATTCCACCCAACTGAGTGACCATGATTACTGAAACAAATGATTACATAAACACGAAAAAAGTGCGCCCCTCAATGATGGTGTCCTAGACATCCGCCTGCTCTGCCGACTCTAAGTTCCGACCCTGATCCCTGAAGTGAGCACCAACCAACTGTTTTTTTGGTGTGCTATTAATGTAGACATGGTCTTGAGGTAACATGGGTGTGGTTTAAAGTGGGCGTGGTCTAGAAACATGGAGTGGCTAACATTGGCTTCCATTATCGGCCCTCCACCATGAAGATTAGAAAAATTCCGGCCCTCGGTACCAGAGAAGTTGGACAGCACTGATCTAGACATCTAGGCATGTAACAAAGCAGCATGGATACTGGGGCCTATAAAAACCTAAACCCATTAAATATATGAATAGCAAAAAAGCAATCACTCAACAACATCATGATATAATAGCATGAGCACCATTCAATTCGTAGTTCTTGAAAATGCACACTTTAGGGGGGAAATTCACTAAAGCAGGGGTGCCCAGACTTTGTTACACTGGGATCTACTCTTGACACCTGGCCCCCATCAGGAGATCTACCTTGATAACGTGTGGCAAACATTTTGACAAGGTCCATTTTGTGAACCCCCCACTCACCCCAGATGGTAAAGCTATTTATTCTTTTTACCCAGTTGATCCCCTCAAGAGTGACGTTACTTCCAGTCCACAATGATGTCACTTCTGGGTTAGCTGGTCTGCAGGTCAGAAGGTGAGTTAACCCCTTGCAAGTAGGGTCTGGGTAGGTTATATCTCAGGGTGGTGGCACCCAACCAGACAGGACTCTAACCTTAACTGAAATCTTACGTATATTGTGCTTAGCATACTGCTTGCCTCTGCTACCCATTTCCATCTAGCTCTTCCTTCACTCCAGCCTATTTTGTCTCTACCCTGTACCCAACTGGTCAGTGAATTTCTTACCTCTGCTCTCCAAACCTCATGCTTTTCATGCTACAAGCTATTTTGTACGACCCCTTTTGGCCTCAGTAGTGGAGTTAAAACCCATCCATTTTAAGTACACAGAGAGCTTGCTGCTCCAGGACTGACAATTGATTTATCTCTCTAGTGACATAATTTTAGTGGTTACCTTGGGAAACTGTTTTATATGTTGTGCTGAGATCACAACATTTGACAGATTCATATAGGATAATAAAATAACAGATTCAAAGAATGCATTAGCTCATATAATCTATGGGAACCTATAAATAGGTAGCATTTACCAGTCTACTATCTGAATGGTTGGCATGGGTTACCAGACTATGTTAATGTTTTGCATATTTCATTCATATTACTAGTATTTTCTTTGACAATATTGTGTGGTTCAAGGTACACTATAAAGCTATACTTATTTTTAAAAGCACAAAAAAGTAAATAGTTTATGGTATCTCAGACTAAATTATTATCTGTTGAATCATTTAACTAGACCACAAATTAATTCGCATACTCTTTGCTTGACTGCGTATAGCAGAGAAGTTCTTATTCAATGGTCAATAAGTCCAAATATTTTTGCTTGGCAGATGTGCCAATTTTCAACAAAAGGATTTCTTTTCATTTTCACTCCACTCTATTTAATAAATATTCCATGGTGTTGAGATGTTGTTAATCTGTTGCAGGTCTCCAGTTTGTTATAATATTAGTAAATCTGAATTTCAGATATGCAGTATATGGAATGGGATACCTATTTGAAATATGTGGATATTAGATGTCACAGAACTACAGGGTGCTAGACACTTTTTATTTGTCTGGGAAATGTTCACATGCCAGACTGTACCATGTCCATTTTAGGACATCCTTTACCTAAATAATGATGGATCATGCACCCACCCCTCTTTCAATTCTCCTGACTACCCACGTTAAGCTCTCTGTTATACACCAACATATAACTAAAATTATGACTATTTATAGACTTTATAATGGAGGTATTTACATGTAGTAAAGGTATATAAAAACCCAACAGAATGCTTGACTGTTCAGCTCAATGGTACAGCTTAATTCAAGATGCATGTATGTGACCTTCAACTTATCAAACAGATTGCACATTATCTTTTAGTTTGGTGTTGTGCATTAAAATACATTTTAGGAAATAAAAAGTATCAATTGTATTATTCAACATGCGCTGCATATTTAAGGGGCAAGTCAAGCCCAAAATAAAAGGTTGGCCAATAAAAGAAAACAAAATTATAAAAAACTTGCCAATATACATTTACGGTATTATCTTTTTTTTTGTGCTTTTAAAGTTAAAACAACTGCAATTGAAAGCAGCATTGCTTAACTCCTGCTTGTTACTTTTTAAACAATGTTACAAAAGTCTGAACTACACAGTGCTGAACTACACAGTGCCCGTCCTTCCGATCCAACGCAATGGGAGCAAGTACAGGCATCACGTCGGATGCGCCGAATCTAATGTAAGTAATTCAAATGTTGCATCAACAAACTTATTGCATCCCACACAACATGACTGTCAGATGAAGACACAGCGTGCAGCGTTCGCATCTGACAGTCGTGTCGTGCCGGATGCAATCAGTTTGAAGATGTGACATTAGTATTACTTACATTAGATTCGGTGCATCCCACTTGATGACTGCCTCTCATTGCATTTGATCAGAAGAAAGCTTACCATTTAGTTCCAGCCTTTCCCCAGCAAAGACAGGTCTGTAAATCAGCTGCCTTGTCTTACATTACAAAAAAGATCAACAGTTTGAGCTACCAGGGCAGGTAACACAAAGGGACAGACAAACACAGCTATCAGTAGCAAGACATATACAAATAACTTAAAAACCCTAACAAATTTGTATTGAATGCATAATGCAACATTGTTTAAAATTGTGTTTTCTTTTATTAGACAAAAACTTATTTCCGGGGGTGACGCCCTTTAAACACAAAACAACCTTCATTGAAACTGAAGGCTGAAAGATGATGCAAGGAAGCTCAGATTTCTAATTTTTGATAATAAATTGTAATAAAACTGTAATAAATACAATAAATTGTATTTTTTTTAGGTTGAATAATAATAATAAAGATAAACTACAGTTCCATGTTTTTGAGATGGAACTGATATATCGGTATCTAGCTTTATGGTTCATTAACATAACATAAGAACTAAATTGCACAAATAAAGTTGGCAATCAGGGTTGGATTTTCATGGCTGGCACCCCTAGGCGGCGCTGTCCTAGCGGCCGCCCGCACTACGCCGGAGCACTGGGGAGCTGCGCGTCTCCAGTGCTCCCCATAAATCGGCTGCCACAAATCCAGCCTGTTGCCAATAGCATCCAATCAGGACTCTGCATTCATTTTTTACTTGTAATCAACTGTTCAAAACTAATTGCTGATTGTTGTTATAAGCAACCTAACTTCTGCAACTCAGCACTTATGTATGCAAATCAGCCCTTTGCCTCTTGCTCTTTCACCTTGGTTTACTTGTATACTAGTTGTATTTAGCAGCCTACAGAAGAATTTACATGAAAATTTCCATGACTGTGTTTAATGAAGCACTGCCAAATCACATTTTGAAACTGACTTATAGAATCGCATAACTAACAAAAACAACTGTGGAAAAGTTCCCTAAAATGACTACATAAAGAGCCATTCCAGAAAGAGAGAGACTGTATATCTACAGAAAAAGTAAACCATAACCTTTATTATTTATAAAACCTTTGTACAATGGAAACTAAAAATGAAAACATCTCACAAGCAGAATGTGTATATATATATATATATATATATATATATATATATATATACATACATATATATAGAGCAGGGATGTTAACAAATTAGCATGTAAAGAATATTTCATTTACAGTGTACAAAAATATCTATACTGATACAGTAAGTTGGGGATATTATAGTTTAGGCTATGGGAGTGAGTTATGTATTTCTGCAAAAGAACAATCACAGATGCATAAATAAAGACCCAAGGAATTAAAAAACTTTGAATTTCGAAGTAATTTTTGGGTACTTCAGCCATCGAATAATCGAAAATCGAAGTACTGTCTCTTTAAAAAAGTTCGACTTCGACAGTTTGCCACCTTAAACCTGCCATGTTAGCCTATGGGGACCTCCTAGAACCTATCGTCAATAATTTTTTAGAAGTCGAAGTAAAATCGTTCGATCGATCGATTAAATTGTTCGAAACGTTCGATTAGAACCATTTTACTTCGACCGAATATGGCCAAATTCGATATAAAAAAACATTGATTTTGAATATCGAAGTAATGCCATTCGAATGTCGAATTTCGAAGTTTTTTAAACTTCGAAATTCGAACCTTGATAAATCTGCCCCATAATATACTGTTAGCATGCATTGGTAAAACCTGTGTGTTTGCTTCAGAAAGACTACTATAATTTATATAAACAAGTTGCTGTGTAGCCATGGGGACAGCCGTTCAAGCTGGAAAAAAGGAGAAAATGCACAGGTTACATAGCACATACCAGATAATCCATGTAGAATTGTGTTTTATCTGATATGTGACCTGTCTTTTCTCCTTTTTGCCAGCTTGAATGGCTACACAGCAGCTTGTTTATATAAACTGTAGTATTTTTCTGAAGCAAACACACTATTTTTACCAGTGCTGAGCAACAGTACAATATATTTTAATTACTTTGATATACTTTGATTTTTTTGGTGTTACTGTTCCTTTAAAGTCCCTAGTTATAATTAGGATTGTATCCCTCACACAATTGTTCACAAAAAAACACAAGCCCTATAAAGAGTTCTTAATGTAGTCCATATACACTGTATATATCTACTGAAGCCCTTGAAGAAGCCATCAACCAGTCCATTTAAAGTTCACATTAGAGAAATGTTGGAGCACGCAAGCTCAGACATTTACAGTGCTAAGAAAAACTTTGGGAACCAATAGTATAATAATTAGAATCACAAGTTCTTAACATGATATCCTTTCTGATTGAAACCACACTTTTCTTAAGCAATACAAAGCATAATATTAAACATGCCTGTATCTCCCGAGACAAAAATATATACATGATAGAAACAATAAATATTTAGAGTTGTGTATGTGAAATTTGGAGAGAATCTCTAATTTTGTATTCCAATTGCTCGTTAGAATTTCTACATAAAAAGTATCATAATGCTCCATTTGAAAACATATACCCACTATGTAATAAACGGCACAAAGTTTGCCCAGGTGCACAGGATACACAGCAGATAACAGATAAGCTCTGTAGTATACCATGTGATTCTTCAGAACGTATCTGCTATCTACTGTGTATCCTATGCTTGAATGGCTGCCCCCATACACAACATCTTGTTCATATAAACTACAGTAGTGTTTTGGAAGCAAACACACCCATTTTACCAATGCTGGGCAACAATACATTATACTGTCATTCCTTTAAAAGATTTTCATATTTTGGTGTTACTGTTCCTTTAAAAACTGTATGCCCTTATATTTCATATACTGCTTAAGAGGCACATTTATAAAAGTCTTTAAGAAATGGTAACAATAATGGTTAATAATAGTTAATTAATGGTCAATAAAACAAATTGCTTATATTCATCCAGCTATGCATCGCTCCTTGCCCAATACAATCATCTAACTAAATTTTCACCATTATTTTACCCCACAACCTGATCTAACCCATTCAAGTTCAAGAGATAAATTCTGGCAGCAAGAATACAATCATGTAAAAAAAACAGCAGGGATCAACAACGCTTATTACTCATTACATTCATCACACAGCAGTAACAGTGTGTAATTTGAAATGGTTGAAATGGTGATGTTTGGTGTATTTCAATGCCCGGCTTTATCAATATGCCACTTGGAATTAAATTCTGTCAATAGAATTGTTTAAAATGATAACAGAAACTCCACCTTAGACATGGTAATTTGCAAAGATCACTCAAAAGTCCAAAAAGAAAGAGCATCCAGGACATAACATCTGTTCTAAACATCTGAAGACTACATAACACCTCTTATGTAAGTTCAATTAACAATATTAGAAATATTGATATATTAGAATTATTTTTGAGGATCTATGGAACGAATAAAAACACTGTTTCCTGCTTTTATTCACCATCCAAACACCAAAAACCTGTAATGACTGTCAAGCATGGTGGGTTGATTCATATTCTAGGTTAGTTTTCCTCTACTGAGACCAGAAATGCTTCATATACTAATAAGCACAAGTCATATAAGTTGATGGTGTGACTAAAAGCTTTGCTGCCTGCTTCATGTTCAGCATCTAAATGGCCCAAAACCTCATTATAAGATATCAAACTCTGAGGGTTAATCTTAGTCTAGGGTGGCTTTCTTCTACTAAAACCAGTAATTCTGATTTATATGCCAATACATGCAAGACAAACTTGTTGATGGTGTGCATAGGTTAGCGGTAGTAAATTAAATTACAGAAACCCGAAAATCCATGCAACCGAAATGCACCCAACATCTTGGGAAAGCAAAGACCTACTATTTTCTCAGTGTTTAGAAACATTACTACAGCAATATTCATATATGTTGATATATGTTTCCATACCTCCCAACATTTTGGAAGTAAAAAGAGGGACAAAAAAATGTTTTCCGCATGTAGCGCAGCAATTTTTTGACCACACCACTTTCTGTGGCCACACCCCCTAATTACCATGTTTGTTTTACAAAATTTGGCAGGTTATGAAAGTTTGAAAATATTTCTCCTTATCTAAACTGTGTTTTTGTGTCTCAAAATTGTTACAAAGTATCTTATTTGCACCTGTTAGCTGTTCTATGCTCTCTGCTAAAAGCCAATTAAGTGAGAAACTTTGTTTCTTTTTCTGGCTGTTCAGTGCAGAGAAAAGAGGGACTTTCCAGTACAAATGAGGGACTGCGGGTTGAGCTGTCAAAAAGAGGGACTGTCCCTCCAAAAAAGGAACAGTTGGGAGGTATGCGTTTCAAAGTACAATTCGTTCAAAGTACGTACTGTAAACCAATTTCAAGCTAATTATTTGATATGCTTTTGAGACGCAGTATTAGCTTAGCTGTATTGAACTACACAATAAACTGTGACTTTCAAAAAGAGAATGTCATGATTATTGCTCCCTGCAAATGCTGTATTCTATTATTAACTACATGTCTTGGCCATTACTCATGAGGGAAGTACCAGGGTTACTTCTTTCTCTAACATCTGTCAGAATTCTGTGCTTCTCTGTTAGTATTGTGTTAGTCTGATGGTCATTACAAAATAAATCTATAATCTCCTGATGCACTGTGAGTAGGGTTGCCACCTTTTCTGGATAAAAATACCGGCCTTCCTATATATTTATCTTTTTTCCCTATTAATAACATTGGGATCAACCATCATTTTTACAGGCCAGGCCGGTAAAATATTGGGCAGGTGGCAACCCTAACTGTGGTCTTCTTTACCAAGAGGGCAGCAGTGGAAGATAATATAGGTGCCAAAAAATGACTGGCAACCAAAATACCCTTTGTGGCACTCCCATTAGCAAAAAATAATTTATTTAAAAAAGATGGCCAATGGTTAAGATGGCCAGACACCAGCCAATTTATGATATGCAACCAATCAGCCTATGGGCCAAATGGATGGCTAGCATACACGTGGTAAAACATGGTATTTTCAACTTTTTGACAGCAGAAATCATACAAGCTTTTCCAACTCAAATACAGTTCTAGCTATGCTCATTCATAAAATTCAGATAGTTGGAGCATGTTCCTAAAGGCATGCTTGATAGTAGGGAAGGGTATATGAGTTGAGAAGGGAGAGGGGATCTAGAGGGGATTGGGGCAGATCAGGGCACAATGCTGGGCCCCTAGGCAACCCTGCCTGCCACCTTGGCCCTCTCCCCCTTAAGCAGGGGACCATGCGCTGGAGGAGTTAGTGGAGGGGCAGGTTAAAGAGGTATGAGACCAGCAGCAATGGAGGGACAAGGACTTGGACTAGGGCAGGGGTCCCCAACCTTTTTTACCCAAGAGCAACACTCAAGTATAAAATAATATTGGAAAGCAACACAAGCATGCAAAAACTTTTCAGGGCTTACAAATAAGAGCTGTGATTGAATATTGGTAGCCCCTATGTGGACTTACAGCCAACAGGAGACTCTGTTTGGCAGTGTACACTGTTTGGCAGTGTAATTGCCTTTAAGCCAGGAATTAAAAAATAAGCACCTGCTTGGAGGCCATTGGCAGCAACATCCAAGGAAGAGCCATGCAGTACACAACCCAACATGCCAATAACAGGTAAAGGTTGTGAAGTGCATGCTGGAAAATGTAGTTACCGTATATACTCGTGTATAAGCCGAGTTTTTCAGCGTCCAAAATGTGCTGAAAAAGTCTACCTCGGCTTATACGCGGGTCAATGTGCAAAATCACAATCAATGCGCTCCTGCAATGTCCTCCTGTGACCCGCACGGCAGGCGTTTTCCCTGCACTATAGTGTTTGTTCTATAAATGGGCATGCGCCGATACTTGACCTTTCCCTTGAGTATGAGCGCCGATGTGTAATTGCCCGCAGCTAGGGCTGGATTAAACAGTAAAACCGGCTTCAGAGGCGCATCTCTCTCTCTTTCTCACTCACACATTCTCCATGTAGCAGTGGCATTCAGCTTCCAATGCGCGCTCCTCGCAGCTCCGCCCACACAGCGCACCAAATTGTTAGTCTCGCCTTAGATGCTGTCTGCTAAATTATACGGTGCTTGGTTAGGGGACTTGATCCGGTGTTACAGAGGGGACCATCGGACAGGATTTCACAGGGTAATTGCTCCCGTCCCTGCCCCCATCTCTTCGCCATTACTGGAACCTGCTGGGGAAACTACACAGAGTACAGCAGTATGAGGACAGCAGTATGAGGAGCAGTTGTATCGCAATAGAGGAGCAGTTGTATCGCAATATTGGAGCCCATGTGAGTAACTGCTACAGGCCTTACTGGGGGGGCAGTAACCGCAGGGCAGCAAGTGGCCTGTATTTAGCCCTACCTGTGACCTTGCCGCATGGCTCAGCCAGATAACTATAAACTGCATTTCCCAGCAGCCTCTTCCAGTCTGAGTCACACAAGGATTCTGGGAGTTGTAGTTGCAATGTAAACTCAGGTTTACATTGTCCTCCTAGTGACTTGTACCCCTGTCTGGTCATTGTTCAACAGCAGTATGGAATGTCAAGTGCTTTTGTTTCAGCTAAGAATTTCTATCTCTCTCTCTCTCTCTCTCTCTCTCTCTCTCGCTTTGCATCTCGTGTGTATGTACAGACATCACAACACAGGGTGTACTGGAATGCACCCTAGGCTTATACTCGAGTCAATAAGGTTTTCCAGTTTTTGTAGGTAAAATTAGGTACCTCGGCTTATACACGGGTCGGCTTATACACGAGTATATACGGTAAGCGATATCTGGAAGACCTCTGCTTATACATCCTGATTCATCAATTATTATTAATCTGAGGCTGGAGGTACAGAGTAAAGGCCTTTTCTGACCTGCACTAAAACTCTCCCTGCTACCAGCAATTCAATTAAAGGACTTTTTTACAATAGAGCGCTGACATAGTGAGAGAAACACATACAGTAAGTAACACCATACTTTAACAAATTAGAAAGTTAAAAAAAAATCAGACCTGCTGTAGTAAAAATGTAGGCGTGAAACCAGAGACGTTCTTGGCAAATATTAAGCTCCATCTGCCTGGATGTGGGTTAGCTTTGCCAGCAGAAATCATACAAGCTTTTCCAACTCAAATACAGTACTAGCTAGGCTCATTCATAAAAGTCAGATAGTTGGAGCATTTTAAGATGCCTCTGATCGCAAGGACACAAGTAAAAATTCTAAGGATATTATTGCAGAGTGTGTGGTTATAGAAACCGCTGCAGTACAACAAATAGACTATAATATGAATAAAAGCATTATGAGTATTAAACACTATTAAAGTAGTATATTATCGCCTTTAAATTAACTTTGAGTATGATACAGTGATATTTTATGATACTTATCAGTTGCCCTTCTTTTGTGTTTTTTTTAATTATTTAACTTTTTGTTCAGCAGCTCTCCAGCTTGGAATTTCAGCAGCGAGCAGCCAGGCAGCAGTTTGAATGAGAGATTGGGATATAAATAGGAGAGGGAACAATAAAAAAAAAATTGTAGCCTTACAGAGCAATAGCCTTTTGGCAAATAAAAACTATTAAAGGAAATTAACAAATAAAGACCAACTGAAAACTTGCTAAGCATGGGGCATTCCATTACATCTTTAAATCTGTTTATAAAATTTGGGCCATTAAAGGAGAAGGAAAGTCATCCTGCACTTGGGGGTGCCAAATGTTAGGCACCCCCAAATGATTGTATTGACTTACCTGAAACCCTGGGCTGGTGCTCCTATCAGAAGAAACCTACACCGGGCCAGGGTTATACCAGTGAGCACCACAGAGCAATCCTCTTCTGGCTTCCTGGAGCACACGCATGCGCAGTTGAACAAAATAGCTGACTTTTTAGTTAAAAGTTTGGCTTTTCATTCTACTGTGCATGCGCAGCCAAGTGAACAAAGAGGAAGACGGAAGAGGATCGATCTGTGGTGCTGACTGGAATAACTCCAGAACGGTGCAGTTTTCTGCTGATAGGAGCACCTGCCCAGGGTTTCAGGTAAGTAAATACATTCACTTGGGGGTGCCTAACATTTGGCACCCCCAAGTGCAAGATGACCTTCCTTCTCCTTTAAACTTACCTGGTTGAAACAGATGTACATCATATTCTCATTTTTATTTTGTTTCAGCTGTTTGCAAATATTTTAGTTAGTGTCTTTGTGTCTTATCCTGAAAGGTGACCTTCTTATGATGTCAAAACCCAAAATGTACTCTTCAGAAACCGTTTATATCAAACAGGTTTGAAATACTAAAACTCTACATCATATATGAACTTATATACTTTATATATGTTGAATGTAATAGTCAAAGAAAATAAGGGAGGTAGCTTAGTTTGTACATGCAAAACACTTATATACATACTAGTGATATGTGGGTCAGGATTTCCCCAACCCACAGCCGACCCTAAACCGTCCTCCCTTAGCCCGCTCCCGCCTGCATCCGCACTTCCAGGTTGATTTTATAGACAGTGTCGGACTGGCCCACCAGGATACCAGGAAAACTCCCGGTGGGCCCAAGTGTCAGTGGGCGTCTTGCTTCTAACCATTTAGCCCATTTCATGGCCATTCCCTATATCTTTAAGGGACTTAATGATAGAAGAATAGAGTATAATAAGTAGATATAAAAGACTAGGAGAATAAAGAGGTTGAGTGAGGAGAGGAGGAATAAAAGTTTTGAAAGTGGGCCCCTGGTATAGACCTGTGCCGCCGATGATGTCACAAAAGGGGGCGGGGAGAGCAGGCGCAGCGTCTATAAAAGGCGAACCGGGAAGCCGGGATTTGATGGTGGCGAGGGGAGAGCAGGAGAAGAGCTCAACCCACACCGGCCTGCCACCCAAGAAGAAGCGTGTGAGGTCCGCACATCACTATTACATACATATATATACTATATAAATATATATATATATATATACAGGGTGAAGTCACTGTGGAAAAAGAAACACCTTGCAAGGAATGGCGCTCTTTTTTAAAAAAAGCAAGTGAATATTAACAATAGTGAGGCCCCTGTGGCTGACTTTAGAGCCTAAGGAGCGCAACGCTTTAGTCAACACGTCAGCTGGTATATTTTACGCAAGGATGTCACTTATAAAGCGGGAGAGTGGGGGCAAGAGCGTAACTACAGAGGAAGCAGAGGCCCAGGGGGTATAGGAGCCCAATGAGACCCTAATTCATATACAATTTCAATGAACATTGCTAAAACAAGTCAACCTGTAGACATTTGCGGGCCTGAAAACGAATTTGCTGTGGGGCCCAGTAATATCTAGTTAGGTCAATGAGTGGGGGGTTGTTTTCCAGTACCTGTGTAAAAAAAAGTATTGGTTATTTGTTGCTAAAAGTATCATTCCACAGGGACATCAAATGAACACAAGGATCCACAAGTGTCCCAAACGAAGTGGAAAGTTCCAACTCCTCCCCATGACCTACCCGCGCAGAGCATCTTGCTGTCCTCTCCTGCGGACCCTGTTTGCTGCGCTGATGGTTCCTTCCCTCGCTTCTTGAGCTCCTCTACTGGATTCCGCGCTGAAGGCGTACTGTCCCGCGGCTGGTGGCACTGTCGCGCATCCCACAAGCACAAGCACGCAGCCCAGCAGCAGCACCGTCCGTCTATGTCCTCCAGGCATCGGGGAGGGAGAGGGCACAGCGTACATTGCTACCTAGAAGCGAGGAGCAGCAGCAAAGAATGAACTCTTATCTCCACTGCTATCTGCCTTTCAAACTACTTTCTTTTCCCAGCATCCAACTTCAAACGAGCCTTGAAATAAAGTGGAAGTTCTGCGGATCCCGGGCTGGAAGTGTTCAGGGGCCACTCACTTTATTGTGTCCCAAGAGGATCCGCAGCTTCATAGACGGGATTCCCACGTAGCGCAGCGATTGCATAGGCGGCAGCGGAGGATCAGGCGCAAGGATATAGCGCAGTGTGTGAGTCCAGCAATAGTCCCATGCTCAGCCTGTGAGTGTGAGTGAGTGAGTGACGCACGAGTGGGATGAGGGCGCCGAGGGCTGGGGGTTTAAGAAGCTGCTCCTGTCAGTGGGGAGTGACCCACTCTGCGAGTCCCACACGTGAGTCCAGGGAGACAGTGGGTTGGTGAGAGGGGAAGGGACAGAGGTGGGGGCTTCTTTAACTCTTTAGAAATTGGGAATTGACCGAGCACCTTCTTTCTTTTTGTCTTATACGTTATACACGGAATATTGTACTTACAAAACATTATAGACGTTCCTATTCCTGAAGTAAATCACCAGTGTGGTAGTGATTGTCTAATATATATGGTGCTTTGTGGATAAGCCATGTGTTTGTAAGTTCAGTTGTTTAAAGGGCACACTTACAAAGATTTGCTTTAATGTTCAAGGTATGACTCTCCCAGCCTGTACATGACATACATAAACCCCCACAGGTGTAAGGATAGGGCTAGGGCTGCCCAAACTGTATGCAGAGACACGGAGCACCACAGAAATGAAGTGGAGTGTTATAATAAAAGTTCCAAAATGTGTTAGTCCATTAAAAGCGGCACCACATTGTAGAAACATTAAAGAACCATAGGCTTAACGCATTTCATGGTTGTCCAGCCCTTTTCTCACCTGGCTGGTAAAAATGATGGTTCATCCCAATGTTATTAATAGGGAAAAAAGATAAATATATAGGAAGGCAGGTATTTTTTTCAGGAAAAGGTGGCAACTCTAGGTATGGGTCTTCTCTATAAGTGATGTTTTCCATCTGATCAGGCAGCTAGTAGAATAATGACAAATACTGTACCAGGATTTAGACCAGTCCCCCTTCCCTAAAAAAACAGTAAAAGTCAGTTAATACAGGCATAAGGCATCATTTATGACCAGTGGCGTAACTGGGGGTTACGGGGTGTGGTCGCACCTGGGCCAGTACCCCCTTGGGCCCTGTCGAAGTTGTTGCGGGCAGCAGGGCAGGGGGAATTTCTCGGCATGTATGTACATCCTGCACCTGGGCCAGTCGATCACTAGTTACACCACTGTAACTGTGAGCCATTTTGTGGACACTGTTATTGAGAAAAGTTGTGTATCACCCCAAAATATTGTGTATCTGCCCAAATGGGGGACCTAATAACCATACACAATTATAGAGTGTGAGGGTGGGGAGAGCAGTGACATCTGGGAAGTAGTGATGTGCTGGCCAGCCCGATACCTGCGGTTGAGTTCGGGCCAACCTCGCACCCCCCTTTGCAGGTGGCAGACGGGTCCGGGTCGAGCTCTTCCTCCTGCTCTCCCCGCCTACCACCTTCAACTGCCAGGTTCCGGCTTTATAGCCATGGGCCTCCTCGCCCCGCCCCTTTTGTGATGTCATTGGTGGCACGGGTTTATAAAGGAAAGTCAGGCTGGGACGGACGCAGGTGGAGGGAGAGTGGGTGTGGGTCGGAAAAAACCCGACCCGCACATCACTACTAGGAAGTGCTGAATGGAAAGTGAAAGTAATTGACTGGCCCTTCTCTATGCCTAAGGCATAGAGGCAGGGCAGGTAATATTTGATTGACAGCTCAGATATTTAAATGCTTTTATAACAGGTATGGATGCTTTAATAAAAACGAAAACTATTTGGATTCCATTTTTAATTTGTAGATGATTTTTGTTATACAGCTTTTTATGTGTAGGTGACAGGTCCACTTTAAAGCCCTGAAGCGTACAGAGGCAGCTAACAGATAGGCTTCACACTGTAGGGTTGTTTTGTGATCATTCACACCCTCGTTCCCTTCAAATGTTATTTCTTCCCCATTCCCCCCCAGGTGTGAACTTCTACTCCATCTCTAAATGCCACTCTGTTCCTGAATGCCTGTTTTCTCCCCAGTTGTGCTGATTGGATATCTGGTTGACCTGGAATATTATTTGTGCCAGAACATCAGCCCTACAGGTTTAGTGTACTGTAACTGTTTTTTATTTACGGTCTGACAGAAGAATCCATGCCTAAATCAGCTGTGTGTGTTTGCACCAGAGACAACATAGAGGTTCCTTATGCAAACAGAAGAGGAGGCTATTGCCCTAGTAGTAGCTGATTTTTGACCTGTGTATTTCAGCAGGATGATTTCAACCACCTGAGTGGCCCAAGCCTTAGGCTCGATGCAAACAAACTTTGCGGATTTTGACTTAAAATGCAGAGACTTCAGTGAAACCCGCTGAGTCTCTTTGCGCCTAGCCAATTCAATGTGGAAGAGAGAGGAGGCTACTGTCAACAGCAGGGCAGAAATCAGCCAGCATATTTCGGCTAGCGGTTTTCTGCCCCAATGTGGCCCTGGCCTTAAGGTGGCCATAGACGCACAGATAATATCGTACGAAACGAATTTTCGTCCGATATTCGTTGCGTGTATGGTGGAAAAAGAGCCGACCGATATCGACAGAAGACTTGGATATCGGTCAGCTCATCGATCGGGCTGGACGGAAAATTTTGATCGGGTGCCTTTGAAGGGACCCAAACATCGCCCATTGTTAGTGCTGAATTGTCAGATACAGGTAGAATTCTATTGTTTCTTCTCATATATCTGCCTGTATATCTGACGATTCAGCTCTACACATGTGTATTGAAACGAACGATCATAATTGTTACGTCTATGGCCACCTTTAGAGTTATTTATTAAGTTGCAGGTCCAGAATCACTCACTTAATGAAACTATCTCTTGGTAGGGGGAATCAGGTAGCATTTCTGTCTGCCAGCACAAAGCCACTGCCCCCCCCCCAATACTTGCTATCCCTGTGGATTTCAAGATTGTTCATAGTGAAATGTGGCTGGTGTCTTTGGCGAATATTACATTGTGCATTATTGCTAAGCAAAGGTTCCAGAGAATATTTATTGCAAAAAGCGATTTCCGTGACATTTTATTACATACACTGTGAATATTCCAAAAGCCATTTGTTCGCAAACATTCCACTGAAGCAAACATGGCCGCTAACATTCGCAAGCGTCTTTGCACAGGTTTTTTGCACTAGCGAAACATATTACATTCCCCCAATAATGAATATCTTGCCATGTCTAAAAAACTCTCCCCATCACTAAAGACACTAAAGATTAGGATAAAAACGTCATTGTCATTGTGTAAAGATAGGGTGCACCTAAGCAAGTAAATGCCAACGTTCATGACCAGTATTTAGAATTGTGGCAAAACTCCATTACACCATTAGTAGTTTTGGTTAACCAGAGGATCCACGAACATTTCCTCGTATTACAACTTACTACAAAAAGCCATATTTTACCACACGTTGTTTAAAAAGGGAAAAGCTCTGCAGATCAGAGTCAGTCAGGGCACAAACCATTTTGAAGAAATGTATATCATTGCTAAACTTACTAAAAATGAATTACTACAACGCACGCAGATTGCTGAGCCAGAACAATTACAGTATTCTCAAATTTTCAATAAAGAAATACTTTCTGCTTGTTGAAAATAGCATTATATTCTCCAATGAGGAAGATTAACATGTAACGTTCCAAATCATATGACAATTTAGTTAAACGTTGTTAGTGCTTGTTTTTATGATTGTTACTCAGCCTTAGCTACCGCCCTTAATATAAATGTTGGGACTCTTTTCTTCAGGAAATCATTATTGATGTCTGACAACTGTTTATTTTTCTGACTGGCGCTGGAAAACACTACGAGTAGGCCTTACACAGTGCACATAACAGTATATTATATACTCAGCTAGAGAGCCCACCAGCTTAACTCAGAACAAGAGGTGCATTTAAAATAGCATGGATCTTAATGGACTTTGTTGCTGCAGCACTTTAATAGAAGATAATGACGTCAGGCATGAGGCATAGCAAACATTTTCCCAGAGGCTGCTAAGAAGAGACCATTAAATGTCCTTTATAAAAGGAATGTCTGAAGGATTCTCCAACACACCAACCGATCTGACAGTTAGCCTTTGTACTGTTGATTTGTGACAAGTTGGGACATTTTGTTGGTATGTATATGCCATACCAGGGGGTGATCTCGGCCTGCGGAAAAGCACACACTGAGTGGCACATTTATCAAGTGTTCAATTTCGACTTTATGTGAGTTTTTTTTTATAAACATGAATTTGATTTTACTCAGAATTCCATTATTTGGTTAGTTCATCGATATGTAAAACTTTGACGAATTTTACCGACCAGAAAACTCGAATTAGTTTAACATTTGACCAAACTCGTCCAAACCACCAAAGCCACTTGAAACAACACGGACCTAAATGGGCAGATATGTTATGCCTGATTTTAACCACACAAATGTGAGTGCAACCAATCAGTTTTTATTGTCATAGAATAAAAAGGTTTTTACACTATATTTTGCGCTTTTAACTTCTTCTAGCAAGAGGTAGCATCTTACAGCTCCATTTCTACAACTTTTGATGACCTCATGTTAAAGTAAACATCTGTAAGTACCCATTCAACACCCACACGCCCACACCCACACGCGGTGATTATTAAAGGGTAACTGCACCAAAGGTATCCTTGGGAATATATGAAGTTGTGGAACTACAACGTCACAAGTAAATACTACACTATAAAAATCCCAATTTTTTCCCTTTTTCATTCTACTTTTTTCCCCTGAGCTTCATTTAGCGCTGACCTTTGTAAACTTTGGATTCCTATATTATTTACTCGAGGAGAAATGAGGATTGTTGGGTCGGATATTTAAGGGGAAGATCCAGAAACTGTAGTCACTCAATATACAGTAAACTTAGAAAAGAGCTCTTTTTTTAATACAAGGGAACCCAGGCAGACTTTCGTAATCCAAGCAGTATATTCTTATGTCGAACTTCTCTTGATATCACAAATGCCAGTGAACAGATTTAAAGTTGAGGTTCTCATTGCACTGTATACACATTTGCATATTAAAAAAACTGCAAGAAAATGGATGGCGTGTAAGTGAATATGGATTGGCCAATTGTCATGTCAATCATGGGGAATCCTTCCCAGTTTTCCTTATTTGGAAAACTGGGCAGAAAGTTTTGACCCGGGCAGCCCTTCAAATTACCGGGCTTTCTGGGTCAAAACCAGACAGGTGGCAATCCTAAGTACCAACGATCTCAATGCCTAAGATGGCAACTAAACTCAAAGGGGGCAGAGCATTGGGGATGGGGCAGCGTTGTTGGGGTGGGCATGATGACATCAGAGGCAGGCACAATGATGTTGTGGAGTTATGACACCAGGGTGGGTTAATTGCATCACTTTCCTACAACTGACTGTATTTTTGTTCATTTGTTTAAATTGGACAAAAAGTTTTTAAAAATCTGAGATATGAATAACACATGGGTGCCAAACCTATCTCTATATATATTTTGCCCGATGAGTAATCCCAAATACAAGTATGGGAACAATTATCATAGTTTTCCAGAAAGCTCTGAAATACAGCAATGCTAATTTAGAAAATAATTTCTTATTTTTGATTGATTTGTTTTTTTTGTTTCTGTAACAAATTAATTGCACTTAATAATAAGTCAAGCCATGCTGTGGTGAGTATCTTAGTATTTTAATGTTTTTCATTTATTGGGCAGATTATTGTTCCAGACCCGAACAGGCCTTAGAAAAACCAAACTGTTCGGGTCAAAACCGAACAGGTGGCAACCCTACCTTGCTCCCTTCCGTCCATCTATCTGTATCAATGTATTTATGTATTTAAAAAAAGTGGCTGGCCAGATTACTCACTAAATATTACAAAAAGTAAATACAAATATCAAAAAAATACAGCCCGTTAGCTATTTCAAAAGGCAATTCATAAATAATAGTACATTACATGCTTCATAAAATGATTTTATAAAAAAATTATTATCCCCAAATATTACTTCATAGCCATATGTTTTATGGAACATACATATCTAGCTTATGTGTCTCATCCCTGTCAAACTGCTCTGTGCATAGAGGAATATGGCGGTATTCAGAGAGCAACTGTACAGGGATAAAACATTCTAACTAGAAGTGCATTATTTGAACCTTTATGTAACTGGATCAGAAATCTTTTGTTTAGTTTTATCTACCTCAAACTAGTGTGCCATAGCAAATCAAAACCTCTGATGAATGACAGCTAATGTTTCCACAGTTATATCTGTTATTTAAACAATATGGTATAACACAGTATGATTTAGGGGTAGCAGTAAATCTTCTGTTCAGCGCAGGACATGGAGGTTTCCTGGAAAGTATCTATTAATTACCCCCACTGGTGATAATTTAGAAGAAGATCTGTTTCAAGGCTCTTCTTTCAGCAGGTAAATTGTGCAGCTGGAAAAATAAATGAGTATGAGTTTACCTACTGTGCATGGAAGTAATAAGTAATAATAGCTGCCTGTCCTCTAGCTACTGATAATGTTAGAGACTTATAAACAATAAAGGCCAATGCAGGGTACACCTAAGTACTAAGGCACAGCTAAGCTTCAGTGAAAAAAAACCCTGCCTCAGTGTATGCTGTACGACTGTATTCAACGAGTGAATATTAGTAAACACTAAAAATGCAAGATATAAACGAGAATTTAAAAAAAATTGTAACTACACAATTGAGGCATAGAGGCTGATTAACAAACAGGATGAGTTATACTTAAGGGAAGGACGACACAACAACATCATGACGCATCGGATCAATGCTGCGACACCATCTGACATTTTAGATATCTTACCTTACTTCCGTCGCATTTGACTTGACGCTTGCGTTTTTGCACAGTGCGTCGGATCGCACAGAAAACGTCCGTGTAGTCCTATCCTAAAGCAAGCTGCAAGCAAATTAGGACTGTTGAATTATTTATTTAGTGTGTGCTTTATTACAAGCCTAAAGCCTGGCTATATGGGGCCCTATATATCATGCTGTGTAATACATTGGAGAAAAACATCACTGGATTTTTTGCCCATAGCAATCAGATCTTTGCTTCTGTTTTCTAACTTCTAAGTCTTCAGAAAAATAGAAAAAATTGGGGAAGGTATTGGTACTGGCCTCTTCCACCGCCAGCAATAATACAATGCAAAAAATGAAATAACCAATACCTTGTTCAAATGCGGGGTGATCCCAAATTTATTGTAGTGCTCTTGACATGTGAGTCATGTTCATGTCACATGTCAAGAGCACTACAATAAATTTGGGATCACCCCGCATTTGAACAAGGTATTGGTTATTTCATTTTTTGCATTCTAACTTCTAGGTGACTGTTGAAATCTAATTGCTAATTGGTTGCTAGTTAGCAATTGGTTGATATCGATAGGTGATATTTTTCTCGACTGTTTTACACAACATGATAAGTAGGCCCCATAATGTTTTGCTCACAGTAAGGCTACCTGAGTGCCCAAGATCTTATGATATTGTGTAGGATATTCATTCTAAGGGGCAAATTTACTAAAGGGCATATTTATTAAATCTTCTCTAGCACTGAGCTTTTTAGCTAGCGAATTGTCCGCTTTGCCTTTTAGTAAATTGCTGATGTCCCTGCGAATTGTCATTTTGGCAAATATTTGGTAAAAAAGCCCCTAAGATTCATCAGCTGACCAGAAATATTTTAAATGAATTTTCTTTACTACATATTATATATTAGTATATATTGTGTATAATAAAATAGTACCTTGTACTTAATTGTGCTACTATTACTCCATTGCTCCATTACAACATCGAAACCATTATATTTACTTTATTTACTGTTTCAAGGTATGGTGAACCAAATTACAGGAAAAAAATTTTATCCAGGAAAACCTCAAGTCCCAAGCTTTCCAGATAACCGATCCACACCTCTACAGTATCTCCTGTGCATCAGTGGCTATACAAATATACAGCATAAATACCTATGATCCAGTTATTTAGCTTGTTGTAACTGTCTCCATTATATTTTTGGGGTCCTCAAGAGTACTAGGAGTACTAGGATTACATGTGCTTGCCCTGTTAGTTTAAAAAGAGTTCCATACACCAATTCAACTGTGACATTTGTTCTGACAATTTAATTTCCTTTATAGTCTACATTGCAACATTACACAGATTTTTAGTTACTATTGTTTACTACACATGAAAAGAAGGTTGACAAGAAGAGATACAGCAACTTGATGCTAACAAGCTGCATATTATATTGCCTGGACTTTATGTTATTTAGATTTATTATTGCAACATTATTGCGGGGGTTATCATAAATTTCATTAACGATATACAGCATTGCTAACATTCTGTATCATTCATGTGTTGAATTACAACTGGTACCCCATATTGTCTTGATATAAAAATCTTGTGTCAAATCTGCCATGCTCAGTTCTAACCTAGTTACCAAGAAAAAAAAATACAAAACATAGAGATGCATTCCTTTGTGAAAGACCCTCTTACAGCTTCAACATGGTGAAATTCTGCTTAATAACCTTGTCATTATTATTATAGTGCATTTAAAAAGCACTCAAAAAATACTTTGGGGTAAAATACTAATAATTCAATCATCTAGAGTTTCCAGATATTTTGGGGTCAAGCCTATCATTGGGGTCTAACATTTGGTCAGGGACCCACTTAATATATTAGGAAGGCCATTCTTGCACAGTCCAGCAATTTCTTATGTACTGTAGGTCAGTTATTCCTTGATATACAGGTATATCTGGACTGGGATTCAAAATAAATCTAGGATTTACAACTACATAGAGGCTCAAACAGACCCCCACAGACACAATAAATATTGATTGTCAAAGTGTGTTTGATAGTCAGCAATAAATCACTTTGCAGCAGGAATTCTGTATTGGATTGCTCTCCTCATTGTTCTAAATTGTTTGTGAATACTAATAGTATAGTGGTCTATTAGTGGATACTTACAGACCAGTGAGAGGCCTAAGAGGATAGAAGCACCATGACATCTCGTTTGGGCAGTGCGCTGAAATACTCACCAAATATTCCCAACTATATCTGGACTGAGATTCAAAATAGATCCTGGTATTACAACTACACAGAGGCCCAAACAGACCCACACATACCCTATAAATATTGATTGTTGTTGGCATCTTACAGCAGCCCCTCTGGCTTTTGCCAGAATCTACATCTGTCAGTCCGAGTCTGTATCCAGCCAAGTCATGAGATCACACTGATTATTCCAGATCATGATTTATGGCAAATTCAGGGGTCTGAGGTCATTGATCCAGCCCATATCTGATCCTGACACTGTATATGACATGCACAGGGGCCAGGGATCAGAATTCATTTAGGTGATTATCATCTATGGATACTTAATGGATTTTGTTCTGTTCCTTGATCAGTTATTTCTCTTGTGCTTTACACCAAACCATAGGGCCGAACGTTCAGATTACCCCCGATATAGCCATGCCCATTAGAGGCATTTTGGGGAAAGATCGGCTCGTTTGGCGATGTCGCCAAACGAGCCGTTCTTTTCGTCTATGGCCACCTTTAGAGGTGCATTAAATGTCCAGGAGGCCAGACTGAGTGTCAGTATACCTAACCTGCTACTGTCCTATGCAATCAAGGCCTAATCTAGATGACATACAGGAGAGACATTGTTTTTTTTTGTTCAAACATGCAGTTGTCTGGATGTTGCTGTGTCAGGTGGCCCAGACTGCCCTGATTCATCTAAATGGAACTGCTCTGGTTGCAATTACTCACATTCCCAAAACCAATCCAAGCAAAACCCACACTGCAATTCATGTACAGGGGAAAAAAAACATTAAAATAGTACAATTTTTGCAGTGACTGCAATTTAAAGATTATGGATATTCTACCCTCACATGCTTTACATGGCTTGTCTTATTACCTTTTATATGTAGATGAATATTAATAATAAAAAAATAAAATAATTTGTTGATCAGGACAAATGTAGTAATCTAGCCTACCCAGTTGCAAACATTTGCTTGCATTCTGAATGCCCACAAATGTATTTTGCGTTTACAGTGGGCAGCATGGTGGCACAGTGGCTAGCATTACTAGGCTCAATTACAGGCAATAAGGAGTTTGTAATTTGTCACCATTCTTGCGTGGGTTTCCTCTGGGTACTCTGGTTTCCTCCCACTCTCCAAAAACATTGTATGTACAGTATTAGATAGAGAAAAGTATGCGTTTTTGATAGAGACTTTAGATATGTGTGCACACCCCATGTGTGTTTATGTAGAAGCACAGGGTTTTTAACATTTAGGGGGTTATTTATTAAAGGTCAAGTTGATTTATACCCGAAAAACTCAAATTTTCAGGTTAAAAAGAAAACTTAATTTTTTTTACATTTAGGGGCACATTTACTCAGTTAGAGTGAAGGAATAGAATAAAAAATACTTCGAATTTCGAATGTTTTTTTTGACTACTTCGGCCATCGAATTGGCTACTTCGACCTCTATGTACTACTATGACTTCTAATCGAGCGATTCAAACTAAAAATCGTTCGACTATTCGACTATTCGGTAGTCGACCCCCTACTTCACCATCTAAAACCTACCGAACCTCAATGTTAGCCTATGGGGAAGGTCCCCATAGGCTTTGCAAGCTTTTTTTGGTCGAAGAAAAATCGTCCGATCGATGGATTAAAATCCTTCGAATCGAATGATTCAAAGGATTTAATCGTTCGAGCGAACGTTTTTTCGTTCGATCGAACAAATTGCAGTAAATACTTCGATATTCGAAGTCAAAGGATTTACCTTCGGCAGTTGAATAACGAGGGTTAATTAACCCTCGATATTCGACCGTATGTAAATCTGCCCCTTATTATACCCCGAAGCTAGAAATAGCTTCAATCCAAAAATACTCCAGCTAAAACCTGTTATGGTCATGTAGAAGTCAATGGAAGAGGCCACTCGAACCATTTGAAGATAGCCTTCATGATGTTCAGGGTTTTTTGCTGAAAACTTTTTTTTTTATCCCAAATTCAAGTTTTTTCTTAAATCAGTTCATTCGAAGTATAAAAAATCTTAAACATCACTAAAACTTGGATGGTGTTTAGCAAGTGAGGGAATAGAGGGTTATGGAAGATAGCTCATAGTACAAGTTGATCCAGGGACTAGTCTGATTGCCATTTTTAGAGTCAGGAAGGATTTTTTTTCCCGCTCTGATGCAAATTGGAGAGGCTTGATGGGGTTTTTTTTTTTTTTTGCCTTTGTCTGGATCAACTAGAACTTCAGCTTTAAAGAAAATATTTGTACATTTACAAGACATATGTAATTGGAATGTCAGTTCAAATCAACTATTTTCACAATCTGATGTTAATAGTCTTTTAAGCAATACTGCTGTGAAATGTGCCAGCCAAAATAGCAGACAGCTATCAAATGCTTTGGTAACAAGAAGAAATTTAAAGGCTGGGTGATAAAAGCAACCAACAGTCACCAGTACTTCTGCATGAAAACTAAAATATTTCATATTAAGCGTCAGCTTTCTACAAGGACAGAGAAACATTCTGGCACAGTTTGCAGTCACTGGCTAGACTTAGTGACTCCTGCAAGCAGGTGTAAAGACTTCTGTTCTACTGTGCTGCTGTCGAAGAAATGGACTGTGTCTTTATACAAAATAGGAATTTCCTTCCATTATGAACACTGGCTATATAGCATATGCTAGGACTGTAGCATGTTACAGTAAACTAAGAGAGAGCAGTGTATGTCAGAATTGTGGGCAAACCATGGATTTTACTTAATTGAAATAATACTAGACTGTGATGGCTAGATAACCAACTTAAAGGGGTGGTTCACATTTAAGAACATTTTTAATATTTGTTAAAGAACTAATTTTTATTTTTTTAGATATATATTCTTTATTTTTCAGTACAAAAAGCATTTCACAAATGACCAGCATGAAGTGGGTGGATGAGTCCACAAAGATAAAATGATATATCAAACAACTCTCACAATTTTCAAACATCAACTGTGCGAGTAACACAATATAGCCAAGTTGCATAGATATAAAATTATTCACATAAGTGAGTAACAAAATAGAGATTATCCATACATCACACATTAAACACTTCAGTAGTCAAAAATGCAGAAGTATTGAGAATAGTAGCTAGCCATGTGAAAGCTTTTTGCCTTTGTATTATCAATGAGTAAAAGGAAAAAGGAGGGGTGTTATAGAACTAATTTTAAGCAACTTCACTATTTCTTTTTTTTATAGTTTTTGAATAATGAACTTGATGGACGTGTGTCTTTTTTAAACCAAACTTACTATGTTTCTATGCAAGGTTTAATTAAACAGATATGTTGGACCTTCTTTCTTCATACCACATACCTGGTAGAGTAAGAGGAAGTATATAAATATAGGTGGCGGTAGATCTCCAACCCTTTCTGTCCAGGGTGGGCAGGGTTCAGCAGCTATGAGCTTGATTCATTACATTGTCGCAGCCCAACCCTTTGCTGCTGAAGTAGAGGTAGTAATAAAATTAAACCAACAAAAAAATCCAAATGATTGTTATCTTTCTAGCTAAGGGTGGTTAGTGGATGGCACATTCCTCAGATTCCCCCCACCCACTCAGCTAAGGGGTAGTGGCTTAGCCTTGCACTTCTCCTGTATCAGTTTCCTTTTTTTTTTAGAAAAAGTGGTAGGTTTAATTCTTAATGACCCAACAACAAATGGTTCTGCCTGAGAGGGTATTGTCAAGGTACTGTTACACTATCATAAATGTATTCAACATTACTGGGCTCCAGCTATTTCAACTGTTATACAATTGTGTTTGTTTTGTAGTACTAACTCCTTGATAAAGAACATGCACACAAACGCATGGATTAAAGAAAGACTTTTTTTTTTTTTAAATCAAACTATACTTTGTAATCCTTTAGTACTTGACAAATTAAAACAACAGCATCGGAAAAACGATTTTGCTTACACTGCATTATGTTGCCTTATTTTCAAGTGTATGATGGATGCTCAGAATAATAATAAAAAAAATATTCTTGACTTATTGAGCAGTTCTGAGTTATGTGTGTACTCACAAGGATCTGTATATATAATGTACATGGAACATCTGAAAAGCTTTACTTCTGTTGTGAAATGAAGTCATTTCCTTTTACTGCTTCTCGTTTCAGTCAGTGTATATAAATATAAAGATAAGAACTTTTATTACAGTGAATATAAACTACTCAATGGAATGCCTTTCCAGAGATGGTACATCTACATCTTTAAGGAGGTCATAGACACCTAGGTGAAAAAGTAAGTCCAACATATATGGACAGATTTATTAAAGATCACATAGGGGATCCAGAAGGATTTAACAACACTTTTCTGACAGTCAGGAAAATCGTGACTCATTTATTAAAACCGCTAGATGTGGCACGTTGTTAGAATGTGTTTGAGTGCTTTGAGCAGTCAAACACATTTATTTTATATGGGTGCTAGTACTCAGCGCAGTTCTGAATCCAAATTGTATGCAGGGAGAAAGCATTTGGACAATTCTTATTAAATTGCTCAACAGGAAAAAGATCTTTTTTTCACCAGCAGTGCGTATCACCACTAAAAGATACTGACTGTGATAAACCAGTCCCATATGGTTTGTGTTAAAAATAAGGTTTGCCATTTTTTTATATTAAAATGTTCAATACAGAAAAAGACTCAGGTCAACAAAATGCATCTGTTCACTCACATAATCCTTATCAAGTTTTTGGTTGATCCAGAAAAAGCCCATCTGCTGTCTATTTTCCCTCAAAGGGAAGAAATTCTTTAAATTAAATTCTTTAGAATTCTTTAAGAAATTAGCACAGTACACTTTCACATTTGGATCAAACTGTTTAGTCTATTGGTCCAACCTCTGCTCCAAAGAGGCGTTCACAGAGATTTATATACTGAGTCCTCATTTTATATTTATATAAAATGGTCATACCCCCAAATGCCTCTTCTACTTTGCAAACAAAAGTATCCTGTCTCCTTCCTGCTGTGGTCTTCTTCTTCTTTGACATATTGGCCAGAATGTACACTCTGAACAACCGGATCCAAGAGTAATCTGTAGCATCTCCAACTTCTCTATCTGCTGATACCAAAGAAGGACCAAGAGCAGATATTTTTTTTCTGCTCAGACAAACTAAATCTGAGAATGCATAGCAGGTATAGCCACAATAAAGATTTCTTTGATGAACTTTGTTGTTGTAGTGTTATCTCTCAAACCACTGAAATAGAATATAATTGCACATGTTATGTCTTTGTAACATGTAAATAGTTGGACATTTTGTAGATAAAGAAAAATACTGAAACAATTTTCTAGTATCAGATGTTTATTCTCTAGTGCTTTGCAGAATCAAGTGAAAACTTGTATTTTTTTCTTGAGCAATCTTTTGCAGGCAGAATAGCCTTTTTCTCCCTATATAATTTTAATGGTAGTGATATGATTTAGTGATCCAAGAAATCAACTAAAATCATCAGGGTAAAAATCATTTGCCTCCACTGATGTGTTGATATCTGGAACACATTAAATTACTCCTGATACCCTCTAAAAAAATATACAATATTCCTAAAATACTGTTATAAACAAACACACCTCACCCAGTGATGCATAAATTAAATGTAAAGCATAATTGATAAAGCCAACATAAGGGATGCAAAAGAGTTAACTTCCCCAGCTCTATATAGTGTAACCTATGGCCCGTGAGAGGAATGAGTTACTATTGTCCTAGGGGTGATATAGGCAATAACTAGAGGGATACTGTCATGGAAAAACGTGTTTTTTTTTTTTCTTCCAAAATGCATTAAATAGTGCTGCTTCCACAGACTTCTGCACTGAAATCGGTTTTTCAAAAGAGCAAACTGATTTTATTTAATTTTGAAATCTGACATGGGGCTAGACATATTGTCAGTTTATCAAGTGCCCCCAATCATGTGACTTATAAACTTCAGTCAATCTTTACTGCTGCACTGCAAGTTTAAATGATATCACCCTCCTCCCTTCCCCTAAAGCAGCCCATCAGCAGAGCAATGGGAATGTAACAAGATAACAGCTCCCTGGTACATATAAGAGCAGCACTCAATAGTAAAAACCGATGTCCCACTGTGACCCCATTCCGTTACATTGAGTAGGAGAAACAAAAGCCTGTCAGAAAGCAGTTTCATAGTGCATCACTGGCTCTTTCTGAAAGCACATGACCAGGCAAAATGACCTGAGATGGCTGCTTCACACCAATATTACAACTAAAAAAATATAAACTTGTTGAGTTAGGAATTAACATTTACATGGTAGAGTGAATTATTTGCCGTGTCAAAAGTGCAATTTAGAAATAAAAACAACACATTAAAAATCATGACAGAATCCCTTTAAAAAGGAAGAGTACATTTGATACTGTATCTATTGTTCCAGTTCTTCAACTGAAATATGTAAGGGACTGGCATCGGGAACTGGGGAACCCACAGACAGAGAAGGTTTGGGCTGACATCTTACAACAGCCTGTCAGATGTTCAAGTCATACCTTGCTTAATAAGCCAATCAAAGGTCTGTCCAAGTCTCAGCTTAAGCTAACAACTGCTATATTCCATCCAACCGAAACAAAATCTTGGCATACGTCTTTGTTAGATTTTTCCATGGTAAAAATCAGAATAGACAATATCATGGTAATGGAAAAATTAACCTCTTTATTGACAGACAAGCAAAAACAATTTGGTTAAAAAACAGAGGCATTTCACATACTTCTAACTAGCTCTCCTCCACTGGATGTTACTTTTGATATTATGTATTAGACTTGTGAACCAGACATTTTCACTCTTTTTTGTTCAATTTCTGAATATGACAGGAATTGTATACATTTTTCCATCAAATTTTATTTTGTTCAACCTACAGCCCTACGCTAGCAACAGTGATGCACCAATATAAATTGCTAACAATCTTATGTAAACACATTTCCACCAAAAAGGATTGTAATTTAATATGCTGCAAAACCAATAAAAATATTGAAAAAGGGGAAGAGCAGCCATGTTCTTCTTCTTTACACTATATGCTATTGAAGGGGCTAAAGGAACACTAAAGGAACCTTGGCAGAGGGCCTTACGTTAAAGGAGAAACCAGGAACCTAAGGTATGGAGAACACCTTGAGGTGAATTGGGTAAAGGGTTGCAGTTAGTTATAGGTTAGCTACGCTCAATTGTGATTCCGAACGTTATTGTGCAGGGACTTATTTTAGAGTACATTCCCTTGGAAAGGCGGAATGAATCATCAGGAACACGAGGACTGACACCTGTAGTGAGTTCAACTTACAGTATGAGAGAAATTTCATACACATCCATTGTGTATTGTTTATGTGTTTAAGCTATCTGAACGTAAGCTTGTGAGATACTGTTTAAGAACTTCTAGTACCCGATATTTTACATGGAAGTGTGAATAAGAATTTGGAGACCATTTAGCTCTGTTATCCTTTCAGTGAGAGAGGCTAAAGCAGTGCACTACCCGGAAGCTACAGGATTTAAAATAGGCCCCATGTCCGTAATGCCACGCTAGTACATAGAACAGCTATTAAAATGTCTAGAATGTTTTGTATTTTTATGTTTCTTCTTATTATGAGTAGACATAGCAAGATCCACATTGTGCACATCTGTAATTTCTCCAGTCTCCCAGACAATTATTATATACACACACCTAGAAGCCTCATTTTTTCCCAGAAGTTGGACTGTTCACATCTGACCATGATACATAGCATCTCTATCAAGGTCAGAATTGGTGTGCAACACAAGACGTCAAAGACATTAAATGGGGTTTTCCACCATAGAAAGACGCCTAGTACAAATTAGCAATAACAAATAACATTGTAGACTTACCGAGCATTTGTTTTTTAGATGGAGTCAATGACCCCATTTGAAAGCTGAAAGAGTCAGAAGGTGGCAAATCATTCAAAAAACAAAAAAAAAATTAAGGCCAGTTAAGAAGTTCTAAAACATACTTAAAGGGGTTTGTTCACCTTTGAGTTAACTTTTAGTATGATGTAGAGAGTGATATTCGGAGACAATTTTGCAATTGGTTTTCATTTTTTATAATTGATGGTTTTTGAGTTATTTAGCTTTTTATTCAGCAGCTCTTCAATTTGCACCTTAAACAATCTGGTAACTAGGGTCCAAATTACCCTAGCAACCATGCACTGATTTGAATAAGAGACGGGAATATGAATAGGAGAGGGTCTGAATAGAAGGATCAGTAATAAAAAGTAACAATAACAACACATTTGTAGCCTTACAGAGTCAGCGAAGCCCGTTTGAAAGCTGCAAAGAGTCAGAAGAAAAATGCAAATAACTATAAAACTATAAATAACGAAAGCCAATTGAAAAGTTGCTTAGAATTGGCCATTCTATAAACATAATAAAAGTTACCTTAAAGGTGAACTCCGGCTTCCAAACCAAAATCTGATAAAGAGTCCCACATAACACAGAAACCCCTAATATACCCATCACACTTACCTGTTTTTTCAAAAAGTATGAATAAATGACATTTTGTATGCTGAAATCCAGCTGTTCTTCTCTTTCTGCATCATTTGAAATCCTGGCAGGGAAGGAGGGACTAAACACTGATGTTACAAATTGTAGCAACTTCTCCACAGCTTACAGACAGCATGCAGGAACTACAAAACCCACAATGCATTGTACTGTGATGTTCTGTTCCTTATTGAAATCACGTGTACAGGGAATTGTAGGGTTTGGAGGATGCAGGCTGAGGACAGGTGGCTGTTGATACAAAGTAACAGTGATCAGCCAGCTCAGCAAAGTAGTCAGACAGATCAGCAGGAGAGCAGGGGGCTAGGCTTAGGGAACTGTTCCAAACCATTAAAAATAATGAAAAGTCTGCATATTTTTTAATTGATGTATATTGCAAAGTTGCTTGAAATTGTGTTTAGTTTTCAAAAACCTTAAGTAATGTTTGTGAGAGTTCCACTTTAAATGTGAACCACCCCTTTAAGAAGGATATTAATAAGTTGGAGCACCAAGAAGGTGGTTCTTCATAGTGAGGACAGTGAGGTTGTAGAATGCTCTGCTGGATGATGTTGTGATGGCTGATTCTGTTAATGTTTTAAGAGGGACTTGGATGATTGCTTGGACAAAAATAATATCCAAGGCTATTGCCATAATAAAATCTACAAATAGATTAGCTACAGTCAACTCACGCTAGAAGATTGTGATACCGAACTTTATTGGAGAGGCACCAATGTATCATCAGGAACACCAGGACTGACACTTGTAGTGAAATGTATTGGAGAAATTTCATATACCCCCACTGTGTATGTGTATAATCTGAATGTAAGCTTGTGAGATACTGTTTAAGAACTTCTAGCACCCGATATTTCACATGAAACAAGGTGAGGGAGAGGTTGAATTACACTGTAAGAAGGTGATGAGGGACTGGTCCTTGCATTCACACACTATCATGGTTTCGTTTGTATGTTTGTGCTCAAAAATACATTTCTATTTATTTCATGAAGTTCATACGGTGTTTACGCACCTTTTCTACGTAAGCCGAACTGAATGAGCTTATGACAAAAAAAGGTTTTGTTTTTCCTTTGATAAATGAGTTGGGACACAAAAATGGAGCCAATGCTGTTTAAGGTGCATCACCTTGATAAGTTTGTTCTTGAATTACTGGTTACATCATTATATAATGAATTCAAAACCAGTTCCTGCGTTCTCAACTTATTCCCTAGAACTAATCTTGGTCTTCTCATGTATTGTTTAAGAAATACTGGGTTATCACATAAACTAGTGATGTGCGGGTCAGGGTTGCCCTGACCCGCACCCGACCCTAATCCGCCCTGCTGCAACCCGCGCCTGCCCGCCCGCACCCGCGCTTGTGATGATGTCACAAAAGGGGCGGGACAAGCAGACACAAGACTATAAAACCTGAACCCAGAAGTCGGATGCCGGCATTAGAAGGTGGTGGGCGAGGAGAGCAGGAGAAGAGCTCAACCCGCACCCACCTGAATGCGAGGAGCACTGCGAAGTCGACCCAAACCCCACCGACCCGCACATCACTAACATAAACCTTTTTTTGTATAAAAGGTAATATTTTATTTTGAGTTAAGAAAGAGAATGCATTAAACTTATTAGTTAAAATTATTCTGTCACTGGTTTTGTTATAGCTCACTCCAATTATAGATGACAATACTTTCGGTTGAACCGCTCAGTAATATTTGGTACAGGTATAGGAAAGTAGAGATGGCGCGAACTGTTCGCCGGCGAACTTGTTCGCGCGAACATCGGGTGTTCGCGCTCGCCGGAAGTTCGCGAACGTCGCGCGACGTTCGCCATTTTGGCGCTTTTTTTTGCCCTCTCACCCCAGACCAGCAGGTACATGGCAGCCAATCAGGAAGCTCTCCCCTGGACCACTCCCCTTCCCTATAAAAACCGAAGCCCTGCAGCTTTTTTTCACTCTGCCTGTGTGTGCTGAAGAGATAGTGTAGGGAGAGAGCTGCTGCCTGTTAGTGATTTCAGGGACAGTTGAAAGTTTGCTGGCTAGTAATCGTGTTGATACTGCTCTGTTATTGGAGGGACAGAAGTCTGCAGGGGTTTGAGGGACATTTAAGCTTAGGTAGCTTTGCTGGCTAGTAATCTACCTTCTACTGCAGTGCTCTGTATGTAGCTGCAGTGGGCAGCTGTCCTGCTTCTGATCTCATCTGCTGACTGCTGCAATAACAGTAGTCCTTGTAAGGACTGCTTTTATTTATTTTTTTGTTGTTTTACTACTACTACTACTACTACTACTACTATAAGAGCCCAGTGCTATTAGTCTAGCAGTGTTGGGGAGTGGGACTGGTGTGCTAATCTGCTGCTCCTAGTAGTTCAGCAGCACCAACTGTAATTTTTTTTTTTTAATATTCATTTTTTTTTTATTTTACTTTTTTTTATTTTACTACCGCTGTAGTAGTGTATAAGTTGACCTTTTAGGCATTATTTGCCCTGTAGGCATTTTTTGCCCAGTGTGTTATTCAACCAACTGCCATCTAGCATCACTAACAGCTCTCCCCCTACACTATCTCTTCCAAGCACACACAGGCAGATTTTTCAGATACATTTTTGCCCTTGATCCCCCTCTGGCATGCCACTGTCCAGGTCGTTGCACCCTTTAAACAACTTTAAAATCATTTTTCTGGCCAGAAATGTCTTTTTTAGATGTTAAAGTTCGCCTTCCCATTGAAGTCTATGGGGTTCGCGAACCGTTCGCGAACCGCTCGCATTTTTGCGCAAGTTCGCGAATATGTTCGCGAACTTTTTTTCCGACGTTCGCTACATCCCTATAGGAAAGGTGCATTATTCATTTGTATTATCATCCATAGGGTATGCACCAGGGCTAGATTCCCACCAAGCACTCCACATTTTATTGAATGTGCTTAATAATTGAGCATAATCATGGATTTTACTGAGTTTACAAGGTTAATCCAGGAGTCCCAAGTTTGAGGGGAAGGCCCCATCCAATGTATTATTACACATTTTTGCATAAGATAGTAAGACACAAAACCTCAGTCTTTAATAAGACAATAAGTGGTCAACCACACCCAGATCACATAACATTTTAAAGCATACTTTAATATCAAATAATTGATTCTAGACAGGCCCTATAGAGTTAATCTTTTCACCATTTCCTTGGGTTATTGGGTAGAATCCCTGTTACAAAATAACCTTTACAGTGATAGGCTGAGAGATTTGATGACACTGTCTGACTCACTCCTATATAGTGTGTGCAGGGAGTGGCCACTTCCTCTTTTGCCTCTGGATGCTGATCCAGCTGGATGTGCTGCTCAGGGGGACTGAGTGCAATAGGCCCAGAAGAAGTCATGTGTCCAAGTCGTGGGACCAGGAAACCCCGTGAATGAGGAACAGATATACTAGGGCAGACTTGTCATAGTCTCTCTAGGAGATAAAGGCAGATAGGATAGAGAGAAAGAGCAGCTGAAGCTCCAACAAGGATTTGCAGTAAGGGAGTAGCTTCCCAGAGGCGGTGGGGCAAATTCACTAAGCGCCGAACGCTAGCGTCAATTCGCTAGCGTTTGGCATTTTCGTCACTTCGCAAATTCACTAACGAACGCTGGCGTAAATTCACTAGTGTTACTTCGCACCCTTACGCCTGGCGAATTATCGCTACGGACGTAACTACGCAAATTCACTAACGCGCGCAGTGTACTGAACGCTACCTTTTACGCTAGACTTCCTTCACCACCTCAGACCAGGCGAAGCGCAATAGAGTAGATAGGGATTGCTTCAAAAAAAGTCAAAAGTCCCAAGAAACGCTGGCGTGTTTTCTACATTATGGGTGATAGGCTGAAAAAGATCGAAACATTTTTTGGGGCTCCCCTCCTTCCCCCCTACATTTCCTGACTCATGGCAACTTACCTATACAGTGGGTACATGTGTAGGGCAAAATAAAATTTGATGTTTTGAAGGTTTTCTAGGCATTTGTAGTGGTTATACGTATTCCTCCATTGAAATTTGAATTTGGCGCCGTATGCAAATGAACCATCGATAGCGAAACTTCGCTTCGCTTGGCGAATTAACGCTAGCACAACTTCGAAAACTTACGCTACCCCTGTGCGCAACTTCGGATTTTAGTGAATTTGCAGAGCGCTGGCGAAAATATGCCTGGCGAAGTGCGGCGAAGTTGCGACTGGCGCAACTACGCATCTTAGTGAATTTGCCCCTCTGTGTGTTGCCTCCAGTCAGGGACCTCAGTGAAGAGGGACTGTAGGGTAGAAGCTGCTTGCCTGACAACTTCCAGGAGGGAAAGGTTGTGCTGCATTTGCCTGTGTACTCTCCAGGGCCGGACTGGGAGAAAAAAGCAGCCCTGGCAAAAAAAATTAAAGCAGCCCACTTCAGGTATTGGATTAGTTATCTGGAAACCCATTTTTCAGAAAGCTCCAAATTAGGAAAGGCCATCTCCCATAGACTCCATTACATGCAAACAATCCAAATGTTTAAAATTGATTTCATTTTCTCTGTAATAATAAAACAGTAGTAGCCAAACTAAAATATAATTAGTCTTTATTGGGAGCAAATTTTTTTTAATCCGTTCCTTGGAGACAATTATACAGGGGAATATTAGATAAAAACCTGTCAACAGATGCCCAAAGCCTGCCATGTCCTTCATAGAAAACTGGCCAGATATGGGATGAGTGTGACGTAGTTGTTCAGCTTAAATATATTGCAATATATGGACAAACAATCCCTGTTTTGTTTAAAGGGTAAGGCATTTTTCAGTAGCAGTATGCACAAAATGTTTCAAGGTCCTTAATATATTGATAATGGGTTGAGTGCAGAGGACTCTTGTATAGAAAACTGCACTAGAATCTCAGCTGCCATAAAGCAGGGCAAGACTGCTGTGAATAATTAAACTGTGCAGTGATAGTATAAGTATGATGACATAACACAGTTATGACAAGTGTCCGAAATGGGATAAATAAATCTGCATTAAAATGTATCCAAACAGGATTTTCATAAAGATCTATTTACCACACGATAATATTACTATTATTAATCTGCTGAACTATAACTATTTACAGCAGCATGAGTTTGGGCTATTTCATGTGGGATTGTGCTGAAAAGCTAGATTTATGCTGGCAGATTAGAACAGATTGCAAAATTGAACTCCAAACTTTTTTAACAGCAAAGGAGGCTGTGATCTATAGGAGTAGTGTGTTGACACATATCATTCTGGACTGTATGTGGCATCAAAGAGTGGGGGAGTGTTTTGAAACGGAGATCTGTAGGACACAAGACTGCTTGTAATTTGTTATTACACAGGCGCAAATGAAGAATTATTTCACAAAAGTAAACTAAAAACTTTTTCTAACATATAAGGCAACATTCACATGATTAATAGACAGCAAACTCACACACAGTGCAGATTTCAAAATGCACATTATTTATTTATTATTTATTTATATATATGTATTTTTTTCCATGTCAGTATCACTTTAAGTAGCAGGAAGTAGTTGTTCTTACCTGCCCTTTCTCTGTACAGTTGGGGGGTGGGCAAGGGGGGGAAATGCAGAACAGCAGCAGAAAATTCCATCCCTCCCTTCATCAGCAGGAACTAATGGGGCGTTTCAAAAGCACTGCAAACTTGCTAATGTTTTCCCCATGCAGCTCTTCAGTTTCCGGCTCACTTCTGCTGCAATTTTAGTGCGGGTCTTGCTAAATTAAATTTCCGCACGCGCTGCACAAATGGGGACTCTCTTTACCTGCGCGCAATGGCCCTGCGCACAAGAGATCGCACACTGTCCGTGCGGCCCATTTACACTACAGAGGCAGCGGCCCAACGGGCATTTGCCCGTATTCACAAAATGGCCAGTCCGGGCCTGGTACTCTCTGTGTGAGCCTGCCTTTGATCTGTGTGAACTCTCAATATGCTGTTTTCCTCAAGCTCCTGCGTGAGTATTAAACCTATGGTCATTTGCCCTTTTTGGCATAATAAACCGTTCCTGATTGTTAAGAAGCTCCTGGCGCCCAAGTTGTTTTTGTGTGCACAGTAGCCTGGGGGGATGTAGTTGCACTACACCATATAGGGAACACTTCCACTTAGTGAAGGCCCTGCCCTGGGTGTAAGTCGCGTGTAACCCATGTTCTAGTGTTCTAGCTGGTGAATTAACCCCGTATGGCCCAAATAGGTGTTACAGTAACATAGTAACATAGTAAGTAAGGTTGAAAAAAGACACATGTTCATCAAGTTCAACCTTTTAGTTTTTTTTTTATCTGCCTAACTGCCAGTTCATCCAGAGGAAAGCAAAAAACCCATCTGAAGCCTCTCCAATTTGCCACAGATGGGGAAAAATCCCTTCCAGACTAGTCCCTGGATCAATTTGTACTATGAGCTATTTCCAATAACCCTGTATTCCCTCACTTGCTAAAAAGCCATCCAACCCATTCTTAAAGCTATCTAATGTATCAGCCTGTACAACTGATTCAGAGAGAGAATTCCATATTTTCACAACTCTCACTATAAAAAACCGCATCTGAATATTTAGGCGGAACCTCTTTTCTTCTAATCGGAATGGGTGACCTCGTGTCAGCTGGAAAGACCTACTGGTAAATAAAGCATTAGAGAGATTCTTATATGATCCCCTTAAATATTTATACACAGTTATCATATCACCCCTTAAGCGCCTCTTCTCCAGCGTGAACATCCCCAATTTGGCCAGTCTTTCCTCATAGCTAAGATTTTCCATAACTTTTACCAGCTTAGTTGTCCTTCTCTGTACCCTCTCTAATACAATAATGTCCTGTTTGAGTGATGGAGACCAAAACTGTACGGCATATTCTAGATGGGGCCTTACAAGTGCTCTATACAGTGGAAGAATGAACCCCTCCTCCCTTGACTCTATGCCCCTTTTAATACAGCTCAAGACCTTATTTGCTCTTGATGCTGCTGACTGGCATTGCTTGCTACAGCCAAGTTTATCATCTACAATGACTCCAAGTTCCTTTTCCATAATGGATTTGCCCAGTGCAGTCCCATTAAGGGTATAAGTAGCTTGGATATATTTACATCCCAGGTGCATGACTTTACATTTATCAACATTGAATCTCATTTGACACTTAGAAGCCCAGATTGCCAGTTTGTCAAGATCATGTTGCAAGGATGCCACATCCTAAATGGAATTAATTGGGCTGGATAATTTTGTGTCATCTGAAACACTGATACATTACTTACAATACCCTCCCCTAAGTCATTAATAAACAAGTTAAATAAAAGTGGACCCAATACTTAGGGACCCCACTAAGAACCTTACTCCAAGTAGAGAATGTCCCATTAACAACTACCCTCTGTACCCGATCCTGTAGCCAGTTTCCTATCCATGTGCAAACGCCTTCATTAAGCCCAACAGACCTTAGTTTAGAAAGCAGTCATTTGTGGGGCACAGTATCAAACGCTTTGGCAAAATCCAAATAGATCACATCTACTGCCCCCCACTGTCCAGCATCTTACTTACCACATCATAAAAAGCAATCAAATTCGCCTGACATGACCTATCCTTCATAAAGCCATGCTGATTGCTGCTCATAATGTCATTCACTAGGACAAAATTTTGAATGTGATCCCGTGAGTACGATCCTCTGTCTACATTGTACCATATTTTCTGGCTATTGCACCAGGCACAATATACCTACTATACGAGTAGTGCCGGCATCCATTGCCGCCAATCCATTGCATTTTTTTAAGAACGATTTCCTTTTTCTCTGGAATAATAAAACAGTACCTTGTACTTGATCCCAACTAAGATATAATTAATCCTTATTGGAAGCAAAACCAGACTATTAATGTTATTTAATGTTTACATGATTTTCTAGTAGACTTAAGGCATGAAGATCCAAATAACGAAAAGATCCAATATCTGGAAAACAACAGGTATTTGGATAACAGGTCCCATACCTGTATACTGTATATTTGTATATCTTTGAATATGCCCCATAAGCATATTCCAAAATGCTAACCCTAAAAAATTTTAGATAAGTAAGTTTTGATTTTTGTTGTTTTTATGCAATAGAAGTCTGTGATGGAAGATAGAGTGTGTATATATATATATATATATATATATATATATATATATATATATATATATATATATATATAAAACAAAAAAAACTTCCGCACACATAGGTCTTGATAAGTGAAAAAAAAAAAAAAAAAAAAAATATATATATATATATTTACAATTCTAACAGTTCATTGACAGTTCAGTACAGTTAATTGGATTTTTTATGTTATTGCATTTAATTAAGAAATAGCAATGTTAATATGTGGATAAAAACAGCTGCCATTTTGAGTAAGGAAATAGTTATTCTTTTGCAGACATGCTTGGCAGTTATTTTATTGTGGTTTGGCATGTTTAGTAAAGTTCTGTCATAAAATGAAACTGATTACGTGAAATGTTTCTATAAAGAGAAATAGTAAATAAACACATACAGGGGCACATTTATTAAGGCACAAGTTCAGAAAATGGTACATTCTCTCGGCAAATGCAAAGCTAATTGCAGTTGTATTTCATTTATGAAAGCTTTGATGTTCACTGTGTTGATTCGAGTTCTTTCTATTCTGAACTTCATAATTTAAAATTCATGATACAAAAGACTCGAAATTACCAGATAATAGTTCTTTGCTTGATGCCTCCTGACTCTTCAAATGACTTAAAAATGCATTGAAAGCGAAGATTCATAAAAATTACGATAAATTTCTGCAAACACAGTATATAAAAATTAAAGAGCACATTTTATAGGACTTGGACCTGCACCTAGGATTCATGGGGCATGACAAAACTTTATATAGCAGACATATCAACTCATGAACACTCCAGCATGAACTACAACAATTTTGCCATTAAACCAGTTGATATGAAAGATATATAAATCCATTAGAAACTGTAAGTTTTAACTTAAAACCTTTCTATTGTAATTTGGCACTGCTGGGGTTTAAATTAACAAACATCATTGAATTAAAAAGTCTGCACCTATCATCTTGCCCCATTTATTTTTGCTCTAGGGCTTTTCTCTAGGTCATAGCTGCAATATATGTCGATTACCTGGGTCTTAAGGTGGCCAAAGACGCACAGATAATATCGTACAAAACAAATTTTCGTACAAAATTCAGTATGGTTGAAAAAGAGCTGACTGCTATCGGCAGAAGACTTGGATATCGGTTGGCTCATCAATCAGGCCGAATGGAAAATTATAATCTGGTGCTTTTAAAGGCACCCAAACATCTGCCATTGTTAGTGCTGAATCGTTAGATACAGGTAGAATTCCATTGTTTCTACCTGTATATCTGATGATTTAGCTCTATATAATGTATTGAAACTAACGATCTTTCTTATAAAGACCTTTTCCAAGAAAGATTGTAATTGTTATGTCTATGGCCACCTTAAGAAGGCAAAACCGTGGTATAGACAATGTGCATTACATTTTGCCCCCAGTAATTACTAGTGCACTCTTGGAAAGTTCAAGACTGGTGTCTTCTTAGGTCACTAAATTTACATCTTCACACTGTAAACATTTCCCCACTAATTCACTAATTCCAGCACATGGTATGCCTCCTAATCACCAGACTTGCAAACCCAATAAACAACAGTCTCTGCTAAAAACAGCACCAAGATGTATAAACAAAGTAAGTGGCAAAATACAAGAGTGTAATATGAGTCGGTGATACTAATGTAGGCCAGTATAAGTAAATGTGTAAGTATACTATGATGTACTTATTCTGCAGCAAATTGGTGTAACGAAATAGATGGCTTAAGTGAATAATAAAGTATCTAGTTGCTGAATTACTCAGCAATAGGATGACATAGTAACCAAAGTAGAGCAACTAAAGCTGTTATCAAAAAATGCACCAACCTATGCTGGGAGTTGCGGTTGAATGTAGTGAATGTGGCTGGCTGTTATAATTAGGGATGCACCGAATCCACTATTTTGGATTCAGCCGAACCCCCGAATCCTTTACGAAAGATTCGGCCAAATACCGAACTGAATCCTAATTTGCATATGCAAATTACAAAAGATTTGGCCGATGCAGTACAAATGTTATTAAGAGGGGCATGTTGGTGGATCTCTTCCCTGAATAAGTTATCCCCCGCAGGTCTTAATGATCAAGCATATCTCTGAGCACCTTTCTTTTATATACTACACGTTTTTCTCATTTATATCACAGTTACATTCTCTATGCAGTCAATACTTCTCCTAAGTAGATCTTTTCATCTTCTGTAATTTTTTTCCTTCTCTGCCTGCCTAACACATGGTCATTGGCCCACTTCATTTTAGGTTGTCCCTCCATAAGCTATATTAGATCATATTGGAATCGCTAGTAAAATTTTTACTATGCCTGTCTAGCATATATTTTCAAATGGAATATGTTAGTGAATTATAAGAGGCGTGGCAGACTAGTATTAGTGTGACATGTTGGGAGGCGGCAATGGTAAGCGAATGGACATGATAATATTTAGGCTGGCCAATTAGAGTCCTGGATGTTAAAAGACGGAAGTGCTTGCGGCCGTGATCTTTGATAAAGCTTCTATGAAGAGAAACTGATCATACTGAAATAAGAAACTTTCTAAATACTATCAGTTTGAAATTCTGTACTGTTTCTGAAATAATCAAGTTTATTTTCACTATTCATTTCTCAGCATCTGTTTCTCTTCATTCTGTCTTCATTCAGGAGTTGGGTGTCAACATATTCATTGTTAGATCCGATATATCTTATAGGGGGGCTCCAAGATGTATTAGAGCTCCCTCTATTAAAATCACCAGAAAGCCTGTCTCTCTACATGCAGAATTTGTGAAAAAGGCAATTATTTTGTTAGATTTTGTTTGTACTGAAATCAGTTATTTGAGTGAGCTCTAATGAAAGGAAGCCTCCCCTAAGATATATTGGATCTAACTGTCAATGACCTGACACAACTGACCCAACTCCTGAATGAAGACAGAATGAAGAAAAACAGATGCTTTGAGGGATAGTGTACATAAACTTGACTATATCAGAAACAGTACAGAATTTTAATTTATTGTATTTAGAAAGTTTCTTATTTCAGTATGAGGAAGCTTATGTAAAATTTCCATTTTTGGGATAGTTCCCCTTTAAAACATTCTTTATGTTTCACTAATTTGCTGCAGAATAGTGAAGTGCAGCATAGTATACTTAAACATTTTCTTATACTGGCCTACATTAGTGTTACAGACTCCTCCTCTTTTATCATTATTATTAAAAGTTTTATGCTCTATTGCCTAAGGAACCTTTAACTGGCTTATTGGTTGGATTGGTGCAATTAAACAGAAGTAAATTGGTAACGGGGAGGCTATATCAATGGCCGATAGCACTGCAAGGTAAAAGAGGGACAATCAAGATACATGAAAACTTTAGAGACAGAAAATGTGAACAAAAAAAAGACAGAAAATCACAATATAAATAATGAGAATAACAAGGCAAATATAAAGGTATAAAATAGGGAAGAGAAATAGAGTTAAGCTGCAGTAATGATCAAAAAATAAAATCATAATTACAAAATGAATATTTATTTATACATTTGTTCTAGGTAGTACTTGTTAAATTCAAAAATTGCTGAGTTAAACGATGAACCCTAAAAGATACTGTTAGAAATATATTTGTTGTTGATGGTTAATTGGTAACAGTTTGTATAGGTAACAAGACCCAAAGTTTCCATTACACTATTATTAGCTGAAGTTTATTTTTTAGGAAGAATCCAAATAATCTATCATAGCTTAAAATTCCTTGAGTTAGGCTCTAATCTTTTATCGGGATGTTGTCTCAAAAAATATTCTAGAAGAAGGATGAGCCTCTAAGTAATATGATGCAGAATTAGCATTAGAAATTCACTACAATGTAATAAAACTCTTAATTAAAAAGAAATTTGAAAAACAGTAACAGATTAGTTTAATTGTTTTTATATTTCAGAATGCATTTATGTTTTAGGATTACTAAAGCCAAGCCCGGATTTGTGGAGAGGCCATCAAGGCCCGGGCCTAGGGCGGCAGAATTTTAGGGGGCGGCATGCTGCCCAACCGCAGGAGATTTTAAATGTCCTGTGCAGCAATCCCCATTGCTCTTAGGGTTGCCATCTTTTGGAGAAAAGTTTGCCAGGCAAGTGTAGGGGGCAGGTTCAAGAGGTGGAGGATTGTGATGTCACGGGAGTGGGGTTGTGATGTCACATGGGTGAGTAATAGGGTTGCCACTTGTCCGGTTTTGACCTGGACAGCCTGGTAATTTGAAGGGCTGTCTGGGTCAAAACCTCCTGCAAGGTTTTCCAAATTAGGAAAACCCGGCAGGATTCCCCATGGTAGACAAGGTGATCGGCCAATTGGCAATTGCCCCATCATAGCCACGCCCCTTACATCACAGCCCACCCCCATCATGTCATAACCCCGCCCCTTCACATCACAGCCCTGCACCCTGCCTGATCTCCACCGGCAGAAAAGGTGGCAACCCTAACGGGGTAATAATGGTGAGGGGCGGACCTGAGTTGAACCTTCTGTTGTGGCACTGTATAAATGCTTTAGCAAAGTCTATAGGCGACCATAGACATGCAGATTTTACCTTCATATCAGCCGAACGATCGTTCGGTGCCCTTTCCCATCCTGCCACTAACCATTCAGATAAAATAAAGCAGCAAAGAGAACAAACCAGCCAATGTCCTGCCCATCACAGCAATTGTGCGAAAGTATGGCCAACAAATTCTACTGGGTAGGTCACAGTGATATCGTCAGATCGGCAATACATGCAGAGATATTATCGTCAGCCGACAGAAATGATTTAACCTGTCCTATCGTCCAAATGATGATCTCCATGGGACGAAAAAATGTCGGGACTCTCCACACACTGTCCGAAAATTGTACGAATCGAGGATTTGTATGATCGGATCTTTGCGTCTATGGCCAGCTTAAGTAAATGCACAAAGTGGAAAGTACTGGCACTCGATAGCAATTGCAAAGGGGTAACCCCCTACGGGTTTATTAGGTCAAACAAATGCACAACGTTCTGCATTTGTTTGACCTAATAAACATGTAGGGGGTTACCCCTTTGCAATTGCTATCGAGTGCCAGTACTTTCCACTTTTTGCATTACCGAATTGTAGGGATCGCCGTATCCCCAAAGGACTGGGCACCTAGCAGGATCAACTAATGAGGGCCTGGAAATGCAAGCGGAAATTGTGTTCAGCTTAAGTAAATCACATCCACTGCCATACTAGAATCGAGGTCCCTGCTCAACTTCTCATAAAAATAAATTAAGTTAGTCTGGAAAGATCTATTGCACATAAAACCATGCTGACACAAACTCATAGTATTATGATTTGCTATGAAGTCCAGTATCTTATCCTTTATTAACCCTTCGAAAAGTTTTACTACCACGGACGTCAGACTAACTGGTCTTTAGTTTTGAGGCTCAGAACGGGATCCCTTTTTGAATTGCGGCACCACATTAGCAATTCACCTGTCTCTCTGCACTATGCTAGACCTCAACGAATCCTGAAAAATTAAGTAAAGAGGTTTCAATCACAGAGCTAAGTTCACTAAGTACCCTGGGATGAATACCATCTGGCCCCGGACTTTTGTTTCTCTTAACATGTTCTAGTCTCTTTTGAATTTCCTCATGTGTGAACCATGCATCATAGTTGTATTAATAGAATTATGACTATTAAGAAGGAAACCTTCATTAACAGGTTTCTCATTTGTGTAGACAGAAGAAAAATATGAGTTCAGAATCTCAGCTGACCCCCCCCCTCTGATATTAAAGGTCCCACCCCTTCCTGCTTCATTTTTTTACTATTAACATATTTAAAAAATAATTTTGGATTCTTTTTACTGCTTGCTGCAATATCTTAGTATGTCTGATTTTGCTTGATTTTTTGGTTTTGTACATTACAAATGATTTGGCTGTCCCAGCTAACTTGAAAGCCTAAAAAGCACATCTTTTCTTACCCACCTCAACAACAACACTTCTATCACACACAATATACCAACATGTATATTTATTAAGCAGCATTTTAAAGACTTCCCATTTTTCCCATTTTTTTCTTTGTTTAACCCTGTGAAAAGCATTTCCCACTTAATATGTTGCAGAGATGCCCTTATACTGTCACAGTTTGCACGTCCGAAATTTAGTTTTAGTTACTCCCTTGTAGAATTGCCTCTGCAACAGAATCTCAAAGGAGACCATGTTATGATCACTATTCCCTAAATGCTCACCCACACAAATGCTAGAGATGAGTTCAGTATCATTAGTTATTACAAGGTACAAAAGAGTAGGTTCCTAGTAGGGTCTTGAAAAAGTTGTCATTCAGTATATTTACAAACCTTTTTCTGTCTTGGCAACTCCATTATACCAGTCAATGTCTGGATAATTGAAGTCACTCATAGTAATAACTTGACCTAGTTGTGAAGCCGCTTCTATTTGTAAGAGTAGCTGGGATTTATACTCGTCACTTATATGAGGTGGTTTATAGCATACACCAAAGATTATTCTCTTTGTAACCTTTTGCCCAGTCAAAATCTCTACCCAGAGGGATTCTACACCCTCACCAGTGCCAGCAATGGTTATTTCTTTAGCGCGTGGCTTTAATTCAGGCTTTACATACAAACACACTCCTCCACCCTTTTTAATCCCTCTGACCCTCCTTAAAAGGGTGTAACCATTTAAATTCACAATCCAGTCACATGTTTCATCCCACCAGGTCTCAGTGATACCAATTATATCATAATTTTTAGAGCATGCAATTAATTCTAGGTCTCCAATTTTACCTGACAAATTCCATGCATTTGCCAATTTTAATTATGATCGTAATCATCATCATCATGATTCATTGATGGAGGTTAGGGTATAGGGTCTGCTGGGGGTCGTAAGAATTATGTTGTATTGGGATGCTGTATTATAAAATAGCACATTGATAATCTTCATATTTCCTGAATACATAGGTTAATATGACACTTTAGACCAAAAGTCCAAAACTACTAATTAAGGGCTTTAACATTAGAAAAACACTCAGTAAGCATTTAGATAATGAGTCAGCAAATGTTCATCTTTCAGATATTCCAAACATGAGATTAAAACCTTAGAACCAACATACTTCCTGTTATAAGACAGGAAAAACAATTATGATAAGCCAGTAAATCCTCTTCTAAACAATGATATTCCTTGCCAGCAGAACAGACACAGATCAGATTAATGTGTGGAGAAAGAGGATAGCTATTGGATGCATCACAATGTGACCATAAAACAGGGTGTAGGAGGAACATGGTATCTGACACATGAGAGGCAAGATGGCTTATAAACATTATTAGTCTGTAGTCTTTCTTTAGTCTTTCTGTGTTTTTGCTAGTTTTATCTTGTCATTGTAATTTAATACATATATAGATCATTAGGATTTTTAACAAAATAAAATTAAAGGAAAACTATACCCCCAAACAATGTAGGTCTCTATAAAAAGATATTGCATAAAACAGCTCATGTGTAAAACCCTGCTTCATGTAAATAATCCATTTTCATAATAAAATACTTTTCTAGTAGTCTGTGCCATTTGGGTAATCATAAATAGAAAATTGACATTTTAAAAAATAAGGGCTGCCCCCTGGGATCGTAGGATTCACTGTACACACAAACATACCAACAAACCATACTTGTTAGGTCACATGAGCCAATTAACAGACAGAGTTCTGTCTTTAGCTTCAACACTTCTTCCTGTTACAGTTATAGTTGTAGTATTTCTGGTCAGGTGATCTCTGAGGCAGCACACAGACCATCACAAAATGGTGGTTCAAGGCAAGAGATATAACAGGGCAATATCTACTTAAATATATATTCCAGCTTGATAAGATTCTTTAATATGGCACTTAATATGATATAAACTATCTGTTGCTTAAGTATTCATTTAGGAAGTATAGTTTTCCTTTACGTTTGCTCCAAAAGTTTATGCCAACCTTCAAACATGCCTTAAAGTGTATAATGTACAATTAAGATTCGCAATGCAGTTAAAGCCTAATGAAGAATATTACATTGCGACATGCAAATGTGTTCTCTTTGTGAATTGTTGAATTATATTTCCCTGTTGTGTTTAACTGTCAACATCCAATATTGATCCAAAAAAATATAAATAAAACAATATTACAAAACATCTCCTAGGGGCATATTTATCAAGGGTCGAATTTCGAAAACTTTGTAATTCGAATTCAAAAAGACCAACCGAAATTAAATCAAAGTTTTCTTTGGTTGAATAGGTCCATTTTCGATGGAATAGGTCCGTATTTAACCGAATTTGAATTGTACAAATCGAAGGAATATCGCATTTGATCAAATTTGATTCAAAGTTTTTCCCAAACCAGTTGACTCTAAATGAGGTCCCCCATAGACTAAAACAGCAATTCTGCAGATTTTAGATGGTAAGTGGTCGAAGTTGAATTTTTAAAGAGACAGTACATGATAAATTTCAATATTCACATTTTTTTCCCTAGTCGAAGTACACAAAAAATAGCTTGAAATGTGAATTTTTTTAATTTAAAAATTCACCTCGATAAATCTGCCCCTAATCTGCTTTGCAGTCAAGGATTTTTCTGGCAATTTTCGATATTTCATAAAAAAATGCTTATTTGAAGAACACACAAAATGTCAACGACATTGTACATTATAATTGCTGGAACTACAATCATCTTATAAATAAACTGAAGTGTTTATTTTTATTTCTGCTTGGTACAAAAGCCAAAAATGCAATGAGCTGACTTTTTGCAGCTTGTTCTTTGATTAATTTAACTATGAGATATATGTTTCATATTCTTTAAGGAGCAGCTGGCATATTTCACAACTGTATCTTGGGCTAATCACCAACAAATATATTCATTAAAATGAAATAGTTGTCATATATTATATATATGATTATTAGACTTTCATTTGCCAATGAAATATAAATGTGAAAGTGCTAGTTCTGTAAAATTTACAGTATCAAATAACATTCTACGTAGCCACGAAAACCCTTTTGTTACATTTGTTTCATCCTGAAATTTAGGTGGAAAAAACAGCGTTTTTGTCACTTTTTTTGCAACTAATTACTCTTTTCCGCAATTTACTACTATATTAATGTTACACTTGGGGGCCCATTTATTAAACCTTGATTTTTTCTGGTTGAGGTTTTTAGGGGGAAAACTCCAATTTTTTGTGTAAAAATAAAAACTCGAATTATTAGAGATTTATTATACTCCAAAGCACAAATTTTTCGTGATTTTTTCCTTCCGAGTTTAGTTTTTGTGTACAGTGTACTTTGACCTTGCTCTTTTTAACCTATGGCTGCCAAGAGCAAAGATTTGGATCAGACTGTGAATGGTACGAGTGCCATTTCACTGTTATTAATAAACTCAACCTGAACATTGGCCTGGAACATAATATTTGTACTGGAGAAGTGGCTGAAGGATAGATTACAAAGAGTGGTGATAAATAAAACATTTTCTAAATGGACATGTGGAGTTACATAGGGGTCTGTCCTTGACGCTTTACCTTTAATATTGTTTATTAATGACCTGGAGGTTCATTGTAAGTAATGTCTCTATTTTAGCTAATTACACTAAATGCAAACGCAAAATGGAAAAAGTTCCATGTCAGATGCTGCCACTTTGCAGAGCAATCAGACTAAATTGGAGATAAAAAAGGCATTATATATTTAATGTTGGGGTTGTTTTTTCTGGAGATAGGCATTTGTAAGGTACACGATTACACTTTATAAGTACATTAAAGGACAATATAGACAAATAGCAGGGGATATTTTTCCCATAGAAAAGATCAATTCATTAGAGATCCTCCCTTCAGACTAGAGGAACAGACCTTTAATTTGAAGCAGTGTAGGCGGGACAGGTGGGTTGTGGAATGCAATGTTGGGTAATGTTGTGATGGCAGATTGTATTAGTTCCTTTAAGAGTAGCTTTGATGATTTATTATTTACATAATATCCAATACTATTGTGAGCTTAAGATCTACACTTAGTCAGTGTACGTATCAATATACAGGGAGGCCCGTTTATTAAGGGTTAATGATTAGAGGTTTTTTAAACCACGATTAAACTCGATTTCTCTAAATTCACAAATGCCATGAAAGTTATTAAAATATTATAATATAAAAAGTATGAATGGAAAAAAATGCAGAAAAAATATGAATATCCGAGTATTTCGGATAATTAATAGTGAAAAAAAAATTTGTGATAAGTCTGAAAAATGTCCTATGGGACCTTGACCACTTTTATTTAGATATTTTTTTTATTACAGTTTTTTGGTGGTTTTTACATTTCATAAATCATGAATTTTTAGCGTTTTAGAGAAATACTAGAATTTTTTGAGAGAAGTAGAATTTTTTTTAGAAAAAATAAGATTCATGAATAAATGGATATCCGAAATAGTCCCCATAGTTTATGCATTGAACTTGATGGACTTTGGTCAATCCAGCGCAGACCATAAAAACTTTAAATTGGGATAGGTGCCTCAGCCATTGACTTTTACAGGACCTCAACAGGTCTGAGATGTCGGATTTTCATATTCTGGCTTTTTGCAGCATTGGGGTATTATAAATCTAGAAAAAATCGAGGTTTTTCTTTCATCTAAAAATTCGAGTTTTCTAGTGAAAAAAATAGAATTTTTCAACCTTTAACAAATAACCCCCTGAAAGAGTAAGCCTCACACTAGGGGGCCCATTTACTTTGGCTACATGTTTTTTTGGCTACTTCGACCATAGAATGGGCTACTTCGACCTTCGACTATGACTTCGAATCGAACGATTCGAACTTAAAATTGTTCGACTATTCGACCATTCGATAGTCGAAGTACTGTCTCTTTAAGAAAAAACTTTGATCCCCCTAGTTCGCCATCTAAAAGCTACCGAAGTTAATTAACCCTCGATATTTGACCTTAAGTAAATTTGCCCCTAGGGGTCAGGTTTGCTGGGTAATTTTAATGTGTGGGCCTTAGGCATTGCAAGACAAAAAGTTTTAAAATGCCCCATTGTCTTAACAATTAGTAAATAACAAACGCTTGGCCCTAATCTTTTATGAGTCACATCTCCCATGCTCTAAATCAGCTCATGGCTAGATTATTACTGGTAGTTGACAACAAAAAAGAGACATCCCTGTTCTCTGCTTTCATATCCATCTTTGATCTTTGTCACTGTGCTGTAGCTTTTGAAAGCAACATAGGGCATCAAGTATAAAGCACATGCTTTGTCAGTAAAGTCATCTGAGTCTGTACATAACAGGAAGAAATACCATGCTAATTCCATACAGATGTGCACTTGCATTCTTGTCAGCTTTGAGTCTAAAGAGGAAATGCTAGTTACACCAGCCTCCCCTTGAAAGCTTTCTCTGAAAAGACACAAATTGAGCACAAGGCATGTGAATTAAATGGCAGATACTTCCATTTGAATACCAATTTTAAATAATATAACATTTTATTTTGTTTTAATGGAACAATATACACCTGTATTAAACATATTCAAAAGAGAAAGACCATGTGTAAAAACAAATAGTCTACCTAATAATTTACAAATCTAGGTTTGGTTTTGATCATTACAACCACCCTTTCTCCTGTAGTCACAAGTGTCATCTTAAATAGAGATAAAAACCCTGTGTCTCAGGCTTAAATTTAAGGATGACTATTATGTGGAGGTTTAATTAGGAAGGATAATTAGACTGACTGCCTTCTCCTTCCATCACAGTTGCTATAAATAACCAATAAGGATGGCTTTCATCTGGATTGGATTTGTGAGCTGGAAAGAGTGTTCCCTACAGACAAATACAAGGATAGAATTCCATAGGTAAGGTGCGTCAAGATAGAAAAGTTTAGAGAGAAAGACAGTGACTCTGAGAGAAGCAGAGGAGAGAGCCAGAAATGCACAGGGGGGAAAAGAAACAGGGCCGGATTTACATTTTGGGTGCCCCTAGGCCCACTGCCTTTTGTCGCCTCTGTTCCCTCCCCTTCATTCGTGCACATGTGCAAATTTTCATCATTTGGTCTGGACCATTGGGGATTGGCATATGGGAAATTTTAAAAACTATCGTATCGCCTATGCATCCCCAGTGCTTCTGAAGTAATGTGGCTGTGGTTGGGCAGCATGCTGCCCCCTAAAATCCTGCAGCCATAGGATCGGGCCTTTGTTGCCTTTCCTTAAACTTGGGCTTACAAATAAAGAAATATTATGAGGATTCCAGCAGAGTTGTGAAGAGTTTTGAATGTTAAAATGATTTGTATGCTATCCTTTGCTACACAGGCAGCCATGATTGGGATTTTACCAGGGGATGAACAAGTTTCATTTTAGTAGAGCGCAGAGAGAGTTTTAGACAGATTGCAAGAGAGAGAGAGGTAGGAGTCTGGAGCTTGGTAAGAAGGAGATTGAAATAGAGTATGTCTTAGTGTTTTAGTTAGTTACTTGTGAAAGAAAGTGTTGTATGTTGGCTATACAGTATTGCAATGGTCATGCTATTAGTAGTAATGGTGAAAGGAGGAGAATGGTTAGGTTTAGGCGTGAAGACCATGAGCTCTGTTTTAGCTGGGTTGTGTTGAGATGCCATTGATTCTTCCAGGAAGAGATAGATAGGAGGCCGGTAGAGATATGGGGCTAAATATCAGTGATTAATGAAGGGGTATGTAATAATATTGATATAAGGTCTCCTTACTAGTGAGTTGTATCTGCAACATTATAGGAAAGTGTGCAGTTATATGTACAAACAGACACTTATGGCTGCAACCCTTTAAGTGTTATGCCTCTGAAGGCACCTGAATGATAAATATATACTGTACATACATACATATATACATACACACACACACATATCTTTTACATCTACTGTAATCTATTCGATAATAATGTAAGACTTGATTATAAAATTATAGACTTAAGAATTCAATAATAAAATATGCTAGTTTTTATATTTAAAGTAAATGCCATTTGTTGGGACATTTCCACACTGGAAGCTAAAAATAATATATCTTACTGTAAGTTTTTCACCTTTAGAATGAAAAGTATGTTTTTGGAACAATTTAATGACCATAGAGAAATTCATTTTATGCTGGGGAGGAAAACCACATGCCAAAGATATATCCACAGTGAAGTAATATATTATTTTAGACTTGGATTTGGGGGGAATATGGGGGGAATTCACAAAAGTATTTTTTGGAGTAAAATTGGTGGCAAAAGTATTTTTTGGAGTAAAATTGGTGGCAAAAGTTGTGTAAATACAATCTCCATATTCACAGAACAGAAAGAAAGATATTATACAGACATTTTTGTGAATATGCAGTCAAAATGACAAAAACGGAGAAGAAAAACAACATTTTCTCACAACATTTTTAAAATGGAGTAAAGGCCAGTGTCTCTCTGCCCTCGGATCTGCATTGTTTCCTTCAATCTCCATTCACCTTATGGTGGGGATTACCAGCCAACTGTCAGAATACAAGCCCTGTTTTCTGTATAACCAGAACTGAATATAAACGAGAAAAAAGTATATTTTATAAAATTTTATATATAAAAGTAGTTTATTGCCAACATAAAATAAGTTACTGTAGGGGAGAAATTGGCATGAAGGTGGCCCCTGAAACCTTTGATACCCCCGATAGATCTAAAGTACTGGGTCTGGGTAAGCACAGGTCTCCAGGTAAGGCCAATGTTAGGGTCCCAGGTAACAATAGTGATAATGACATTTTTGACTGTTTTGCTGTTCAGGCATGCCAGGGCATACGGCAAGCGAGGACGTTGCCGATTTGTCCAAGGGGAGAATGTAGGGGAGAAGAGAAATCCTTCCCCTGCTTTTCTGTCTGTGACATCATTCAGCCCAGTAACAGGCTGGAGAGCGACCTGATCGGCTGGACACCGCAGTGCATCCTGGGAGGAGAGGGTGTGCCAGACTGTGAAGCTGTGTGTATAGGCCTTGCTGGATCTGGGTGTGTAGGCCGTGTGTTTGAGTCTAACACGTGCTGTGGAGAAAGGATCAAAGGGGAGCAAAGTCCTGCAAGAGCTGCTGGATCTGTGAGTCTGCAGGAGTGCAGAAAGAGGCTGTCTGACCCTGCCACGCTGCTAAAGCTTCAGAGGAGGAAAGTGCCATTGGAGAAGAGTTTCCAGTGTGATCTGTCTCTGAGAGAGATTGCTGAATAAATCCCTTGAAGAGAGGATTTGCCACAGTACTGAGCCTAACAGGAAGACAGGCCTTGTGTGATTTTGCCTGCTACGTGGGAAGCTGCTATTTTCCAAGGGAAAAGGTACTCTGGGGAAAGGTAGCGCTACCAGGGAATAAGAGCTCTGGGGAAAGGGACATTGCAATTTGAACTGTGTGCTTTTAACCCTTCCAGACAAGTGGGACTGTGATACTATAAGAACTGTGTTTGAACAGATAGTTAAAACCTAATAGGAATTTAGGTGGTGTCCCTTATATTCCCATACAGGCGTGACTTTTGTATTAGTTACTACTTTACAGTTTATATAAAGTTAAATATTGTTATCTGCAAAGTGTGTGTGTTTATTATTTCCTAGGGGATTCCTCTGAGGTAAGTTCCTCAGTGCTCCCTAGGTGGAGGCACTGCGCTGTGATTCCCAGTTCCCAGTACTTTTCGACTTGCAAAAGGGACTCAGGGCCCCTGAATTGCCAAGGAAGCTATTATTTAAAGGGACAGTAACCAAATTAGCGTTACATTTTGGAGGCACTGCTGAGATGTCGACTGGGAAGCTGGGGATGTTTGATGAAAATATGTCTGCCTTTGAAACTCCACAAAGTGTTCGCCAATGGTGTACTGCATTGGGACTAAACCCCCGAAAGGTTGCCGCTGTTGGGCCCATGGTGCCCAGAGTGAAGGAACAATTTATTTATCAAGTTCTGGATGGGGAACAGATGTTTTACCGCCCAAGGGTGGCTGCGTCACGACGGGATTCTGCCGGGGTCTTGTTGAATGTTCTTATAGACAGCCCCAGAGAGATAGATCGTGACTGTGTTCCCCCTGATATTGATGCTGAAAGTGAAGGGCCCTGGAAGATTGTTCTGCCTGATATGTCTGATGACGCAGATGAGTTAACTTCCCAGGGTGATGCCCTTACTACCCAGTATGCAGTGAAGGCACCGGAGAGTGTGCAGCTGAACAAGACGTTGTTTGATTCGCCAGCTGAAAAGAGTCACATAAAGAGATGTCCATCCTGTGAGAGCGTGGTCTCCAAGGGGAGTCACCATAGTTCTGGTGGCCGGCTGGATACCCCAGAGATTGTGAGCGCGCTGGGACAACTTACTGACCAACTGACACAGCTAGCCTGGAATGGTAATTTTAAGAGACTTAAAGTGTTTTCAGGCACCAATCCTGTACCCTCAGGTGAAGAGTCCTTTGAGTGTTGGAGAGACTCCACTGTTGTGTCCGTGAGAGATTGGACTGGGCTCGAGACTACTATGAGAAGGGAGATCCTTGAGAGTCTTCGCAGCCCTGCCGTGGATGTTGTTAATTCCTATATGGTTGGTCACCCCGATGCTACTTCGGGTGATCTGATTGAAGTCCTGGAGGTGACGTTTGGCCCTGTAGAGAGTGCTACAGAGATGCTCTATCGCTTCCACTCTACCGTCCAGAAAGAGAAGGAAGATTTGTCTGCTTATCTTGTGCGGCTAGAACAAGGCCTGAGACTGCTATTTAGCCGCGGTGCAATTACAGACGATGAAATGGATTCTATGAGAATTCGCCAATTGAAAAGAGGGACCCTGAATAGTGACCCTGTTGCCATAACAATTAGAGCACACTACCAGGATAAGCTACCCCCTGGGTATGTTGCTCTGATGGAGAGAGTTCGGCGAGAGGAGGCTGATGCCTATGTGAGGGTCAAACGGAGTTCCACTGCAGGGCATACAGAGAAATCCCCTGCTGAAGCAAAATTTGCAGAAGAGAACAAGAAACTTTGCAAAGAGTTGAAGGACTTAAAAGCTGAATTGTCTGAGAGAGCCAAACCCCCAGCTGAAACTAAGAGAGTTCATAGGTGTTACCGGTGTGGAAAGCTTGGCCACATCCAGTCAAACTGCCCAGTTCCTGATGAAGGTGAAACCCAGTCTGCACTGTGTAAAGTACGCCGTAGGCGTAGAAGATTCCATGGGAGATGTTACAAGTGCCAAGTGATGGGTCATCAGGCCCGAAGTTGTAAGAATTACAAAATTTCCACCATACAGAAGTCTTATTATGAGCCTTCTGTCTGTGAGAGTGACTCCCCTGAAGAGGATAGGGTGTTGAGTCGAGAGAAGACTACTGTGGAGAACCCTATTGGCATGAAGGTGGCCCCTGAAACCTTTGATACCCCCGATAGATCTAAAGTACTGGGTCTGGGTAAGCGCAGGTCTCCAGGTAAGGCCAATGTTAGGGTCCCAGGTAACAATAGTGATAAAGACATTTTTGACTGTTTTGCTGTCCAGGCATGCCAGGGCATACGGCAAGCGAGGACGTTGCCGATTTGTCCAAGGGGAGAATGTAGGGGAGAAGAGAAATCCTTCCCCTGCTTTTCTGTCTGTGACATCATTCAGCCCAGTAACAGGCTGGAGAGCGACCTGATTGGCTGGACACCGCAGTGCATCCTGGGAGGAGAGGGTGTGCCAGACTGTGAAGCTGTGTGTGTAGGCCCTGCTGGATCTGGGTGTGTAGGCCGTGTGTTTGAGTCTAACACGTGCTGTGGAGAAAGGATCAAAGGGGAGCAAAGTCCTGCAAGAGCTGCTGGATCTGTGAGTCTGCAGGAGTGCAGAAAGAGGCTGTCTGACCCTGCCACGCTGCTAAAGCTTCAGAGGAGGAAAGTGCCATTGGAGAAGAGTTTCCAGTGTGATCTGTCTCTGAGAGAGATTGCTGAATAAATCCCTTGAAGAGAGGATTTGCCACAGTACTGAGCCTAACAGGAAGACAGGCCTTGTGTGATTTTGCCTGCTACGTGGGAAGCTGCTATTTTCCAAGGGAAAAGGTACTCTGGGGAAAGGTAGCGCTACCAGGGGAATAAGAGCTCTGGGGAAAGGGACATTGCATTTTGAACTGTGTGCTTTTAACCCTTCCAGACAAGTGGGACTGTGATACTATAAGAACTGTGTTTGAACAGATAGTTAAAACCTAATAGGAATTTAGGTGGTGTCCCTTATATTCCCATACAGGCGTGACTTTTGTATTAGTTACTACTTTACAGTTTATATAAAGTTAAATATTGTTATCTGTGTAGGGATGTGAAAATCTTAGACACCCTTACACTTTAGTGACAGGCACATCCCTAGCTATTTGGATACCTAAGTGGGTCTTAAAATACAGTTGGGAGGGGTAATGTGCTCCTGTCTTATGTAACTCCTGCAATTCACACTGTGACCTGATTGGCGCTGTGCCAGAGTATAAAAGGTTTAGGAGCTATGTGTTCTGGGTCCATTGCTTTAGCCCAACCAAGCAGGCTGGAAGGGAATGGGTAGTGCTGACCCTAGAGCCCAGTACCCTAGTAAGTAGATAGCTGTACTTGTTCATAGATCACTCTAGGAGTGATAGAGAGGTTAACTAGTTGAGCAGCTCAAGGCTCCTACGAGGAGATTAGTGGGATTAAGATCCCCGGGTAATACTGACCCAGAGAGGGACTAAAGTGTTGAGATTAGGGATGGTAGGTTTCCCCTAAGAGCAACCAGGAGTTCCTGAGTACTGAAGCTATATTAGTACCCTCCCCTGCTGCAACTACTCTCTGCTGCTATTCCCTGGCCTGTGGGGATTCAGCCTATGCGTGCTGTGAGTATAAGCTCCTTTAATGCTGCTGTGGTATTTGATGCTCCACTGTGGATAATTGTACTGATCATCTTCATGCTCTATTGTTCAATAAATATTCTTTTGGTTTACTGTTTAAGAACTATTGGCGCCCATCATTGTGCTACTGCACTGAGTTACAGTTGCACTACACCCTTCTTCCACCTCGTTGCGAGGGCTTGCCCCTGAGAAAGAGAGTTCATCTGTGGTGAGAGCCCACAAAGGAAAGTACCTATAACTGCTAAAGTAGACGCAGTTTACTATAGCGCTACATTTTGGCGCCCAACGTGGGGCCCGAAAGGGTTAACTGTAAACATTAACTGTTATACTGCACGCAGCCTAGTGTGACAGGCGCTGCGTGTGCGGACTCAGTAGGAAAAAGGCACCTTACTGCGGGGAAAGTCTGTAGTTCTTATTCCCCCAGTGCTGCCATACTGATTCCAGTGAGAAGTGTATTGTTTGCTTGGTTCTGTCCTTATTAAACATTATGGCTCCCCTATCTGAAGCTGCAATGTGGGATTGGTCCCTGGATATGGGAGCGGATCCTGAATACACATTTATGGTAGATGATGTACCTGAGAAATGTCCCATAGACGTTGTGAATCAATCGCTAATGGGAAATTCTATATTTGATGCGTTTGCTTATGTAGCTAGAGAACCCTCAGACAAGAAGGGATTTGTTCGGCTCTTATATTGGGTTCCTGCAGTGCCCCAGAAAAGCACATGGCCTTCTAGAGTCTATCCGATGGGAGTACAGAAGGAAGGGTGCCCTTGTCGGTACCAGAGCCCGCCAACACTCCCTCCATTTGGGTTTCAGCTAGCTCCTTTTGGTGACTGTGTAACTGACTCTTTTAACTGCTCGAGTTTATTGGGAGAACAAGAGGGCTGCAGCACTAAAGTGTCTGATGATTATGAGATTAATGTGTTTACCCCTGGGCTTAATCCGTTCCTAGCTGATGATGTCAAGGACTGTAGTGACAGTTTGCCCGTTGTGGAATGTCCTAATATTGCCCAGGAAAAAGACCCGTTGGCGGATAGCTGTCTTGCTACACCGCCACCTATTCCCCCTCGCATAGGAAAAGTGGCTGTTAAGAAATTCTCTGCTGCGCCACACCCTGTGTCCTTGACCTGCCCAGAAGGGGTTAAGTCAGAAAGCCCGCGAAGAAGTAAGGGGCGTACTCACTCACCTCTAGGAGGCGTTACTGAGGAGATGTCGCGACGTCCTAATTTAAAAGATAGTTTGGCTGGCATATCCTGTTTGCCGTTCATGCTGCTAGGATCTTCGGAGCTAGTAGACCGTGACCCGAATTCTGTTATGGAGCCGATTTCCGAACCCGGTGTTTCGGAGCTGCCCATGGAGGCTTTGCCTCGTCGAGCGAGAGTTGATTCCGCTCCTATCCGGGTGGAGGCTGAGTGGCAGTATATATACCAAGGAACCTTTACCCCAAGTGAATGGGGAACAATGATTCCGGCCTGTGGAGTGTGCGACTTGGAAGCACCCAACGCCTTGGAAGATCCGGAGAGTGTTTGTTTCCAGTGTGAAGCTCATCTGTGGATGGGACCATTCAAGCGGGCTGATCAACCTCCCTTGGTGGACCGAATACGGGACAAGGTGAGCGGCAAAACTATTCTCATCTATAACGAGATAGAAGGTGGCCCCGGGGTGTCAGGGGCTGCGGCCCCCATATCTGGAGCCGCACCCAAGCTTGTCTCTGACTCCGCTCCAGAGCCTGTCCCTACACCGGTCCCTGAGCCTGCTATGGACTTTGTTTCTATGCCCGAGTCTGTCTCAGTGTCTGCCACAGTGCCGGCCTTAAAACTCAGTGAGGTTAAGTTCATGTGCGATTGTGCCTCGCAGACTGATCTGATCCCACCAAGGGGAGAGGAACTTGTGACCGCCGCTGCGGGTCACGAAAGAGTGCCGTCCGGCTGGGCGGCTGATGTGGCTTCTACTACCCCCTTGCTAAAGTCCGAGGTTGAACAAAATATTTTGGCGTGTCCTGCGCCTTTGCCTTTTAAAGCGTCTTCCCCCGTTTCAGATGTACCAGGGGGAGATTTGGATCCCTTACTAACAGTTGAGGACCCTGACTGTTGGGTCCCCGGCACACCCCAAGAGAACTTTCCAGAAGGGGTGTGGCACGTGTTAGAGCCTGATGCAGCTTGCAGGCCTGAAGCTGCTCTTGTATCCTCAGAGGAGGAAATGTCTCAGCCGTTCATATCTAGCTATGCTGAGCCTGATGTTTCGTGGGAGGTGAATTCAAATCCTGAATTGTTCCATGCCTCAGAAGAGGAGAATGTTGGAACTGACCAGGAGCCTCTTGTGACGATTTGCCCCAAAGATGATCCTTTGCCCCGCAAAGTATTGCTCAGTGGCATGGGACCTCATGGGGATTTAACAGTGACTGTCTATACAGCCCTAGCTGTTCCTGCACCACTTCCAGTCCTTAGTTCTGATGTGGACTGGAGGAAGTTTTCCTTTGGCAGGTTGGGGACTATTGCTCCTGTTGCCCCAACCATTCGAGATCCTCCCATCCTGGAGGATGAGGAGGACCTGTTAGAAAAGTTGATCTTTGCCAGTGTGGACAGTGATGGAGATTCCACATTGGACCTTCCGGCTCAGGTCAGATGTCAGAGCCAACGATCTGTGGCTAGTGAGCCAACAAAGAATGTGTGTCCCAGGGTGACCGTGTTTCAAACTCTTAGTGAGCCAGGAGAGAGCACTCACGTGTCGGAGCTGTACCATCACGAGTGGGGTAAGATATCCTTAGAGAGGGAGAAAGGACTGGTTGCTACCATTCCTGTTGTTGCTGATGACTCCATCCTCAAAAGAGCCCCTGGATGGGAAGAATATGAAGAGGAAACTCCCGAAGCCGTGTCTGAGCCAACACCTTCTATAGAGAGACCTTCCAGCTTCACTGCACCTCCCATCATTGGCCCTGAGGAGGAAAAAGATTTTTGGGTGCTGCCAGGACGGGCAGACCCCAATGTATTCACCTCTGTATCCAGAGTACAGAGGGTGATAAATTTTCATGTTCATAGAACTTGGGGATATTTCATGCCCTATGCACCACTGTGGGTGTACGAGAAGGTGGCGGCATCTTATGAAAATTGGCTCATAGATGAGATTCTTCGCAAAGAAAAGATGCACCACAGTTGCCTTACCAATCCTGACAAAGTGAGGAGAGAGCAGGATTGGCAGTACCTGCGTTCCATAGAAAGGGAATGGTGGTATGGCCGCACCATTCTAAAGAATGCCGTGAAAAGCTGTGGCAAGTATAACCCCACCAAGTACTTCAACTTGGAGGTCTATTTGGGAGATGGACAGTGGGTGGACAAACCCCATCCCAAATATTACATCCCTTATGAAGATACCAAGGCAAGATTTCTTCACATGATTTAATCTGCTGGTGGGTGGGTGTTTATTTCTTGGTTTCACTGCTGATATCCATTGGGAGTTTGTTGTAGCTATTTTTTTTGAGCTATCTGCTTATTTTCCTGTCCCTTCAAAGTGACTGAACTTTCTACAGGGGAGGATTGTTTTGCATTCTACTTCAGTTGGAGTTAGGCCTATGGACTGTTTTAGTACTACCTGCCCGTTGGTAGGTTCATCCAATTTCTCCTAAGTGTATTTTCAAAGAGGATTGTGGGTTCGACTATTTGATGGACTAGAATACTGATTGTGTTTGAACTGCAGTATTTCTAACTTGAGTTCTTTTACAGGTGTACTGATAAAAGTTTACCTGTTCATGAATGAAACTGTGCTATTGATATGTTCTCTTTCAGTTATGCCATTGTACCTGGGTTACTCAGGAGAGTTACCCCGAAGAGGTTATAAGGTAATGGTATAGTAATGCAGTGTGTTCTTTGAAGAGGTTTCTTGCATGATGTGCCTTAACTGCTATATTTTCAGTATTGATTCTTTGACGGTTCCTAGCCGGGACGGAAGGAATTCACCAGGGGGAGAATGTAGGGATGTGAAAATCTTAGACACCCTTACACTTTAGTGACAGGCACATCCCTAGCTATTTGGATACCTAAGTGGGTCTTAAAATACAGTTGGGAGGGGTAATGTGCTCCTGTCTTATGTAACTCCTGCAATTCACACTGTGACCTGATTGGCGCTGTGCCAGAGTAAAAGGTTTAGGAGCTATGTGTTCTGGGTCCATTGCTTTAGCCCAACCAAGCAGGCTGGAAGGGAATGGGTAGTGCTGACCCTAGAGCCCAGTACCCTAGTAAGTAGATAGCTGTACTTGTTCATAGATCACTCTAGGAGTGATAGAGAGGTTAACTAGTTGAGCAGCTCAAGGCTCCTACGAGGAGATTAGTGGGATTAAGATCCCCGGGTAATACTGACCCAGAGAGGGACTAAAGTGTTGAGATTAGGGATGGTAGGTTTCCCCTAAGAGCAACCAGGAGTTCCTGAGTACTGAAGCTATATTAGTACCCTCCCCTGCTGCAACTACTCTCTGCTGCTATTCCCTGGCCTGTGGGGATTCAGCCTATGCGTGCTGTGAGTATAAGCTCCTTTAATGCTGCTGTGGTATTTGATGCTCCACTGTGGATAATTGTACTGATCATCTTCATGCTCTATTGTTCAATAAATATTCTTTTGGTTTACTGTTAAAGAACTATTGGCGCCCATCATTGTGCTACTGCACTGAGTTACAGTTGCACTACACCCTTCTTCCACCTCGTTGCGAGGGCTTGCCCCTGAGAAAGAGAGTTCATCTGTGGTGAGAGCCCACAAAGGAAAGTAGCTATAACTGCTAAAGTAGAAGCAGTTTACTATAGCGCTACATCTGCAAAGAGTGTGTGTTTATTATTTCCTAGGGGATTCCTCTGAGGTAAGTTCCTCAGTGCTCCCTAGGTGGAGGCACTGCGCTGTGATTCCCAGTTCCCAGTACTTTTCGACTTGCAAAAGGGACTCAGGGCCCCTGAATTGCCAAGGAAGCTATTATTTAAAGGGACAGTAACCAAATTAGCGTTACATTACAAAAACCTGTTTTTGCCTCACGTGCATTATTTTGCTTTTCTCTGAAAGACAGAATCATGTACAGCTGAGAATCTCTCAATGACAGACTAACAGGTCTAGGTGGAGCTAAAGACAAATGCACAAAAATTGTCTGTCAAATGTTGTGCGAAAGACAAAATCTGGAACCTGTCCTTTTAAAAGACTAATGCAGATAGAGGTTTGTGAATATGGCTGGAAATCCAACAAATCTATTTCCACTTTTATTTTGTCTCAATAGCACACCACTTTTGTGAATTCCCCCCATTAAGACTAAAATGTCATTTTTAAATATTTTTAACGACAGCCATAAACATATTTCTTCTACTTATTGTAAAGGTCACAGAATGTGTAGATTCAGTGTGTTTTTGTTTTCTTGGAAGTACATTTCCTGTGATCAATTTCCTTTAAAACAAGTTTCTGATTGAGAGCCCAATAAGAATAATGACTTCTAAGGGGGACATGACTTCTAAGGGAAAATTCGCCAGCGTGACATCATTTCGGCACTTAGCTGATTTAGTAGCTGGCGTAATTTCGCCAAAGAGATAGACTCTGGCGCAACTTCGCACTCTAACGCCAGGCAAATTTTTGGTCTGGCGAAAGAGCATTACTACTCAAATTCACTATGTTTTTGATTTTACTGACCGTTACCTCTATCCCCAGACTTGCCTTCGTCACCTCGACCAGGCGAAGTGCAATAGAGTAGATAGGAGTTCCTCAAAAAATAAGTTGAAAATTTTTCTAAGTCACAAAAAACCCTGGCGTTTTTTCCTATTTAAAGTGTGATAGACTGAAAAAGATCGTAAAATTTTTTTTGGGGTACCCTCCTTCCCCCCTAAATTTCCTAACATATGGCACCTAAACTATACTGTGGGCACATGTGCAGGGCAATAGAATACATTTATTAAGGTTCCCTGGGCTTGTGTAGTGTAATGTATTTGCTGCAGCATATACGGCCATTGTACTTTAACTGCACGCCGTATGCAAATTAGCCAACGCTAGAGTAATTTCGAACTGCTGAGTGTAATTTCGCTGGCTTAATTTCGCAAGCGTTCCGTACCCTGTGCGCAACTTCGGATCTTTGTGAATTAGCGTTGTCCAGGCGAACTTACGCCTGGCGAAGTGTTGCGATGTGTGCGAAGCCAGCGATGGCGAATTTTCGCTAGTTAGTGAATTAGCCCCTAAGTATCTTCTGTATACACCACATGACTTGTTACACTGATATTATATATGCTGCAGAAAAAAATGTGAATTTAAAATGTAGATAATGAGTAATCTATACACACACGTGTATACAGTATGTAAAGCAATGAACAGATACAAATTTTTGAGACTGTGATTAGTACTGAAGGTTAGCATTGAAGCTCTTTTTTGCTCTGGAATGATTGTTTACAGTAGAAAATAAGCATTTGTCAGCATTGCATTCAGGGGCGTAACTATAGAGGAAACAGACTCTGCAGCTGCAGGTGGCCCAGGAGGTACAGGGGCCCCACGATGCCCTAAATAATGAGCAATTTCAACATATATTAATATAAAAGGACAACCTCTGGTAATGTTGGGGCCCTAAAATTAATTTGCTGTGGGGCCCAGTAACATCTAGTTATACCCCTGATTATATGAATATTGAGCTGGGGAGGCATCACCAATCCCACCCCTAACATGCGAGTCATTCAGACAGACAGTAAGCGCTGTTCTCTGTACCTGGTGCATATCACTCAGTGCCCAAGATAAATAAAAGGGAGTGATTTAGACATTATAGTGCACTCGTGACATTTCTAAATGACCCACACAGTCTCTCCCAAAAAAACGACTTCACTTTTCTGCTTAAAGGAGAATGACTGAGCATTTTGGCACTGAGATCTGTCTGTCACAACTGCACATGCATTCTGGCAAAGTCCTGTCATTCATTAGCATGACAAACTGTGACAGGTAGTAGACTGGGGTGTTTTGTCCCCTGCTGTTGCTTGCCTGAGACCAGTGGCATGCAAAACACCCAGTGTGCCAGGGGCCATAACTAAAGATTGATCCTTAACTAGTTTGGAAAGTAAGTAACCTCTGTGTTATGTAGCTCAGGTTTTTGGCACCAGTGGCGTAACAAGTGGGCAGCAGACCCCATGGTTAAGGGGGACAACAAAGAGGGGGGTGTAAGATCCAACTCCATCCCATCCTGTTCCCCCCATTCCTGCATGAATCTGATGATTGCGTGGAGTTTATTAGGGTAAAAGGGTATGCCAAGCCACTGTTTGACACTTAGGGGCAGATTTATTTATTAAGGTCGAGGTGAATTTTCAAATGAAAAATATTTGAATTTTGAGCTATTTTTTGTGTACTTCGACTAGGGAATAGTCCAAATTCGATTCGAATTTGATAAAAATAAAAAAATTAGAATATTGAAATTTATCATGTACTGTCTCTTTAAAAATTCTACTTCGACCATTCACCATCTACAAACCTGCCGAATTGCTGTTTTAGCCTATGGGGGACCTCCTAGATCCTATTTGGAGTCAATTGGTGGACTATGAAAAATCTAAGGGTTTTTTTTTTTTGGGAAAAACTTTGAATCGAATTCGATCGAATGCTCTATTCCTTCGATTTGCACAATTCGAATTTGGCCGAATATGGACCTATTTGATCGAAAACGGACCTATTCGCCAAAAAAAAAACTTTGACTTCATTTAGTTTGGTCTTTTTGAATTTGAATTTTGAAGTTTTTTCAATTCATAGAGGCAAATTTATCAAGGGTCGAATTTCGAATTGATGTGAGTTTTTCAAAACTCCTTTAAATTCAAAAATACTCAAAATTCAACTGCAAGATAAGTTTGCAAGATGATCCATTTAAAGCTGGTCAAGTGGTCAACTATTAAACATTTATGGCCATTTATCTCAGCTGCATAGCACATAACTCTGCTCACCTTGTGACTGGCTGGAATATAAAAATCAAAACCTAATATAAATTGCCTAATGTAAGATTACATTTTTAGCATGGTTGGTTTCTAGAGGGCTTTAAACTGTAAAGAAAGGTATGAACTTGGTCTGACTTGATTGGAGGGAAGCTATCAGGTTTGATTAACTCTTGCTTTATCTAAAGACTTAATCCTGGCCACTGCTGGTCATCTTGTGACTTGGGGATGTCCATAAGAGAACAGTGGGAAGAAGAGGTGACAGTAAGGTAGTTTGTTCCTCTACACTTTTACATATCTTTTTATGATAGACTGCAAACAATATTGTACTTGTTTGACTCCTGCCTGAATTCCAGATGTGTTACATACTGAGATAAGATGATTGCATATGGGGTGTTTTGATCTCTGCAATATTTTCTAGGAGAACAGTTCTGAATATAATGCCGGGAGGCAGGTGCTTCTCATTCAGGCAGGCATTTACCCTTCATCTTAGTTTGAGAAGCACTGCCTATGACAGATTAGTCATGCTACCTGCCTGATAGCACTGAAAACTTGCTTAAAACTGTTCTTTCTAAGAAGGTCAGTGCCATAAAATGCTCCATGCTGTGCCATCAGCCAAACAGTTTCAACATCATTTATAAACAGTGAACAAATGTGTACCAGAGCAGTAACCAATGACAAATAATCAGATGTTTACTTACATTTTTCAGCCTGTAGCTGGTTGAAATAAGATAATAACAGATTGGTTCCCATTGATTACTGCTTTGGTGCAAATTTGCCTCTCTTTCTAATGGCGGATTTGGCAATGATCATCCCCCATTACTCTTCCTCTTTATACTGACATTGGGTGGACATTGACAAATGTAGGGGATAATTATCCACCCTTTTTCTAAGTTCATTATTTTCTTTATACAATATTGTAGATATTGGCAAAATGTAATTTATACCCAGTACGGAAAAAAAAACCTGAACACAATCGAGAATCATAATATCCGTTGATTTTTAATGAGGCTAAAAAACTTGTATGTTTTACTAAACTGGAGAAAAAATTAATTTGTTATAGACAATTCCCATTGACTTCTGGACTGATACTTTTTCTGGCGACCTTTAAGTTCTCTTTAATAAATCCCACTTATTCTGGGTTGAAGAAAATTATTGCGTGTCTTTTCACTTTTCATGTTTTTCACTTCTTCTCAAATTGAGAAAAAGCAGTAACTCAGTTTTTTGATAAATAAGCTCTCTAAGTGTTGTATGATTTCATATTTGTATTTTTATATTTAGTAGAATAAAAAGACATTGTAAAAACTTTGGTGACAGTGCAGAATTTGCTGTTTTCCCTTGATGCAATAAATTATTTGGTTTATGAAGACTATTTATATCATTAATGCTAGCAAAAAAGACTTGACTTGAGTATAAAATTAGTCTAGAAATACCTGGAAATGCAACCTATTATTATAATAATTGATGTGTATTCTATTTATTAAACTTAACCTTTTAAATGCCACAGATGAATCTACATTCTGCAGCATTTCCCCGCCCTGCAGCCAGCGATGCGCTTTAAAAAGCAGTGCATTGCTTCTAATAGCCACAGATCCCCCTAGCAGCCAATAGGGAGCAGTGGAGACACGAGAAGCATAGTGATTATGTCTCCACTGCTCCCCCTATAAATTACACCCCCAAATACCACCCTCCTGCTGCCTTTTCCTGCTGGATTGGTCGCCTGGATTCATCCTTGTGAGCTGAACCCCTTTATTTTATATTATCTCTGTTCATAACTCTCTTAAAAAAAATCTAGTTTTTTCCCCCTTCTTCTCTCTTTGGCCTTAGCGCCCTTTGACACTTACAGGCAACTTTGCCAAGCACACACTCACACTCACACTTACTTTTATTTCTTTCTTACTTTTTTCTCTGTACTTATTTTGTTTTATTTTTTACATTTCTTGCTTTAGTATTTTTTCTTTATTTGTTGTTCAAACTTTATTTTTGATCTTGTCTATAGTTATTTGATTGTATTTTTGTGTTTCTTTGACATTTTCATCATTGGTTTGTGTTTTTTTGCATTATTACTTGTTTTGCTCTTTGGCGCTTGTTATCGTCTGTAAAAAGGTTGTGTTTGCAGTGATGTTGGTGGATTTAGATTTCTGGCCACCGATTTCACTCCAATAACTGTTCATTTTATTGATTTTGGTGATTTTATTGGATATTTTTTATTTTATTACGGTACTTTTATTCTTTGCATTGTTTTTTTACGGCTGGTTTAGTTCCCCAGAAAAGTTTTCCTTTGCAGTGACGCTGGTGGATCTTTTTATTGCTTTTGGTGATTATATGACATTTATTCTTTGCATTGTTTTTTACAAATTTCCAAGGAACCTTAATAAAGACAAAAGAGATCATATAATGTCCTACACATGACCCTACTGTAAATGTCTGGGGAAAAATGTTAACCCAAAAAAGTTGGTCAGGACTTTTGCAAGCAATCCCATTTAAAAAAAGGAAAAGTCGCCTGCGTTTAGTTAATGCATTTTCAGCAGACAGGAAATGATGTAAGTGACATAAGATTGAGGAGGATCTAGCTTCATTTTAGAAGTTCACTTGGTCTGAGGTGCCAAAAGCATCTCTGGCAAATAAGGTAACGTTCAGTAAAATCCGCACTTTAGTGAATTCGCGGAGCAAAGACCATTCGCCTGAGCAAAAAGTAGCCTGGCAATAGAGTGCTAGCGACAGTCTCTTTCACTAGCGAATTGTCTTCTGAGCCTGTTAGTAAACTGAATTGGTGATGTCCCTACAGATGTTATTTATGGCAAAAAGTCACTAGCGTTAGCCACTTCGACCTTTAGTAAATCTGCCCACTAGAGTAGTCCCAAAATTCTATGGGAGAATTCTTGGGGATAAATCTAACTTTGTATATTGTCTTTTCCTTCATTTCAGACCAAAGCACTGAGTGCGTGCATGTCAAAGCCCAACTTACAACGACAAAAACAATATATAAATAAATTTATATGTAAAAACCTAATACCAAATGATTAAAAACGTCTGGCATTTCGTGTAACCGCAATGTGAAATTCTGCTGGCACTTAAAGGGTTAAAATACCAACAAATGTTTCCTGTAGTTTGTGACTAGGCCAGTTAATCTTTGATTTGAATTTTTACCTTACAAACAGAATTTTAACATACAGCATAGTTTTAAAACAACATACTACATATTTACACTAGTAAAACAGACTGATGCCATTTGCACTGTAAAAAAGACAATAATTTGATTCTGACCAAGGTATAAATATCATCTGCCCTATGCTAAAAATTTTTTAGAAACAAACTTACCATACACATTTGTAAAGAAATAAACACATGCACAGATTTATTTACATACCCAACCAGATTTGGCTTCTCAAAATTAAAAAAATAAGAAAGGAAATTAATACAAAAGGGCAGCCAGATAATGTTTACTGGAATGTTTCATGATAAAATTCTTCATTAGTGAAAACCAGATTTCCTCTTTATATTTATTTTATAAATAAAGAATGCCAGATTAATAACATTTTCTGGATGTCTATATACAATTGTGGCACTTTTCTCAAACAACCCACAAATTACTGTAAAATAAAGGGATCTATTGCAAACTCAGGTTTCCCACAATACTCTGTTTCACTATTAGGATTAAAGAACTTGGTTATCCTTGCAGATCTGAAACAAATGACATTAGTATACCTGAACTCAAGAGCTTCCTGTTGCCATGAATTAGCTTTCTACATCCCTCTGCTGACAGTTAGGACCACTCTTCTTGTGCAGATATCTAATATATGTAATTATAAAACAACTGGACCAATTCTCCCAGATTTCTCTGCAGTTTTCAGATCTCCGAATACATTTTCCATGGGATTTAGATCTGGACTCATTGACAGTCACTTCAGCAACTTTCCAGCCTTATGTTAATCATTGTTGGGTGCTTTTTGAAGTGTTGATTGGGTCATTGCCCTGCTGGAAGGCTCAGGATCTTTAACAGAGGCCCAGCGTTCTGACATTAGATTCAGAATTGCACTGCAAAATGCCATGGTTATGTCTTAATTTCATGATGGGATGCTCAAAATCAAGATCACAAGTAAAGTAAAACTTTGTATTGCAGACTCAAATTATTTATAAAAGTTGAAATACAAATCTGAATTTTGATAAATAGGCCTCTATATACTGTACACACAAAACCATACTTATCCTACATCAACATAAAAACACAGTAACATTTTTAACATCTCAGACAGTTCACATGAACAAATTATCTTCAACCGCCGTGTGACCATGTCTGTAATAGGAAGGGAATAACCATATGTAGCACAACATTTATTTTGTCTAGTTTATCTTGCTTACTGACTTCATGAATCCTTCTTTCGTATTGTTCTTGTAACTATTGTTTTTATTAACAATTTTTCCAACTTTTACAGCTTTTGCTAAAGAAAGGTGAAGAAGAAAAAAGAAAGGAAGTTTAGGGTGTTTATAGAGAGCTGTCATATTATTTTATGTTAGGGAGTAAGGGTCCCCATAGATTGGAGTAGTAAGCTTAGACAGGTATACTTCAGTTGCATTTTTTGTGTTTTTATATGAGTCCCATAGACTCCATTTAGAATTTTGCTCATAGGCATCCAAAGTTTTAGTATGTGATAGCTTTGAAAATTTCTAGAAGGTGCTTTTGTTTCCTGTTTTATGTTTACCTTTTATGTCCACACCACAGAAACCAATTAATATGCACAAAAGTACTATGGCAATGAATGTAACTTGTAACTTGTCTTGACTATTAACTCTCTATTAGGATTTTAGGAGGACATTAATGTAACCCTAATTTGTTATTGTCTCTTTAAATAGCAATTAACCCGTGGCAATCCAGGGGCCATGAATCCCTTTTGCGTATGAAAAGTACTGGGAACTTGGAGTTACAGCGCAGTGCCTCCACCTATGAAACACTGAGGAGCACACCTCAGGGGGGTTCCACTAAGAAAAATAAAACACACAGTTTGCAATGAAACAAATATAAACTTTCTATAAAACAGTAGTGAAAGAACTTGGGCAATGTAATACATAATACACTCCTGCACTGGGGACACATGTGACCTACCTAACTCACTATTAGGTACCTGACTGTTTCTCCAACACAGTCCTTTTTATTATCAAAGTCCCAAACCTCTGGAAGGGGTTAATAACCACACAGTTCAGTTTAAATAGAATGCCCCTTCCCCAGAGCTCTTATACCCCAGGAAGTGCTACCTTTCCCAAAAGTACCTCTCCCTTTGGAACTTAGCAGCCGCTCCCATGTAGCAGGTAAATGCACAAGACCTGTCCTTAAATTGGGGCACCATGTTTGTATCCTTGCCAGTATCCTCCCTTGGGTGGTTCACTCACCGGGGTGCTCTCAGAGGCAGTCACACTGGAGATTATAGGCAGCTCTGCAGCATGATCAATCTCACTAGTGGCACCTTTCACCTCCTGAGTCTCTAGCAGCTTGGCAGGGAACAGCATGGGCTCTCTCTGTACTTCTAGAGATGCACAGCTTCTTTATACTGGACAGTCTCACACAAATTGGTTCTGGCTGGATGTTTCAGCATACAACCCCAGTTAAACTCTGTCGGAGACACTGTACAAAAGGCTCCAAAGTCAGGCAGAGTTTCTCTGATCCCCTACATTATCAAAGAGGAAAGAGAGAGTTCATTCTTTCATGAATATGCCCGTAAAAAAGTTCACTACAAGTAAATAGAGAACTGGTGAACAGTGGTGAAGTGCAACATGCCCAAGGAATGATCTCTGCATTTCACACCACGTCAAACCATACATTTTGTGCAAAATGAGCATGAGTGTTAAATCTGTTTGAGAATCATGGTGGGGGGTTGTGAGAGAATTTACTGAGCATAAATTGACAGAATTCGTTACAATTACTATGATAGAACGTTGGTTATGTCTAATTATAACCAGGTTATTTGAGAATGCAGAATAACAACAACACATTATTTACTGTATGGGCACCCCAGCATGTATAACAGTGTATCTATAAATAATTCAACAGCAGTCTTATTGTTAATATGCTTTCAGCTAAATCAGGGGGAACAGAGATTTTATTGTTTATATTTGATGTGTATTCACATCTTAATTGCACAACATTCCAGCCATGGAACTTCCTTTATATGTTTTTTATGATTAAAGGGAAAAACATTTTTCTTGAATAGTTAATCATAAGTGGTCTTCAAGTAATTATCATGTAGCTTTGAAATGTACAGATTATATAAAATATTATATACAATAACAGTAAAAGTATAACAGAGATATCCAGAACATTAGATAAAATAACACTGAATCAAACTTTGTACTACGTACTCTTATTAAATCATTTATAAATAGCGAATGTGCAGTACCATAAGATTTAGGCAGGCCAACGTTGAGCTGTTGACCAAAACATTTTAAGCCTCTGTGATGGAGCATGGAAAAAACACATATGGCTTTCAAACAGGAAAAGGATTCCTGAATGACTGCAACAAGCTTGAAAAGTGGAAATCACCTGCAACTCATTATGAAATTATACAGGCACAAGAAAACCAAGAGAAACATGTTGTGACTTTGCAGGGGAAGAATATAACAAGCAGATGTAAGTCTCCAGGAAAAACCTTCCATGCATAATAAACCTTTAAGGCATTTGTAGACATTGGGAAGGCAAAACTAGTGCTAAATAACTGTTAGAATAAAGTGTCCATAGGGGCCCAAAAGTGTGTAGCAAACTGTTTTATGTATATGTTGGCAATGTACCAAAAAAACCCAATAAGGACTGTCAATATTCATAGTGGCGTACTTTTATCTGCCTTTTATACAGTAGTCCTTTCTGAATGCTCTGGATTTTGAGAAAAGTACCCTGAAACCTGCACTCTTTAAATCTACCTTCTAAATACAACAAAGCTAAAGAACCCAAACAGGTAAAAAAAAGGTTTAAGCAGAGGCTTTATGGGTCCATTGTCAGGGCTCTAGTTGGTTGGAGTCGGGACCAAGGAAAAAGCAGTATGCAGAAAAGTCCAATGCGCGGTATCTAAAGGGGTTAAAAGAATTTGTAGTTGCAACAAGATACAGGCAGGCAGCAAGTAGCAAAGTCCAAGTCAAAGCAGGAGGCCAGGAACAGGTAGAGCAAGTCAGGATAACAATTTAGAACACCCAGGAACTCTTAGTAAGAAGGACCAATATTCGGGTATTGAACCTGGTGTCCTTTTATTTTTTAATTTTCATGGCAAAAATGTGATGCAATGACATCACGCACAACCATGTGACCACGGGATGTGGTCACAAGTCAGCTATAGGTGCCGCCATGTTGGCTCTGCAGCGGAGTGCTCAACAACAGAGTACTCCTGACACCAATACCCTTTATCAAATTAGTTGCTCTTCTCTGGACTTCATTTTACTATTATTCTATAAGGGGTCTTACCAGGGCTTTGGCCATTAATCTATATCTCTGTTAATGTAACACCATTTCTTGCTTGTCCTTCTTGCTGATAAATAGTATTGGTTGCTGATAACTAGCATTGGTTGCTGCAAGTGCATAACCTCCACTTACTGCCACTTGTTAAGATCCCCCCCATGAAGCTTGTTGGGTGATTCAAGAGGCCTATTTTATGTGCTTCAGCATTAAACACTGATACTTTCTTTCAGTGATGTACTCCAAGTCATTAATACACATAGGGGCAAATTTACTAAAGCGTGAAGCGGCTATTGCTAGCGCAAATTCGCCAGCGTGACGTTATTTTGTTACTTTGCACGGTTTACTAACGGGTGCTGGTGTAAATTCTTTAGCGATACTTCGCACATTTACGACAGGCGCAGTTGTGATATGGCGAAGGGACGTAACTACGCTAATTCACTAACTTGTGCATTTTATTGAACGTTACCTCTTGCGCCAGACTTTACTTCTCCAGGTCAGATCAGGCGAAGTTCAATACAATATATAGGAGTTTGTCCCAAAAAACGATGGCATCTTTTACTTTTTTTAAGGGTGATAGGATGAAAAATAGCGTAATTTTTTTGGGGGTACCCTCCTTCCCCCTACATATTTTCTAACATGGCAATTCAACGATACAGTGGGCACATGTGTAGGGCAATAAAACACCTTTATTTTATTTTTTAAAGGTTTCCTGGGCTTGTGTAGTGTAATGTTGCTGCAGCATATACGTCCATTATATTTTAACTTTGCGCCGTATGCAAATTAGGCATCGCTAGCGTAACTTCGCTTTGCCTGACAAAGTAATGGTAGCGCAACTTCGCTACCATTCGCCTCCCTGAGCGCAACTTTGCATTTTAGTGAATTTTCGTAGTGAAGTGTGGCGAAGCTGTTGCTGACGCAACTTCGGAATTTGCCCCATAATAAGCAGTGGAGTATTTTGGTCCAGTGTGCCCCATTGGCACATGCGTAATTGCTGTCCATATTACAACATTTCCACCTGCCGCAGATTAACTAGGTACCCCTTACCCCTCATCCCTGTCCTCCACCACCAGATTTAGTCAAATCTGGCAGAAGCAAAATTTTTATTTACCATATAGGCACCTGACGGTTGTCCCCCTAAAGTTGTTGCCCTACGCACAGGCCCTCAAGTGTCTATATGGTAAATACAGCCCTGATATTAAGTATTAAGAGGACAATATAAAACAATTTCAAATACTAGTCCAGTTACAGAACATACCATTTACAACCGCTCTCTGTATATGACCTTTTAGCCCGTAGCCCGTATAACAGCTGTTCTGTGTTCAGCTGGCTTTAATGGCATATGGATTTGCTGTTGAACTCAACACAATTCACCTGCTCTGTATAGAGGTTACATGTAACAGATTTTAAACAAATCTACTGAAACTGTGAAATTACAAGTAACTCTCTTTCATAATGAACTGATCATTTATGATCAATAGTATTATTATATAGAGCTGTAAGGGTGGTTAATGCTCAATAAAAAATAATAATAGCTTCAGATTTACATAGTTTTTTTTTTTACATACTATGTAACTTTATTTAACAAATCAAATACTGCTGAACAATAACACTCCATAGTAAATCATGCAATTTGACTGATTAACAAGCGGAAGCTGACAAATCAGCACAGTTAAAAAAAAAAAATAAAAGCACACAAATGTTTTCATGCATTTCATAGTTCGTTAAAACTCTTTCCTGACTGTCGAAAAAGTGTTGATTACTCTGATAAAATTAAAAAACTGTTTGGAATTGAACAGGAATCTTCAGTTTAAATTTTACAAAATATGAACTTTGTTTCCCAAGTTGGCAAAATGCCAGTTTCAGTTTCCCCCATGGATAAAGAAGTGATGCATCAACTGATAAGTGTGTTCTACATAAGGAGTATGTGTATTAAAATATGTCAGGATTTGACTTTATCTTATTGTCTGATGAATTTCTAAGGGAAAACAATACCTGTGGCACTTCATTTTGTAGCATTGCAGTGGGTTGAGGGTGCTGCATTGTTAGTGCAGAGAGTGCAATAGCAATATCTGCACTAGAAGAACTTAAATTCCAATTTAAAAATCAGAATTTTAGATTTTGAAGTTACCAGGAGTGGCTTTTTGCCACCCCTGGTAACTTGCAGGGAGCTGCTGTCTGAGCTGAATTTCTCCACTATCCTCATGGCAGCAGCACCCCTGGCACTGACCTCAAACCCTTAGTCAGAGATGGGAACTGTAGCAGTCTTAGAATGATTTTATACTGTAGCTAAGGGGAGCTTTGAGGAGCTGTTTGGAGCACAGAAATGGCGTACATAACAACAGTGCTCTTTTACCAAAAAGACAATATATTTTCTAAAGCAGACGTCTAGTTGTCTGTAAACAGACAGGTTTATTACCTTCTACAATAAACTACTACAGGTCAGACTCTGATATTAAAGGAGAACTAAAAATGAACAAAGAAGTATACATTATGTTCTGGAGTTTCTGTACTAGCCCAAGGCAACTACAATCCTTTAGCAGTAAAGATCTTTGCTTTCGAAGATGCCCCAGTGGCTCCCCATCTTATTTTCTGCTGATTTACTGCACATGCTCTGTGCTGCTGTCAGTTACTGAACTTAGGGACAGACTCAGAATATGTAATATATATATATATATATATATATATATATATATATATGTAGCACCCTCTTGGTGACCCCCCTGGTGCCAAGGTTGTACCAGCTTACCAACTCGGGTCCTGAGTTCCCTTTGCAAGGTGAAAGGTACTGGGAAAACTCTTCTCTGGCAGTGCCTCCACCTTATGGGGTCCTGGAATACACCTGCGGATAGTCCCATTAGGAAACAAATCAATCACACACTTTATTATATAACAAATATAACTTTATATAAAATAAGTGCAAGTTTAAAGGGGAAGTAAAAGGTAACATTTCACACATAAATGCATTTAAAAGCATGACCCACTACCCTAGAACATGTTGCAGCCCAGTCCTGGTGATTCCCAGCCAGGCAAAATCCTGCACTACTCCTTTTGGCAGCCCAAGAGTTCCATCCCTTGTCCCTAAAAGAGTACAGTTCTAGGAAGCGCTACCTGCCCACATGCTTTCCCACAGGAAAGTGTTGCTCCCACGTGGCAGGCTCACAAACAGCCTGTTTCCAGATCACTGGATCCTCATACTTTCCTACTCTTCCCAAAGGTAACACTCACCCAAGGTCATACAGACGGTAGTCTCACACAGAGCTTATAAGCATCCACAGCGATGAAGATTCTTAATAAGCTCCAGACTCTCCCAGTCGAGCACACACACAGAAACATCCTAGATCCTCTTCCTTTACCATTCCAGGCAGACTCACACAGAGATGAAGCAGGCATCCAGATTAATCCAGCTCCCAACGCTGTCCCTCTCCAAAGGTGAATACAGAAATCCAGCAAATCCAAACTCCAAACCATCCTAGTTAGGTTATCAAGGCACTGGAGGATCCTACCCAGCCTTTGGCAAGCCTATCGCACTCCACTGTAGCCTACATTTTGCTTGTGATGTCACTATCTCCACAGTGAAACAAAGTTCTGCAGCAGATAACAGCAATCACTGTAAACTGTAATTGTAATGGCTGACTGAGCACATGGCATCCCCTTTTATATGGTTGCACAGCACCACCTTGTGGTTCCTTTTGGCATCAGCCATGCTGCAACAATCCAAAGGCTCTGCCCCTGGAAACTTCAGGCAGAAAACCCATATCTCAGGCCATGAGGCTCCGGGGAGGGGTATTAACCCTTAGACCGTAGGATTAACTCTACGGATCCCTAGATATATATATATATATATATATATATATATATATATATATATATATATATATATATATATATATATAGCTCAAACAAGTGTATGTAGGCACAACAGATGCTCGCATGCACAGGACTTACAACAAATTAAAGGTGTTTATTAGGCAAAAACAACTGATGTTTTGACTAGATCCCTAGCCTTTCTCAAATTGCTAGCCTTTCTCAACCCCCTTGTAAAATATAAGGATATTATAAGTTACCGAGGCGTTCCTTGACCATATAAAAACACAAGGCCGAGTGTTTTTATACAGGTCATGGAACTCCGAGGTAACTTCTAATATCCTCATATTTTGGGGGTACTTTATTTATTATAATACACAAATTTCAGTGAGTCGTGTGACAAAAGTGACATCAGAACTCACTGTTTATAATTTTGCATACACCAATATGCACAAGGGTATTTAAGATTTTGTTTTATAACACTGTGTATCATCCTTGAAAAAGTTCCAAATGGGGACCGAAACGTTGGAAGTAGATACTATGTAATAATAAAAATTTAATTTTTTTCACTAAAGGGAGTGCTGGTTTGGAAACTAATGGTATATATATATATATATATATATATATAAATATATATATATATATATATATATATATATATATATATATATATATAGCCGTTCCAAAGGTGCACTCCGTTAACTTTATAAGGACAGGGTGCCAGCCGAAAAAGATAGATATTTTTATGAAGAGTAGCGACACTCACGGGATCATTTGAATGCAAATGATATAGTGAATAATGTACCCCCTCTTGTAAAATATAAGGATATTATAAGTTACCGAGGAGTTTCATGACCATATAAAAGTACGAGGCCCAAGGCCGAGTATTTTTATACAGGTCATGGAACTCCGAGGTAACTTCTAATATCCTTAAATTTTGCAACTGGGGGTACTTTATTTATTATAATACACAAATTTTAGTGAGTCATGTGACAGAAATGACATCAGAACTCACCGTTTATAACTGATGACATCAGAACTCACCATTTATAAGTATATAATTTACAAGATATTCACGGCTTTTGTGTATTATATATGTTTATTTCACTCAACGTTCAGCCCTGTAGAATCAGCTTCTATGACAGTTTATATGACAAGTGAATATCATTTTCTACTTGATCATTTGTGACCAAGATGGTGAGTAATTATTTGCCCTGACTCTTTCCAGCTTTCAAATGGGGTACATGGCCCCAAAAAAAACCAAATACTCTGTAAAGCTACTAATTTATTGTTATTGCTACTTTTTATTACTCATGTTTCTATTCAGGCCCTCTATTCATATTCCAGGCTCTTATTCAAATCAATGCATGGTTGCTGGGGTAAGTTGGTCCCTAGCAACCAGATTGCTTAAATTGCAAACTAGAGAGCTGCTGAATAAAAAGATTAATAACTAAAAAAAAACAAAAATAATAAAAAAGAAAACCACTCTGTACATCATACTGAAAGTTAACTCAAAGGTGAACAACCCCTTTAAGCCGATACAGTAAATTTATCATATGATGTATGGTATTTCTAGCCATATATGTTTTTTAGGGTTATTTCTCCTTTAAAAAGTAATGTTATTTTTACAACATGCGGAAGGTGAACACATAACTCTACCCTCAGGTCTTTACTCTCTTGCTACACTTGCTAAAAACCATCAGCATTTTGCATCCTAAGGCAAGCCTGAAGTGCTATAGACACTGTAGTGTTGGCACATGATTTAGTATTAAATGTAGCACATGCCTGGAATGTTCTGCCAATAATAATGGAAATCTTGAAATAATGGAATAACAGAATACTGTACCTTAAATGCTTAAATAATAATAATCTAAAGATTCATGTTGAACAGCTTTTCAGAGTCCATGCCAACTATTTTGGTTGCTATTCCAAAATTCCATCTGTATATAATGTTTCAGTTTTAAGGATAACCTGAAAGAAAAACTACTAGAACCAGTAAATCTTTTCTAGTAGTTTTGGAGCTAAAATATTGGACGCTGCTAAATGGAATCAAATTATTATTTGCTGACCCACAAAAACTGTATCACAATAAATAAAACACAAAAAACATTAACAGGATTCTGTCATGGGTTTAAAATGCCAAGAAATTCATTACCCCTTAGTGAAGAAATTGCTCTGATGATATCATGTTTTCAAGGTTATTCAGCAAGTCTAGTTCCTTTAGACTTAAGCAATACAGTATGTTTAACTGTCTCTAGGGGATTCCTGAGAAACATAAAAATGAACCCCCCTTGGTTTTGTACCTAGTCATCTTAGAGAAGAGAGCTGGATGTGCTAGAAGTTATAAGGCATTGGCTGCATGAAAAATATCTGCAGAAAACTAAAAATGGAAGTAGGGGAGTACACGGCAGAGTAGGGTAGGATAAGCAGCCCTTGACAAGATTAACTTCCAAAATTCATTGCAACAAGATTATAAATGGAAACACGGTAATAGTTATGTTCAAGTGCGGATATGTCTATTAAATTGTTTTGGACAACTAGGAGCAGATTTATCAAAGGTCAAAGTGAATTTTCGAATTTAAAAACTTTGAATTTCTAAGTAATTTTTGGGTACTTCAAACATCGAATAGGCCAAATTCGACTTTGATTCGAAAATACTTCTAATATTCGACCATTCGAAAATCGAAGTACTGTCTCTTTAAAAAAAAAACTTAGACACTTAGCCACCTTAAACCTGCCAAATTGCTATGTTAGCCTATGGGGACCTCCTAGAACCTATAGCCAGTATTTGGATACATTTTGAGAAGTCAAAGGATTTTTTGTAAAATCGTACGATTTTATGATTAAATCGTATGAATCGAACAATTCGAAGTACGATCGTACGATCTTAAAAATCCTTCGAATGTTGGACTACCCTATTCGATGGTCGAATTTCAACTTTTTTTCACTTCGAAATTCGACCCTTGATAAATCTGCCCCCTAGTGAAAAATTATATTTACGTTTAAACAACTAACAACTGTATGAAAATGAAATAATGGGCCAAATTCAATTCAGTGAGAACGGGGTTATCACATAAAAATTCATGTACGAGATGCAATTCAATGCTGAAAAACTAATGTGAAAACTTTATTAAAGACTATGGGGAAAAAAATTGGAACTGAATTTGGAAAAACGTTTTTCCTCCTCGAATTGAATCGCATCCATGAGTTTTCACGTGGCAAGCCATGAGATAACTTTTTCTTCAGTTAATTGGCCCAATAAAGGACACTGTACAAGTTGGGTTTGATTCTGTAATAACCAAAGAAAAATGATAATCACTATTGTCTGTTTCATAAAACAGGTCATTTTAAATAAAATATATCTAGAGATCTTGGGGGATTCTATAAAAACTGTTAAAACTAAAAAAAACAACATCTTCTGCAAACAAAAGACATGTAACAATGACAAAATTAACATAGATGCAGCATGAACATAAGCTACTGTGTAAACTGTATTTAAATAAATTACCGATATATAACAAGGGAAGGTTGTGCTCACCACTAATTTTTAAAAACATTAAGCAGGGTGCAATGAGGCTTTGACCACAAAATTCATACAGACAAATACAAGAGGTCCTCTTTCAATATATTAATTGAGATATTTTGTGCCTTAAGCTGCTAAAAAATTGTTCCTGTGCAAAATTTATAATGAAGCAAAGAATCATCAATAAAGAATCATACGGAAGTTCAGTGTAGGACCGGCTATACCAGGGATGACTTTGATGTAGCTTAAATATATTGCAATATATGGACAAACAATTCCTGTTTTGTTTAAAAGAAATGTTGGACCTTGATACTATGTAATAATAATAAAAAGGACAACGTTTTTTACAAAGGGTGTGTCGGTTTTGTGTTCTTTGGTGTATACATGCTATAACCGAGCACCCCTATTGCTAAAGACACATACAGGGGCAGATTTACATAGGGTCGAATATCGAGGGTTAATTAGCCCTCGATATTCAACTGCCGAATGTAAATCCTTCGACTTCGAATATCAAAGTCGAAGGATTTACCGCAAATAGTACGATCGAACGAAAATTCCTTCGAATTAAATCCTTCGAATCATTCGAAGGATTTTAATCCATCGATCGAACGATTTTTCTTCAACATAAAAATTGCTACAAAGCCTATGGGCTAACAAGGCACTTGGGTAGGTTTTAGGTGGCAAACTAGGGGGTCGAAGTTTTTTTAAAGAGACAGTACTTAGATTATGGAATGGTCGAATATTCGAATGATTTTTAGTTCGAAACTTTCGAATGAAAGTCGAAGTCGAGCTAAGTAAATGGGCCACACACACACACACACACACAGCAGTCCGTGTGTAGCCGGCACAACTCGTGTAAAAAGTATAATGTGCCTGGGTGCTATCAGCATAAAAAGTCCATAGATATCCGCAAGGAAGACGAGCAATCTCAGGTCTTATGAAAAATGGAAGTGAACTTTATTTAGCAAAAAAGTTGCTAAATACAGTTCACTTTCATTTTTCATAAGATCTGTGAGTTCTCGCCTTCCTTGCAGATATCTATATATATATTTAAAAGATTTACCTTCATTAATTGAGAGGGTACAGTACATCATGTGCCTTCTATTCAACCTTGCAATAATATCTTATTATAATATAATATCTCAACGTTCATCAGGGAACCTAAATTAATTTGCTGCTATTACCAGGAAAAGTAATCTAGAGCACAGGAACTAATGTAAGTGAAATACAATAATGGTACACTATTTAAGCTTGTGTAATAAGGATCATAAAATGCAGAAAGCTGTGATGATACTGTCCCTTTCAAGTGCAGACAACGGTTTAGTCCTTAATTATATCCCAGTGCTTTTTATTACTGCATTTAGCTGGCAATACAGATAAAGCAGATGTTATGAGGCTTCCGTCCTCTTACAAGAACATTTTCTTTCAATTTGCCATCATTCCTTGAATACTTTTCACTTTTGCAAGTTTTCATGTGTTAACTTTGAACATGCTTCAGCCAGTCTTAAGTGTTTAAGGAATTATGCTTAGGCGCAATTCGTAATTTAGTACATAGCTATACAATCGGGACCAATTTTCAGTTCAAAACGAAAGAATCTAGAAGAATTATATTTATAAACTCTGTGGTGGGATATTGATATTGACTTTTCAAAAGTGTACACGGCTACAATTACATTTTCTAACACTGTAGAACTGTAAGTAGAAAAACATTCAATAGCAATATTATGTTTCTTTATTTAAAACAGAAATAGCCCTCTAAAATATTGTTCTGATATAGTACAGACAGTTACCAACAAATATACAATTTATCTTCAGTAACACTCCATTATAATATTTCACTAGCTCCATATTTGAAAGTGTTGTAATACATTTCTCATAATTTGAGAACACACCTTCAGATAAGGCAGTAGCTCCCAAACTGAGGGGCCCCAGTAGGGCTAATGATGGGCTGGAGTATCAGTGCATACAGAATCTCAAGAACCATATACCACCACAGTTGATTTGTAAACTTTGTAGCTGTAACGTTTACTTTGCAGAAATAGAGATATTGACATACAGGCCCATTTATTAAAGGTCGAATATTAGTGGTATTCGAGCTCTTTGAAACCACAATGGAACTCGATTTCTCTAAAATCAAAAAAGCCATGAAAACTATTAAAATATTCAGAATATAAAAAGTGCAAAGAGGCAAAGAAGTGCAGAAAATAATACAAATATCTCTAAAACCTCTAAAAAGTCTTTTTGGATAATTACTAGCAAAAAATATCTGAAATCCTCTAAAAGTCTGAATGGCTTAAAGGAAAACTATACCTCCCGAACAATGTACAGTAGGTCTCTATAAAAAGATATTGCATAAAACAGCTCATGTGTAAAACCCTGCTTCATGTAAATAACCCATTTTCATAATAATATATTTTTTAGTAGTATGTGCCATTGGTTAATACTAAATAGAAAATTGCCCTTTTAAAAAATAAGGGCCGCCCCCTGGGATCATAGGATTCACGGTGTACACAAACAAACCATACATGTTAGGTCACATGAGCCAATTAAAAGACAGCGTTCTGTCTTTTGCCTCCACACTTCTTCCTGTTACAGTTGTAATATTTCTGGTCAGGTGATCTCTGATGCAACACACAGACCATCACAAAATGGTGGTTCAAGGCAAGAGATATTAAAGGGTAATATTTACTTATATATATACCAGTTTGGAAAGATTCTTTAATATGCCACTTAAGATCTGACTTCCTTCTGTACACTGCTATGCTATACAATATATATATTTTTTAATTATAATTGGAAATGCACCCAAACTGGACAGAGTAGCCTGTCATTAGTTTTAGGGTGGTGGCACACATAGGGGGTTATTTACTAAACTCCAAATGCAAAAATCAAGAAAAATGTGTGGGTTTTTTTTGTATAAAATCGGACCTTTAAAAAATCACAAATCTTTCGGAATTTTTTAAACCCCAAGGATGGAAAAGTCAGAATCAGAAAACCCGGCATCTCAGACCTGTCGAGGTTGCATATAAGTCAATGGGAGAAATCCCAATGATTTTTTTGATGTGCTCTGGGTTTTTGGCAATACCTCGAAGTTTTCTGAGTTTTCGGGTGAAAAATCCGAAAAAATCATGAAAATCGAATGAAAAATCCGAAAAAAAACCCAGATTTTTCACGATATTCCGTATTTTTTCCCGCAACCAAAAGTTTCGGGAACGTGTATTAATAAATAAGCCCAAAAAAAAACCCTGCGGATTTGGTCTGAGTTTTTTTCAGAAAATATTGAGATAAATTCGGAGATAAATAACCCCCATAGTGTTCTGGGGAGATTATTCGCCCAGCAACTTCTTTGGGCGACTAATCTCCTTGAAGTGCCTTCCTGCTGGCTAGAATGTGAATGTGATGGCACTCGGATCGCTTTGGTTTTCCAAAGTTTCCTCATGAGGCGACTTCGGAAAATGAAGCGATCCGAGTGCCATCCTGCCAGCGATTCACGTTATTGCCGGTGGGAAGGCATTCCAGGGAGATTAGTCGCCCGAAGAAGAGGAGATTTGTCACTGGACGACTAATCTCCCCGCAACGCTACGTGTGCCACCACTCTTAAAGAGATACTGACATCAGAAAATAATCTTTTTTATTATCTATCATAACATTGTCTTTCAATGCTATTTATAATTTTGCCATAAATAATTTGTCTGATGCTTTTACCTTTTTGACCTTTCTTACTACCTTGTTCCTCTATGAGGGGGCTGCCATATTTGTGCAGCAGGAGTCTGTTAGTATTAGAAACGCTAACTGACAGACTGAGAAGGACAGTCAGGTTGGCAAAACAGGTTTAGGAACTTCAAGCGACAATTACTTACAAAAGCAGAACTATCAGCAATCAACATGACCTATAGGTAACTTTTAATGTACATTAATATTTTTAGAAATAGTCCCAGTTATACTGCACTTATTTCTCAGCCCAAATGTATAAATGGGTGCACGTCATCAAGCCTGTTCACAAAAGCTTCACCATAGTAGACATATTTCTTTCATCGACAGCACTCTAATTTGAATAAAACCATCTGTAATTTTTACATCACAGGAAAGCAGCAAAAATTGCAACGTTTCGAGTGCCACTCGAAATGTTGCAATTTTTGCTGCTGTCCTGTGATGTAAAAATTAAAAACATTAATAATTTTAGTACATTAACAGGGATGGGCGAATTTTTTTGCCTCGTTTCGCCGAAAAAATTACGCCCATACACTTGTATGGAGACGTGCGTCAAAAAAAAAGACGCGCGACAAAATAATTTCGCTGCGCGACAAATATTTTTTGATGCCCATAGACTTTAATGGGCGTCTGCGACATTTCGCCGGCGGCGAATTTTTGGCAAAATGAAACGGGTCAAATTCGCCCATCCCTGTACATTAAACATTTTTAGTGTCAGTATCACTTTAAAAGTGACCTATAAGTTAATTACAATAATGCTAATGTATTTTTTTTTTAAGATTTCAAGATATTAGCGGTTCTTAAACTAATCTGTAAGGCTCTAGCACTCAATGTGACAGGAGGACTAGGCACAATTAGATCTCAAACTAATGTAAAGTAAATTGCAAAGGTGCTTATAATAGCATTCTGAGCAATTTTGCATTGTTATAAGCTATGCTATATGGTTATACAATGAAAATAGAAGACCGAATTAAAAATAGAGGTATCACCTTTGCTCTACTTACATCTTGAAGCCTTCTACTTGAAGTAGAAATTCCTGAACATTCTGTTTTCTATAAATGTGTTTAATAACCTGAGATTATTTGGCCATGGAATGCAAAGACATAAGAGTAGTGCGTAAGGTTAACGTGACATTTTCTCTGCCTAGAGAAATGATTGTTTCATGCACCTCATCTTTCTTTTTTTTATATATTACTTTTCATTACTGATGAAAAGCGGGAGGAAAGAAACATTTATTTTCTCTACATTATTGTTTCCCTCTGAATTAAAGATCTGACTCATGTGACTTTTACCAACAGTAAAAGTTGTTGTGGAAAGAATGTGCCAAGATTTTGGCCAGGGCCCCACTACCTAGAGATATACGTTTATAGATATAGTGTATGAAATTCATAAATTAAAAATAAATACATCAACTGGTAAATAATAATAATACTTTATTTACATTTATGGTTAACCCTGACCCCCTGTTCCCCATGATCCAGAAAGCTCCAAACTATGGAAAGGTTGTCTCCCATAGACTCCATTTTTCCAAACAGTTACAATTTTTTAAAATGATTTCCTTTTCCTATTCAATACTAAAACAGTAACTTGAACTTGATCCAAACAGATGCTGTATGTTTAATCCTTACTGAAAGCAAAACAATCCTACTGGGATTAATTAATAATATCAAACAATAAATCAGCTTTTACGTGGTGATATAAGTCCCTTAAACTGAAATGATATTTGCAGCTTTCTTGTTAGCCTCCCTTCTGAATGGGCTCCAAAACCGAATGAATGAATGAATAGAAAGGAAGCGCACAGAGATAAAATCCTTATAGTGCAGTATGTGAAATCAGACACAAAGTATGTTTGAGCTGAGCTACAAATTTGTTGTTTGATTTTATGCACGTTGAAACTCTACTACTGGTTTGTAAGTAGATTCTGTGTATTTTGGATACCTGCACTTCTAAACTGATACACACATCCTTGAGGTCGGAATCTTTTGATGTGCATGGATTCATTATTCATCTGATCGGTGATCCCTGGTAGGGACTGTGTCTATTGCTCACAATCAACTAGGCCTAGTGAGTAGGCTTACTCACTGAGTGAATTGCTTGGGCACAATTGGCACAGTGACTGAAGCACTTTATTTGGATATTAGCACCTTCACATACTTTGGGGCACATTTACTATGCTCGAGTGAAGGATTCAAAGTAAAAAAACGTAAAATTTCAAGGTTTTTTTTGGGTACTTCGACCATCGAATTGGCTACTACGACCTATGACTTCGACTCGAACTAAAAATCGTTCGACTATTCGATAGTCGAAGTACTGTCCCCCTACTTCGCCAAGTAAAACCTACTGAACATCAATGTTCAGGCCCCCATAGGCTTTCTAACAAATTTCTGGTCGAAGAAAAATCGTTCGATCGATGGATTAAAATCCTTCTGATCGTTCGGTTCGAAGGATTTAATCGTTCGATCGAACAATTTTTCCTTCGATTGTTCGATCGAACGAATTGTGGTAAATCCTTCAACTTCGATATTCGAAGGATTTAACTTCGACAGTCGAATATTTTATGATGTGTATGATGTGCCACTAGATATATTGTCATATATGTCCAGTTATGAAGAATATCCCATGAGACATGTGGTTATGTTAATATTCCATGGTTTGCAGAAACCTTTCCTGTATCTGATTGAAAACAATAGTTACAATGGTAAACAGTGACTATTATTAAATTATATTAAATGTAATTGATTTGATTGATAGAGCAGATGTACTTTCTAAATACCATGCTTTTCAATGTCAATTAATTGGACTTCTTTGTAGGGTTCTCTTGCATCAATACTTGCACTTGAGCACAGTTCAGAACAGGAGGCGGAATGGACGTTGGCATTTGTAAATGTGGGCTTACATTGTAATAGTACACTAATAGTAAAATATTAATAAGGTTTCAACTAGTGTGCGTGTGTTTCTAATTTCTAAATGCTGTTGAAAGATAACAGTTTATCAATTTGGACATGGGATTTAAAGAAAGAGCTTTACAGTGTAAGGACAGTATTTTTTAACTTAAAATTTGTAATAAGCAATACTTTTTAAATACAAATGTGTTCAGCCTTATAGCTTTGATACCTATAACCTCTGTAAACATCTGCTTGGTCTAGGTTAGCCTTGACCTTTTTATTATACTAGCATCTGGAAGATGATGTACTGTATGTCATTGAAATAGTTTCTAGATTATTAGTCTCATGTGCAATTAGTAAGTGGACAGTTTGGTTTATGGCAGTTACATTAGCAAATCATTATGTCAAATATGCAAAAGTACATTTTTTTTAATTTAAAAAGCTCACAGAGATTCTGTATTGATGTAGCTAATAAAACATCATGCGAAGAAGACTGGCAGATATATGGCTGTCCTGTGTTTCCTGAGTATGTTTAGATAATAGCAGAATGAGATATGGTACAGTCATAACAAAATGTTTTGTAAACTGTACGGCCATGCTCACTTACTTACAGGCTTACTTACAATACTGGTGCTGCTTTAACGGGCTGTATTTTTCTATAATATATACCATTTACGAGCGTTCCAGTCTCTTCTTCTGCAATAAGCCCAGATGAATCTCTCTATTTCAAAACTAATTCTGCAGTTTACAACTATTCTAACCCCACAATCTATATGTATGAATGTGGTGTTAGAATTTTTTTATATATATATATATATATATATATATATATATATATATATATAGAATTCCACAAAGAACCGCACTCCAACTTGTTCTGATGAATAAAGTCACATTTTATTGTATTCAATTTGCGTTTCCAACATTTCACTAAACTGTTTCATATTGGTATTTAAACACTATTCTGTACTACATGTACATGGGATAGTTTCTTTCTGTTAGTGTGATTGCGGTTCTGATACCGCTGGTGGGTGTCTGTTCTATTGGCAGTTTGCGGCTGCTGGATGGAGGTAGCGCCGCTCTACCTAAAAGTCAATGACCGTAGCAGGGGGTTAAATAGTGTAATATGGTGGTTGAATATTCTAAATTAAAAATAAATAAATAAATAATAAAACTTCTTTATTTGAAAGGAGATTGGTTAAATATTTACTATAATGAAGTATGAGCGGCCAATGAATGTGGGACACGTCACCAGGGGACAGGGATTCTGAATTTTGCGCCTTTTACTGTGTATATAGGGGTAGTTTGTAAAGGTGTATGTGACTTTGACAAAGGCTGTGACACAGCCGAAACTTTAGTTTAGCTTTATTAAAGCATTTATACATTCGTAAGACCTGTTAGTGCGGCTTCTACTTTGGAGGATTGTGTACACTATCGGTGGCACGCACCCAGGCCAACAAAGACTTTAAAACGTGAGTGCTGTGAATGTTGGGATTTATATATATATATATATATATATAGGCTGTATATGCTTTTCTTTAATACACTTTCTTGATCTTTCAAGAATATCCTTGTTTCTTTCTATGAACATATACTAATGTTTAAACCGTGCAAGCAGGTGTAATTTGGAAGCGGTGTGCCATCTCATATATGACTATATATATATATATATATATATATATATATATATATATATATACTATTATGTATAAAATACAGTACAGGTATAGGATCGATTATCCAGAATCCCGTTATCCAGAAATTTCAAATTACAGAAAGGCCAATTCCCATAGACTTATAAAATCAACAAAAAAATAGACCCAGTTCAAAACACTGCACTCAGGTGTAGTCTTAATGAAAAAATAGCACCCATATCAGGGCTTTTATTGCAACTGGTGGATACACCACATGCCCATCCCCTATATGTGACATATTACCTCCATAAAAACACATATTCACAAAGTGATGAAACGTACCCTTAAATATGCAAGTGATTAAACACAAACTGGTGGTATTAGCATAGATACAGTATATATATATATATATATATATATATATATATATATATATATACATACACACTAGGATGTTCACCATAGGCATAGAGGTTGCTAATCAGGAGCTGATGGAAGTTAGTAGTTCATTTAGTTGCTGCATGGCATCTATATTGTGGACAAGTTTTAGTTTGTAAACTCTAATCTCTAGGTCCTTCTAACCCTATTGTACTCTGTAATCCTTGTCTGTTATCCACCATTTATTCCCTGTTTGCTATAAATGCAGTAAAGCACTGCGTATCTTGACAGCACTATATAAATAAATGATAATGATGATGATGAAGTTCATACATCGGGCATGTTGTAATGATTTTCCTACTATGTGGAGAGCCCACATATACATGATGTAGATCACAGGCACAGTTCTCCTTCTATGTAGAAAGCCAGCTTATCTGTGATTTAAGGAAAGTTTATCACTAATAGTAACTGTGCACACTATTTAGTATAAACATTCCATCTCACTACTCTTGGCAAGGCTGCATTATCCGCCTGGAAGACTGGCACTTCAGCACAGTAATGTTCAAATTTCACAACCAAACCATCACCATTTTCACAGGAGTGTTTGCATCACTGCCTGTTTAAATCAACATACCACCGACGCGAGTTTCATATCACCAGCCGGGGACTTTTTCAAGGAGCAATAAGTCCACATAACCATAGCAGGGTCACTCAATATGGGGTACTCAGCACACAATTTAAATAGTACCCTTCCAGGGGTGGCCATTCAAAAACCATGTAGTTTCCCACGGGAGAATCGCTGGAGCTATCTTGGTAGTAACATCAAATGCCCTAACATATCACAGATCACAGTATCCCATAGACGGGCCATTAGCACCATCTTAATAAAGGCCAAAAAAGTCAAATGCCCTCACTTGCATCACAGCCAAAATCAAATAAACAGGCATATCACTGGTGATCAAAAGGCCTCAATACAATGAATTACACATAAGGCATAATGTCATCTAGGGATATGATAAAGTATGATAAAAACATTTGAATAGGCAGCAGTAAACATCTCACATCCCGTCCCAACTTGATACCCCATCTCCCATAGACTCCATTTTAATCAAATAATTCACATTTTTAAAAATGATAATTTTTTTCTCTGTAATAATAAAATAGTAGCTTGTACTTGATCCCAACTTAGATTTAATTAATCCTTATTGGAGGCTAAACAATCCTATTGGGTTTAACTAATGTTTAAATGATTTTCTTAGTAGACAAGATATGGAGATCCAATTATGGAAAGACCCTTTATCAGGAAAAAAAAACATGTCCTGAGCATTCTGGATAACAGATCCCATACCTGTATTTTATATTAACTTTTGAATTGCATGATTATTTTGGCATATGGTTTAGGCCTTATAATCACTGGGGCCTTTCCATGCACTTAATAGCATATTACAGTGCTTGCTTGTTATAGCTAGAATTAGCTTCTGAACCATTATGAAGTATTAAAGTTAGGGATGCACCGAATCCACTATTTTGGATTCGGCCGAACCCCCGAATCCTTGGTGAAGGATTCGGCCGAATACCGAACCGAATCCGAACCCTAATTTGCATATGTAAATTAGGGGTGGGAAGGGGAAAACATTTTTAACTTCCTTGTTTTGTGACAAAAAGTCACTAAATTTCCCTCTCCGCCCCTAATTTGCATATGTAAATTAGGGTTCGGATTCGGTTCGGCCGGGCAGAAGGATTCGGCCGAATCCGAATCCTGCTGAAAAAGGCCGAATCCTGGCCGAATCCCGAACCGAATCCTGGATTCGGTGCATCCCTAATTAAAGTACCACTCTTCCCTTCTCGTGTAAAATTATTTTTTGTATTTCAATGAAAGAACATTAATATCATAATACAATTGGGATGGAAAATGAAAAAGCTAATAAAATATAGTAAAACTATAGTTAAGGCTGAGAAGTTGCAGCTCTGGTCCAAATTGCTATAAACAGGGCTGATGTATGTATATGCCTTGGACCCGTGTTTTACCAGTAAGTTAGATTAATAGATTTTGAAAAACGTTTTTACTTGCAAGTTTATGATCATAAAATTGTCAAGCCACCATACTCCCATTTTTGTGTATTCCAATCACACTCCAGTTGTGATTTACGTGATTTTGTGTGTAAGTTATGAAATGTATATAGTAAGCTTGTAGTAAGCTTGGCTGACTTTAATTAGCACGTGAAAACCAAATTAAACTGCTGAATCCCAAGATAAGTTAAGTTATCATGTTAGATTTGTATTAACTAAAACAAGCACTAAAAAAGCAGCAAGAAATACATATTAAACAGTAATTCAGTTGTGGCCAAAAAACACACAAACAGCCTTGTTCTGACACTGTACTGCTAACCTGAAGCTCAGCCTCTGAGGGTGACAGGCAACTTGCCAATATGATTATTGGTTAAAGCTCACCCATAGGGGCAAATTCACTAAAGGGCGAATTTTCGCCTGTGAAGGCAACGCCACACTTTGCGCCACTTCCCCAGACGCAAATTCACTATGCTAATTCACTAAAATGCGAAGTTGCGTCTCTGCAGTTGAACAGTGGCAAAGAGAGAACATTTCATAGTGAACTTTTGCTAGAGTTTGTTTCTGCCTAGCGAAACTTCGATGGTACACGTATGCTTAGGTCAATTTGAATAGGACTGGTACATATAGGTCATATATATTTCTTTATTAGAGATGTTGGTGCAAATGCTTGAAGTGGCCACTTATTATTACAAATGTCCAAGGAAACAAAATAAATACAAAAGAGATCCTCTAATGCCCAAGACATGAACTCACCCTAAAACAAATGTGGCATGCCCCTCAAATGTTAAAATAAAATGTTTTAATAGTTACAACTTTTAAAGACAATCCGGCTTTAAAATGTGAAAAAAACACACACGTTTTAAAAAGTCTTTATGATGTCACTGACATAAGATTGAGGAGGATGTAGCTTCATATTATCAGTTCACCAGGTCTAAGGTGTTCTGTAAAATTTGCCCTTTAGTAAATTTGCATAGTAACTATTATTCACCTGAGCGAAAATGCACCTGGAAAAACTATGAAAAACTGCACTAGCGATGGTCTCACTAGCAAATTGTCCTCTACGCCTGTAGCAATGTTCCTGTAGATGGGATTTCTGGCGAATTTTCGCTAGTGACTGCCACTTTGCCCTTTAGTAAATCTGTTGGGTTTAACGCAAAGCCTGGGCAGTTGCTGATTAAGTTCCAACTACAGACCAGTTTTCCTCTTACTGGAGCTTGCCAGTCTAGTGTGGATAGAAATGTAATATTGTGAATTATATTCTAGTTACTTTTTCATTTGGCATTTTCTTGTAATGAACTTATTCCAAAATATTTTGAATTTACAAGTTTTCTGTGTGGTCTGAATAATATTTTGCTTAAAATAGCAATGAGACTGTGAACATTTAACAATATTTTCTTTAAATGTATATACTACAGTGTCTAGTGCAAGAATGTGCTATTTCTTGTAGAACTTTCCTCGTTCAGTAAGACCAAGCACATTCCACCTCCATTACTAATACCACTTCCTACTTTTGCTTGATATGCGGAAATATATTTTTGTGCATTTGCTTCCATTGACCAAAAATAACTATTTTGTAAGGAATTATACAGATTTTAATGTGTTTTCAAGAGTTTAAAAACAGGACCATGTCTAGCACCAATTCCAATACCTCCTACTGAGAAATGATATTAAAGCCAAAATAAGACTAGTATGCCTTTTTGAGATTTTCTTTTTAAATCAGTGGTGGCCAGGAAATGTAAAGTTAGAAAATACATTGCTACCAAAAACAATGCTACATAAGAAAATAAAGCTTATACTACCAGAACATTATATAATCAAATTGTGGTCCCTGGTGAATGCAATTTAAACACCTTCACTATTAAAATAGTTACTTAAAGCATGTATTCTCCTTTTTGCTATTTCACTGTTTTCTATCAAAAACAATTTGTTAAACCACTGAGTCAGCGAAGGATGCCTCTCCTTTAAGCAGCCTATTTTTGAATATTACTAGGTATCTTAAGTGGAGAGGTGAATGAAGCTGGAGAATGGGAAGATTATGTAGAGCACCAATTGAAAGAAGGAATGGCCTCTTTCTGTCTTGGTTTTGCCTGACAGAGCCAATATGTGTCCATGCTGAGCAATCCCTATTTAAACAGTTGTTCTAATTAAACTTTCACTTATTTTATATGGACTGTTGGTATGACTTTTCATGTCCTGTGACTTTTCTAATCATGTCATGACAACAATATCAAAACGCATATCCCAGTCCTGCCTTAATTTCTTCTTTAATGCCTCCATTAAAAATAGGACTTTTATAAACCCATTTTCCAGAAAGCTCTGAATTATGGAAAACTGTCTCCCATAGACTCCATTTTATCCAAATAATTCAAATTTTTAAAAATGATTTCCCTTTTCTCTGTAATAATAAAACAGTACCTTGATCCAAACTAAGATATAATTAATCCTTATTGGAAGCAAAACCAGCCTATTGGGTTTATTTAATGTTTACATAATTTTCTAGTAGACGTAAGCTATGAAGATCCATTTTATAGAAAGATCCATTATCAGTAAAACCCCAGGTTTCAAGCATTCTGGATAACAGGTCCCATACCTGTACTACTTTACGTCTTTTCATAATATATATATATATATATAAACCAAAAGAGGGATCGCACTCACAGGTCTTAAAAGGATAAAAAATAATTTATTAAAGAGCTATGGACTGACGTTTCGGCTCTTCCAGAGACTTTCTCAGTCTTTCTCAAAAGCTGAAACGTCAGTCCATAGCTCTCTAATAAATTATTTTTTATCTTTTTAAGACCTGTGAGTGCTGATCCCTCTTTTGGTTTGTATGACTTATCTATTGATCGTGCACCCAGGCATATTTACTTATTTTTTCGTGAGTGCTGACATCCCTCGGAATATATATATATATATATATATATATATATATATATATATATACAGTATATATATATATTTCATTTCTAACTCATGAGCTTTTAGTTTAAAGCTAATTTAAGCAATTCTGAGCCTGTTGCACATTATGAGTGTCTGAAATTGTGCCTAGTTTTGGCAGCTTTAGATTTTGCAGAGTTCATGGGCATACCAGATATGGTAGACAAATATATTGGACTTGCCAGGCATAGTTTTAACTGCCAGTTAAGTTTTGATTCTTTAAACTATTCTAAAATTAACTAGCATAAGTTTTCATCATGGAAATTGTTATACTGCAATTTTGGTTGTCAGTAATGGATGGCACAAAGATAGCTGGCAATGAAAAATGTAAAATTAGGTGAATAAAAACAAATTATGCTATTATGCAGAAACAACAAAAAATGTATCCCAGCCCTAAGCAACAATCTGATCACATAGGACCCCGTGCACATCTGTTGGGAAAGGACAGTATGTTTGCCAGATGCAGATCCTCTTTGATTTTCTAACCTTACCAATCACTATCTGCCCATACCTGGGCCAATAAATTGTCTACTCCAGTCAGTTGCAAATATAAAGCCCCTGTATGTCCAGTTTAACTCATGTTATCAATTCCATAGCTGCCACACACACATAAAGGACGAGGAAAGAAATAAATTATGCTGGTCCTATCGGATCATTAGTTATATATTTTGTTGCAGGCTGGTCACAGATATGGACAGCCAGATATCACAAATGGAACACTGAACAGTGCTTAAACCATATTGGGGAAGTGCAGCCTTAACTATTCAAGTTTGTTCAGCAACCTACCGGGTTAATGGTTGGCCTGTAGTACCAGATGTAGATTGAAGGGGGGCAGGTTGTTAGGTACCACTATATTTGTCAAGGAAATAAAATAGAAGTAGGAATAAGAAGTAATATTAAGAACAAGAAAAGTGTGATAGTAAAGAGACTGCTCGTTATTGCACCACCACTCAATCAGTCTGTGTTTTTTAATTTATCTGCCTTACTATGTCACCCTTTCGCTATATACTATACTGTTTAATGGGACAAAGACTAGTAAAAGATTTATGTAGTTCAGTAATTAATGATGTAAAGTTTGCTTCTGGTCTAGTCACTGATATAAATTTGCAGGTAGTATTTACTGGTCAAATTTATTAAAAACAAATGCCATATTGGTTGATATGGCTTACTGGCATATAACTAGACCTGGGAGAACTAATGTGCAAACCACGCTGAAGGAACAGTGCAAAGTTGTCCAAAGTTTCCACGTGTAATTTAGAATACAAACACCATACCATAATTCTGCTAAGATGTTTAATACATTTAATAACCCAAAAGGATCGTTTTGCCACCAGTATGGATTCATGAAGCTTAGCTACCATCAAGTACTGAGCAATAAATATTTTTGACTGAATTAGTTTGCTGATTTTCTTGGTAACAAAGATTAAACTGTGATCCTACTGGACTTCACCTATTTTATAAACAAAAGGTACAGCTTACAAATGGTACTCATCCCCACTACTGATGTTTTGGGGTGGATACATTCCTTTAATCAGAATTTACATTAGAGAGTTGTAGATATACATAAGGTTTCTCTTGTTTACAGCAGATGGGCATTGATTCCTGGGAAGTGCGTATTGTAATATTTATAGACATCTGTGCTTTAGAGATAAAAATATGCTGCTCTCATTCTTAAATCAATAAACAAAGAAGCAAAATTAGTTTCACGCTTTTAATTTACTTTAACATCTCACATGAAGCATCTGTCTTTTATCCAGAGATGAAAACTTTTTTGGGGCGTTTGTGGGAATATTTAAACTAGACTGAAGAGGATTTACAAACACTAAAAGGATCATTTATCTCTGCCTTATTAAGCTCATTCTTATCCTAAATGTACACATGAGGTCATTTTGTCATGTGTTTAGTATGATGGACTTCATGTTGTCCTCTAATGGGAAGTTTAAAGGGGTTGTTCACCTTCAAATTACCTTTTAGTATGATGTAAAGAGTGATATTGTGAGCTAATTTGCAATTAGTTTTTATTTTTTATGGTTTTTGAGTTTTTAAGGTTTTTATTCAGCAGCTCTCCAGTTTGCAATTTCAGCGATCTAGTTGCTAGGTTCCAAATTACGCTAGTAACCATGAATGGATTCACATAAGAGACTGGAATATGAATAGGAGAGGACCTGAATAGAAAGATGAGTAATGAAAAGTAGCAATAACAATACATTTGTAGCCTCACAGAGCATTTGTTTTAGGTGGACTCAGTGGCCCCCACAGTGGTCCACAAAGAGTCAGAAATAATGAAGACCAATTCAAAAGATGCTGGCCATTCTACAACATACTAAAAGTTAACTTAAAGTTGAGCCATGCTTTTATGGCAACTTGTATGAATACAATTGTTCCCCACCTCATGGAGGTCATCAGTTACAGAATAAAAAGGGCGGTGTAGCTTGGTAGGCCACCTTAAGGGCATTCTCATAGGGTGGCAGACTAACCATGGAACCACTGCAGGAGAACATGTAGTGCACGGACACTGGCAGTAATTGTTAGTATTTTTACAGTTGCTGCTAAATGGATGAAGAATATATGCTCCAGAAACTATACAACCAAATGTTGGACCTAACTTGCACCTGTAAAAGAAACCACATTTGAATCCCATGCCCTTTATGAAAGTATAAGCCTCCTGCCTTACAAAAACTTATGAATATTCATAAGCAGCCTGATAGCCAGATAGCAGCTCCCTAACACAAGATAACAGCTGCCTGGTAGATCTAAGAACAACACTCAATAGTAAAATCCAGGTCCCACTGAGACACATTCAGTTACGTTGAGTAGGAGAAACAACAGCCTGACAGAAATCAGTTCCATCCTAAAGTGTTGGCTTTTTCTGAAAGCACATGACCAGGCAAAATGACCTGAGATGGCTACCAAAACACCAATATTACTAACTAAAAATATACACTTGCTGGTTCAGGAATTCAATTTTATATTGTAGAGTGAATTACTTGCAGTGTAAACAGTGTTACAGTATTTAGAAATAAAAACTACTAATCATGTCAGAATCCCTTTAAATTAAGAATTATTGGTCTTGATCATACTATTTGTACTTAGATACTGAACTAGCTGAAACATAGTGATAAATGAAACATTTTCTATTTGGGCCAGTGTTGTGAGTGAAGTACCTCAGGGGTTTATAAATGACCTTAGATGAGAACTAAACCCTAAAAATGAAATGGCTAAAAATTGACATTTTTTAGATGCCGGCCTTACCAGGCCCGGATTTGTGGAAAGGCCACCTAGGCCCGGGCCTAGGGTGGCAGAATTTTAGGGGGCGGCATGCTGCCCAACCACACCCAAATTGGTTCAGAAACACTGGGGATGCGCTGGAGATACAATAATTTTTTTAATTTTCCGTGCACCAATCCCCATTGCTCCTGTCCCCCTGGAGGGGACAGGGGCGATGAACGGTAGTGGGCCTAGGGGCGCCCACAATGTAAATCCGGCCCTGGGCCTTACTGCTAGGGATGTAGCGAACGTCGGAAAAAAAGTTCGCGAACATATTCGTGAACTTGCGCAAAAATGCGAGCGGTTCGCGAACGGTTCGCGAACCCCATAGACTTCAATGGGAAGGCGAACTTTAACATCTAAAAAAGACATTTCTGGCCAGAAAAATGATTTTAAAGTTGTTTAAAGGGTGCAACGACCTGGACAGTGGCATGCCAGAGGGGGATCAAGGGCAAAAATGTATCTGAAAAATCTGCCTGTGTGTGCTTGGAAGAGATAGTGTAGGGGGAGAGCTGTTAGTGATTTCAGGGACAGATGATAGTAAGTTTGCTGGCTAGTAATCTGCTTGATACTGCTCTGTATTGGAGGGACAGAAGTCTGCAGGGATTTGAGGGACATTTTAGCTTAGGTAGCTTTGCTGGCTAGTAATCTACTGTTCTCTTTAAACAACTGCCATACGTTGACCTTGTAGGCATTGTTTGCCCAGTTTTTTTGGACGCAGCCACTGAAGCACAGTTGCCAGAAAAAATATGCCATATAAATGCTGAAAATAGTAATTTTTCGCCATACGTTGACCTTGTAGACATTGTTTGCCCAGTTTTTTTGGTTGCAGCCACTGAAGCACAGTTGCCAGAAAAAATATGCCATATAAATGCTGAAAATATAAATTTTTTTGGTTGCAGCCACTGAAGCACAGAGGTAGTAGTAGTAGTAGTAGTAAAACAACAAAAAAATAAATAAAAGCAGTCCTTACAAGGACTACTGTTATTGCAGCAGTCAGCAGATGAGATCAGAAGCAGGACAGCTGCCCACTGCAGCTACATACAGAGCACTGCAGTAGAAGGTAGATTACTAGCCAGCAAAGCTACCTAAGCTTAAATGTCCCTCAAACCCCTGCAGACTTCTGTCCCTCCAATAACAGAGCAGTATCAACACGATTACTAGCCAGCAAACTTTCAACTGTCCCTGAAATCACTAACAGGCAGCAGCTCTCTCCCTACACTATCTCTTCAGCACACACAGGCAGAGTGAAAAAACACTGCAGGGCTTCGGTTTTTATAGGGAAGGGGAGTGGTCCAGGGGAGAGCTTCCTGATTGGCTGCCATGTACCTGCTGGTCTGGGGTGAGAGGGCAAAAAAAAGCGCCAACAATGGCGAACCCAAAATGGCGAACGTCGCGCGACGTTCGCGAACTTCCGGCGAGCGCGAACACCCGATGTTCGCGCGAACAAGTTCGCCGGCGAACAGTTCGCGCCATCTCTACTTACTGCACCAACCTAAACATTCAGCATCTCTATAATAGCAATGATCCAGACTTTTCAGTTTGTAGGAGCTCACCATTTTGAGCTGTGTAGCTGTTGAGCAACAGTAACTTTGTATTACCTTTGGTCAATTGTTGAAATCTGCTTAGGCCCCTTATTCAAGTTGTATGACTGTAGGATTTATGAAGGATAAAACTGGGCAATTGAAAGTCAAATGGATAAACAGCAGTTCAGTCTTATTTGGGGGTTTAGCAATTACTTAACTGAATATCAGGAAAATGTATTGGCAGAGAAGATCTGTCTGTGTTGAACTACCATGGGAGTAACAATTTGGGCAATTACTATAGAATATAATAGAAACAGTTAATTCTTCAGCTACCAATAATGCTTTCACACGAGAAGAGCTTGTTAAAAATATGATAGTGTAGTTAATATCTTGGCCCTTTGTTACTAAGTTAGCAGTACAATAGTCTCTGGGGATGATGTATAATGTATATTGTTTTATAATCTAACAGTCTTTAAATGTCTGGAACATAAAACCAAAAAAAATCCAACTATTTGTTGGAGTCAAGTGGGCTTAAGGGACATGAAATGTTTAAAATCCTTTGCACAGGGGAATAGAAAGAAAGAGAAACATAAGAAATTGTTCTTCTGTTTAAACAAATCTTAGCTCTGACATCATGTAGCCAACAGAAAAATCAACCCAATTCTCTAAAAACCCAAAGTCATCTTCTTTCACTGATTTATTAGCCACAAATAAATCTCTCTCTCACTTAGCTCCCACTGCCTCCCATGGAACATAGCATTTTGCTCTTAAAAGTGATTCTACAAGGTTACTGTAATAATTGTTACAGTATATTTCTAATTATAGGTAACCTCTTAAAAAAATAACTGAATTCTGATTTTAAACTCTTGTAAAACCATAGCTAGAAGGGTGTCTGCCCCAAAAACCACCCCCAAATGACACACCAACCCTTCGTTGATGGCAAAATGGGAGTAAGGGATATGGAACCTAGAAAAATGAGAAGGAAAATATTTATAGGTTACTAATATTCTGGTAATACATCACTATACTAGCGTAATGTGAAAACATTTGCACTAGATATGTTGTATATGCATATGTTATCACTATTGATATATGCAGAGGAATACACATTTTAACTTAACAAATAATTCAAATTTTTTTTAAATGATTACTATTTTGGGTTTTCTCTGCAATAATAAAGCTGTGCCTTGCACTTGATTGTACCCAAGATATAATTAATCCTTACTGGAGGCAAAATAATTATATTTGGGTTTATTTAATGTTTAAATGATTTTTAGATATGGTGATCCAAATTACAGAAAACCCGCTTATGTGGAAACCCCCACTTCACAAAATCCTGGTTTTGTCATTGATTTGTGTTAAAAGATGTCTGAAGTCAAAGCTAGTCTTCTGCTTCAATGAAAACATTTTGCCTGTACAGTAGTTAACAGAAATTTTCTACATTTTCTCAAGTAAAAAAAAAATCTTTAAGTCTGACATTAGAACAAAATGTCTTTCATCTGATAATGAAGTAGCAATAAGTCTGATAAAAGAGCTCATATTTTGCTGGAACATATGATTATCTTTTATCTTGCTGACATTGGTTTTATCACTTTCATTTCACATTTTATCATATCATAAAAATTATCTCTACATCAGTCAGTACAAAGCACATATTTCTTAAAACACCTCAACTATTTTCTTTACAAACCCCCCCCCCCCAAGTCCGGCTTATCCCTCTTGACTGGCCTAGGAAAGTTAGATGCTTCCTTCAGTTACCGGGACAATGAGGTTTTCATAGGCGTACAAATATAAACTATTTTCATATTGAGTGATAAAAGGGAGGGTAAAGGCTGGGGCAGCACTGAACACTTATATTAATGTATTGGCATAACAAAAGTCCCAGGTATGAGCTTACACGGTAGCATGGTTAGTAATAGGAAGAATAAACCTACTAATGTTGTGTAGCAAAGTCAAAATATTCCCAATCTACAGTGCAGTCTCAGTTGAATTAACATGAAAATATTCCTTTATCTGTAAATAGGAAAAAAGGCATAATTGCAAAATTGCACCCCTTAGTGGCATCCCTAACTTGCATGACTAAATGACATTAAGGGTAGGTATTCTCCCAAGTAATGCCCATCTATTATGTTGTACTGCCAGGTATACTCCATTTTAGGAGGCCTACATTCTTACATATTTTTCAAAGACCTTGTAGGAAACTCTGGCCATAAAAGAAGCAAAATACAGTAATAGGGAAATTCAATTGTTTTGGGTCAAATCGCAAAGCTATCGTTGTTGTTTTGAGAGGCCATGTAACAAAGGCCACCAATTAGCACACAATTCACTCATTTGGCCAAGAGCCAGGTGAGCATCTTTTTTCTTCTCCTCACTAGCTCAGTGCTCTCTTCACATTGGTAATACGTTAAAAATTGCTGGTTGTTGGCACAACGCCAGTTAAAATAAGAAAAGTTTAAAATAATACAGGTATGAAACCTGTTATCCAGAATGCCTGGGACCTGGGGTTTCCAGATAAGGGATTTTCCATAATTTAATCACCATACCTTAAATCTACTAAAACATTTAAACACAAATTAACCTAATGTGATTGGTTTACCTCCACTAAGAGCCCTTTATTTCACGCATTTTTCTCCAAATTATTTTTTTTAAAAAAATCAAGATTTATTAAGAAAACATAAAAAACCAATACAATACAAAACAACAAGTAAAAGCAGCTGAGGTCAAATAGAAGTCAATGGAAGTTGCACTGATCCTATTGGACTTTTTTTTAACCATTCAGACTTTTAGAGGTTTTTAGCTTTTTCTCAGCGCATTGTTCAGCGTTTTTTTTCCATTCATACTTTTAATAACTTTCATGGCATTAGTGGTTTTAAAGAAATATGGGGTTATTTAATAAAAGGCACTACATTTGCCCAGGTGCAGAAACCTATAGCAACCAATCAGAAGGTAGCAAATAGTGGTCCCCCTTTTGAAAAGCAAACCTCTTATTAGTTGCTATTGGTTACTGCTCCTTCGCAAACTTAGTGCCTTATATTATATATGGGGCTTAAAGTTTAAGAAGAAGGCAAAAAATTAAAAATCTGTAAAAAAAAATAATAATGCAGACCAAATGGAATATAACTTAGAATTGGTCATTACTAAAAGTATGGTTTTCCCCTAATTAGGAGTTTTCTGGATAGCATATCCTATACTGTACCTGTAAATTAAACATAGTCATCTTATAGATACACATTGCCAGTAGAAATGTCAACCCACTGCTAATTCAGATATAGATATTAAGCAGTCACTGGTTGCACCTGTCTTACATGTTTACATAGCTGCTATTCTTAGCTGAAATTGCTGAGCAAAGTTTTCGTCTTTTATAGGTAAGTTTATGAAGTTCTTATACTACACTATGGCTTAACAACGATAAATGTTTATGTTATAGTTAGATGTACTTTCAGTTGATATATATTAGAATTTTTTATGGTAGATTGTTTTTTTTTTAGCAAGCTCAACTCTTTTTGCATTGTTACACTTATAGATCACTGGCGAAAAGTATGCTCATACAAGCACCCTCTTAAATATAAAACAGAGTGTAGTTTAAAAATGATGGTATAAGTCGACATCTATATTTATTCTGCATGACTAGTGCAACAGAAAATGTACTGGCAGTCGTAAATCATCTGAACAGCTCTTTCCACCTTGGCCTATCCACCATTCAATAAATAATTACTGCCTCCAATCTGCCCTATAAGGAATCCAAATTTCAAAAGGAAGGATTAAGACAAAAGATATAGATATACAACCATTAATTTATCTGCTTTACATCCACCTTATAATGAGATTGTACTGGTTTTATGTTTATAGTTGTAGTAAAAAAGAGAATGCCAACTGTTACAGAAGAAAGGAAGGCATATTGGGGTTCCAGGCAAAGGCCCGGACCTAGGGTGGCAAAATTTGAGGGGCTGCATGTCACCCAGCTGCATCTAAAAGAGCACCGGGGAGCGTGCAATTGCGAGCGAATGTGCGCAAATTTATGGTTGTGCACTAGGACCTGGTGGCCTGGAGGCGCCACATGCGATTGCAGGGGGTGCGCATGTTGCATGTGGACAATAGGACCCAGGTGGCGTAGGGGCGTGAAAAGATGAAATCCTGCCTAGGGATTGGATTGTCTTACCTGAGACTGCGGGACAGTGCTCATGTTTGCTTATAATTGTACCAGCCCCAAGTACTACTTTAGGACCACCACATTGCCATCTTCCATTCCCTACTAATCATTTTTGGCAGATATGCACTGTGTACATACACAGTAGAGTGAAAAGCAAACCTTAGAAGCAAAAAGTGGGTGTCTTGCTCTACTAAGCCTGCACATTAAGGGGTCTATTTATCAAAGAGTAAATTTAAAGATCACCACAGTCCTCTAGAGTGAAATTCTGCCACTCTCCATTCATTTCTAAGAGATTTTGAAAGGCGTATATATCAAAAGATGAACTTTCACTTTCACTCATTGATAAATACTCTTTTAAAAATCCCATAAAAAATGAATGGAGAGTGGCAGAATTTCACTCTAGAGGACTGTGGCAATCTCTAACTTCACTTTTTGGTAAATATAACCCTAAGCCTGGGCTGTATAGAGGATCACTTGAGAAAGGGCACCATTTTGGGCTGCAACATGTTGTGCCTGTTTGTTTGTGTGCTCTCCTCTCACCTGTATTAGTAGCAGAGTGAAGTTCAACAGCTGGGTCTGATTAGCCCTTAAAACCGAGTCTAGTCAGTGTCTTAAGAGCCCTGACTAAGGCTAGAACTCCACGACACGTCTGGAGCCAATACATCGCTATGCGACAAAACGCATGCGACGTGTTGGATGTTCTAAAGAAACAGGAAGTGAAGGAGAAATCGCAGGTAAGAACTACATTTATCCGACTGTCGGATGAAAATGCAGCGCACTTTCCTTTCCTTTTAACCAATGTGTTTCAATAAAAACTTGATAGAACTATGTAGATTTTGAAGGAATCATTTTTATCTATGATGTTAATGATGATTTTAAAAAAAGAGCCATTATCTCCCAAAACTCAAAATGCTTCCCATTCCGTATTTACTGTATATGTAGATAGTAACTAATATAGGAATTTTGGTACAATTTTGCAGATTCCTAAATTGCAAGAAATTGTTAATGAAACATTCTTTGCATTCACTTTATGGGGACTAAATCATGAATTTGTTTTTGTCTCTGAGACTGAAAGGTAGAGGCACATATGCTTTGATAACAAAATCAGGGCATATGCTACACAGAAAGAGGGGTGGACAAAAACACCTATAATAATATACTGGTATCAATAACTTAAAAGAGAGTAGGACAACCATTTTTTCTTCAGAATAACCTGAATCTTTCTTGGAACGCTGTCATAAAATTCCTGAATAGTGTTTCGACCATAGCATTCATTTGGATCTGTAAAATGTATTTGTTAACCAACATACAACCACAAAAAGCAATCATGGACCTAATGATTCCCATGAGATGGCTACCCATATTATTATGGATGCTCCGCTATGTTAAACAGCTGAAAACAGACTTTGTGGGTTGAAGAAATCCTTTGGATTGCTCCACATGTAAACACATACATATGTTGGAAAAGGGTGAAGAATGACTCATAAGACCATATTATTTTTTCCATTGCTCAGGGATCCAGGTTTTGTGCTCATTACACAAAGTTGTCTGCCTCTGTGCGTTGGCCTTGGCCATAGTCAGTTTCCAAATAGCATAACTGATATAAATTCCAGCCTTTTGAAATTCACAAGTACAATTTTTGTTTCTCCTGGTAACTGAGGTGCTGATTGAATCCAGTATTTTTTTAGGTTTCAGTTTTGTGCTGTCTATCCTTTTGTGTCTGCCTACCCTTCTCAGTGAGCTTTACCTTTTTACCATTCTTTGGCATATGTCGAAGGTCGAAGTAGCCCATTTGATGGTCGAAGTAGCCCAAAAAACACTTCGAAATTCGAAGTTTTTTTACTTCAAATCCTTCACTCGAAGTTAGTGAATCGGCCCCATAGTCCTAACTGGCAATCTACCTAATAAGAGATCCCAGAGTAACTGCTGCTGCAATTGTGAAATGTAATGCCCATTGTCCAGTGTGCACGTAATTTTTTGTAGTGGTACTAAAAAGTGCTCCAATGCTTAATAAATAAGGCCTTATGGTTTATATAATTTAAGTCACAAAGTACAGAAGGGGCAAGAGGGCAGTGCATGGTGCAAAGTGTAAAAATTGTCACAAGCCACCATGTTTGTACCTTGCCCACCTGTCACTTCTTGCACTCCAAGAATATTTGTATTTTCTGACTACCTGAATATCACTCTATATTTTCTCCAGATCCCCCAAAATGCAGTTATTTGCTGGTGGAGTCTGAAGACCTGCTTTGGGGTAAAATAATATATTATTTTCACTTTACTAGCTAGAAATAATTTTGACATGGAAATGATATTAAAATAATTGGTAACACAAAAGAGAAAAAGATTAACCCTTAAAGTTGCACCACCCCATCTTTAAATCCGATGACTCAAGGAACAATAAAACTTAACTTTTAATAAATAAATTAAAACCGTAAGTCCAGAGAAGCGTTTAAAATAAGGTTAGGGACAGGGAGGCAAAGAACCCAGATTCAAATGGGCGAAAAAGTACACAGCATACAGTGGGTGTTTGGGATGTCAAAAAGTAACCCACGAGCCTACAAATGTAAATACTGGTAAGTCACATTCAATCATTTAACAGCCATAAGTCGGGGTCAACCTTGTATGATGGCTTTTAGGCCTTGAAATATCCACCACCCCTTCACCCTCAAGTACACCCTCCCATAGCCAAAGAGAGAGAAGCCAGTGTATTATGGCTGTATGTCAATTAACCCTGAATTAAATCAGGCAAACTAGATACATAAACTGCCAACCCTGGCATGCGAGTGCTGGTAGGCAGCAGAGTTTAGTCAATGAACCATAGACTGAGATAGGGATTAACACAAAGCGCAATCAGGTCTGGTGCACCACCCCTTCACCCTCAAGCGCCCCCTCCCCTTTTCCAAAGTAAACAACCAAAGTAGCCGTATTCAATTAGTTTTAGATTTAAATGGAGGTTAAGATTCTATCCCAGCCACAAAATCACCGTCGAGAACCCACCCCTTCACCCACAGAGCTTCCCACCCGTTTCTGCTGTGAAGCGGTAGCCCAAAGATTCTTTGTAGATTCAGCCCCCCTGCCTAACAATTCTAAAATGCGCCTGATGCGCGTTTCACCTGCATATGGACTTACGGTTTTAATTTATTTATTAACTGTTAAGTATTATTGTTCCTTGAGTCATCGGATCTAAAGATGGGGTGGTGCAACTTTAAGGGTTAATCTTTTTCTCTTTTGTGTTACTATTTATCCATATAACCCTGCACACCATTTATCTGTTTCTCTTTGATTTAGGGGTGGTGCTCCCTTATTCAGGCTTACTTATATTAAAATAATTGATCTGGGTACTGATGGTTGAATTTCTCCCATTTCGCTTCGCCATTGCATTGGGTAGTAGTATATCCCAAAAATGGTGTGACTATATATAAACAGAAGAATCTGCAAATCTGTTTCAGGAAAACATGTTTTTTTTTTTCAAAACGCTTCAGATAATAGTGCTGCTCCAGCAGAATTCTGCACTGAAAAAGAGCAAACTGATTTTCAAAAGATTTTTTATATTTAATTTTGAAATTTGGCATGGGGCTAGACATGATTTTATCATTTCCCAGGTGCACCTAACCATGTCACTTGTGTTCTGATAAACTTCAGTCACTCTTTACTGCTGCACTGCGAGTTGATGTGATATCACCCACTGCCTCCCCCCCTGCCAAGCAGCACTTGAGCAGCCTATCAACAGAACAACATGATAGCAGCAATTTGACACCTCTGCTGTAGGATTAATTTGCATTGCTAAATGTGTAATGTCTCATGACTGTGTGGTACTCATGAGAATAGCGCCCAAGCAGAAACAACTCTGCTTCTATCACTAGGAGCACAACTTGGCTCATATTGAAGTATAATGAGAAGGGGAGAAACATTAGTTGTCTCAAATCAGTTCCATCCTGAAGTGCTGGCTCCTTCTCAAAAGCTCTCAATCGGGCACAATGCACTGAGATGGCTGTCACGACACCAATATTACAGCAAAAGAAAATACATTTGTTGGTTCAAGAATTTTAGATGGTAGAGTGAATTATTTGCAATGTAAACTGTGCAAATAAAAATCTAAATATAACAATCATGACAGAATTCCTTTGAATTGATTGATATAATCTCTGTACATCTACAAGTCACAAAAGAAAAATAGGCATATACTGTACATGTGACGACTAGAACATCTGTAGTTCTATGTAATGTCTAGTAAATTCTTCAAAATACACACATTTAAACTATTATGTGGAAATCCATACTATAAACAGGGTTTTTATTTGACTCATTTTATTTAATTGCTGTTCTAGGAAAGCTGAATGCACCTCAGTGTTTCAAATCCAAGACACATTTAACCCCCCTGTAATACAATGTGTGTTTGATATGGAATTGAAAGCACAACCCATATGTCATAGTGCTGATAAGAATGGGTGCCTGAAATTTTCAGAGATGTCCTAGAGAAAAAAAAATCAGGGAGATTTGTGACACTGGGAGCACAGTATGCAAAACATTGGGCATGGGCATGTTTAGAGGTTTTACAATAAAAATCTTTCTTAGTAAATTACCCAACTGTTCACTTTAGCAGGCAATACAAATATTTCAGTGCCCCATATTTTCCAGGAGGTCAGTAAAGGCCAAAACCAGGAGACTACCAAAACATTAGGGAGAGTTTACATGTCTGCATTTTATCTGTCTTCCCAATATATCCATGGGGCCATGCACCAGTTCTGCTAGAACATTTTTTTAAAATAATAATGCCATGGTAATCCTAAATTGGACTGGACAAAATTAGTGGCGCTAAAAGTTGTAAGAAACAAATTATCCTTAAATATGTAAGTAAGCTTACCTGTGATAGGTTTCAGGTGCCTGCAATAAAACAAATACACATTCATCCAGTTTGAATTGTTGGTGTTCACTGTGCAATACAATGAACATGGACAAAAGAAAAAAAAGCAGAGAACTATCTAAAAAGGCAAAACAGAAATTTTAAGAAAGCCCATAGCACAAAGGCAAATCTCTGTAGACATGTAGACATGAACGCAAGAGAGAAAGTTTGAAGCAAAGGATTGTTTGAGTTAGCGTGAAAGAACCTTGATCAGTTGCCAGTCAAATTGCAGCAGACCTTCAGCTACAGTTGCAATTCCATCCATTGTCAACTCAGTAAAAGTCCAGATCAAACTCCACTGACCACTTGCGGAGAGATCTGAAAACTGTAGTAGACAGAGGGCATCCTTCCAATCTTTGAGAACTGGGGTAGTTTGCACAAGAAAGTAAAAGTGGTCCAACAGAGAGAGCTGTAGAAAACATATACAGTACATGTCTAAAGGAAGTGCTTGATTTCAGTTATTCATTCCATAGGGTAAGCTACTGAACATGTCATTTAGGGTATCTTTAATCTCATCAATTCCGTATAGTGGAGAATTACTTAAACAGGGGGTCTCGCTACTGTGAATATTCACAGTAGTAACATCCCCTGTTTAAGTAATTCTCTGCTATACAGAGTCTTAGATAGGGGTGTCTCAATGCATATCACAGTACACAGTACATTAATACAGTAATGACAGAATTATTATCTGTGCTGTCATTCAAGTACCCCAAACGGCATCAATATGTTTAGGGCCTTCTCTTGCTATACAGGTTAATTTCTCACTAGTCAAGGAGTCATTAATCGCGGTTCCAGAAATGTATAGCAGGGAAAGCAGTGGATTTCCAGTTGCAGTTGATATTGATATGCTGTTTTGAAATCAGGAATCTTGTAGATTGCCAATCCCACTAGAGTGAAGAAACTGAGTTTTAGTGATTGAAGAAAACACCATTGCGCCTTATTTTAATTCATTTTACCTTTTGAAGCAAGCACTACAAGCACCTTGTTTGATTTAATTCTAATTTTATTTTGAAGAAATCACTGTAGCAATTTATAACACAGGAAAAATCTCTGCATAGACTTTCTATGATTTAAGACACACGCAGATTAGTGCTGTAACATTTTGGTGAATGCACTGAATATTAATATTGCACTCGGTTCTGTTATTTGTTTTTTCCATAGCCTGTGGCTCTGACCTGTAATTGTATCTTGACTATAACAAGAAGACAGAAAATGCGGAGCGGATGGTAGGAAGGGGTTGCTTTCAGCCATGTTTTTCAACACCTCTCCTGTTAACTTTTGTATATATATATATATATATATATATATATATATATATATATATATACAGTCCTAGAATACATGAAAGAAGGATCCCACTTCAGACTCATATTTGGGACAAGAGTCTGAGGTTAAGGTGTATAGATTTGCCAGCCAGCATGGAGTGAGGTACACTGTGTTCAGGAATTTAACGTGTATAAAATGATCTCTCATAGAAATAGTCAAGTCTTGGACTTGCCAGAAAGCTTCTTTTCCCATGTAACTTCTAAATAAGGGATGTCCCTTTGAAACTGTTGTTTAACTTTATCTAGAGGGTTGGGGTCCATCTGCATTAAGAGTGGGCTATATCAGACCAACAGGGTTAATGTCCAGATACCTGCCTCCTAGTGGTGGTTGCTATACCCCATGGTCCTTGTCTCCCACAGCCAGAGTAATGATACATAAAGGATGCCAGGAGGGTCTTGCAGTAAAACAAAGAACACGAAAGACAAATGATCCACAGGGTTACTTACAGTCCAAAGAGGCATATGCAGAACAGGTAATCAGAAGACTAGGACAGTAAATCAGAGCCAGCTGAATGTGGTCCCTGCAGGTAGTCTTAAGGTAGTCAATGAGTTTGTATTTTGTCCCCACACTTCAGAACATACTCGTAGATTAATTGACTCCTCTGTGTTTATGTTGTGTACTGTAAGCGTCACAGGGGCATGGACTAATGTGAATGATGAATAATCTATGTAAAGTGTTGTATAACACATAGCTGTTTCATATCATAAATATAATAACATGATATCTAAATATATAATAAATATAAATATATAATATGTAATAATAACAAATGTCAATAATAATGATCTATTCGGTCAAGTTATTCTTTATCACACCTTTATAGCAGACAAGCCTAATATATATATATATATATATATATATATATATATATATATATATATATATATATATATACACACACAGTTCAGGCTGTGGTTAACTCCAATCCAGCAGAGTTTTACTGCCTGGGTGCTGTCATATATAGTGTAGATACTCGTATTCCAAGGAATGATGCACTCCAAGACTTCATTTTTTCAAGTTTTATTTGTCAACGTTTCTGTCCAGTCTGGACTTGAGAAAGGTCCAGACTGGACCGAAATGTTGACAAATAAAACTTCACTTTGCTTGATCTCATTATGAAGTCCTGGAGTGCATCATTCCTTGGAATACGAGTATATATATATATATATATATATATATATATATATATATATATATATATATATATATATATATATATTGTGTTTTAGCTATAGAAATGTGTTTATTAAGTAGGGTAGGGTCAGTTCTACAACAGATTTGCTGACAAGTGCCTGTGAGAAACAACCAATGGGATCTTTACGCTGGGGCCAGTGTATTAAAATGTCTCTAATGCCAAGCATTGTCTATTGTTGCTATTAACATCATATATTTATTAGGCTGTGGGCGTCACAGGGGCATGGACTAATGTGAATGATGAATAATCTATGTAAAGTGTTGTATAACACATAGCTGTTTCATATCATAAATATAATAACATGATATCTAAATATATAATAAATATAAATATATAATATGTAATAATAACAAATGTCAATAATAATGATCTATTCGGTCAAGTTATTCTTTATCACACCTTTATAGCAGACAAGCCTAATATATATATATATATATATATATATATATATATATATATATATATATATATATATACACACACAGTTCAGGCTGTGGTTAACTCCAATCCAGCAGAGTTTTACTGCCTGGGTGCTGTCATATATAGTGTAGATACTCGTATTCCAAGGAATGATGCACTCCAAGACTTCATTTTTTCAAGTTTTATTTGTCAACGTTTCTGTCCAGTCTGGACTTGAGAAAGGTCCAGACTGGACCGAAATGTTGACAAATAAAACTTCACTTTGCTTGATCTCATTATGAAGTCCTGGAGTGCATCATTCCTTGGAATACGAGTATATATATATATATATATATATATATATATATATATATATATATATATATATATTGTGTTTTAGCTATAGAAATGTGTTTATTAAGTAGGGTAGGGTCAGTTCTACAACAGATTTGCTGACAAGTGCCTGTGAGAAACAACCAATGGGATCTTTACGCTGGGGCCAGTGTATTAAAATGTCTCTAATGCCAAGCATTGTCTATTGTTGCTATTAACATCATATATTTATTAGGCTGTGGGCACACAGGCTGAAGACGCTGCTGCTCTCAGCCTGTGTATTTTTGCAGGCTGAGAGAAGCAGATCGACTCATACGCAGCTTAGAGATGCAGAGGTTTACAAGCAGAAGCAATTCAAATCAATGAAGTTGTCCCATAAGGCAGATCCACTTCTCTCAGCCTGCAAAAATACACAGACTGAGAGCAGCGAAGCCTCCAGCCCATGTGCCCACAGCCTAAAGTGGCAACACACAGTATTGCTGTACAATAGAAGAGCATATATATCGACTGTATAGATTACATACAAAATACAACTGATAACCAATTAAAGAGGTAAAGTTGGTCCTGCTTAATATTTTTCATAATTTAAAAATTATTTACACAAAATTAGAGAGAGTCCTTATAGAGTTTATTTAGCACTAGCACTCATAATAAGTTTTTGGTTATTTTTGTTGAATATTCTTTGTGTTCAAGATATTTATAATATGCTTATTTTGAAGACTATAGCAAGTATTAGCAGTGTCCTTTGTCAATTGCAGCTCATCAGCTATGCACTATAAAAAAATGTTTTGGAATATAGTGGCTCAGTTGTATAATGTGTGATTCAATGCTGCTCCCTTGTGGCTGCTAATTTTATAGAGATGATTATATACTAAACACAACAACTAAGTAAACTCTACTATCGAGGCTTTTTACAAACATACAAATATTTTTAAAATAAAAATGTTTTTGTCCCAGCTTCCTATAATACTGCCACGTAAAGAATGCCTTTTTGGTAAAGCTCAAAAATAATTCGAAAAAGAAACCAATATTTTTATTTTTCATCAACTTCTGCAAAATGTAACATTCTTCCCATTGGATATTATTGTTAAGCCCCCTCCTAGCAGCCTAAAATGTAATCTGCATGTAGCACAGTCAATAAGTCAAGGAGTCCTGCAAATTCCTAGGCTTCTGGCGTTACGCTCCCTTTGGGTACTTTTGGGAACATATTAATCGAAGGGTGAAGTTTTCATGTGGTAGTCTTCAGTGGGATAGCTGCACTCATTAAGATGATTAGGTTGGTTATTATGTCTTTAGCAGAAATTACTATTTCTATGAAATGATTCAGAATATGGCCCTCCAGATAGGGTCCTCCTTGTGAGATCATTGAGCTATTACCTATGGCCTGTTGCAAACCCAACTGGAGCAGTCAGTAGAATCATCACAAATGTGTTAAAATGGGAACCACTTACATACACTTGTAGAGCAACAATACACACCTGAAGTTCCTGAGAGAACACACATTTGGGGGTATGTGGGTGGAGCCATCCAAATTACATCCTCCCATAACAGAAGAACTGCTAAGTTAATAGCATAGTTTGGGCCATAAATGCACATGTAGAAGACTTGATAACACACAAAGAGAGGCAGACAAAGATTTTGGCATGAACAGTAAAATATGCAAAAAAGTGAGGGTGGGTTTAAAGCAAAAAAAAAAAAAGTTCTATATTTTAATAAGTACTAGCCCACCTTACTACATAGGTAATAGCTCAGGTGCCAGAATTACCTCTACACTCAAACATGGTGTGGGTTACTGTTATAAAGGGGAGACTCTCTAAGTGGCAATATATCCCATTGTTCAGAAGGAAAGAGTTACCGGTATACTGCACCATCCACTCAGTTCCAAAATAAAACATAATTTCTATTATTATAGTTAAAAAATGTTTGTCACCAAAAACAAAGTGAAATTAAAAACCCGTTCAGGAAGGTATAAGTCTAAGTGTGAAATTTAATAAAATTTGCAAAATTTTCGAATAAAAATTTGCATGTCGCAATGTAGTATTCTTCGTTAGGCTTTTATTGCATTGCGAATCTTAATTGCGCATTGCGATCCTTCAAAACCTGCAATGGAGTTTCGTTAAATATTTTGTCGCAAAAAATGTTTTGCGATTGTGAAATTTTATTATATACACTGCGCAAACTATACAATTTGCAATCGCTATCCTACTATCACAAGAGGGCCAAAGTGTTCCCAAAGACAACATTTTTCACTTTGAGAACATTTATTCGCAAATCAATTGTTTGTATGGGTTATTGCTATAAATTGATGAGCACTGTGCATGGGTCCACTTAAACAAGAAAAATACATGCACAGAACCTCACATCAAACATTTTAATTGTGCAAATTCCCCACAATATCTCAGCAAACAATTACATCAGTATACATATGTTCTTGCATAATAAACCGCATGCCAGTGTCCCCCCCCCCGTCTGCATACCTCGTGTCTCCTCTCTTCCTTTGTGGACATGTGCAAAATTTCAGCATCGAGTCCTGAGTACTGGGGATTGGTGAACAGAAAATATTAAAAACAATTGTATCTCCTGCAAATCCCCACTGCATCTGAACCAATGCGGGTGTGGTTGGAAGGCATGCCGCCCCCAAAATTCTGACCACCAGCCCCAGATCTACCATTAATAACAGGCACAAAACACAGACCTTTTAGTTGTGGTCAGGCAGGTGTCGAGAACTTGATGAACTGATCTCTGGGGGTGAGGGAGAAATATTCGGTAGGCAGGTAAATGTCAGAGGACATTTTCTGTAATTGAGTGCAGTTATTTGAAAATATTAGGAACCAGGGTATCTCCTTAGATGCTAATTTTCCTTTGAGCCTGCTATTATTGGTAGATCAAGGGTTAGAGGTGAATGGTATAAGAGGTGAAGTCATAACATAAATGGGCGGCGTTATGCCATTACCAGACAGATCACAGAGGACTTTGGTGAGTATGGCAGGTGTCTGTAGGTTAGAGAGGAGCTGGCAGAGGGGGTCCAGAGCAGATCAGAGGCTTAGTTGGGTGGATCGCTATTTATTAGAGTTTTACCAGTAAGTACATTGCCAGTATATTTGTAATATTGGCCCTGGCCTTGGCTGGTATTTTATGGCTAGGCCACTGAAATATGAGCCAGGTTGCAACCCTAATTTTAGTGCACACACTTCTCACACTGCCTCACTTGCAGTATCTGCAGGTTTCTACAAACCTACATATGAACACTATTGTTCCCTAACTGCCATACAATCACCCAGGGTCTTACCTCCATCACCTCTACCCTTGCTAACTACCTTAACTGGCTCGCACCTCTTAGACAGACCCTTAAGATGCCTCCTGTCTCTTACCTAGTTCCTATCAAGGTGCAGTATTCACCTGGGCCGGCTTCTAAAGTTTGTCCTGCCTTTTGATGTTACCAGTCCAAAAAGGAAGTTCCATTCTCTTATATAGGCTGCCTGAGTTCAGACCATCAACATTGTAAACAAATAATTCTAATGTTTTAATTTCTTAAAAGTCCCTTTTCTCTGTAATAATAAAACACTACCTTGTATGATTGGCAAAACATCATTGATATTATGTTTTGTTTGAATGTTTCATTAGACTTAAAGGAGAACTGAGCACCCGTGATGGCAACGGAGGGGGCCAGTAGGGACTTAAAGGGATACTGTCATGGGAAAAACATTTTTTTATATTCAATTTTGAAATCTGACATGGGGCTAGACATATTGTCAATTTCCCAGCTGCCCCAAGTCATGTGACTTGTGCTCTGATAAACTTCAATTACTCTTTACTGCTGTACTGCAAGTTGGATTGATATCACCCCCCTCCCTTCCCCCCCCAGCAGCCAAACAAAAGAACATTGGGAAGGTAACCAGATAACAGCTCCCTAACACAAGATAACAGCTGCCTGGTAGATCTAAGAACAACACTCAATAGTAAAAACCCATGTCCCACTGAGACTCCTTCAGTTACATTGAGAAGGAAAAACAGCAGCCTGCCAGAAAGCATTTCTCTCCTAAAGAGCAGGCACAAGTCACATGACTGGGGGCAGCTGGGAAATTGACAAAATGTCTAGCCCCATGTCAGATTTCAAAATTGAATATAAAAAAATCTGTTTGCTCTTTTGAGAAATGGATTTCAGTGCAGAATTCTGCTGGAGTAGCACTATTAACTGATTCATTTTGGAAAAAAATTTTTTTCCCATGACAGTATCCCTTTAACATTGCGGGGGGTTTAGTTCTCCTTTAAGATATGGTAACAGAAATACCCCATATCTGGAAAACCCCAAGTCCCAAGCATTTCAGATAATAGATCTTTTAGCTATACTAAGTGGGCCATTTAACATTTGATCATCTTATGTTTTTTATTGCAAAGTAACATTATTAAAAAAATACTGAGCATTTCCAATTTAAGAATTTATTTTCTGTGGTCGTACAATACATTCCAGCCCTGAAAAATGTTTGAAACTTCAAACCCCATTTGTAATTTGCAGAGGGGATTAATGATTCAGATGGAAGATGCTGCTACTGAGCTTTAACACCCTATTAGAGCAGCTTAAAGCACATTTAGATGAACAGAAAGATGAACAAATACTGGTATGTGGCAATTCATTAAAACGCTTTCTTGACTGTCAGGAATTTGTGGAATAATTGGGGAAATCCTAATTTGATTGATATTTAATACATTTTCTTCCACAAATGACACATTTTACGGAAAGTTAGATTGTTCCATAAAAGACAGATGTGTTTTTAACACTTTACTTGAAATAAGGAAATATTGACAAAAGGCGCCAACTAGTCTACAGCTAAAATGGAAACGGGTGCAGAGTGTGACAGATTATCTGTTTTTAAATGAAATCATATTACACAAATATGACCCTGCATATTATGTTAAACTAGAGGCTGTGAATATGTACCTCAGCTGTGAAGTATCTCCACTGTATTCTGTGAGAGGAGCACAGTTGGTGAACATATTTATTCTGAAAGTACCATATACACAAAATAATTCATATAGAATACCAATAAACAGACCTATAACTAGAGACTGATTGAGGCTGGATTATGAAATATAATACAGGTATGGGATTCATTATTTGGAAACCCTTTATCCAGATTCCAAACGTTTCCTTTTTTCTCTGTAATAATAAAACAGTACCTTGTACTTGATGATAACTAAGCTGCATGAATCCATATTGGTGGCAAAACAATCCTATTGGGTTTATTTAATGTTTAAATGATCTTAGGCAGACATATTTGGAGATCTAAAGTATGGAAGGATCCCTTATCCAGAAAACCCAACCAGCATTAGATTCTATACCTGTAAAATGACCTCCTTATATATTCACAGCTTTGTTAAAGGGGTTTTTCAGTTGCTTTCCATCATATTTTTTTACAGTTTTTCCAAAATGAAAGTTTAAAATGTACTGTTCCTGTCTTTGGCAGCAAATTGAACCAGGTTGTAAATTCTGAACTGTTACAATTTGTTACATTAGTTGCCACATTTCTCAGCAGCAATTGTGGAATATTATTATAACTTTTTTTTTTTTAAAACTACTGTTATCCCCAACCGGAATGCAGGCTCTATTAGCTCACATAGAAGAGAAGTAATTCACCGGCACAACTTGGGTAATGTTGGCAGGGAAAAACCCTTGCTAGGTTATTGCGGGATGCGACGTTTCGGGGCGTAACCCCTTTGTCAAGCATACCGGATATCAGTGCACATGAAATTTAAAGGTGTAACAATTAAGCATAATAAGTAGGGATGCACCGAATCCACTATTTTGGATTCGGCCGAATCCCCGAATTCTTTGTGAAAGATTCGGCCGAATACCGAACTGAATCCGAACCCTAATTTGCATATGCAAATTAGGGATGGGAAGGGGGAAAAAATGTACTTCCTTGTTTTGTGACGAAAAGTCACGTGATTTCCCTCCCAATCCCTAATTTGCATATGCAAATTAGGATTCGGATTTGGTTCGGCCGGGCAGAAGGATTCGGCCGAATCCGAATCCTGCTGAAAAAGGCAGAATCTTGGCCGAATCCCGAACCGAATCCTGGATTCGGTGCATCCCTAATAATAAGTGGGCGTGATAACACTTAATCATATTTGATTATAAAAAATAGTAATTGTATAAATCAATTGCAAAAATTGATTGTATAGTGAAAATAAAACATTTCCATTTCTATTACAGAATGTATCAAAATGTATCATCAAAATGTATCATCAAGTAAACTTTGCAGACAACTAAATAGATTTCAAAGTATCAAAGTTCAAAAGATACATTCATAACAATGCAAATTGCTACGAAACCGTATTTTAAACTCACAAATTGATTGAACTTCTATCTTACCCTACATGTATGGAGAAGGTAATCTTTCCCTGAAGCACATCACAGCAAGCTGCTTATCTAAAAGAAAGAAGTGGTTACGAATTAGTTAAGGATAAAAATTACAAAAAACAGGTCATATTAAATTCTTCATTTAACACTTTCGGGTGACGGGATTGTAAAAACCATATCCAATAACACTCTCTCTGCAGTAGTGTTTTCTTTTTATCCATGCCAGGTTTGGGAAAAACTTTTTCTAATATCTGCCATGATGTTGTGAGGAAAGACAATGTACTCACGTTCTGAGCGCTGATCGAATGATTTCAAAGAACGCCTTATATATTATGAATGCGGCTTTATTACAGCATCCAGTGCTTTACATGCAGTGGTTGTGCAGACGAATCCTACGCGTTTCGTGCCTCTATACCAGGCACTTCCTCAGGGTACAAGGTGCATCATGTGTGAGGGAATTTAAATAGTCTTGCAAATCCATTCAATCAATCAACCATTTAAAGGTAAAGTGCATGTGTATTACATACACAATGCATGAGTATATGTAATTTATAGTTATTTTATTTTAAATGGTCCTTCTTTAAAAGTAATTGGTAACAATATAAAAATAATATGACATAATAGTATATTATATAGCACTTGCACTTTATGGACTGTATTCTATATACGAATTGTATTGTTAGTACACTGTAGTTAATTATTTTGTATGTAACATTTTTAAAATTCTTTGAATATTCACTTTTCACATGCACTACCTTTAAATGGTTGATTGATTGAATGGATTTGCAAGACTATTTAAATTCCCTCACACATGATGCACCTTGTACCCTGAGGAAGTGCCTGGAATAGAGGCACAAAACGCGTAGGATTCGTCTGCACACCCACTGCATGTAAAGCACTGGATGCTGTAATAAAGCCGCATTCATAATATATAAGGCGTCCTTTGAAATCATTCGGTCAGCGCTCAGAACGTGAGTACGGTACATTGTCTTTCCTTTCAGGTGAGTTGCCGAAATCTCGCGAGAGCTTGCGAACAGCATTGAGACGCCGCGCCAGAGTGGGCTCCGCCATCGGTGCCACGGATTACTGAGAAGTGCATGATGTTGTGAGAGCTGATGGTTATGGGAATAAAAATGTTTAGCCAATAAAGTTTTTCCCTCCACCTTCATGCCATAAGTCTGTGAACTCAATATCAAATGGATGGTAGGTGCGGATTATAGATTTATGCTCATTGAGCCTCAATTTCATGGCCCTACTTGTCTGTCCTATATATACCAGCACGGACATTTGATACTATAAATGACATCTTCAGTATCACATGTAAAATAGCCGTGTGGTGCCATGATGAGGGTTGTGTTACAAAAGACCCGGGGATAATGGCACTGCAGCGGCCACAATTTCTACAGCGGAAAGTGCCACTACTCGTACAAACTCCTTTCTGTGCAATAGGTTTTTTCTTTATGAGTTCACCTATAGTTCTACAGCTTCTATAGGAGAATAAAGGAGGTGCCCCAAACAAATGCCAATGTTTGGGATCTGTAATTTAAATGTTCCAGTGTTTTAGAATGATGTTTCTGAAAGTCCTATAATTTGTGTCAAACTGATTTATAAAGGGCATTCTTTGGGATTTAGGCTTACCTTTTGGTTTTCCACTTAGGGCTTCATCCCTGGGGATCAATTCCACCTCCCTTCTTGTATTCATGAGCCCGCACCTTTGGTTGGGGATAACATTTTTACCCAACAGGCGCTCTTTAATGAAACTCAGCTCAACAGGGACAAAGATAATCATTTTAAAATAGTTACAGAGTAGGTGAACCCACCTTTCAGAGCTGCTTTAGCAAAATGTAAGACGGTGAAGAACAAAATTTTAGGGCAAGGTCACATGTGGTGTTTTTATGTTGCGTTTTTAAAAACGTGCGGCCGAGCGTAAATACGCCAATGAAACCACACACACATGGTAATATGCATTTTTCAGCCTGTAGTTGTCTTTTCCCAACATGCCCAAAAGCCAAGTGGAAAATAATTTACATGCAGAATGTAGCCGTACTGCTCATCAATACGCAAAGTAATTATGTCACCAGCATACAATGCTGTAAATATGTATATATGAAATCCAGCTTGCAAAAGTTTGGTCGTCATGTTAAAAATATGCAGCTTATTTTAGCAAAGTGTATTTCTAAACCTGCAGATCCTATAGAGTTCAATAATATGGCATTTCCTTGGCGTATTGGCTTTTCTGCTAAAAAACGCAAATACTTTCGTCTTGTGGTGGATGCTGGCTTGCAAGTGCCCTGTGGGAATTGCTATAGTGCGTATTACATTATTTTCAATAGAGCTTCATTTTGTGCATATTTACACTTGGCTGTATGTTTTTAAAAATGCAACATGTGACCTTGCCTTACACTTCATTAGTAGAGGAACAGTCATAAATAGAAAGTAACTGAGAAAAAGTCTTTATTTCTGGTGAACAATCTGAAACCACCTGAACTGAAAAAATGTTGGAAGGTGAACAACCGCTTTCTACAATCATGGTAAAAAAATGACCACCTGTTATATAAAATGTATATATTGTATAGATGGCAGACATTTCACTGTGATGTCCCACAATGACACTGGGGCCTAGAGATAACAATACTAAACCAGAGCATTTAAAACTAGGTATGTATTAAAGCAATGTAAGGATAAGCAGCACTGTACAATCATACAATATATAAAAGCACACACAGGGAGGACAAGTAACATAATTCATACAATAAATATTTACAACTATCCAGAGCTCAAGTGCCATTTGTGTAAGAAAGACAGTAGGATGGAGGTTCCTGCCCTGTAGAGCTTACAGTCTCAGCAGGTGGATAACAGATAGACACAAAGTGGAGGGCAACACAAATATTCTAGTGTTCTAACGGGTACAATCTGAGTTTTTGTACTTGAAGAGGTTGAGAGCGCGATCCTTACTGAGGTATAACAATCGATACAAATATAGATAAATATAGTTTTTTAATAGTAATAAAAAATTAAAGTTTTTTCCAACCTTTGTTACAGTGGCCTAACTATAGAGGAAACAGACCCAGTGTTTGCGGGGGGCCTGGACCGTGGGGTCTGCTTCCTCTATAACTGTAAAACCTATAGTAGCGGCCTCCTGTCCCACTTGTGACTCCACTCCCCAGCTTCTCTTCTACCTAAAAGTTAGGACATGAGCGAGTAAGATGTAGGTTACGGGGGATGGTTTGCTATTGCTATGTGCACTGTGCGCACTTTTAGCTTTGGTTAGGTAGGCGTCTTAGGTAGGCGTCTGGTAGGGACAAAGAATTTTCACGGGGGCAATCGGATTGGGAGGGGACTCTGGAGGGTGAAGGGGTTGGCTCAACAAATGATCCGTGGGTTTATCTATCGATGCTAGCATCCTAAGATACACAGTTTGGAATGATTCAAATGAATTAAGGTTTGCGAACCGAATCCTTGAGCAGTTCGCCCGTACACCTGAAGGGTGGGATCCTGAAGCGGGTGAAGGGGTGGCTGTACGCGGGACACTAACTGGTGTACCTATAGATATATAGTGTGAATAATGTGCTGGATGGTTATACATCAATTCTCTTGAACCAACCGTCACTCCTGACTTTCATAGCGCCTCCAACCCCCGGGTTTTCAGTCGACCAGCCTCCTTACCTTAACCTTCTTTTTAATGGTGCTATCTAGAATATGGTTTTAATAGTTTATTAAAAGTTAAGTTTTATCAATCACTTCACAGGAGTTCTCAATATTTGGATGGGATGGTGCAATTGGATGGGTCATTTCTTTCTTCTTGTTTGTGTTATTGCTATGTGCACCAGGCATCTCTGAAGATTTTTTGGTGGGGGGGAGGCGGCCTGAGAAGGTTGCCACATAAGCAGATCTTGTTCTGTTTTGGCCACTTACACACTGGACCAAAACAGACCATTGAATGAGGACTACATTTTCAAACCTGCCGAATAGATATCTGCCAAATTTTTAGCCAGATATTGGTCAGAGAGACCAGTCCATGAGCGACATTCAAGTACCTTTTAATGGCTAGTATTGCATTCAAACTACAGGCTAGTTGCCAAGGTTAAATGGACCCTAGCATCCATGCATCAATGATAGCTAAAGAGATTTCTTTCTAAACCACATTGAACCCCTGTTGGCCCTGGGGATGCCAGCATATCACTTGCTTATAAAAGTTGTATGCAAATAAAAATGTTTTCTGCAGTATTATGTAGAAATGTGAGCATGGTGCAGCTCTTATTAAAATGGAGTACACTGGTTTTACCATTAGGTGGCAACATTTTGTCAATAGCAATTTAATCATCCCTGGCACAGAAAGGCCCAATAAAAATCTTCCCAAAGCATGACATTACCATTTTTTGTGTGACTTTTTCTATTGATAAAATAATTTTAGAAACATTTACATACAAGTATACATTATTATTGTATAGATGGAAGGTTTGGTTACCCTTTATTTCAGGCAGTCCCCTAAAGTTTTATACAGCTACGTTTGGTCCTAATTTACGGTTGGAAAGAGAACCCGTTTCCTTATACTGGGGTAAAGTATTTTCTTGTCAGTTTAGTAACTTACCAGGAGGTATCTTTTTTATTTTTTAAAAGAATTGAGATCACAATGTGCTTAGCTTGAATGAAGAACAGTTATTGATATTCAGCCCTATTATAGCACACCCTAGGGGTATGAGGCAGGTAGGGTTAGTGAGCATGGGGAGCTCTGTGCCCCAATTTAGGAGAATCAGTGGGGTTAGAATCACCCCAGGCAATACTGGCCTAGAATAGGGATCACAGGGGAAATGGACCCAGGATATATCCCTACTCCAATGCATATAGTATTTTTTTTTGTATTTTACCTCTTTAAGCTACATGGGAGTGAGTATATTATTTCTATGATTGTTGTTCCCTTCTGATAACATTACAATGAGTAGCTGCACTAAATTACATGATTTGCTTAGTATCATTGTCCTTATCTAGTGGGGTCTTATTTACCCTAGCAACAAGGCAATGATTAAGGCGAGAGTTGGGAATGTGAATAAGAGAGCGCCTGAATAGAAAGATAAGTAATAACATGCATCAATAAAATTGTAGAAAAGTGTAGCCTCAGATAGCAATAATTCTTGGCTACTGGTGTCAGTGACCCACATTTAAAAGCTGGGAAAATGCAAATAATAAAAACAGCTATAAAAAAATAAATAATGAGAACCAGTTTCAAAGTTGCTGTGAATAGTTCATAGTATAACATATTGAAGGTTAACCTAAAGGTGAACCATCCCTTTTAGGTGTGGCTTTCCTGGGAAAAAAACCCAGGTCCCAAGCATTCTTAATAATAAATGCTATACCTGTACCTTGGTCATTCCATTTACCCCATAAAAGAAAACAATGAAGTAGCAAATGAAATATATAATTATAAGCAATAAGATCGCACCTATGGTCTCCACATACATGATAGGATCTTTATCCCAGGCCTACACTGAATGCAGGAATCCATTAGGTTAGTGCTTTGCCTGTATCCTGTATAGTAACTACATGTTACTGGGCCCTATAGCAAATTCAATTTAGGGCATCAAAATATTGATAAATTGGCCTATTATATCAAGATATATTAAATGTGCTCATTAATTAGGGCCTCACTAGCCCTGCTACACGCTTGGGCCCCCCTACAACCGCTGGGTCTGCTTCCTCTGAAGTTACTCCCCTGCCTGTATCCACAGCCTTCACTACTTTCAATATACAGGTAGGAGACTTGTTATCCAGAATGCTTGGATAACAGATCTTTCCATAATGTGGCTCTTCATACGTTAAGTCTACTAGAAAATCATGTAAATAAACCAAATAGGCTAGTTTTGCCTCCTACAGAAATAAAAGGAATTATTTTTTGGATGATTTTATGTTTATGGGAGATGGCCCCTTTTTCCGTAATGTGGAGCTTTCTGGATAATGGGTATTCTGGATAACATATCACATAGCTGTATTTGCTTCTTTTTGAACAAAGGCAGTGGAACGGGTACTATATATTTAACTGGTCCAATTTAATTTACTGCTTTCCCTACCAGTACTTTCTTGTGTGCTTGTTTGTGCTTTTCTAAAAATGGAACCATATCAATGCAGCTTCATATTTCATTCTGTGCTAAGTTAATTCAAAACAAGTAGGCATGCACTATGCATCACAAGAAATACGTGATGCATAGTATCATCGTACGATCGGACTTTCCCATCTCCCGACCCGCCACTAACCATTCAGATCAAAGTCTTACCAGTCAGATTAGTAAAAGAACAGATCAGCAATGTTTTGCCCCAGACAGCAATCTTACGATATCTATGTCCAACCAAAGCTAGTGACAGTCTCCCACTGAAAATCGTACGATCGGCAATACACGCAGAGATATTATCGGCAGCCAACAGAAATTTTCTAACCTGTCCGATCGACCAAACGACCGATCTCCGCCGGACAAAAAATGTCGGGACTCTCCACTCACGTTCCGAAAATCGTATGAATCCTCGATTCGTACGATCAGATCTTTGCGTCTATGGCCAGCTTTCCTCTAGGGCAGTGATCCCCAACCTAACATGTTGCTCACCAACCCCTTGGCTGTTGCTCATAATGGCCTCAAAGCAGGTGCTCAAATTTAAATTTCTAACTTGGAGGCACATTTATCCTGCACCCAGGCCCACCAGTGTCTAGTTACACCACTGTCCCACAAGTAAAAGGGCTATGCGTAACCTGTGCTTTGGTAGGGGACCAGGACATTTCTTTGCTTCAGTCAAGTCCCTTATTCTCTTTATTTTATGTGCAGTTCAGGTGTAACGCTATAGTAAGCTGAGTGGCACCATTTCTCTAACTATGAGCTTAACCCCAATAATGATGAGACCTTAATTCTCAGGGGTTTAGCTGCACAACAGTGTGGAGGCAGGGTGTTGTACAACTGTAATTGAATGCTGTGCATAATAATTGGGCACCAGTGGTTCTTATAATTTAAACAGATAACATATTTATTAGAGAGCATAATCCACAGAGGAGTTTACATAAAGATGAGCAGGAACATGGAACAACAGTGGATAGGCATGTACTCACGTACCAATGGTCAGCATAAATCTCCGCAGGAAAGAGAGCATAAGCAGCAATTGCGAAGGTACACCCAGCTTTCAGCCTTTATCCTAAGTGATACCCAGGGGAACTACTATCATCCCTAAATTTGTAAACTTAGTCCCTACTTCTGGGCAATTGGTACCAGGAATCTTAATCCCATTTACACTCTGCGGTGGAGCTTGAGGCTGCTCAGCTAATGTCAGGTAGCCGGGAGCTCCCTCCAGGGAGGTAGTCAGGATCAAGGAGGAAGCCCTCTTGAGGGTGCAAGGCCGCGGTATCCAAAGGGTTAAGCAAGATACAAGGTCAAAGTCCAGGCAAGAGTTCAATGGCAGGCAGATCAGGATCAGATAAGAGTCCAGGCGGGGGTAAAAAACCAAGGCAGGAGCAGGAATCAGGATACAGGAATACAGGAACCCAGGTTCAGGGTAGCAAAACCTATTCTTGGGCGCCCTTCTGGTGTCATGGGCGCCCTTTTATAGTTGAATTTGGCGCCATAGTGACGTCACTGGCGTCCTTTACGCCGGCGTGATTGCGCATGGCATCCCAGCGTCCACGTGGGCCGTCTGGGCAACGCCATTTTGGATTCTTCGCCGCCGGGAGCAGACGCGTCCCTTCATGCTCCTGGCAGCCTTGACAGCTAAATAGCCTATCTGTTATAGTTATAGTAGTCTATAACACTGGGGGACTGCCTGTTAAATAATAACGGGTGGCTAATTTACCAGTCCCCTACACAGGCTTTGTTGGTAGAATGGCTCTGTGTCTACAATTTACTGACCCCTAAGGTACACATATTTAATTTCTTATTTTTGAATGTTATATTAAGAAACAATGTATGTTGATATTGCTGGCTATGGTGTAAAGCTATTACTTATTGTCAGGTAAGAAGCAATCTATGGCAACTGATTTCTTGCAATCTAGGACAGCTCGGAATAAAGCACTATCAATTTTCCAAACATTAGCCATTCAAATTCAGTAATATTCTGTTTGAAGACTGGAAGCCATAACTGCCCAGCATATACTAGATGGAGCCTTACCAGTGCTTTGTAAAGGGGAACAATGACCCTTTCCTCCCATTACTTTGTACTAGTTCAAACCGTGTTTGCCCTTATAGCAGCTAAATGGCATTACTTGCTTACCAGAGCCACGTGGTTAAGTCTGTCAGCTATTTCAATCTTCCCTGTAGCTTTTGTGTGTTAACAATCCTTTGTGCTCTTCATTTGTATTTTTGGGGCTATTTACCAGGGAAATATTACACATAACAATTTAATTTCCATTTTTAAATGTCTGAAGCAATAAACAAAACATAAACAGGGATTCTCTGTATAAAGAGAACATATAAGGGGAGTTCACCTGTGTAGTTGTCACATCATAGTTACATAGTTAAATCTGGTTGAAAAAAGACAAAGTCCATCAAGTTCAACCCCTCTAAATAAAAACCCAGCATCCATACACACACCCCTGGGCCCTCTCTACTTTCACGCAAATTATATATACCCATATCTATACTAACTACAGAGTTTAGTATCACAATAGTCTTTGATATTATGTCTGTCCAAAAAATCATCCAAGCCATTCTTAAAGGCATCTGAATCAGCATCACAACATCACCCGGCAGTGCATTCCACAACCTCACTGTGAAGAACCCCCTACGTTGCTTCAAATGAAAGTTCTTTTCTTCTAGTCTGAAGAGGTGGCCTCTGGTACGGTGATCCACTTTATGGGTAAAAAGTTCCCCTGCTATATGTCTACAATGTCTTCTAATGTACTTGTAAAATCATATCCCCTCACAAGCGCCTTTTTTCCAGAGAAAATAACACCCTACATCAGCGCTACTCATTCAGAGACAAACCTTCTGGCACAGTCACATTGTAACTTTATATTTTAATAGTGTATCAATAAAGTTTTAATTTATTTGGAACAGCTTTTGTGCCATTGTGTAGTCTGTCCCTACAGAATCCCTAACCAGCTATAAAACAGAATTAATCATTTGAAGTTTGAATATTGAAACTTTTACATACAAACACCTTTCCACATTAACACCTTTCATAAACTATTAATACACCTCTGATTCTTCAGCCTGTTTTACCAAACAAATTGTATTCCTCTGGTTTTACAACATTTAAGAAAAAGACCCACTATAACACAACATTTTAACCTCCTTTCATAAAGCAGCTATTTAACATGCATAGCTCTGCCCATACTGAATACATTGAAGCTTTCTTACAAACACTGAATGGACAGTGGATCTTTGTCTATTGTTGGCAAAGAAACTGGTTATTGGCCATTTGCCAGTAATCCAATTTCTAAGGTCTTAGTGAAAGCGCCCACAGTGAGAGCTGTCTATATCATATGTCAGCATGCAGTGTTTCTCTTATAGAAAAAGCTTTCTCATTTTTTCTTTCCATTCTCTAATAGAAATGTTAAGAGGAAAACGTTACAATTCTATTTCTATAACACAACTTTCCACTGCTTTATTAACTCTGCTGAAACATTTTGCCAGATAATTCTCATCTATTCCCAAACCATTCTATATGAATCTTGTGTCAAAACCTTGAAGCAATAAATATGGCCTGGAAGAAGAAGGGGCATGATATAGTTGATATTGGGGATATGATCAGGTACACAATCGCAGTAATAGCACATGGTAAAGTGTTACAAGCTCTCCTACGTGTACTTGTAGCCTGTACAAAAGAGGTTGCCTGAATTAGGATCAGACCCCAGGAACTAGAAGAGGGAAGGCAGATATTGTAAACTTTGCGGTAATCTTCTATTTTGAAGACCCTGATTTTTTTTTTCTAATATACAGAGACATCACAAATCAATCTTCCATATTTATGTGCTCCAGAATGGATCTGCGCTGTACATTCAATGTCACTGCACTGCTGTGCCCCCTCCACTACCCTGCTGCATTGCATTCCTCCACCAGCGCTTGGGTTCAAGGCATAGTTGTTCTCTGCATCTTTTACTCGATCAATCAAACTGCACAAGGTGCAGAGTGCAGTGTTGGCAGGAGCTTGGCAGCCCTGACCTTATTTTATGTGGTAAGTACAGGGCTCTACTTTACCTTGCCCTCACCAGTGGTCTGAATGATGTGCAGATTGGAGGGGTAGGGGACGCCTATATGCCTCCCCCTCCCGTCCCTTATGAATACACCACTGCCAAATACAGTCTGTGCTATATTCATGGGGGAAGTGCAGGTTGTTGTTCATTCTGCACAAAACTCCCCACCTAAGAGAAAAATGTGGAACATGGTAGGAAAATTGCAAAAAACAAGGCACTTTTCTTCAGTTATTTGCGTTTGTCACGTACTTTGTAAATGCCACTACTGTACAAGGGCAGTACCAGTGATGATGAGGTCAATTTTATCTCTGCTGGAGTTAAAAATTTGCCAAAGATAGTGTCCTGTGATCTGCAAAGCTGGGCTGTTTAATCTTCTCATCTCATGAACTTTGTTTTTGGCTGACAGTGTTAAAATGTTTTGTTTTTGTGATTTGGCTGAATGAAGACATGTTTTGTGTTTGAAACAACATCCACTTCAGGCTTCATTAAAGTGTTGTGTGCAGGGGTACAGGAATGTATCTCCCTTAAACAAATGGCAACACCCCTCTTACACCATAGTAAAATAAAACAGTAAAGGAAATATATTGTGTGAAAAACAAGAATGTGCCTGTGCATTATACTCTTAAATATAGAAGGAATGTGGTTTAAAAAGTTGTGTTTTGGGCTGATTTATTGAAAATAAATCTGTTCCACTTCCTGCTGACTCCTTTCCCAGCCTGCTTTATTTGCAAATTAATTATATAATACAATTAAGTACAAAATTAATTACATAATAATAATATTATTATTAAAAACTATAGTTGAAGCACATAGTGATAAATATACATTTTCAAATTCAAAATGTTTAACCAGCTTCTCAAGCCAATATAGTTATTTCAAACCAGATATCACATAGAATTTCCGCTAACTCTTGATTAAGTGCCTGTAGCATAATTCCAAAACTGTGCCAAATGGAATATTTATTTCTTACTAGTTCTGATAAGAAGAATCAATTTGATTTTTAAAGATGAGCAGAGTAAACGAGGAATATATAATCTGACATGCCTGATTCCTGTGGGTTAATTTGATTTTGATTGGCAAAGATAATAGAAACCCTGTTCTCATATTCTGACTAAGATGAAAACATGGGGGGCAAATGCCTTTGCCTTTGCACTTGGGTGAACACCTCTCAAATATTAACAAAA